>CM075723.1:156593739-157217296 GCA_037974335.1 Prionace glauca
TGACTCTCACTGGGGTACGGGTCCCACACACACTGACTCTCACTGTGGTACGGGTCCCACACACACTGACTCTCACTGGGGTACGGGTCCCACACACACTGACTCTCACTGGGGTACGGGTCCCACACACACGGACTCACACTGGGGTACGGGTCCCACACACACTGACTCTCACTGGGGTACGGGTCCCACACACACTGACTCTCACTGGGGTACGGGTCCCACACACACTGACTCTCACTAGGGTACGGGTTCCACACACACTGACTCTCACTGGGGTACGGGTCCCACACACACTGACTCTCACTGGGGTACGGGTCCCACACAGACTGACTCTCACTGGGGTATGGTACTCACACACACTGACTCTCATTGGGGTACGGGTCCCACACACACTGACTCTCACTGGGGTACGGGTCCCACACACACTGACTCTCACTGGGGTACGGGTCCCACACACACTGACTCTCACTGGGGTACGGGTCCCACACACACTGACTCTCACTGGGGTACAGGTCCCACACACACTGACTCTCACTGGGGTACGGGTCCCACACACACTGACTCTCACTGGGGTACGGGTCCCACACACACTGACTCTCACTGGGGTACGGGTCCCACACACACTGACTCTCACTGGGGTACGGGTCCCACACACACTGACTCTCACTGGGGTACAGGTCCCACACACACTGACTCTCACTGAGGTACGGGTTCCACACACACTGACTCTCACTGGGGTACGGGTCCCACAAACATTGACTCTGACTGGGGTACGGATCCCACAAACACTGACTCTCACTGGGATACGGGTCCCACACACACTGACTCTCACTGGGGTACGGGTCACACACACACAGACTCTCACTGGGGTATGGGTCCCACACATACTGACTCTGACTGGGGTACGGGTCCCACACATACTGACTCTCACTGGGGTACAGGTCCCACACACACTGACTCTCACTGGGGTACGGCTCCCACACACACTGACTCTCACTGGGGTACGGCTCCCACACACACTGACTCTCACTGGGGTACGGGTTCCACAAACACTGACTCTCACTGGGGTATGGGTCCCACACACACTGACTCTCATTGGGGTACGGGTCCCACACACACTGACTCTCACTGGGGTACGGGTCCCACACACACTGACTCTCACTGAGGTATGGGTTCCACAAACACTGACTCTCACTGGGGTATGGGTCCCACACACACTGACTCTCATTGGGGTACGGGTCCCACACACACTGACTCTCACTGGGGTACGGGTCCCACACACACTGACTCTCACTGGGGTACGGGTCCCACACACACTGACTCTCACTGGGGTACGGGTCCCACACACACTGACTCTCACTGAGGTATGGGTCCCACACACACTGACTCTCACTGGGGTACGGGTCCCACACACACTGACTCTCACTGGGGTACGGGTCCCACACACACTGACTCTCACTGGGGTACGGGTCCCACACACACTGACTCTCACTGAGGTATGGGTCCCACACACACTGACTCTCACTGAGGTATGGGTTCCACAAACACTGACTCTCACTGGGGTACGGGTCCCACACACACTGACTCTCACTGGGGTACGGGTCCCACACACACTGACTCTCACTGGGGTACGGGTCCCACACACACTGACTCTCACTGGGGTATGGGTTCCACAAACACTGACTCTCACTGGGGTATGGGTCCCACACACACTGACTCTCACTGGGGTACGGGTCCCACATACACTGACTGTCACTGGGGTACGGGTCCCACACACACTGACTCTCACTGGGGTACGGGTCCCACACACACTGACTCTCACGGGGGCACGGGTCCCACACACACTGACTCTCACTGGGGTACGGGTTCCACACACACTGACTCTCACGGGGGCACGGGTCCCACACACACTGACACTCACTGGGGTACGGGTCCCACACACACTGACTCTCACTGAGGAACGGGTCCCACACACACTGACTCTGACAGGGGTACAGCTCCCATACACACTGACTCTCACTGGGGTACGGGTCCCACACACACTGACTCTCACTGGGGTACGGGTCCCACACACACTGAATCTCACTGGGGTACGGGTCCCACACACACTGACACTCACTGGGGTACGGGTCCCACACACACTGACACTCACTGGGGTACGGGTCCCACACACACTGACTCTCACTGGGGTACGGGTCCCACACACACTGACACTCACTGGGGTATGGGTCCCACACACACTGACTCTCACTGGGGTACGGGTCCCACACACACTGACTCTCACTGGGGTACGGGTCCCACACACACTGACTCTCACTGAGGTATGGGTTCCACAAACACTGACTCTCACTGGGGTATGGGTCCCACACACACTGACTCTCATTGGGGTACGGGTCCCACACACACTGACTCTCACTGGGGTACGGGTCCCACACACACTGACTCTCACTGGGGTACGGGTCCCACACACACTGACTCTCACTGGGGTACGGGTCCCACACACACTGACTCTCACTGAGGTATGGGTCCCACACACACTGACTCTCACTGAGGTATGGGTTCCACAAACACTGACTCTCACTGGGGTACGGGTCCCACACACACTGACTCTCACTGGGGTACGGGTCCCACACACACTGACTCTCACTGGGGTACGGGTCCCACACACACTGACTCTCACTGGGCTTGGGGTCCCACACACACTGACTCTCACTGGGGTATGGGTTCCACAAACACTGACTCTCACTGGGGTACGGGTCCCACACACAATGACTCTCACTGGGGTACGGGTCCCACACACACTGACCCTCACTGGGGTACGGGTCCCACACACACTGACTCTCACTGGGGTACGGGTCCCACACACACTGACTCTCACTGGGGTACGGGTCCCACACACACTGACTCTCACTGGGCTACGGGTCCCACACACACTGACTCTCACTGGGGTATGGGTCCCACACACACTGACTCTCACTGGGGTACGGGTCCCACACACAATGACTCTCACTGGGGTACGGGTCCCACACACACTGACTCTCACTGGGGTACGGGTTCCACACAGACTGACTCTCACGGGGGCACGGGTCCCACACACACTGACTCTCACTGGGGTACGGGTCCCACACACACTGACTCTCACTGGGGTACGGGTCCCACACACACTGACTCTCACTGGGGTACGGGTCCCACACACACAGACTCTCACTGGGGTACGGGTCCCACACACACTGACTCTCAGTGAGGTGCGGGACCCACACACACTGACAGTCACTGGGGTATGGGTCCCACACACACTGACTCTCACTGAGGTATGGCTCCCACACACACTGACTCTCACTGGGGCATGGGTCCCACACAGACTGACTCTCACTGGGGTATGGGTCCCACACAGACTGACTCTCACTGGGGTATGGGTCCCACACACACTGACTCTCACTGGGGTACGGGTCCCACACACACTGACTCTCACTGGGGTACGGGTCCCACACACACTGACTCTCACTGGGGTACGGGTCCCACACACACTGACTCTCACGGGGGCACGGGTCCCACACACACTGACTCTCACTGGGGTACGGGTCCCACACACACTGACTCTCACTGGGGTACGGGTCCCACACACACTGACTCTCACTGGGGTATGGGTTCCACAAACACTGACTCTCACTGGGGTACGGGTCCCACACACACTGACTCTAACTGGGGTACGGGTCCCACACACACTGACCCTCACTGTGGTACGGGTCCCACACATACTGACTCTCACTGTGGTACGGGTCCCACACATACTGACTCTCACTGGGGTACGGGTCCCACACACACTGACTCTAACTGGGGTACGGGTCCGACACACACTGACCCTCACTGTGGTACGGGTCCCACACATACTGACTCTCACTGAGGTACGGGTCCCACACACACTGACTCTCACTGGGGTACGGGTCCCACACATACTGACTCTCACTGGGGTACGGGTCCCACACACACTGACTCTAACTTGGGTACGGGTCCCACATACACTGACCCTCACTGTGGTACGGGTCCCACACACACTGACTCTCACTGGGGTACGGGTCCCACACACACTGACTCTCACTGGGGTACGGGTCCCACACACACTGACTCTCACGGGGGCACGGGTCCCACACACACTGACTCTCACTGGGGTACGGGACCTACACACACTGACTGACACTGGGGTACGGCTCCCACACACACTGACTCTCACTGGGGTATGGGTCCCACACACACTGACTCTCACTGGGGTACGGGTCCCACACACACATTGACTCTCACTGGGGTACGGGTTCCACACACACTGACTCTCACTGGGGTACGTGTCCCACACACACTGACTCTCACTGGGGTACGTGTCCCACACACACTGACTCTCACTGGGGTACGGGTCCCACACACACTGACTCTCACTGGGGTACAGGTCCCACACACACTGACTCTCACTGGGGTACGGGTCCCACACAGACTGACTCTCACTGGGGTACGGGTCCCACACACACTGACTCTCACTGGGGTACGGGTCCCACACACACTGACTCTCACTGGGGTACGGGTCCCACACACACTGACTCTCACTGGGGTACGGGTCCCACACACACTGACTCTCACTGGGGTACGGGTCCCACACACACTGACTCTCACTGGGGTACGGGTCCCACACACACTGACTCTCACTGGGGTACGGGTCCCACACGCACTGACTCTCACTGGGGTATGGGTCCCACACACACTGACTCTCACGGGGGCACGGGTCCCACACACACTGACTCTCACTGGGGTACGGGACCTGCACACACTGACTGACACTGGGGTACGGCTCCCACACACACTGACTCTCACTGGGGTATGGGTCCCACACACACTGACTCTCACTGGGGTACGGGTCCCACACACACATTGACTCTCACTGGGGTACGGGTTCCACACACACTGACTCTCACTGGGGTACGGGTCCCACACACACTGACTCTCACTGGGGTACGGGTCCCACACACACTGACTCTCACTGGGGTACAGGTCCCACACACACTGACTCTCACTGGGGTACGGGTCCCACACAGACTGACTCTCACTGGGGTACGGGTCCCACACACACTGACTCTCACTGGGGTACGGGTCCCACACACACTGACTCTCACTGGGGTACGGGTCCCACACACACTGACTCTCACTGGGGTACGGGTCCCACACACACTGACTCTCACTGGGGTACGGGTCCCACACACACTGACTCTCACTGGGGTACGGGTCCCACACACACTGACTCTCACTGGGGTACGGGTCCCACACACACTGACTCTCACTGGGGTACGGGTTCCACAAACACTGACTCTCACTGGGGTATGGGTCCCACACACACTGACTCTCACTGGGGTACGGGTCCCACACACACTGACTCTCACTGGGGTACGTGTCCCACACACACTGACTCTCACTGGGGTACGGGTCCCACACACACTGACTCTCACTGGGGTACGTGTCCCACACACACTGACTCTCACTGGGGTACGGGTCCCACAC
Source organism: Prionace glauca (assembly GCA_037974335.1). Lineage (NCBI taxonomy): Eukaryota > Metazoa > Chordata > Chondrichthyes > Carcharhiniformes > Carcharhinidae > Prionace > Prionace glauca. The sequence goes on from CM075723.1 coordinate 156,599,284, forward strand.
ACACTGACTCTCACTGGGGTACGTGTCCCACACACACTGACTCTCACTGGGGTACGGGTCCCACACACACTGACTCTCACTGGGGTACGGGTTCCACACACACTGACTCTCACTGGGGTACGGGTCCCACACACACTGACTCTCACTGGGGTACAGGTCCCACACACACTGACTCTCACTGGGGTACGGGTTCCACACACACTGACTCTCACTGGGGTACGGGTCCCACACACACTGACTCTCAGTGGGGTACGTGTCCCACACACACTGACTCTCACTGGGGTACAGGTCCCACACACACTGACTCTCACTGGGGTACGTGTCCCACACACACTGACTCTCACTGGGGTACGGGTCCCACACACACTGACTCTCACTGGGGTACCTGTCCCACACACACTGACTCTCACTGGGGTACGGGTCCCACACACACTGACTCTCACTGGGGTACGTGTCCCACACACACTGACTCTCACTGGGGTACAGGTCCCACACACACTGACTCTCACTGGGGTACGGGTCCCACACAGACTGACTCTCACTGGGGTATGGCTCCCACACACACTGACTCTCACTGGAGTACGGGTCCCACACACACTGACTCTCACTGAGGTATGGCTCCCACACACACTGACTCTCACTGGGGCATGGGTCCCACACAGACTGACTCTCACTGGGGTATGGGTCCCACACAGACTGACTCTCACTGGGGTATGGGTCCCACACACACTGACTCTCACTGGGGTACGGGTCCCACACACACTGACTCTCACTGGGGTACGGGTCCCACACACACTGACTCTCACTGGGGTATGGGTTCCACAAACACTGACTCTCACTGGGGTACGGGTCCCACACACACTGACTCTCACTGGGGTACGGGTCCCACACACACTGATGCTCACTGGGGTACGTGTCCCACACACACTGACTCTCACTGGGGTATGGGTTCCACAAACACTGACTCTCATTGGGGTACGGGTCCCAAACACACTGACTCTCACTGGGGTACGTGTCCCACACACACTGACTCTAACTGGGGTACGGGTCCCACACACACTGACTCTCACTGGGGTACGGGTCCCACACAGACTGACTCTCACTGGGGTACGGGTCCCACACACACTGACTCTCACTGGGGTACGGGACCCACACACACTGACTCTCACTGGGGTACAGGTCACACACACACACTGACTCTCACTGGGGTACGGGTCCCACACACACTGACTCTGACAGGGGTACAGCTCCCATACACACTGACTCTCACTGGGGTACGGGTCCCACACACACTGACTCTGACAGGGGTACAGCTCCCATACACACTGACTCTCACTGGGGTACGGGTCCCACACACACTGACTCTCACAGGGGTACGGGTCCCACACACACTGACTCTCACTGGGGTACGGCTCCCACACACACTGACTCTCACTGGGGTACGGGTCCCACACACACTGACTCTCACTGGGGTACGGGTTCCACAAACACTGACTCTCACTGGGGTACGGGTCCCACACACACTGACTCTCACTGGGGTACGGGACCCACACACACTGACTCTCACTGGGGTACAGGTCACACACACACACTGACTCTCACTGGGGTACGGGTCCCACACACACTGACTCTGACAGGGGTACAGCTCCCATACACACTGACTCTCACTGGGGTACGGGTCCCACACACACTGACTCTGACAGGGGTACAGCTCCCATACACACTGACTCTCACTGGGGTACGGGTCCCACACACACTGACTCTCACAGGGGTACGGGTCCCACACACACTGACTCTCACTGGGGTACGGCTCCCACACACACTGACTCTCACTGGGGTACGGGTCCCACACACACTGACTCTCACTGGGGTACGGGTTCCACAAACACTGACTCTCACTGGGGTACGGGTCCCACACACACTGACTCTCACTGGGGTACGGGTCCCAAACACACTGACTCTCACAGGGGTACGGGTCCCACACACACTGACTCTCACTGGGGTACGGGTTCCACAAACACTGTCTCTCACTGGGGTATGGGTCCCACACACACTGTCTCTCACTGGGGTACGGGTCCCACACACACTGACTCTCACTGGGGTACGGGTCCCACACACACTGACTCTCACTGGGGTACGGGTCCCACACACACTGACTCTCACTGGGGTACGGGTCCCACACACACTGACTCTCACTGGGGTACGGGTCCCACACACACTGACTCTCACTGGGGTATGGGTCCCACACACACTGACTCTCACTGGGGTACGGGTTCCACACACACTGACTCTCACAGGGGCACGGGTCCCACACACACTGACTCTCATTGGGGTACGGGGTCCCACACACACTGACTCTCACTGGGGTACGGGTCCCACACACACTGACTCTCACTGGGATACGGGTCCCACACACACTGACTCTCACTGGGGTACGGGTCCCACACACACTGACTCTCACTGGGGTATGGCACTCACAGACACTGACTCTCATTGGGGTACGGGTCCCACACACACTGACTCTCACTGGGGTACGGGTCCCACACACACTGACTCTCACTGGGGTCCCACACACACTGACTCTCACTGGGGTCCGAGTCCCACACACACTGACTCTCACTGGGGTACGGGTCCCACACACACTGACTCTCACTGGGGTACGGGTCCCACACACACTGACTCTCACTGGGGTACAGGTCCCACACACACTGACTCTCACTGGGGTACGGGTCCCACACACACTGACTCTCACTGGGGTACGGGTCCCACACACACTGACTCTAACTGGGGTACGGGTCCCACACACACTGACCCTCACTGTGGTACGGGTCCCACACATACTGACTCTCACTGGGGTACGGGTCCCACACACACTGACTCTCACTGGGGTACGGGTCCCACACACACTGACTCTCACTGGGGTATGGGTTCCACAAACACTGACTCTCACTGGGGTACGGGTCCCACACACACTGACTCTAACTGGGGTACGGGTCCCACACACACTGACCCTCACTGTGGTACGGGTCCCACACATACTGACTCTCACTGTGGTACGGGTCCCACACATACTGACTCTCACTGGGGTACGGGTCCCACACACACTGACTCTAACTGGGGTACGGGTCCCACACACACTGACCCTCACTGTGGTACGGGTCCCACACATACTGACTCTCACTGAGGTACGGGTCCCACACACACTGACTCTCACTGGGGTACGGGTCCCACACACACTGACTCTAACTTGGGTACGGGTCCCACATACACTGACCCTCACTGTGGTACGGGTCCCACACATACTGACTCTCACTGGAGTACGGGTCCTACACACACTGACTTTCACTGGGGTACGGATCCCACATACACTGACTCTCACTGGGGTACGGGTCCCACACACACTGACTCTCACTGGGGTACGGGTCCCACACACACTGACTCTCACTGGGGTACGGATCCCACACACACTGACTCTCACTGGGGTACGGGTCCCACACACACTGACTCTCACTGGGGTACGGGTCCCACACACACTGACTCTCACTGGGGTACGGGTCCCACACACACTGACTCTCACTGGGGTACGGGTCCCACACACACTGACTCTCACTGGGGTACGGGTTCCACACACACTGACTCTCACGGGGGCACGGGTCCCACACACACTGACTCTCACTGGGGTACGGGTCCCACACACACTGACTCTCACTGGGGTACGGGTCCCACACACACTGACTCTCACTGGGGTATGGGTTCCACAAACACTGACTCTCACTGGGGTACGGGTCCCACACACACTGACTCTAACTGGGGTACGGGTCCCACACACACTGACCCTCACTGTGGTACGGGTCCCACACATACTGACTCTCACTGTGGTACGGGTCCCACACATACTGACTCTCACTGGGGTACGGGTCCCACACACACTGACTCTAACTGGGGTACGGGTCCCACACACACTGACCCTCACTGTGGTACGGGTCCCACACATACTGACTCTCACTGAGGTACGGGTCCCACACACACTGACTCTCACTGGGGTACGGGTCCCACACATACTGACTCTCACTGGGGTACGGGTCCCACACACACTGACTCTAACTTGGGTACGGGTCCCACATACACTGACCCTCACTGTGGTACGGGTCCCACACATACTGACTCTCACTGGGGTACGGGTCCTACACACACTGACTTTCACTGGTGTACGGATCCCACATACACTGACTCTCACTGGGGTACGGGTCCCACACACACTGACTCTCACTGGGGTACGGGTCCCACACACACTGACTCTCACTGGGGTACGGATCCCACACACACTGACTCTCACTGGGGTACGGGTCCCACACACACTGACTCTCACTGGGGTACGGGTCCCACACACACTGACTCTCACGGGGGCACGGGTCCCACACACACTGACTCTCACTGGGGTACGGGACCTACACACACTGACTGACACTGGGGTACGGCTCCCACACACACTGACTCTCACTGGGGTATGGGTCCCACACACACTGACTCTCACTGGGGTACGGGTCCCACACACACATTGACTCTCACTGGGGTACGGGTTCCACACACACTGACTCTCACTGGGGTACGTGTCCCACACACACTGACTCTCACTGGGGTATGTGTCCCACACACACTGACTCTCACTGGGGTACGGGTCCCACACACACTGACTCTCACTGGGGTACAGGTCCCACACACACTGACTCTCACTGGGGTACGGGTCCCACACAGACTGACTCTCACTGGGGTACGGGTCCCACACACACTGACTCTCACTGGGGTACGGGTCCCACACACACTGACTCTCACTGGGGTACGGGTCCCACACACACTGACTCTCACTGGGGTACGGGTCCCACACACACTGACTCTCACTGGGGTACGTGTCCCACACACACTGACTCTCACTGGGGTACGGGTCCCACACACACTGACTCTCACTGGGGTACGGGTCCCACACACACTGACTCTCACTGGGGTATGGGTCCCACACACACTGACTCTCACGGGGGCACGGGTCCCACACACACTGACTCTCACTGGGGTACGGGACCTACACACACTGACTGACACTGGGGTACGGCTCCCACACACACTGACTCTCACTGGGGTATGGGTCCCACACACACTGACTCTCACTGGGGTACGGGTCCCACACACACATTGACTCTCACTGGGGTACGGGTTCCACACACACTGACTCTCACTGGGGTACGGGTCCCACACACACTGACTCTCACTGGGGTACGGGTCCCACACACACTGACTCTCACTGGGGTACAGGTCCCACACACACTGACTCTCACTGGGGTACGGGTCCCACACAGACTGACTCTCACTGGGGTACGGGTCCCACACACACTGACTCTCACTGGGGTACGGGTCCCACACACACTGACTCTCACTGGGGTACGGGTCCCACACACACTGACTCTCACTGGGGTACGGGTCCCACACACACTGACTCTCACTGGGGTACGGGTCCCACACACACTGACTCTCACTGGGGTACGGGTCCCACACACACTGACTCTCACTGGGGTACGGGTCCCACACACACTGACTCTCACTGGGGTACGGGTTCCACAAACACTGACTCTCACTGGGGTATGGGTCCCACACACACTGACTCTCACTGGGGTACGGGTCCCACACACACTGACTCTCACTGGGGTACGTGTCCCACACACACTGACTCTCACTGGGGTACGGGTCCCACACACACTGACTCTCACTGGGGTACGTGTCCCACACACACTGACTCTCACTGGGGTACGGGTCCCACACACACTGACTCTCACTGGGGTACGTGTCCCACACACACTGACTCTCACTGGGGTACGGGTCCCACACACACTGACTCTCACTGGGGTACGGGTTCCACACACACTGACTCTCACTGGGGTACGGGTCCCACACACACTGACTCTCACTGGGGTACAGGTCCCACACACACTGACTCTCACTGGGGTACGGGTTCCACACACACTGACTCTCACTGGGGTACGGGTCCCACACACACTGACTCTCACTGGGGTACGTGTCCCACACACACTGACTCTCACTGGGGTACAGGTCCCACACACACTGACTCTCACTGGGGTACGTGTCCCACACACACTGACTCTCACTGGGGTACGGGTCCCACACACACTGACTCTCACTGGGGTACCTGTCCCACACACACTGACTCTCACTGGGGTACGGGTCCCACACACACTGACTCTCACTGGGGTACGTGTCCCACACACACTGACTCTCACTGGGGTACAGGTCCCACACACACTGACTCTCACTGGGGTACGGGTCCCACACAGACTGACTCTCACTGGGGTATGGCTCCCACACACACTGACTCTCACTGGAGTACGGGTCCCACACACACTGACTCTCACTGAGGTATGGCTCCCACACACACTGACTCTCACTGGGGCATGGGTCCCACACAGACTGACTCTCACTGGGGTATGGGTCCCACACAGACTGACTCTCACTGGGGTATGGGTCCCACACACACTGACTCTCACTGGGGTACGGGTCCCACACACACTGACTCTCACTGGGGTACGGGTCCCACACACACTGACTCTCACTGGGGTATGGGTTCCACAAACACTGACTCTCACTGGGGTACGGGTCCCACACACACTGACTCTCACTGGGGTACGGGTCCCACACACACTGATGCTCACTGGGGTACGTGTCCCACACACACTGACTCTCACTGGGGTATGGGTTCCACAAACACTGACTCTCACTGGGGTACGGGTCCCAAACACACTGACTCTCACTGGGGTACGTGTCCCACACACACTGACTCTCACTGGGGTACAGGTCCCACACACACTGACTCTCACTGGGGTACAGGTCCCACACACACTGACTCTCACTGGGGTACGTGTCCCACACACACTGACTCTCACTGGGGTACGTGTCCCACACACACTGACTCTCACTGGGGTACGGGTCCCACACACACTGACTCTCACTGGGGTACGGGTTCCACACACACTGACTCTCACTGGGGTACGGGACCCACACACACTGACTGTCACTGGGATACGGCTCCCACACAAACTGACTCTCACTGGGGTATGGGTCCCACACACAATGACTCTCACTGGGGTACGGGTCTCACACACATTGACCCTCACTGGGGTACGGGTCCCACACACACTGACTCTCACTGGGGTACGGGTCCCACACACACTGACTCTCACTGGGGAACGGGTCCCACACACACTGACTGTCACTGGGGTACGGGTCCCACACACACTGACTCTCACTGGGGTACGGGTCCCACACACACTGACTCTCACTGGGGTACGGGTCCCACACACACTGACTCTCACTGGGGTACGGGTCCCACACACACTGACTCTCACTGGGGTACGGGTCCCACACACACTGACTCTCACTGGGGTACGGGTCCCACACACACTGACTCTCACTGGGGTACGGGTCCCACACACACTGACTCTCACTGGGGTACGGGTCCCACACACACGGACTCACACTGGGGTACGGGTCCCACACACACTGACTCTCACTGGGGTACGGGTCCCACACACACTGACTCTCACTGGGGTACGGGTCCCACACACACTGACTCTCACTAGGGTACGGGTTCCACACACACTGACTCTCACTGGGGTACGGGTCCCACACACACTGACTCTCACTGGGGTACGGGTCCCACACAGACTGACTCTCACTGGGGTATGGTACTCACACACACTGACTCTCATTGGGGTACGGGTCCCACACACACTGACTCTCACTGGGGTACGGGTCCCACACACACTGACTCTCACTGGGGTACGGGTCCCACACACACTGACTCTCACTGGGGTACGGGTCCCACACACACTGACTCTCACTGGGGTACAGGTCCCACACACACTGACTCTCACTGGGGTACGGGTCCCACACACACTGACTCTCACTGGGGTACGGGTCCCACACAGACTGACTCTCACTGGGGTACGGGTCCCACACACACTGACTCTCACTGGGGTACGGGTCCCACACACACTGACTCTCACTGGGGTACAGGTCCCACACACACTGACTCTCACTGAGGTACGGGTTCCACACACACTGACTCTCACTGGGGTACGGGTCCCACACACATTGACTCTGACTGGGGTACGGATCCCACAAACACTGACTCTCACTGGGATACGGGTCCCACACACACTGACTCTCACTGGGGTACGGGTCACACACACACAGACTCTCACTGGGGTATGGGTCCCACACATACTGACTCTGACTGGGGTACGGGTCCCACACATACTGACTCTCACTGGGGTACAGGTCCCACACACACTGACTCTCACTGGGGTACGGCTCCCACACACACTGACTCTCACTGGGGTACGGGTCCCACACACACTGACTCTCACTGGGGTACGGGTTCCACAAACACTGACTCTGACTGGGGTACGGGTCCCACACATACTGACTCTCACTGGGGTACAGGTCCCACACACATTGACTCTCTCTGGGGTACGGCTCCCACACACACTGACTCTCACGGGGGTACGGGTCCCACACACACTGACTCTCATTGGGGTACGGGTCCCACACACACTGACTCTCACTGGGGTACGGGTCCCACACACACTGACTCTCACTGGGGTACGGGTCCCACACACACTGACTCTCACTGGGGTACGGGTCCCACACACACTGACTCTCACTGAGGTATCGGTTCCACAAACACTGACTCTCACTGGGGTATGGGTCCCACACACACTGACTCTCATTGGGGTACGGGTCCCACACACACTGACTCTCACTGGGGTACGGGTCCCACACACACTGACTCTTACTGAGGTATGGGTTCCACAAACACTGACTCTCACTGGGGTATGGGTCCCACACACACTGACTCTCATTGGGGTACGGGTCCCACACACACTGACTCTCACTGGGGTACGGGTCCCACACACACTGACTCTCACTGGGGTACGGGTCCCACACACACTGACTCTCACTGGGGTACGGGTCCCACACACACTGACTCTCACTGAGGTATGGGTCCCACACACACTGACTCTCACTGAGGTATGGGTTCCACAAACACTGACTCTCACTGGGGTACGGGTCCCACACACACTGACTCTCACTGGGGTACGGGTCCCACACACACTGACTCTCACTGGGGTATGGGTTCCACAAACACTGACTCTCACTAGGGTACGGGTCCCACACACAATGACTCTAACTGGGGTACGGGTCCCACACACACTGACCCTCACTGTGGTACGGGTCCCACACATACTGACTCTCACTGTGGTACGGGTCCCACACATACTGACTCTCACTGGGGTACGGGTCCCACACACACTGACTCTAACTGGGGTACGGGTCCCACACACACTGACCCTCACTGTGGTACGGGTCCCACACATACTGACTCTCACTGAGGTACGAGTCCCACACACACTGACTCTCACTGGGGTACGGGTCCCACACATACTGACTCTCACTGGGGTACGGGTCCCACACACACTGACTCTAACTTGGGTACGGGTCCCACATACACTGACCCTCACTGTGGTACGGGTCCCACACATACTGACTCTCACTGGGGTACGGGTCCTACACACACTGACTTTCACTGGGGTACGGATCCCACATACACTGACTCTCACTGGGGTACGGGTCCCACACACACTGACTCTCACTGGGGTACGGGTCCCACACACACTGACTCTCACTGGGGTACGGATCCCACACACACTGACTCTCACTGGGGTACGGGTCCCACACACACTGACTCTCACTGGGGTACGGGTCCCACACACACTGACTCTCACTGGGGTACGGGTCCCACACACACTGACTCTCACTGGGGTACGGGTCCCACACACACTGACTCTCACTGGGGTACGGGTCCCACACATACTGACTCTCACTGGGGTACGGGTCCCACACACACTGACTCTAACTTGGGTACGGGTCCCACATACACTGACCCTCACTGTGGTACGGGTCCCACACATACTGACTCTCACTGGGGTACGGGTCCTACACACACTGACTTTCACTGGGGTACGGATCCCACATACACTGACTCTCACTGGGGTACGGGTCCCACACACACTGACTCTCACTGGGGTACGGGTCCCACACACACTGACTCTCACTGGGGTACGGATCCCACACACACTGACTCTCACTGGGGTACGGGTCCCACACACACTGACTCTCACTGGGGTACGGGTCCCACACACACTGACTCTCACTGGGGTACGGGTCCCACACACACTGACTCTCACTGGGGTACGGGTCCCACACACACTGACTCTCACTGGGGTACGGGACCTACACACACTGACTGACACTGGGGTACGGCTCCCACACACACTGACTCTCACTGGGGTACGGGACCTACACACACTGACTGACACTGGGGTACGGCTCCCACACACACTGACTCTCACTGGGGTATGGGTCCCACACACACTGACTCTCACTCGGGTACGGGTCCCACACACACATTGACTCTCACTGGGGTACGGGTTCCACACACACTGACTCTCACTGGGGTACGTGTCCCACACACACTGACTCTCACTGGGGTACGTGTCCCACACACACTGACTCTCACTGGGGTACGGGTCCCACACACACTGACTCTCACTGGGGTACAGGTCCCACACACACTGACTCTCACTGGGGTACGGGTCCCACACAGACTGACTCTCACTGGGGTACGGGTCTCACACACACTGACTCTCACTGGGGTACGGGTCCCACACACACTGACTCTCACTGGGGTACGGGTCCCACACACACTGACTCTCACTGGGGTACGGGTCCCACACACACTGACTCTCACTGGGGTACGGGTCCCACACACACTGACTCTCACTGGGGTACGGGTCCCACACACACTGACTCTCACTGGGGTACGGGTCCCACACACACTGACTCTCACTGGGGTACGGGTCCCACACACACTGACACTCACTGGGGTACGGGTCCCACACACACTGACTGTCACTGGGGTACGGGTCCCACACACACTGACTCTCACTGGGGTACGGGTCCCACACACACTGACTCTCACTGGTGTACGGGTCCCACACACACTGACTCTCACTGGGGTACGGGTCCCACACACACTGACTCTCACTGGGGTACGGGTCCCACACACACTGACTCTCACTGGGGTACGGGTCCCACACACACTGACTCTCACTGGGGTACGGGTCCCACACACACTGACTCTCACTGGGGTACGGGTCCCACACACACTGACTCTCACTGGGGTACGGGTTCCAGACACACTGACTCTCACTGGGGTACGGGTCCCACACACACTGACCCTCACTGGGGTACGGGTCCCACACATACTGACTCTCACTGGGGTACGGGTCCACACACACTCACTCTCACTGGGGTAAGGGTTCCACACACACTGACTCTCACTGGGGTACGGGTCCCACACACACTGACTCTCACTGGGGTACGGGTCCCACACACACTGACCCTCACTGGGGTACGGGTCCCACACATACTGACTCTCACTGGGGTACGGGTCCCCCACACACTGACTCTCACTGGGGTAAGGGTTCCACACACACTGACTCTCACTGGGGTAAGGGTTCCACACACACTGACTCTCACTGGGGTACGGCTCCCACAAACACTGACTCTCACTGGGGTACGGGTCCCACACATACTGACTCTCACTGGGGTACGGGTCCACACACACTCACTCTCACTGGGGTAAGGGTTCCACACACACTGACTCTCACTGGGGTACGAGTCCCACACACACTGACTCTCACTGGGGTAGGGTCCCACATAGACTGACTCTCACTGGGGTATGGCACTCACACACACTGACTCTCATTGGGGTACGGGTCCCACACACACTAACTCTCACTGGGGTACGGGTACCACACACACTGACTCTCACTGGGGTACGGGTCCCACACACACTGACTCTCACTGGGGTACGGGTCCCACACACACTGACTTTCACTGGGGTACGGGTCCCACACACACTGACTCTCACTGGGGAACGGGTCCCACACACACTGACTGTCACTGGGGTACGGGTCCCACACATACTGACTCTCACTGGGGTACGGGTCCCACACACACTGACTCTCACTGGGGTACGGGTCCCACACACACTGACTCTCACTGGGGTACGGGTCCCACACACACTGACTCTCACTGGGGTACGGGTCCCACACACACTGACTCTCACTGGGGTACGGGTCCCACACACACTGACTCTCACTGTGGTACGGGTCCCACACACACTGACTCTCACTGGGGTACGGGTCCCACACACACTGACTCTCACTGGGGTACGGGTCCCACACACACGGACTCACACTGGGGTACGGGTCCCACACACACTGACTCTCACTGGGGTACGGGTCCCACACACACTGACTCTCACTGGGGTACGGGTCCCACACACACTGACTCTCACTAGGGTACGGGTTCCACACACACTGACTCTCACTGGGGTACGGGTCCCACACACACTGACTCTCACTGGGGTACGGGTCCCACACAGACTGACTCTCACTGGGGTATGGTACTCACACACACTGACTCTCATTGGGGTACGGGTCCCACACACACTGACTCTCACTGGGGTACGGGTCCCACACACACTGACTCTCACTGGGGTACGGGTCCCACACACACTGACTCTCACTGGGGTACGGGTCCCACACACACTGACTCTCACTGGGGTACAGGTCCCACACACACTGACTCTCACTGGGGTACGGGTCCCACACACACTGACTCTCACTGGGGTACGGGTCCCACACACACTGACTCTCACTGGGGTACGGGTCCCACACACACTGACTCTCACTGGGGTACGGGTCCCACACACACTGACTCTCACTGGGGTACAGGTCCCACACACACTGACTCTCACTGAGGTACGGGTTCCACACACACTGACTCTCACTGGGGTACGGGTCCCACAAACATTGACTCTGACTGGGGTACGGATCCCACAAACACTGACTCTCACTGGGATACGGGTCCCACACACACTGACTCTCACTGGGGTACGGGTCACACACACACAGACTCTCACTGGGGTATGGGTCCCACACATACTGACTCTGACTGGGGTACGGGTCCCACACATACTGACTCTCACTGGGGTACAGGTCCCACACACACTGACTCTCACTGGGGTACGGCTCCCACACACACTGACTCTCACTGGGGTACGGCTCCCACACACACTGACTCTCACTGGGGTACGGGTTCCACAAACACTGACTCTCACTGGGGTATGGGTCCCACACACACTGACTCTCATTGGGGTACGGGTCCCACACACACTGACTCTCACTGGGGTACGGGTCCCACACACACTGACTCTCACTGAGGTATGGGTTCCACAAACACTGACTCTCACTGGGGTATGGGTCCCACACACACTGACTCTCATTGGGGTACGGGTCCCACACACACTGACTCTCACTGGGGTACGGGTCCCACACACACTGACTCTCACTGGGGTACGGGTCCCACACACACTGACTCTCACTGGGGTACGGGTCCCACACACACTGACTCTCACTGAGGTATGGGTCCCACACACACTGACTCTCACTGGGGTACGGGTCCCACACACACTGACTCTCACTGGGGTACGGGTCCCACACACACTGACTCTCACTGGGGTACGGGTCCCACACACACTGACTCTCACTGAGGTATGGGTCCCACACACACTGACTCTCACTGAGGTATGGGTTCCACAAACACTGACTCTCACTGGGGTACGGGTCCCACACACACTGACTCTCACTGGGGTACGGGTCCCACACACACTGACTCTCACTGGGGTACGGGTCCCACACACACTGACTCTCACTGGGGTATGGGTTCCACAAACACTGACTCTCACTGGGGTATGGGTCCCACACACACTGACTCTCACTGGGGTACGGGTCCCACATACACTGACTGTCACTGGGGTACGGGTCCCACACACACTGACTCTCACTGGGGTACGGGTCCCACACACACTGACTCTCACGGGGGCACGGGTCCCACACACACTGACTCTCACTGGGGTACGGGTTCCACACACACTGACTCTCACGGGGGCACGGGTCCCACACACACTGACACTCACTGGGGTACGGGTCCCACACACACTGACTCTCACTGAGGAACGGGTCCCACACACACTGACTCTGACAGGGGTACAGCTCCCATACACACTGACTCTCACTGGGGTACGGGTCCCACACACACTGACTCTCACTGGGGTACGGGTCCCACACACACTGAATCTCACTGGGGTACGGGTCCCACACACACTGACACTCACTGGGGTACGGGTCCCACACACACTGACACTCACTGGGGTACGGGTCCCACACACACTGACTCTCACTGGGGTACGGGTCCCACACACACTGACACTCACTGGGGTATGGGTCCCACACACACTGACTCTCACTGGGGTACGGGTCCCACACACACTGACTCTCACTGGGGTACGGGTCCCACACACACTGACTCTCACTGAGGTATGGGTTCCACAAACACTGACTCTCACTGGGGTATGGGTCCCACACACACTGACTCTCATTGGGGTACGGGTCCCACACACACTGACTCTCACTGGGGTACGGGTCCCACACACACTGACTCTCACTGGGGTACGGGTCCCACACACACTGACTCTCACTGGGGTACGGGTCCCACACACACTGACTCTCACTGAGGTATGGGTCCCACACACACTGACTCTCACTGAGGTATGGGTTCCACAAACACTGACTCTCACTGGGGTACGGGTCCCACACACACTGACTCTCACTGGGGTACGGGTCCCACACACACTGACTCTCACTGGGGTACGGGTCCCACACACACTGACTCTCACTGGGCTTGGGGTCCCACACACACTGACTCTCACTGGGGTATGGGTTCCACAAACACTGACTCTCACTGGGGTACGGGTCCCACACACAATGACTCTCACTGGGGTACGGGTCCCACACACACTGACCCTCACTGGGGTACGGGTCCCACACACACTGACTCTCACTGGGGTACGGGTCCCACACACACTGACTCTCACTGGGGTACGGGTCCCACACACACTGACTCTCACTGGGCTACGGGTCCCACACACACTGACTCTCACTGGGGTATGGGTCCCACACACACTGACTCTCACTGGGGTACGGGTCCCACACACAATGACTCTCACTGGGGTACGGGTCCCACACACACTGACTCTCACTGGGGTACGGGTTCCACACAGACTGACTCTCACGGGGGCACGGGTCCCACACACACTGACTCTCACTGGGGTACGGGTCCCACACACACTGACTCTCACTGGGGTACGGGTCCCACACACACTGACTCTCACTGGGGTACGGGTCCCACACACACAGACTCTCACTGGGGTACGGGTCCCACACACACTGACTCTCAGTGAGGTGCGGGACCCACACACACTGACAGTCACTGGGGTATGGGTCCCACACACACTGACTCTCACTGAGGTATGGCTCCCACACACACTGACTCTCACTGGGGCATGGGTCCCACACAGACTGACTCTCACTGGGGTATGGGTCCCACACAGACTGACTCTCACTGGGGTATGGGTCCCACACACACTGACTCTCACTGGGGTACGGGTCCCACACACACTGACTCTCACTGGGGTACGGGTCCCACACACACTGACTCTCACTGGGGTACGGGTCCCACACACACTGACTCTCACTGGGGTACGGGTCCCACACACACTGACTCTCACTGGGGTACGGGTCCCACACACACTGACTCTCACTGGGGTACGGGTCCCACACACACTGACTCTCACTGGGGTACGGGTCCCACACACACTGACTCTCACTGGGGTACGGGTCCCACACACACTGACTCTCACTGGGGTACGGGTCCCACACACACTGACTCTCACTGGGGTACGGGTCCCACACACACTGACCCTCACTGGGGTACGGGTCCCACACACACTGACTCTCACTGGGGTACGGGTCCCACACACACTGACTCTCACTGGGGTACGGGTTCCAGACACACTGACTCTCACTGGGGTACGGGTCCCACACATACTGACTCTCACTGGGGTACGGGTCCACACACACTCACTCTCACTGGGGTAAGGGTTCCACACACACTGACTCTCACTGGGGTACGGGTCCCACACACACTGACTCTCACTGCGGTACGGGTCCCACACACACTGACCCTCACTGGGGTACGGGTCCCACACATACTGACTCTCACTGGGGTACGGGTCCACACACACTCACTCTCACTGGGGTAAGGGTTCCACACACACTGACTCTCACTGGGGTACGGGTCCCACACACACTGACTCTCACTGGGGTACGGGTCCCACACACACTGACTCTCACTGGGGTACGGGTTCCACACACACTGACTCTCACTGGGGTACGGGTTCCCACACACACTGACTCTCACTGGGGTACGGGTCCCACACACACTGACTCTCACTGGGGTACGGGTCCCACACACACTGACTCTCACTGGAGTACGGGTCCCACACACACTGACTCTCACTGGGGTACGGCTCCCACAAACACTGACTCTCACTGGGGTACGGGTCCCACACATACTGACTCTCACTGGGGTACGGGTCCACACACACTCACTCTCACTGGGGTAAGGGTTCCACACACACTGACTCTCACTGGGGTACGGGTCCCACACACACTGACTCTCACTGGGGTAGGGTCCCACACAGACTGACTCTCACTGGGGTATGGCACTCACACACACTGACTCTCATTGGGGTACGGGTCCCACACACACTAACTCTCACTGGGGTACGGGTACCACACACACTGACTCTCACTGGGGTACGGGTCCCACACACACTGACTCTCACTGGGGTACGGGTCCCACACACACTGACTTTCACTGGGGTACGGGTCCCACACACACTGACTCTCACTGGGGAACGGGTCCCACACACACTGACTGTCACTGGGGTACGGGTCCCACACATACTGACTCTCACTGGGGTACGGGTCCCACACACACTGACTCTCACTGGGGTACGGGTCCCACACACACTGACTCTCACTGGGGTACGGGTCCCACACACACTGACTCTCACTGGGGTACGGGTCCCACACACACTGACTCTCACTGGGGTACGGGTCCCACACACACTGACTCTCACTGTGGTACGAGTCCCACACACACTGACTCTCACTGGGGTACGGGTCCCACACACACTGACTCTCACTGGGGTACGGGTCCCACACACACGGACTCACACTGGGGTACGGGTCCCACACACACTGACTCTCACTGGGGTACGGGTCCCACACACACTGACTCTCACTGGGGTACGGGTCCCACACACACTGACTCTCACTAGGGTACGGGTTCCACACACACTGACTCTCACTGGGGTACGGGTCCCACACACACTGACTCTCACTGGGGTACGGGTCCCACACAGACTGACTCTCACTGGGGTATGGTACTCACACACACTGACTCTCATTGGGGTACGGGTCACACACACACTGACTCTCACTGGGGTACGGGTCCCACACACACTGACTCTCACTGGGGTACGGGTCCCACACACACTGACTCTCACTGGGGTACGGGTCCCACACACACTGACTCTCACTGGGGTACAGGTCCCACACACACTGACTCTCACTGGGGTACGGGTCCCACACACACTGACTCTCACTGGGGTACGGGTCCCACACACACTGACTCTCACTGGGGTACGGGTCCCACACACACTGACTCTCACTGGGGTACGGGTCCCACACACAATGACTCTCACTGGGGTACAGGTCCCACACACACTGACTCTCACTGAGGTACGGGTTCCACACACACTGACTCTCACTGGGGTACGGGTCCCACACACATTGACTCTGACTGGGGTACGGATCCCACAAAAACTGACTCTCACTGGGATACGGGTCCCACACACACTGACTCTCACTGGGGTACGGGTCACACACACACAGACTCTCACTGGGGTATGGGTCCCACACATACTGACTCTGACTGGGGTACGGGTCCCACACATACTGACTCTCACTGGGGTACAGGTCCCACACACACTGACTCTCACTGGGGTACGGCTCCCACACACACTGACTCTCACTGGGGTACGGGTCCCACACACACTGACTCTCACTGGGGTACGGGTTCCACAAACACTGACTCTGACTGGGGTACGGGTCCCACACATACTGACTCTCACTGGGGTACAGGTCCCACACACATTGACTCTCACTGGGGTACGGCTCCCACACACACTGACTCTCACGGGGGTACGGGTCCCACACACACTGACTCTCATTGGGGTACGGGTCCCACACACACTGACTCTCACTGGGGTACGGGTCCCACACACACTGACTCTCACTGGGGTACGGGTCCCACACACACTGACTCTCACTGGGGTACGGGTCCCACACACACTGACTCTCACTGAGGTATGGGTTCCACAAACACTGACTCTCACTGGGGTATGGGTCCCACACACACTGACTCTCATTGGGGTACGGGTCCCACACACACTGACTCTCACTGGGGTACGGGTCCCACACACACTGACTCTCACTGAGGTATGGGTTCCACAAACACTGACTCTCACTGGGGTATGGGTCCCACACACACTGACTCTCATTGGGGTACGGGTCCCACACACACTGACTCTCACTGGGGTACGGGTCCCACACACACTGACTCTCACTGGGGTACGGGTCCCACACACACTGACTCTCACTGGGGTACGGGTCCCACACACACTGACTCTCACTGAGGTATGGGTCCCACACACACTGACTCTCACTGAGGTATGGGTTCCACAAACACTGACTCTCACTGGGGTACGGGTCCCACACACACTGACTCTCACTGGGGTACGGGTCCCACACACACTGACTCTCACTGGGGTACGGGTCCCACACACACTGACTCTCACTGGGGTATGGGTTCCACAAACACTGACTCTCACTGGGGTATGGGTCCCACACACACTGACTCTCACTGGGGTACGGGTCCCACATACACTGACTCTCACTGGGGTACGGGTCCCACACACACTGACTCTCACTGGGGTACGGGTCCCACACACACTGACTCTCACTGGGGTACGGGTTCCACACACACTGACTCTCACGGGGGCACGGGTCCCACACACACTGACTCTCACTGGGGTACGGGTCCCACACACACTGACTCTCACTGAGGAACGGGTCCCACACACACTGACTCTGACAGGGGTACAGCTCCCATACACACTGACTCTCACTGGGGTACGGGTCCCACACACAATGACTCTCACTGGGGTACGGGTCCCACACACACTGAATCTCACTGGGGTACGGGTCCCACACACACTGACACTCACTGGGGTACGGGTCCCACACACACTGACACTCACTGGGGTACGGGTCCCACACACACTGACTCTCACTGGGGTACGGGTCCCACACACACTGACACTCACTGGGGTATGGGTTCCACAAACACTGACTCTCACTGGGGTATGGGTCCCACACACACTGACTCTCATTGGGGTACGGGTCCCACACACACTGACTCTCACTGGGGTACGGGTCCCACACACACTGACTCTCACTGGGGTACGGGTCCCACACACACTGACTCTCACTGGGGTACGGGTCCCACACACACTGACTCTCACTGAGGTATGGGTCCCACACACACTGACTCTCACTGAGGTATGGGTTCCACAAACACTGACTCTCACTGGGGTACGGGTCCCACACACACTGACTCTCACTGGGGTACGGGTCCCACACACACTGACTCTCACTGGGGTACGGGTCCCACACACACTGACTCTCACTGGGCTTGGGGTCCCACACACACTGACTCTCACTGGGGTATGGGTTCCACAAACACTGACTCTCACTGGGGTACGGGTCCCACACACAATGACTCTCACTGGGGTACGGGTCCCACACACACTGACCCTCACTGGGGTACGGGTCCCACACACACTGACTCTCACTGGGGTACGGGTCCCACACACACTGACTCTCACTGGGGTACGGGTCCCACACACACTGACTCTCACTGGGGTACGGGTCCCACACACACTGACTCTCACTGGGCTACGGGTCCCACACACACTGACTCTCACTGGGGTATGGGTCCCACACACACTGACTCTCACTGGGGTACGGGTCCCACTCACACTGACTCTCACTGTGGTACGGGTCCCACACACACTGACTCTCACTGGGGCACGGGTCCCACACACACTGACTCTCACTGGGGTACGGGTCCCACACCCACTGACTCTCACTGGGGTACGGGTCCCACACACACTGACTCTCACTGGGCTACGGGTCCCACACACACTGACTCTCACTGGGGTATGGGTCCCACACACACTGACTCTCACTGGGGTACGGGTCCCACACACAATGACTCTCACTGGGGTACGGGTCCCACACACACTGACTCTCACTGGGGTACGGGTCCCACACACACTGACTCTCACTGGGGTACGGGTTCCACACAGACTGACTCTCACGGGGGCACGGGTCCCACACACACTGACTCTCACTGGGGTACGGGTCCCACACACACTGACTCTCACTGGGGTACGGGTCCCACACACACTGACTCTCACTGGGGTACGGGTCCCACACACACAGACTCTCACTGGGGTACGGGTCCCACACACACTGACTCTCAGTGAGGTGCGGGACCCACACACACTGACAGTCACTGGGGTATGGGTCCCACATACACTGACTCTCACTGGGGTACATGTCCCACACACATAGACTCTCACTGGGGTACGGGTCCCTCACACACTGACTCTCACTGGGGTACGGGTCCCTCACACACTGACTCTCACTGGGGTACGGGTCCCACACACACTGACTCTCACTGGGGTACGGGTCCCACACACACTGATTCTCACTGGGGTACGGGTCCCACACACACTGACACTCACTGGGGTACGGGTCCCACACACACTGACTGTCACTGGGGTACGGGTCCCACACACACTGACTCTCACTGGGGTACGGGTCCCACACACACTGACTCTCACTGGGGTACGGGTCCCACACACACTGACTCTCACTGGGGTACGGGTCCCACACACACTGACTCTCACTGGGGTACGGGTCCCACACACACTGACTCTCACTGGGGTACGGGTCCCATACACACTGACTCTCACTGGGGTATGGGTCCCACACACACTGACTCTCACTGGGGTACGGTCCCACACACACTGACTCTCACTGGGGTACGGGTCCCACACACACTGACTCTCACTGGGGTATGGGTTCCACAAACACTGACTCTCACTGGGGTATGGGTCCCACACACACTGACTCTCACTGGGGTACGGGTCCCACATACACTGACTCTCACTGGGGTACGGGTCCCACACACACTGACTCTCACTGGGGAACGGGTCCCACACACACTGACTCTCACGGGGGCACGGGTCCCACACACACTGACTCTCACGGGGGCACGGGTCCCACACACACTGACTCTCACTGGGGTATGGGTCCCATACACACTGACTCTCACTGGGGTACGGGTCCCACATACACTGACTCTCACTGGGGTACGGGTCCCACACACACTGACTCTCACTGGGGAACGGGTCCCACACACACTGACTCTCACGGGGGCACGGGTCCCACACACACTGACTCTCACGGGGGTACGGGTCCCACACACACTGACTCTCACTGGGGTACGGGTCCCACACACACTGACTCTCACTGGGGTACGGGTCCCACACACACTGACTCTCACTGGGGTACGGGTCCCACACACACTGACTCTCACTGGGGTACGGGTCCCACACACACTGACTCTCACTGGGGTACGGGTCCCACACACACATTGACTCTCACTGGGGTACGGGTCCCACACACACTGACTCTCACTGGGGTACGGGTCCCACACACACTGACTCTCACGGGGGCACGGGTCCCACACACACTGACTCTCACTGGGGTACGGGTCCCACACACACTGACTCTCACTGAGGAACGGGTCCCACACACACTGACTCTGACAGGGGTACAGCTCCCATACACACTGACTCTCACTGGGGTACGGGTCCCACACACACTGACTCTCACTGGGGTACGGGTCCCACACACAATGACTCTCACTGGGGTACGGGTCCCACACACACTGACTCTCACTGGGGTACGGGTCCCACACACACTGACTCTCACTGAGGTATGGGTTCCACAAACACTGACTCTCACTGGGGTATGGGTCCCACACACACTGACTCTCATTGGGGTACGGGTCCCACACACACTGACTCTCACTGGGGTACGGGTCCCACACACACTGACTCTCACTGGGGTACGGGTCCCACACACACTGACTCTCACTGGGGTACGGGTCCCACACACACTGACTCTCACTGAGGTATGGGTCCCACACACACTGACTCTCACTGAGGTATGGGTTCCACAAACACTGACTCTCACTGGGGTACGGGTCCCACACACACTGACTCTCACTGGGGTACGGGTCCCACACACACTGACTCTCACTGGGGTATGGGTCCCACACACACTGACTCTCACTGGGGTACGGGTCCCACATACACTGACTCTCACTGGGGTACGGGTCCCACACACACTGACTCTCACTGGGGTACGGGTCCCACACACACTGACTCTCACGGGGGCACGGGTCCCACACACACTGACTCTCACTGGGGTACGGGTTCCACACACACTGACTCTCACTGGGGTACGGGTCCCACACACACTGACTCTCACTGGGGTATGGGTCCCTCACACACTGACTCTCACTGGGGTACGGGTCCCACACACACTGACTCTCACTGGGGTACGGGTCCCTCACACACTGACTCTCACTGGGGTACGGGTCCCACACACACTGACTCTCACTGAGGAATGGGTCCCACACACACTGACTCTGACAGGGGTACAGCTCCCATACACACTGACTCTCACTGGGGTACGGGTCCCACACACACTGACTCTCACTGGGGTACGGGTCCCACACACAATGACTCTCACTGGGGTACCGTTCCCACACACACTGACTCTCACTGGGGTACGGGTCCCACAGACACTGACTCTCACTGGGGTACGGGTCCCACACACACTGACTCTCACTGGGGTACGGGTCCCACACACACTGACTCTCACTGGGGTACGGGTCCCACACACACTGACTCTCACTGGGGTACGGGTCCCACACACACTGACTCTCACTGGGGTACGGGTCCCACACACACAGACTCTCACTGGGGTACGGGTCCCACACACACTGACTCTCAGTGAGGTGCGGGACCCACACACACTGACTCTCACTGGGGTATGGGTCCCACACACACTGACTCTCACTGGGGTACATGTCCCACACACACAGACTCTCACTGGGGTACGGGTCCCTCACACACTGACTCTCACTGGGGTACGGGTCCCTCACACACTGACTCTCACTGGGGTACGGGTCCCACACACACTGACTCTCACTGGGGTACGGGTCCCACACACACTGATTCTCACTGGGGTACGGGTCCCACACACACTGACACTCACTGGGGTACGGGTCCCACACACACTGACTGTCACTGGGGTACGGGTCCCACACACACTGACTCTCACTGGGGTACGGGTCCCACACACACTGACTCTCACTGGGGTACGGGTCCCACACACACTGACTCTCACTGGGGTACGGGTCCCACACACACTGACTCTCACTGGGGTACGGGTCCCACACACACTGACTCTCACTGGGGTACGGGTCCCATACACACTGACTCTCACTGGGGTACGGGTCCCACACACACTGACTCTCACTGGGGTACGGGTTCCACAAACACTGACTCTCACTGGGGCACGGGTCCCACACACACTGACTCTGACAGGGGTACAGCTCCCACACACACTGACTCTCACTGGGGTACGGGTCCCACACACACTGACCCTCACTGGGGTACGGGTCCCACACACACTGACTCTCACTGGGGTACGGGTCCCACACACACTGACTCTCACTGGGGTACGGATCCCACACACACTGACTCTCACTGGGGTACGGGTCCCACACACACTGACTCTCACTGGGATACGGGTCCCACACACACTGACTCTCACTGGGGTACGGGTTCCACACACACTGACTCTCACGGGGGTACGGGTCCCACACACACTGACTCTCACTGGGGTACGGGTCCCACACACACTGACTCTCACTGGGGTACGGATCCCAAACACTTACTCTCACTGGGATACGGGTCCCACACACACTGACTCTCACTGGGGTACGGGTCCCACACACACTGACTCTCACTGGGGTACCGGACCCACACACACTGACTGACACTGGGGTACGGCTCCCACACATACTGACTCTCACTGGGGTACGGGTCCCACACACACTGACTCTCACTAGGGTACGGGTCCCACACACACTGACTGTCACTGGGGTACGGGTTCCACACACACTGACTCTCACTGGGGTACGGGTCCCACACACACTGACTCTCACTGGGGTACGGGTCCCACACAGACTGACTCTCACTGGGGTATGGCACTCACACACACTGACTCTCATTGGGGTACGGGTCCCACACACACTGACTCTCACTGGGGTACGGGTCCCACACACACTGACTCTCACTGGGGTACGGGTCCCACACACACTGACTCTCACTGGGATACGGGTCCCACACACACTGACTCTCACTGGGGTACGGGTCCCACACACACTGACTCTCACTGGGGTACGGGTCCCACACACACTGACTCTCACTGGGGTACGGGTCACACACACACTGACTCTCACTGGGGTACGGGTCCCACACACACTGACTCTCACTGGGGTACGGGTCCCACACAGACTGACTCTCACTGGGGTATGGCACTCACACACACTGACTCTCATTGGGGTACGGGTCCCACACACACTGACTCTCACTGGGGTACGGGTCCCACACACACTGACTCTCACTGGGGTACGGGTCACACACACACTGACTCTCACTGGGGTACGGGTCCCACACACACTGACTCTCACTGGGGTACGGGTCCCACACACACTGACTCTCACTGGGGTACGGGTCCCACACACACTGACTCTCACTGGGGTACGGGTCCCACACACACTGACTCTCACTGGGATACGGGTCCCACACACACTGACTCTCACTGAGGTACGGGTTCCACACACACTGACTCTCACTGGGGTACGGGTCCCACACACACTGACTCTCACTGGGGTACGGGTCCCACACACACTGACTCTCACTGGGGTACGGGTCCCACACACACTGACTCTCACTGGGGTATGGGTCCCACACACACTGACTCTCACGGGGGTACGGGTCCCACACACACTGACTCTCACTGGGGTGCGGGTCCCACACACACTGACTCTCACTGGGGTACGGGTCCCACACACATTGACTCTGACTGGGGTACGGGTCCCACAAACACTGACTCTCACTGGGGTACGGGTCCCACACACACTGACTCTCACTGGGGTACGGGTCCCACACACATTGACTCTCACTGGGATACGGGTCCCACACACACTGACTCTCACTGGGGTACAGGTCACACACACACTGACTCTCACTGGGGTACGGGTCCCACACACACTGACTCTCACTGGGGTACGGGTTCCACAAACACTGACTCTCACTGGGGTACGGGTCCCACACACACTGACTCTCACTGGGGTACGGGTCCCACACACACTGACTCTCACTGGGATACGGGTCCCACACACACTGACTCTCACTGGGGTACGGGTCCCACACACACTGACTCTCACTGGGGTATGGGTCCCACACACACTGACTCTCACTGGGGTACGGGTTCCACAAACACTGACTCTCACTGGGATACGGGTCCCACACACACTGACTCTCACTGGGGTACGGGTCCCACACACACTGACTCTCACTGGGGTACGGGTCCCACAAACACTGACTCTCACTGGGATACGGGTCCCACACACACTGACTCTCACTGGGGTACGGGTCCCACAGACACTGACTCTGACAGGGGTACGGGTCCCACACACACTGACTCTCACTGGGGTATGGGTCCCACACACACTGACTCTCACTGGGGTACGGGGTCCCACACACACTGACTCTCACTGGGGTACGGGTCCCACACACACTGACTCTCACTGGGGTACGGGTCCCACACACACTGACTCTCACTGGGGTACGGGGTCCCACACACACTGACTCTCACTGGGGTACGGGTCCCACACACACTGACTCTCACTGGGGTACGGGGTCCCACAAACACTGACTCTCACTGGGGTACGGGTCCCACACACACTGACTCTCACTGGGGTACGGGTCCCACACACACTGACTCTCACTGGGGTACGGGTCCCACACATACTGACTCTCACTGGGGTACAGGTCCCACACACACTGACTCTCACTGGGGTACGGGTCCCACACACACTGACTCTCACTGGGGTACGGATCCCACACACACTGACTCTCACTGGGGTACGGGTTCCACAAACACTGACTCTCACTGGGATACGGGTCCCACACACACTGACTCTCACTGGGGTACAGGTCCCACACACACTGACTCTCACTGGGGTACGGGTCCCACAAACACTGACTCTCACTGGGATACGGGTCCCACACACACTGACTCTCACTGGGGTACGGGTTCCACACACACTGACTCTCACTGGGGTACAGGTCCCACACACACTGACTCTCACTGGGGTACGTGTCCCACACACACTGACTCTCACTGGGGTACGGGTCCCACACACACTGACTCTCACTGGGATACAGGTCCCACACACACTGACTCTCACTGGGGTACGGGTCCCACACACACTGACTCTAACAGGGGTACAGCTCCCATACACACTGACTCTCACTGTGGTACGGGCCCCACACACACTGACTCTGACAGGGGTACAGCTCCCATACACACTGACTCTCACTGGGGTACGGGTCCCACACACACTGGCTCTCACAGGGGTACGGGTCCCACACACACTGACTCTCACTGGGGTACGGCTCCCACACACACTGACTCTCACTGGGGTACGGGTCCCACACACACTGACTCTCACTGGGGTACGGGTCCCACACACACTGACTCTCACTGAGGTATGGGTTCCACAAACACTGACTCTCACTGGGGTATGGGTCCCACACACACTGACTCTCACTGGGGTACGGGTCCCACACACACTGACTCTCACTGGGGTACGGGTCCCACACACACTGACCCTCACTGGGGTACGGGTCCCACACATACTGACTCTCACTGGGGTACGGGTCCACACACACTCACTCTCACTGGGGTAAGGGTTCCACACACACTGACTCTCACTGGGGTACGGGTCCCACACACACTGACTCTCACTGGGGTACGGGTCCCACACACACTGACTCTCACTGGGGTACGGGTTCCACACACACTGACTCTCACTGGGGTACGGGTCCCACACACACTGACTCTCACTGGGGTACGGGTCCCACACACACTGACTCTCACTGGGGTACGGGTCCCACACACACTGACTCTCACTGGGGTACGGGTCCCACACACACTGACTCTCACTGGGGTACGGGTCCCACACACACTGACTCTCACTGGGGTACAGGTCCCACACACACTGACTCTCACTGGGGTACGGGTTCCACACACACTGACTCTCACTGGGGTACGGGTCCCACACACACTGACTCTCACTGGGGTACGGGTCCCACACACACTGACTCTCACTGGGGTACGGGTCCCCCACACACACTGACTCTCACTGGGGTACGGGTCCCACACACACTGACTCTCACTGGGGTATGGGTCCCACACACACTGACTCTCACTGGGGTACGGGTCCCACACACACTGACTCTCACTGGGGTACGGGTCCCACACACACTGACACTCACTGGGGTACGGGTCCCACACACACTGACTCTCACTGGGGTACGGGTCCCACACACACTGACTCTCACTGGGGTACGGGTCCCACACACACTGACTCTCACTGGGGTACGGCTCCCACAAACACTGACTCTCACTGGGGTACGGGTCCCACACATACTGACTCTCACTGGGGTACGGGTCCACACACACTCACTCTCACTGGGGTAAGGGTTCCACACACACTGACTCTCACTGGGGTACGGGTCCCACACACACTGTCTCTCACTGGGGTAGGGTCCCACACAGACTGACTCTCACTGGGGTATGGCACTCACACACACTGACTCTCATTGGGGTACGGGTCCCACACACACTAACTCTCACTGGGGTACGGGTACCACACACACTGACTCTCACTGGGGTACGGGTCCCACACACACTGACTCTCACTGGGGTACGGGTCCCACACACACTGACTTTCACTGGGGTACGGGTCCCACACACACTGACTCTCACTGGGGAACGGGTCCCACACACACTGACTGTCACTGGGGTACGGGTCCCACACATACTGACTCTCACTGGGGTACGGGTCCCACACACACTGACTCTCACTGGGGTACGGGTCCCACACACACTGACTCTCACTGGGGTACGGGTCCCACACACACTGACTCTCACTGGGGTACGGGTCCCACACACACTGACTCTCACTGGGGTACGGGTCCCACACACACTGACTCTCACTGTGGTACGGGTCCCACACACACTGACTCTCACTGGGGTACGGGTCCCACACACACTGACTCTCACTGGGGTACGGGTCCCACACACACGGACTCACACTGGGGTACGGGTCCCACACACACTGACTCTCACTGGGGTACGGGTCCCACACACACTGACTCTCACTGGGGTACGGGTCCCACACACACTGACTCTCACTAGGGTACGGGTTCCACACACACTGACTCTCACTGGGGTACGGGTCCCACACACACTGACTCTCACTGGGGTACGGGTCCCACACAGACTGACTCTCACTGGGGTATGGTACTCACACACACTGACTCTCATTGGGGTACGGGTCCCACACACACTGACTCTCACTGGGGTACGGGTCCCACACACACTGACTCTCACTGGGGTACGGGTCCCACACACACTGACTCTCACTGGGGTACGGGTCCCACACACACTGACTCTCACTGGGGTACAGGTCCCACACACACTGACTCTCACTGGGGTACGGGTCCCACACACACTGACTCTCACTGGGGTACGGGTCCCACACACACTGACTCTCACTGGGGTACGGGTCCCACACACACTGACTCTCACTGGGGTACGGGTCCCACACACACTGACTCTCACTGGGGTATGGCACTCACACACACTGACTCTCATTGGGGTACGGGTCCCACACACACTGACTCTCACTGGGGTACGGGTCCCACACACACTGACTCTCACTGGGGTACGGGTCACACACACACTGACTCTCACTGGGGTACGGGTCCCACACACACTGACTCTCACTGGGGTACGGGTCCCACACAGACTGACTCTCACTGGGGTATGGCACTCACACACACTGACTCTCATTGGGGTACGGGTCCCACACACACTGACTCTCACTGGGGTACGGGTCCCACACACACTGACTCTCACTGGGGTACGGGTCCCACACACAGTGACTGTCACTGGGATACGGGTCCCACACACACTGACTCTCACTGGGGTACGGGTCACACACACACTGACTCTCACTGGGGTACGGGTCCCACACACACTGACTCTCACTGGGGTACGGGTCCCACACAGACTGACTCTCACTGGGGTATGGCACTCACACACACTGACTCTCATTGGGGTACGGGTCCCACACACACTGACTCTCACTGGGGTACGGGTCGCACACACACTGACTCTCACTGGGGTACGGGTCACACACACACTGACTCTCACTGGGGTACGGGTCCCACACACACTGACTCTCACTGGGGTACGGGTCCCACACACACTGACTCTCACTGGGGTACGGGTCCCACACACACTGACTCTCACTGGGGTACGGGTCCCACACACACTGACTCTCACTGGGATACGGGTCCCACACACACTGACTCTCACTGAGGTACGGGTTCCACACACACTGACTCTCACTGGGGTACGGGTCCCACACACACTGACTCTCACTGGGGTACGGGTCCCACACACACTGACTCTCACTGGGGTACGGGTCCCACACACACTGACTCTCACTGGGGTATGGGTCCCACACACACTGACTCTCACGGGGGTACGGGTCCCACATACACTGACTCTCACTGGGGTGCGGGTCCCACACACACTGACTCTCACTGGGGTACGGGTCCCACACACATTGACTCTGACTGGGGTACGGGTCCCACAAACACTGACTCTCACTGGGGTACGGGTCCCACACACACTGACTCTCACTGGGGTACGGGTCCCACACACATTGACTCTCACTGGGATACGGGTCCCACACACACTGACTCTCACTGGGGTACAGGTCACACACACACTGACTCTCACTGGGGTACGGGTCCCACACACACTGACTCTCACTGGGGTACGGGTCCCACACACATTGACTCTCACTGGGATACGGGTCCCACACACACTGACTCTCACTGGGGTACAGGTCACACACACACTGACTCTCACTGGGGTACGGGTCCCACACACACTGACTCTCACTGGGGTACGGGTTCCACACACACTGACTCTCACTGGGATACGGGTCCCACACACACTGACTCTCACTGGGTACGGGTCCCATACACACTGACTCTCACTGGGATACGGGTCCCACACACACTGACTCTCACTGGGATACGGGTCCCACACACACTGACTCTCACTGGGGTACGGGTTCCACAAACACTGACTCTCACTGGGATACGGGTCCCACACACACTGACTCTCACTGGGGTACGGGTCCCACACACACTGACTCTCACTGGGGTACGGGTCCCACAAACACTGACTCTCACTGGGATACGGGTCCCACACACACTGACTCTCACTGGGGTACGGGTCCCACACACACTGACTCTCACTGGGGTACGGGTCCCACACACACTGACTCTCACTGGGGTACGGGGTCCCACAAACACTGACTCTCACTGGGGTACGGGTCCCACACACACTGACTCTCACTGGGGTACGGGTCCCACACACACTGACTCTCACTGGGGTACGGGTCCCACACATACTGACTCTCACTGGGGTACAGGTCCCACACACACTGACTCTCACTGGGGTACGGGTCCCACACACACTGACTCTCACTGGGGTACGGGTTCCACACACACTGACTCTCACTGGGGTACAGGTCCCACACACACTGACTCTCACTGGGGTACGGGTCCCACACACACACTGACTCTCACTGGGGTACGGGTCCCACACACACTGACTCTCACTGGGGTACGGGTCCCACACAGACTGACTCTCACTGGGGTACGGGTCCCACACACACTGACTCTCACTGGGGTACGGGACCCACACACACTGACTCTCACTGGGGTACAGGTCACACACACACACTGACTCTCACTGGGGTACGGGTCCCATACACACTGACTCTAACAGGGGTACAGCTCCCATACACACTGACTCTCACTGTGGTACGGGCCCCACACACACTGACTCTGACAGGGGTACAGCTCCCATACACACTGACTCTCACTGGGGTACGGGTCCCACACACACTGACTCTCACAGGGGTACGGGTCCCACACACACTGACTCTCACTGGGGTACGGCTCCCACACACACTGACTCTCACTGGGGTACGGGTCCCACACACACTGACTCTCACTGGGGTACGGGTCCCACACACACTGACTCTCACTGAGGTATGGGTTCCACAAACACTGACTCTCACTGGGGTATGGGTCCCACACACACTGACTCTCACTGGGGTACGGGTCCCACACACACTGACTCTCACTGGGGTACGGGTCCCACACACACTGACTCTCACTGGGGTACGGGTCCCACACACACTGACTCTCACTGGGGTACGGGTCCCACACACACTGACTCTCACTGGGGTACGGGTCCCACACACACTGACTCTCACTGGGGTACGGGTCCCACACACACTGACTCTCACTGGGGTACGGGTTCCAGACACACTGACTCTCACTGGGGTACGGGTCCCACACACACTGACCCTCACTGGGGTACGGGTCCCACACATACTGACTCTCACTGGGGTACGGATCCCACACACACTGACTCTCACTGGGGTAAGGGTTCCACACACACTGACTCTCACTGGGGTACGGGTCCCACACACACTGACTCTCACTGGGGTACGGGTCCCACACACACTGACCCTCACTGGGGTACGGGTCCCACACATACTGACTCTCACTGGGGTACGGGTCCACACACACTCACTCTCACTGGGGTAAGGCTTCCACACACACTGACTCTCACTGGGGTACGGGTCCCACACACACAGACTCTCACTGGGGTATGGGTCCCACACACACTGACTCTCACTGGGGTACGGGTCCCACACACACTGACTCTCACTGGGGTACGGGTTCCACACACACTGACTCTCACTGGGGTACGGCTCCCACAAACACTGACTCTCACTGGGGTACGGGTCCCACACATACTGACTCTCACTGGGGTACGGGTCCACACACACTCACTCTCACTGGGGTAAGGGTTCCACACACACTGACTCTCACTGGGGTACGGGTCCCACACACACTGACTCTCACTGGGGTACGGGTCCCACACAGACTGACTCTCACTGGGGTATGGCACTCACACACACTGACTCTCATTGGGGTACGGGTCCCACACACACTAACTCTCACTGGGGTACGGGTACCACACACACTGACTCTCACTGGGGTACGGGTCCCACACACACTGACTCTCACTGGGGTACGGGTCCCACACACACTGACTTTCACTGGGGTACGGGTCCCACACACACTGACTCTCACTGGGGAACGGGTCCCACACACACTGACTGTCACTGGGGTACGGGTCCCACACATACTGACTCTCACTGGGGTACGGGTCCCACACACACTGACTCTCACTGGGGTACGGGTCCCACACACACTGACTCTCACTGGGGTACGGGTCCCACACACACTGACTCTCACTGGGGTACGGGTCCCACACACACTGACTCTCACTGGGGTACGGGTCCCACACACACTGACTCTCACTGTGGTACGGGTCCCACACACACTGACTCTCACTGGGGTACGGGTCCCACACACACTGACTCTCACTGGGGTACGGGTCCCACACACACGGACTCACACTGGGGTACGGGTCCCACACACACTGACTCTCACTGGGGTACGGGTCCCACACACACTGACTCTCACTGGGGTACGGGTCCCACACACACTGACTCTCACTAGGGTACGGGTTCCACACACACTGACTCTCACTGGGGTACGGGTCCCACACACACTGACTCTCACTGGGGTACGGGTCCCACACAGTCTGACTCTCACTGGGGTATGGTACTTACACACACTGACTCTCATTGGGGTACGGGTCCCACACACACTGACTCTCACTGGGGTACGGGTCCCACACACACTGACTCTCACTGGGGTACGGGTCCCACACACACTGACTCTCACTGGGGTACGGGTCCCACACACACTGACTCTCACTGGGGTACAGGTCCCACACACACTGACTCTCACTGGGGTACGGGTCCCACACACACTGACTCTCACTGGGGTACGGGTCCCACACACACTGACTCTCACTGGGGTACGGGTCCCACACACACTGACTCTCACTGGGGTACGGGTCCCACACACACTGACTCTCACTGGGGTACAGGTCCCACACACACTGACTCTCACTGTGGTACGGGTTCCACACACACTGACTCTCACTGGGGTACGGGTCCCACACACATTGACTCTGACTGGGGTACGGATCCCACAAACACTGACTCTCACTGGGATACGGGTCCCACACACACTGACTCTCACTGGGGTACGGGTCACACACACACAGACTCTCACTGGGGTAAGGGTCCCACACATACTGACTCTGACTGGGGTACGGGTCCCACACATACTGACTCTCACTGGGGTACAGGTCCCACACACACTGACTCTCACTGGGGTACGGCTCCCACACACACTGACTCTCACTGGGGTACGGGTCCCACACACACTGACTCTCACTGGGGTACGGGTTCCACAAACACTGACTCTGACTGGGGTACGGGTCCCACACATACTGACTCTCACTGGGGTACAGGTCCCACACACATTGACTCTCACTGGGGTACGGCTCCCACACACACTGACTCTCACGGGGGTACGGGTCCCACACACACTGACTCTCATTGGGGTACGGGTCCCACACACACTGACTCTCACTGGGGTACGGGTCCCACACACACTGACTCTCACTGGGGTACGGGTCCCACACACACTGACTCTCACTGGGGTACGGGTCCCACACACACTGACTCTCACTGAGGTATGGGTTCCACAAACACTGACTCTCACTGGGGTATGGGTCCCACACACACTGACTCTCATTGGGGTACGGGTCCCACACACACTGACTCTCACTGGGGTACGGGTCCCACACACACTGACTCTCACTGAGGTATGGGTTCCACAAACACTGACTCTCACTGGGGTATGGGTCCCACACACACTGACTCTCATTGGGGTACGGGTCCCACACACACTGACTCTCACTGGGGTACGGGTCCCACACACACTGACTCTCACTGGGGTACGGGTCCCACACACACTGACTCTCACTGGGGTACGGGTCCCACACACACTGACTCTCACTGAGGTATGGGTCCCACACACACTGACTCTCACTGGGGTACGGGTCCCACACACACTGACTCTCACTGGGGTACGGGTCCCACACACACTGACTCTCACTGGGGTACGGGTCCCACACACACTGACTCTCACTGGGGTATGGGTTCCACAAACACTGACTCTCACTGGGGTATGGGTCCCACACACACTGACTCTCACTGGGGTACGGGTCCCACATACACTGACTCTCACTGGGGTACGGGTCCCACACACACTGACTCTCACTGGGGTATGGGTCCCACACACACTGACTCTCACTGGGGTACGGGTCCCACATACACTGACTCTCACTGGGGTACGGGTCCCACACACACTGACTCTCACTGGGGTATGGGTCCCACACACACTGACTCTCACGGGGGCACGGGTCCCACAGACACTGACTCTCACTGGGGTACGGGTTCCACACACACTGACTCTCACGGGGGCACGGGTCCCACACACACTGACTCTCACTGGGGTACGGGTCCCACACACACTGACTCTCACTGAGGAACGGGTCCCACACACACTGACTCTGACAGGGGTACAGCTCCCATACACACTGACTCTCACTGGGGTACGGGTCCCACACACACTGACTCTCACTGGGGTACGGGTCCCACACACAATGACTCTCACTGGGGTACGGGTCCCACACACACTGAATCTCACTGGGGTACGGGTCCCACACACACTGACACTCACTGGGGTACGGGTCCCACACACACTGACACTCACTGGGGTACGGGTCCCACACACACTGACTCTCACTGGGGTACGGGTCCCACACACACTGACACTCACTGGGGTATGGGTCCCACACACACTGACTCTCACTGGGGTACGGGTCCCACACACACTGACTCTCACTGGGGTACGGGTCCCACACACA
Organism: Prionace glauca; assembly: GCA_037974335.1. Lineage (NCBI taxonomy): Eukaryota > Metazoa > Chordata > Chondrichthyes > Carcharhiniformes > Carcharhinidae > Prionace > Prionace glauca. Next base: position 156,635,028 of record CM075723.1, read on the forward strand.
CTGACTCTCACTGAGGTATGGGTTCCACAAACACTGACTCTCACTGGGGTACGGGTCCCACACACAATGACTCTCACTGGGGTACGGGTCCCACACACACTGACCCTCACTGGGGTACGGGTCCCACACACACTGACTCTCACTGGGGTACGGGTCCCACACACACTGACTCTCACTGGGGTACGGGTCCCACACACACTGACTCTCACTGGGCTACGGGTCCCACACACACTGACTCTCACTGGGGTATGGGTCCCACACACACTGACTCTCACTGGGGTACGGGTCCCACACACAATGACTCTCACTGGGGTACGGGTCCCACACACACTGACTCTCACTGGGGTACGGGTCCCACACACACTGACTCTCACTGGGGTACGGGTTCCACACAGACTGACTCTCACGGGGGCACGGGTCCCACACACACTGACTCTCACTGGGGTACGGGTCCCACACACACTGACTCTCACTGGGGTACGGGTCCCACACACACTGACTCTCACTGGGGTACGGGTCCCACACACACAGACTCTCACTGGGGTACGGGTCCCACACACACTGACTCTCAGTGAGGTGCGGGACCCACACACACTGACAGTCACTGGGGTATGGGTCCCACACACACTGACTCTCACTGGGGTACATGTCCCACACACATAGACTCTCACTGGGGTACGGGTCCCTCACACACTGACTCTCACTGGGGTACGGGTCCCTCACACACTGACTCTCACTGGGGTACGGGTCCCACACACACTGACTCTCACTGGGGTACGGGTCCCACACACACTGATTCTCACTGGGGTACGGGTCCCACACACACTGACACTCACTGGGGTACGGGTCCCACACACACTGACTGTCACTGGGGTACGGGTCCCACACACACTGACTCTCACTGGGGTACGGGTCCCACACACACTGACTCTCACTGGGGTACGGGTCCCACACACACTGACTCTCACTGGGGTACGGGTCCCACACACACTGACTCTCACTGGGGTACGGGTCCCACACACACTGACTCTCACTGGGGTACGGGTCCCATACACACTGACTCTCACTGGGGTATGGGTCCCACACACACTGACTCTCACTGGGGTACGGTCCCACACACACTGACTCTCACTGGGGTACGGGTCCCACACACACTGACTCTCACTGGGGTATGGGTTCCACAAACACTGACTCTCACTGGGGTATGGGTCCCACACACACTGACTCTCACTGGGGTACGGGTCCCACATACACTGACTCTCACTGGGGTACGGGTCCCACACACACTGACTCTCACTGGGGAACGGGTCCCACACACACTGACTCTCACGGGGGCACGGGTCCCACACACACTGACTCTCACTGGGGTACGGGTCCCACACACACTGACTCTCACTGAGGAACGGGTCCCACACACACTGACTCTGACAGGGGTACAGCTCCCATACACACTGACTCTCACTGGGGTACGGGTCCCACACACACTGACTCTCACTGGGGTACGGGTCCCACACACAATGACTCTCACTGGGGTACGGGTCCCACACACACTGACTCTCACTGGGGTACGGGTCCCACACACACTGACTCTCACTGAGGTATGGGTTCCACAAACACTGACTCTCACTGGGGTATGGGTCCCACACACACTGACTCTCATTGGGGTACGGGTCCCACACACACTGACTCTCACTGGGGTACGGGTCCCACACACACTGACTCTCACTGGGGTACGGGTCCCACACACACTGACTCTCACTGGGGTACGGGTCCCACACACACTGACTCTCACTGGGGTACGGGTCCCACACACACTGACTCTCACTGGGGTACGGGTCCCACACACATTGACTCTCACTGGGGTATGGGTTCCACAAACACTGACTCTCACTGGGGTATGGGTCCCACACACACTGACTCTCACTGGGGTACGGGTCCCACATACACTGACTCTCACTGGGGTACGGGTCCCACACACACTGACTCTCACTGGGGTACGGGTCCCACACACACTGACTCTCACGGGGGCACGGGTCCCACACACACTGACTCTCACTGGGGTACGGGTTCCACACACACTGACTCTCACTGGGGTACGGGTCCCACACACACTGACTCTCACTGGGGTATGGGTCCCTCACACACTGACTCTCACTGGGGTACGGGTCCCACACACACTGACTCTCACTGGGGTACGGGTCCCTCACACACTGACTCTCACTGGGGTACGGGTCCCACACACACTGACTCTCACTGAGGAATGGGTCCCACACACACTGACTCTGACAGGGGTACAGCTCCCATACACACTGACTCTCACTGGGGTACGGGTCCCACACACACTGACTCTCACTGGGGTACGGATCCCACACACAATGACTCTCACTGGGGTACCGTTCCCACACACACTGACTCTCACTGGGGTACGGGTCCCACAGACACTGACTCTCACTGGGGTACGGGTCCCACACACACTGACTCTCACTGGGGTACGGGTCCCACACACACTGACTCTCACTGGGGTACGGGTCCCACACACACTGACTCTCACTGGGGTACGGGTCCCACACACACTGACTCTCACTGGGGTACGGGTCCCACACACACAGACTCTCACTGGGGTACGGGTCCCACACACACTGACTCTCAGTGAGGTGCGGGACCCACACACACTGACTCTCACTGGGGTATGGGTCCCACACACACTGACTCTCACTGGGGTACATGTCCCACACACACAGACTCTCACTGGGGTACGGGTCCCTCACACACTGACTCTCACTGGGGTACGGGTCCCTCACACACTGACTCTCACTGGGGTACGGGTCCCACACACACTGACTCTCACTGGGGTACGGGTCCCACACACACTGATTCTCACTGGGGTACGGGTCCCACACACACTGACACTCACTGGGGTACGGGTCCCACACACACTGACTGTCACTGGGGTACGGGTCCCACACACACTGACTCTCACTGGGGTACGGGTCCCACACACACTGACTCTCACTGGGGTACGGGTCCCACACACACTGACTCTCACTGGGGTACGGGTCCCACACACACTGACTCTCACTGGGGTACGGGTCCCACACACACTGACTCTCACTGGGGTACGGGTCCCATACACACTGACTCTCACTGGGGTACGGGTCCCACACACACTGACTCTCACTGGGGCACGGGTCCCACACACACTGACTCTCACTGGGGTACGGGTCCCACGCACACCGACTCTCACTGGGGTACGGGTCCCACACACACTGACTCTCACTGGGGTACGGGTTCCACAAACACTGACTCTCACTGGGGCACGGGTCCCACACACACTGACTCTGACAGGGGTACAGCTCCCACACACACTGACTCTCACTGGGGTACGGGTCCCACACACACTGACCCTCACTGGGGTACGGGTCCCACACACACTGACTCTCACTGGGGTACGGGTCCCACACACACTGACTCTCACTGGGGTACGGATCCCACACACACTGACTCTCACTGGGGTACGGGTCCCACACACACTGACTCTCACTGGGATACGGGTCCCACACACACTGACTCTCACTGGGGTACGGGTTCCACACACACTGACTCTCACGGGGGTACGGGTCCCACGCACACTGACTCTCACTGGGGTACGGGTCCCACACACACTGACTCTCACTGGGGTACGGATCCCAAACACTTACTCTCACTGGGATACGGGTCCCACACACACTGACTCTCACTGGGGTACGGGTCCCACACACACTGACTCTCACTGGGGTACCGGACCCACACACACTGACTGACACTGGGGTACGGCTCCCACACACACTGACTCTCACTGGGGTACGGGTCCCACACACACTGACTGTCACTGGGGTACGGGTTCCACACACACTGACTCTCACTGGGGTACGGGTCCCACACAGACTGACTCTCACTGGGGTATGGCACTCACACACACTGACTCTCATTGGGGTACGGGTCCCACACACACTGACTCTCACTGGGGTACGGGTCCCACACACACTGACTCTCACTGGGGTACGGGTCACACACACACTGACTCTCACTGGGGTACGGGTCCCACACACACTGACTCTCACTGGGGTACGGGTCCCACACACACTGACTCTCACTGGGGTACGGGTCCCACACACACTGACTCTCACTGGGGTACGGGTCCCACACACACTGACTCTCACTGGGATACGGGTCCCACACACACTGACTCTCACTGGGATACGGGTCCCACACACACTGACTCTCACTGAGGTACGGGTTCCACACACACTGACTCTGACTGGGGTACGGGTCCCACACACACTGACTCTCACTGGGGTACGGGTCCCACACACACTGACTCTCACTGGGGTACGGGTCCCACACACACTGACTCTCACTGGGGTATGGGTCCCACACACACTGACTCTCACGGGGGTACGGGTCCCACACACACTGACTCTCACTGGGGTGCGGGTCCCACACACACTGACTCTCACTGGGGTACGGGTCCCACACACATTGACTCTGACTGGGGTACGGGTCCCACAAACACTGACTCTCACTGGGGTACGGGTCCCACACACACTGACTCTCACTGGGGTACGGGTCCCACACACATTGACTCTCACTGGGATACGGGTCCCACACACACTGACTCTCACTGGGGTACAGGTCACACACACACTGACTCTCACTGGGGTACAGGTCACACACACACTGACTCTCACTGGGGTACGGGTTCCACAAACACTGACTCTCACTGGGATACGGGTCCCACACACACTGACTCTCACTGGGTACGAGTCCCATACACACTGACTCTCACTGGGATACGGGTCCCACACACACTGACTCTCACTGGGATACGGGTCCCACACACACTGACTCTCACTGGGGTACGGGTCCCACACACACTGACTCTCACTGGGGTATGGGTCCCACACACACTGACTCTCACTGGGGTATGGGTTCCACAAACACTGACTCTCACTGGGATACGGGTCCCACACACACTGACTCTCACTGGTGTACGGGTCCCACACACACTGACTCTCACTGGGGTACGGGTCCCACAAACACTGACTCTCACTGGGTTACGGGTCCCACACACACTGACTCTCACTGGGGTACGGGTCCCACACACACTGACTCTGACAGGGGTACGGGTCCCACACACACTGACTCTCACTGGGGTATGGGTCCCACACACACTGACTCTCACTGGGGTACGGGGTCCCACACACACTGACTCTCACTGGGGTACGGGTCCCACACACACTGACTCTCACTGGGGTACGGGTTCCACAAACACTGACTCTCACTGGGGTACGGGTCCCACACACACTGACTCTCACTGGGGTACGGGGTCACCCACACACTGACTCTCACTGGGGTACGGGTCCCACACACACTGACTCTCACTGGGGTACGGGGTCCCACAAACACTGACTCTCACTGGGGTACGGGTCCCACACACACTGACTCTCACTGGGGTACGGGTCCCACACACACTGACTCTCACTGGGGTACGGGTCCCACACATACTGACTCTCACTGGGGTACGGGTTCCACAAACACTGACTCTCACTGGGGTACGGGTCCCACACACACTGACTCTCACTGGGGTACGGGTCCCACACACACTGACTCTCACTGGGGTACGGGTCCCACACATACTGACTCTCACTGGGATACGGGTCCCACACACAGTGACTCTCACTGGGGTACAGGTCCCACACACACTGACTCTCACTGGGGTACGGGTCCCACAAACACTGACTCTCACTGGGATCCGGGTCCCACACACACTGACTCTCACTGGGGTACGGGTTCCACACACACTGACTCTCACTGGGGTACGGGTCCCACACACACTGACTCTCACTGGGGTACGGGTCCCACACACACACTGACTCTCACTGGGGTACGGGTCCCACACACACTGACTCTCACTGGGGTACGGGTCCCACACACACTGACTCTCACTGGGGTACGGGACCCACACACACTGACTCTCACTGGGGTACAGGTCACACACACACACTGACTCTCACTGGGGTACGGGTCCCACACACACTGACTCTAACAGGGGTACAGCTCCCATACACACTGACTCTCACTGTGGTACGGGCCCCACACACACTGACTCTGACAGGGGTACAGCTCCCATACACACTGACTCTCACTGGGGTACGGGTCCCACACACACTGACTCTCACAGGGGTACGGGTCCCACACACACTGACTCTCACTGGGGTACGGGTCCCACACACACTGACTCTCACTGGGGTACGGGTCCCACACACACTGACTCTCACTGAGGTATGGGTTCCACAAACACTTACTCTCACTGGGGTATGGGTCCCACACACACTGACTCTCATTGGGGTACGGGTCCCACACACACTGACTCTCACTGAGGTATGGGTCCCACACACACTGACTCTCACTGAGGTATGGGTTCCACAAACACTGACTCTCACTGGGGTACGGGTCCCACACACACTGACTCTCACTGGGGTACGGGTCCCACACACACGACTCTCACTGGGGTACGGGTCCCACACACACTGACTCTCACTGGGGTACGGGTCCCACACACACTGACTCTCACTGGGGTATGGGTTCCACAAACACTGACTCTCACTGGGGTACGGGTCCCACACACACTGACTCTCACTGGGGTACGGGTCCCACACACACTGACTCTCACTGGGGTACGGGTCCCACATACACTGACTCTCACTGGGGTACGGGTCCCACACACACTGACTCTGACAGGGGTACGGGTCCCACACACACTGACTCTCACGGGGGCACGGGTCCCACACACACTGACTCTCACTGGGGTACGGGTTCCACACACACTGACTCTCACGGGGGTACGGGTCCCACACACACTGACTCTCACTGGGGTACGGGTCCCACACACACTGACTCTCACTGGGGTACGGGTCCCACACACACTGACTCTCACTGAGGAACGGGTCCCACACACACTGACTCTGACAGGGGTACAGCTCCCATACACACTGACTCTCACTGGGGTACGGGTCCCACACACACTGACTCTCACTGGGGTACGGGTCCCACACACAATGACTCTCACTGGGGTACGGGTCCCACACACACTGACTCTCACTGGGGTACGGGTCCCACACACACTGACTCTCACTGGGGTACGGGTTCCACACAGACTGACTCTCAGTGAGGTGCGGGACCCACACACACTGACAGTCACTGGGGTATGGGTCCCACACACACTGACTCTCACTGGGGTACATGTCCCACACACATAGACTCTCACTGGGGTACGGGTCCCTCACACACTGACTCTCACTGGGGTACGGGTCCCTCACACACTGACTCTCACTGGGGTACGGGTCCCACACACACTGACTCTCACTGGGGTACGGGTCCCACACACACTGATTCTCACTGGGGTACGGGTCCCACACACACTGACACTCACTGGGGTACGGGTCCCACACACACTGACTGTCACTGGGGTACGGGTCCCACACACACTGACCCTCACTGGGGTACGGGTCCCACACACACTGACTCTCACTGGGGTACGGGTCCCACACACACTGACTCTCACTGGGGTACGGGTCCCACACACACTGACTCTCACTGGGGTACGGGTCCCACACACACTGACTCTCACTGGGGTACGGGTCCCATACACACTGACTCTCACTGGGGTATGGGTCCCACACACACTGACTCTCACTGGGGTACGGTCCCACACACACTGACTCTCACTGGGGTACGGGTCCCACACACACTGACTCTCACTGGGGTATGGGTTCCACAAACACTGACTCTCACTGGGGTATGGGTCCCACACACACTGACTCTCACTGGGGTACGGGTCCCACATACACTGACTCTCACTGGGGTACGGGTCCCACACACACTGACTCTCACTGGGGAACGGGTCCACACTCACTGACTCTCACGGGGGCACGGGTCCCACACACACTGACTCTCACTGGGGTACGGGTCCCACACACACTGACTCTCACTGGGGTACGGGTCCCACACACACTGACTCTCACTGAGGAACGGTTCCCACACACACTGACTCTGACAGGGGTACAGCTCCCATACACACTGACTCTCACTGGGGTACGGGTCCCACACACACTGACTCTCACTGGGGTACGGGTCCCACACACAATGACTCTCACTGGGGTACGGGTCCCACACACACTGACTCTCACTGGGGTACGGGTCCCACACACACTGACTCTCACTGAGGTATGGGTTCCACAAACACTGACTCTCACTGGGGTATGGGTCCCACACACACTGACTCTCATTGGGGTACGGGTCCCACACACACTGACTCTCACTGGGGTACGGGTCCCACACACACTGACTCTCACTGGGGTACGGGTCCCACACACACTGACTCTCACTGGGGTACGGGTCCCACACACACTGACTCTCACTGAGGTATGGGTCCCACACACACTGACTCTCACTGAGGTATGGGTTCCACAAACACTGACTCTCACTGGGGTACGGGTCCCACACACACTGACTCTCACTGGGGTACGGGTCCCACACACACTGACTCTCACTGGGGTACGGGTCCCACACACACTGACTCTCAGTGGGGTATGGGTTCCACAAACACTGACTCTCACTGGGGTATGGGTCCCACACACACTGACTCTCACTGGGGTACGGGTCCCACATACACTGACTCTCACTGGGGTACGGATCCCACACACACTGACTCTCACTGGGGTACGGGTCCCACACACACTGACTCTCACTGAGGAATGGGTCCCACACACACTGACTCTGACAGGGGTACAGCTCCCATACACACTGACTCTCACTGGGGTACGGGTCCCACACACACTGTCTCTCACTGGGGTACGGGTCCCACACACAATGACTCTCACTGGGGTACGGGTCCCACACACACTGACTCTCACTGGGGTACGGGTCCCACAGACACTGACTCTCACTGGGGTACGGGTCCCACACACACTGACTCTCACTGGGGTACGGGTCCCACACACACTGACTCTCACTGGGGTACGGGTCCCACACACACTGACTCTCACTGGGGTACGGGTCCCACACACACTGACTCTCACTGGGGTACGTGTCCCACACACACAGACTCTCACTGGGGTACGGGTCCCACACACACTGACTCTCAGTGAGGTGCGGGATCCACACACACTGACAGTCACTGGGGTATGGGTCCCACACACACTGACTCTCACTGGGGTACATGTCCCACACACACAGACTCTCACTGGGGTACGGGTCCCTCACACACTGACTCTCACTGGGGTACGGGTCCCTCACACACTGACTCTCACTGGGGTACGGGTCCCACACACACTGACTCTCACTGGGGTACGGGTCCCACACACACTGATTCTCACTGGGGTACGGGTCCCACACACACTGACACTCACTGGGGTACGGGTCCCACACACACTGACTGTCACTGGGGTACGGGTCCCACACACACTGACTCTCACTGGGGTACGGGTCCCACACACATTGACTCTCACTGGGGTACGGGTCCCACACACACTGACTCTCACTGGGGTACGGGTCCCACACACACTGACTCTCACTGGGGTACGGGTCCCACACACACTGACTCTCACTGGGGTACGGGTCCCATACACACTGACTCTCACTGGGGTACGGGTCCCACACACACTGACTCTCACTGGGGCACGGGTCCCACACACACTGACTCTCACTGGGGTACGGGTTCCACAAACACTGACTCTCACTGGGGTACGGGTCCCACACACACTGACTCTCACTGGGGTACGGGTCCCACACACACTGACTCTCACTGGGGCACGGGTCCCACACACACTGACTCTGACAGGGGTACAGCTCCCACACACACTGACTCTCACTGGGGTACGGGTCCCACACACACTGACCCTCACTGGGGTACGGGTCCCACACACCCTGACTCTCACTGGGGTACGGGTCCCACACACACTGACTCTCACTGGGGTACGGATCCCACACACACTGACTCTCACTGGGGTACGGGTCCCACACACACTGACTCTCACTGGGATACGGGTCCCACACACACTGACTCTCACTGGGGTACGGGTCCCACACACACTGACTCTCACTGGGGTACGGGACCCACACACACTGACTGACACTGGGGTACGGCTCCCACACACACTGACTCTCACTGGGGTACGGGTCCCACACACACTGACTCTCACTGGGGTACGGGTCCCACACACACTGACTCTCACTGGGGTACGGGTTCCACACACACTGACTCTCACTGGGGTACGGGTCCCACACACACTGACTCTCACTGGGGTACGGGTCCCACACAGACTGACTCTCACTGGGGTATGGCACTCACACACACTGACTCTCATTGGGGTACGGGTCCCACACACACTGACTCTCACTGGGGTACGGGTCCCACACACACTGACTCTCACTGGGGTACGGGTCACACACACACTGACTCTCACTGGGGTACGGGTCCCACACACACTGACTCTCACTGGGGTACGGGTCCCACACACACTGACTCTCACTGGGGTACGGGTCCCACACACACTGACTCTCACTGGGGTACGGGTCCCACACACACTGACTCTCACTGGGATACGGGTCCCACACACACTGACTCTCACTGAGGTACGGGTCCCACACACACTGACTCTCACTGGGGTGCGGGTCCCACACACACTGACTCTCACTGGGGTACGGGTCCCACACACACTGACTCTCACTGGGGTACGGGTCCCACACACACTGACTCTCACTGGGGTACGGGTCCCACACACACTGACTCTCACTGGGGTACGGGTCCCACACACACTGACTCTCACTGGGATACGGGTCCCACACACACTGACTCTCACGGGGGTACGGGTCCCACACACACTGACTCTCACTGGGGTGCGGGTCCCACACACACTGACTCTCACTGGGGTACGGGTCCCACACACATTGACTCTGACTGGGGTACGGGTCCCACAAACACTGACTCTCACTGGGGTACGGGTCCCACACACACTGACTCTCACTGGGGTACGGGTCCCACACACATTGACTCTCACTGGGATACGGGTCCCACACACACTGACTCTCACTGGGGTACAGGTCACAGACACACTGACTCTCACTGGGGTACGGGTCCCACACACACTGACTCTCACTGGGGTACGGGTTCCACAAACACTGACTCTCACTGGGGTACGGGTCCCACACACACTGACTCTCACTGGGATACGGGTCCCACACACACTGACTCTCACTGGGGTACGGGTCCCACACACACTGACTCTCACTGGGATACGGGTCCCACACACACTGACTCTCACTGGGATACGGGTCCCACACACACTGACTCTCACTGGGGTACGGGTCCCACACACACTGACTCTCACTGGGGTACGGGTCCCACACACACTGACTCTCACTGGGGTACGGGTTCCACAAACACTGACTCTCACTGGGATACGGGTCCCACACACACTGACTCTCACTGGGGTACGGGTCCCACACACACTGACTCTCACTGGGGTACGGGTCCCACAAACACTGACTCTCACTGGGATACGGGTCCCACACACACTGACTCTCACTGGGGTACGGGTCCCACACACACTGACTCTCACTGGGGTACGGGTCCCACACACACTGACTCTGACAGGGGTACGGGTCCCACACACACTGACTCTCACTGGGGTACGGGTCCCACACACACTGACTCTCACTGGGGTACGGGTCCCACACACACTGACTCTCACTGGGGTCCCACACACACTGACTCTCACTGGGGTCCGGGTCCCACACACACTGACTCTCACTGGGGTACGGGTCCCACACACACTGACTCTCACTGGGGTACGGGTCCCACACACACTGACTCTCACTGGGGTACAGGTCCCACACACACTGACTCTCACTGGGGTACGGGTCCCACACACACTGACTCTCACTGGGGTACGGGTCCCACACACACTGACTCTAACTGGGGTACGGGTCCCACACACACTGACCCTCACTGTGGTACGGGTCCCACACATACTGACTCTCACTGGGGTACGGGTCCCACACACACTGACTCTCACTGGGGTACGGGTCCCACACACACTGACTCTCACTGGGGTATGGGTTCCACAAACACTGACTCTCACTAGGGTACGGGTCCCACACACACTGACTCTAACTGGGGTACGGGTCCCACACACACTGACCCTCACTTTGGTACGGGTCCCACACATACTGACTCTCACTGTGGTACGGGTCCCACACATACTGACTCTCACTGGGGTACGGGTCCCACACACACTGTCTCTAACTGGGGTACGGGTCCCACACACACTGACCCTCACTGTGGTACGGGTCCCACACATACTGACTCTCACTGAGGTACGGGTCCCACACACACTGACTCTCACTGGGGTACGGGTCCCACACATACTGACTCTCACTGGGGTACGGGTCCCACACACACTGACTCTAACTGGGGTACGGGTCCCACACACACTGACCCTCACTGTGGTACGGGTCCCACACATACTGACTCTCACTGGGGTACGGGTCCCACACACACTGACTTTCACTGGGGTACGGGTCCCACATACACTGACTCTCACTGGGGTACGGGTCCCACACACACTGACTCTCACTGGGGTACGGGTCCCACACACACTGACTCTCACTGGGGTACGGATCCCACACACACTGACTCTCACTGGGGTACGGGTCCCACACACACTGACTCTCACTGGGGTACGGGTCCCACACACACTGACTCTCACTGGGGTACGGGTCCCACACACACTGACTCTCACTGGGGTACGGGTCCCACACATACTGACTCTCACTGGGATACGGGTCCCACACACACTGACTCTCACTGGGGTACAGGTCCCACACACACTGACTCTCACTGGGGTACGGGTCCCACAAACACTGACTCTCACTGGGATCCGGGTCCCACACACACTGACTCTCACTGGGGTACGGGTTCCACACACACTGACTCTCACTGGGGTACGGGTCCCACACACACTGACTCTCACTGGGGTACGGGTCCCACACACACACTGACTCTCACTGGGGTACGGGTCCCACACACACTGACTCTCACTGGGGTACGGGTCCCACACACACTGACTCTCACTGGGGTACGGGACCCACACACACTGACTCTCACTGGGGTACAGGTCACACACACACACTGACTCTCACTGGGGTACGGGTCCCACACACACTGACTCTAACAGGGGTACAGCTCCCATACACACTGACTCTCACTGTGGTACGGGCCCCACACACACTGACTCTGACAGGGGTACAGCTCCCATACACACTGACTCTCACTGGGGTACGGGTCCCACACACACTGACTCTCACAGGGGTACGGGTCCCACACACACTGACTCTCACTGGGGTACGGGTCCCACACACACTGACTCTCACTGGGGTACGGGTCCCACACACACTGACTCTCACTGAGGTATGGGTTCCACAAACACTTACTCTCACTGGGGTATGGGTCCCACACACACTGACTCTCATTGGGGTACGGGTCCCACACACACTGACTCTCACTGAGGTATGGGTCCCACACACACTGACTCTCACTGAGGTATGGGTTCCACAAACACTGACTCTCACTGGGGTACGGGTCCCACACACACTGACTCTCACTGGGGTACGGGTCCCACACACACGACTCTCACTGGGGTACGGGTCCCACACACACTGACTCTCACTGGGGTACGGGTCCCACACACACTGACTCTCACTGGGGTATGGGTTCCACAAACACTGACTCTCACTGGGGTACGGGTCCCACACACACTGACTCTCACTGGGGTACGGGTCCCACACACACTGACTCTCACTGGGGTACGGGTCCCACATACACTGACTCTCACTGGGGTACGGGTCCCACACACACTGACTCTGACAGGGGTACGGGTCCCACACACACTGACTCTCACGGGGGCACGGGTCCCACACACACTGACTCTCACTGGGGTACGGGTTCCACACACACTGACTCTCACGGGGGTACGGGTCCCACACACACTGACTCTCACTGGGGTACGGGTCCCACACACACTGACTCTCACTGGGGTACGGGTCCCACACACACTGACTCTCACTGAGGAACGGGTCCCACACACACTGACTCTGACAGGGGTACAGCTCCCATACACACTGACTCTCACTGGGGTACGGGTCCCACACACACTGACTCTCACTGGGGTACGGGTCCCACACACAATGACTCTCACTGGGGTACGGGTCCCACACACACTGACTCTCACTGGGGTACGGGTCCCACACACACTGACTCTCACTGGGGTACGGGTTCCACACAGACTGACTCTCAGTGAGGTGCGGGACCCACACACACTGACAGTCACTGGGGTATGGGTCCCACACACACTGACTCTCACTGGGGTACATGTCCCACACACATAGACTCTCACTGGGGTACGGGTCCCTCACACACTGACTCTCACTGGGGTACGGGTCCCTCACACACTGACTCTCACTGGGGTACGGGTCCCACACACACTGACTCTCACTGGGGTACGGGTCCCACACACACTGATTCTCACTGGGGTACGGGTCCCACACACACTGACACTCACTGGGGTACGGGTCCCACACACACTGACTGTCACTGGGGTACGGGTCCCACACACACTGACCCTCACTGGGGTACGGGTCCCACACACACTGACTCTCACTGGGGTACGGGTCCCACACACACTGACTCTCACTGGGGTACGGGTCCCACACACACTGACTCTCACTGGGGTACGGGTCCCACACACACTGACTCTCACTGGGGTACGGGTCCCATACACACTGACTCTCACTGGGGTATGGGTCCCACACACACTGACTCTCACTGGGGTACGGTCCCACACACACTGACTCTCACTGGGGTACGGGTCCCACACACACTGACTCTCACTGGGGTATGGGTTCCACAAACACTGACTCTCACTGGGGTATGGGTCCCACACACACTGACTCTCACTGGGGTACGGGTCCCACATACACTGACTCTCACTGGGGTACGGGTCCCACACACACTGACTCTCACTGGGGAACGGGTCCACACTCACTGACTCTCACGGGGGCACGGGTCCCACACACACTGACTCTCACTGGGGTACGGGTCCCACACACACTGACTCTCACTGGGGTACGGGTCCCACACACACTGACTCTCACTGAGGAACGGTTCCCACACACACTGACTCTGACAGGGGTACAGCTCCCATACACACTGACTCTCACTGGGGTACGGGTCCCACACACACTGACTCTCACTGGGGTACGGGTCCCACACACAATGACTCTCACTGGGGTACGGGTCCCACACACACTGACTCTCACTGGGGTACGGGTCCCACACACACTGACTCTCACTGAGGTATGGGTTCCACAAACACTGACTCTCACTGGGGTATGGGTCCCACACACACTGACTCTCATTGGGGTACGGGTCCCACACACACTGACTCTCACTGGGGTACGGGTCCCACACACACTGACTCTCACTGGGGTACGGGTCCCACACACACTGACTCTCACTGGGGTACGGGTCCCACACACACTGACTCTCACTGAGGTATGGGTCCCACACACACTGACTCTCACTGAGGTATGGGTTCCACAAACACTGACTCTCACTGGGGTACGGGTCCCACACACACTGACTCTCACTGGGGTACGGGTCCCACACACACTGACTCTCACTGGGGTACGGGTCCCACACACACTGACTCTCAGTGGGGTATGGGTTCCACAAACACTGACTCTCACTGGGGTATGGGTCCCACACACACTGACTCTCACTGGGGTACGGGTCCCACATACACTGACTCTCACTGGGGTACGGATCCCACACACACTGACTCTCACTGGGGTACGGGTCCCACACACACTGACTCTCACTGAGGAATGGGTCCCACACACACTGACTCTGACAGGGGTACAGCTCCCATACACACTGACTCTCACTGGGGTACGGGTCCCACACACACTGTCTCTCACTGGGGTACGGGTCCCACACACAATGACTCTCACTGGGGTACGGGTCCCACACACACTGACTCTCACTGGGGTACGGGTCCCACAGACACTGACTCTCACTGGGGTACGGGTCCCACACACACTGACTCTCACTGGGGTACGGGTCCCACACACACTGACTCTCACTGGGGTACGGGTCCCACACACACTGACTCTCACTGGGGTACGGGTCCCACACACACTGACTCTCACTGGGGTACGTGTCCCACACACACAGACTCTCACTGGGGTACGGGTCCCACACACACTGACTCTCAGTGAGGTGCGGGATCCACACACACTGACAGTCACTGGGGTATGGGTCCCACACACACTGACTCTCACTGGGGTACATGTCCCACACACACAGACTCTCACTGGGGTACGGGTCCCTCACACACTGACTCTCACTGGGGTACGGGTCCCTCACACACTGACTCTCACTGGGGTACGGGTCCCACACACACTGACTCTCACTGGGGTACGGGTCCCACACACACTGATTCTCACTGGGGTACGGGTCCCACACACACTGACACTCACTGGGGTACGGGTCCCACACACACTGACTGTCACTGGGGTACGGGTCCCACACACACTGACTCTCACTGGGGTACGGGTCCCACACACATTGACTCTCACTGGGGTACGGGTCCCACACACACTGACTCTCACTGGGGTACGGGTCCCACACACACTGACTCTCACTGGGGTACGGGTCCCACACACACTGACTCTCACTGGGGTACGGGTCCCATACACACTGACTCTCACTGGGGTACGGGTCCCACACACACTGACTCTCACTGGGGCACGGGTCCCACACACACTGACTCTCACTGGGGTACGGGTTCCACAAACACTGACTCTCACTGGGGTACGGGTCCCACACACACTGACTCTCACTGGGGTACGGGTCCCACACACACTGACTCTCACTGGGGCACGGGTCCCACACACACTGACTCTGACAGGGGTACAGCTCCCACACACACTGACTCTCACTGGGGTACGGGTCCCACACACACTGACCCTCACTGGGGTACGGGTCCCACACACCCTGACTCTCACTGGGGTACGGGTCCCACACACACTGACTCTCACTGGGGTACGGATCCCACACACACTGACTCTCACTGGGGTACGGGTCCCACACACACTGACTCTCACTGGGATACGGGTCCCACACACACTGACTCTCACTGGGGTACGGGTCCCACACACACTGACTCTCACTGGGGTACGGGACCCACACACACTGACTGACACTGGGGTACGGCTCCCACACACACTGACTCTCACTGGGGTACGGGTCCCACACACACTGACTCTCACTGGGGTACGGGTCCCACACACACTGACTCTCACTGGGGTACGGGTTCCACACACACTGACTCTCACTGGGGTACGGGTCCCACACACACTGACTCTCACTGGGGTACGGGTCCCACACAGACTGACTCTCACTGGGGTATGGCACTCACACACACTGACTCTCATTGGGGTACGGGTCCCACACACACTGACTCTCACTGGGGTACGGGTCCCACACACACTGACTCTCACTGGGGTACGGGTCACACACACACTGACTCTCACTGGGGTACGGGTCCCACACACACTGACTCTCACTGGGGTACGGGTCCCACACACACTGACTCTCACTGGGGTACGGGTCCCACACACACTGACTCTCACTGGGGTACGGGTCCCACACACACTGACTCTCACTGGGATACGGGTCCCACACACACTGACTCTCACTGAGGTACGGGTCCCACACACACTGACTCTCACTGGGGTGCGGGTCCCACACACACTGACTCTCACTGGGGTACGGGTCCCACACACACTGACTCTCACTGGGGTACGGGTCCCACACACACTGACTCTCACTGGGGTACGGGTCCCACACACACTGACTCTCACTGGGGTACGGGTCCCACACACACTGACTCTCACTGGGATACGGGTCCCACACACACTGACTCTCACGGGGGTACGGGTCCCACACACACTGACTCTCACTGGGGTGCGGGTCCCACACACACTGACTCTCACTGGGGTACGGGTCCCACACACATTGACTCTGACTGGGGTACGGGTCCCACAAACACTGACTCTCACTGGGGTACGGGTCCCACACACACTGACTCTCACTGGGGTACGGGTCCCACACACATTGACTCTCACTGGGATACGGGTCCCACACACACTGACTCTCACTGGGGTACAGGTCACAGACACACTGACTCTCACTGGGGTACGGGTCCCACACACACTGACTCTCACTGGGGTACGGGTTCCACAAACACTGACTCTCACTGGGGTACGGGTCCCACACACACTGACTCTCACTGGGATACGGGTCCCACACACACTGACTCTCACTGGGGTACGGGTCCCACACACACTGACTCTCACTGGGATACGGGTCCCACACACACTGACTCTCACTGGGATACGGGTCCCACACACACTGACTCTCACTGGGGTACGGGTCCCACACACACTGACTCTCACTGGGGTACGGGTCCCACACACACTGACTCTCACTGGGGTACGGGTTCCACAAACACTGACTCTCACTGGGATACGGGTCCCACACACACTGACTCTCACTGGGGTACGGGTCCCACACACACTGACTCTCACTGGGGTACGGGTCCCACAAACACTGACTCTCACTGGGATACGGGTCCCACACACACTGACTCTCACTGGGGTACGGGTCCCACACACACTGACTCTCACTGGGGTACGGGTCCCACACACACTGACTCTGACAGGGGTACGGGTCCCACACACACTGACTCTCACTGGGGTACGGGTCCCACACACACTGACTCTCACTGGGGTACGGGTCCCACACACACTGACTCTCACTGGGGTCCCACACACACTGACTCTCACTGGGGTCCGGGTCCCACACACACTGACTCTCACTGGGGTACGGGTCCCACACACACTGACTCTCACTGGGGTACGGGTCCCACACACACTGACTCTCACTGGGGTACAGGTCCCACACACACTGACTCTCACTGGGGTACGGGTCCCACACACACTGACTCTCACTGGGGTACGGGTCCCACACACACTGACTCTAACTGGGGTACGGGTCCCACACACACTGACCCTCACTGTGGTACGGGTCCCACACATACTGACTCTCACTGGGGTACGGGTCCCACACACACTGACTCTCACTGGGGTACGGGTCCCACACACACTGACTCTCACTGGGGTATGGGTTCCACAAACACTGACTCTCACTAGGGTACGGGTCCCACACACACTGACTCTAACTGGGGTACGGGTCCCACACACACTGACCCTCACTTTGGTACGGGTCCCACACATACTGACTCTCACTGTGGTACGGGTCCCACACATACTGACTCTCACTGGGGTACGGGTCCCACACACACTGTCTCTAACTGGGGTACGGGTCCCACACACACTGACCCTCACTGTGGTACGGGTCCCACACATACTGACTCTCACTGAGGTACGGGTCCCACACACACTGACTCTCACTGGGGTACGGGTCCCACACATACTGACTCTCACTGGGGTACGGGTCCCACACACACTGACTCTAACTGGGGTACGGGTCCCACACACACTGACCCTCACTGTGGTACGGGTCCCACACATACTGACTCTCACTGGGGTACGGGTCCCACACACACTGACTTTCACTGGGGTACGGGTCCCACATACACTGACTCTCACTGGGGTACGGGTCCCACACACACTGACTCTCACTGGGGTACGGGTCCCACACACACTGACTCTCACTGGGGTACGGATCCCACACACACTGACTCTCACTGGGGTACGGGTCCCACACACACTGACTCTCACTGGGGTACGGGTCCCACACACACTGACTCTCACTGGGGTACGGGTCCCACACACACTGACTCTCACTGGGGTACGGGTCCCACACACACTGACTCTCACTGGGGTACGGGGTCCCACAAACACTGACTCTCACTGGGGTACGGGTCCCACACACACTGACTCTCACTGGGGTACGGGTCCCACACACACTGACTCTCACTGGGGTACGGGTCCCACACATACTGACTCTCACTGGGGTACGGGTTCCACAAACACTGACTCTCACTGGGGTACGGGTCCCACACACACTGACTCTCACTGGGGTACGGGTCCCACACACACTGACTCTCACTGGGGTACGGGTCCCACACATACTGACTCTCACTGGGATACGGGTCCCACACACACTGACTCTCACTGGGGTACA
Source organism: Prionace glauca (assembly GCA_037974335.1). Taxonomy (NCBI): domain Eukaryota; kingdom Metazoa; phylum Chordata; class Chondrichthyes; order Carcharhiniformes; family Carcharhinidae; genus Prionace; species Prionace glauca. The sequence continues at coordinate 156,655,399 of CM075723.1, forward strand.
GGTCCCACACACACTGACTCTCACTGGGGTACGGGTCCCACAAACACTGACTCTCACTGGGATCCGGGTCCCACACACACTGACTCTCACTGGGGTACGGGTTCCACACACACTGACTCTCACTGGGGTACGGGTCCCACACACACTGACTCTCACTGGGGTACGGGTCCCACACACACACTGACTCTCACTGGGGTACGGGTCCCACACACACTGACTCTCACTGGGGTACGGGTCCCACACACACTGACTCTCACTGGGGTACGGGACCCACACACACTGACTCTCACTGGGGTACAGGTCACACACACACACTGACTCTCACTGGGGTACGGGTCCCACACACACTGACTCTAACAGGGGTACAGCTCCCATACACACTGACTCTCACTGTGGTACGGGCCCCACACACACTGACTCTGACAGGGGTACAGCTCCCATACACACTGACTCTCACTGGGGTACGGGTCCCACACACACTGACTCTCACAGGGGTACGGGTCCCACACACACTGACTCTCACTGGGGTACGGGTCCCACACACACTGACTCTCACTGGGGTACGGGTCCCACACACACTGACTCTCACTGAGGTATGGGTTCCACAAACACTGACTCTCACTGGGGTATGGGTCCCACACACACTGACTCTCATTGGGGTACGGGTCCCACACACACTGACTCTCACTGAGGTATGGGTCCCACACACACTGACTCTCACTGAGGTATGGGTTCCACAAACACTGACTCTCACTGGGGTACGGGTCCCACACACACTGACTCTCACTGGGGTACGGGTCCCACACACACGACTCTCACTGGGGTACGGGTCCCACACACACTGACTCTCACTGGGGTACGGGTCCCACACACACTGACTCTCACTGGGGTATGGGTTCCACAAACACTGACTCTCACTGGGGTACGGGTCCCACACACACTGACTCTCACTGGGGTACGGGTCCCACACACACTGACTCTCACTGGGGTACGGGTCCCACATACACTGACTCTCACTGGGGTACGGGTCCCACACACACTGACTCTGACAGGGGTACGGGTCCCACACACACTGACTCTCACGGGGGCACGGGTCCCACACACACTGACTCTCACTGGGGTACGGGTTCCACACACACTGACTCTCACGGGGGTACGGGTCCCACACACACTGACTCTCACTGGGGTACGGGTCCCACACACACTGACTCTCACTGGGGTACGGGTCCCACACACACTGACTCTCACTGAGGAACGGGTCCCACACACACTGACTCTGACAGGGGTACAGCTCCCATACACACTGACTCTCACTGGGGTACGGGTCCCACACACACTGACTCTCACTGGGGTACGGGTCCCACACACAATGACTCTCACTGGGGTACGGGTCCCACACACACTGACTCTCACTGGGGTACGGGTCCCACACACACTGACTCTCACTGGGGTACGGGTTCCACACAGACTGACTCTCAGTGAGGTGCGGGACCCACACACACTGACAGTCACTGGGGTATGGGTCCCACACACACTGACTCTCACTGGGGTACATGTCCCACACACATAGACTCTCACTGGGGTACGGGTCCCTCACACACTGACTCTCACTGGGGTACGGGTCCCTCACACACTGACTCTCACTGGGGTACGGGTCCCACACACACTGACTCTCACTGGGGTACGGGTCCCACACACACTGATTCTCACTGGGGTACGGGTCCCACACACACTGACTGTCACTGGGGTACGGGTCCCACACACACTGACCCTCACTGGGGTACGGGTCCCACACACACTGACTCTCACTGGGGTACGGGTCCCACACACACTGACTCTCACTGGGGTACGGGTCCCACACACACTGACTCTCACTGGGGTACGGGTCCCACACACACTGACTCTCACTGGGGTACGGGTCCCATACACACTGACTCTCACTGGGGTATGGGTCCCACACACACTGACTCTCACTGGGGTACGGTCCCACACACACTGACTCTCACTGGGGTACGGGTCCCACACACACTGACTCTCACTGGGGTATGGGTTCCACAAACACTGACTCTCACTGGGGTATGGGTCCCACACACACTGACTCTCACTGGGGTACGGGTCCCACATACACTGACTCTCACTGGGGTACGGGTCCCACACACACTGACTCTCACTGGGGAACGGGTCCCACACTCACTGACTCTCACGGGGGCACGGGTCCCACACACACTGACTCTCACTGGGGTACGGGTCCCACACACACTGACTCTCACTGGGGTACGGGTCCCACACACACTGACTCTCACTGAGGAACGGTTCCCACACACACTGACTCTGACAGGGGTACAGCTCCCATACACACTGACTCTCACTGGGGTACGGGTCCCACACACACTGACTCTCACTGGGGTACGGGTCCCACACACAATGACTCTCACTGGGGTACGGGTCCCACACACACTGACTCTCACTGGGGTACGGGTCCCACACACACTGACTCTCACTGAGGTATGGGTTCCACAAACACTGACTCTCACTGGGGTATGGGTCCCACACACACTGACTCTCATTGGGGTACGGGTCCCACACACACTGACTCTCACTGGGGTACGGGTCCCACACACACTGACTCTCACTGGGGTACGGGTCCCACACACACTGACTCTCACTGAGGTATGGGTCCCACACACACTGACTCTCACTGAGGTATGGGTTCCACAAACACTGACTCTCACTGGGGTACGGGTCCCACACACACTGACTCTCACTGGGGTACGGGTCCCACACACACTGACTCTCACTGGGGTATGGGTTCCACAAACACTGACTCTCACTGGGGTATGGGTCCCACACACACTGACTCTCACTGGGGTACGGGTCCCACATACACTGACTCTCACTGGGGTACGGGTCCCACACACACTGACTCTCACTGGGGTACGGGTCCCACACACACTGACTCTCACTGAGGAATGGGTCCCACACACACTGACTCTGACAGGGGTACAGCTCCCATACACACTGACTCTCACTGGGGTACGGGTCCCACACACACTGTCTCTCACTGGGGTACGGGTCCCACACACAATGACTCTCACTGGGGTACGGGTCCCACACACACTGACTCTCACTGGGGTACGGGTCCCACAGACACTGACTCTCACTGGGGTACGGGTCCCACACACACTGACTCTCACTGGGGTACGGGTCCCACACACACTGACTCTCACTGGGGTACGGGTCCCACACACACTGACTCTCACTGGGGTACGGGTCCCACACACACTGACTCTCACTGGGGTACGTGTCCCACACACACAGACTCTCACTGGGGTACGGGTCCCACACACACTGACTCTCAGTGAGGTGCGGGATCCACACACACTGACAGTCACTGGGGTATGGGTCCCACACACACTGACTCTCACTGGGGTACATGTCCCACACACACAGACTCTCACTGGGGTACGGGTCCCTCACACACTGACTCTCACTGGGGTACGGGTCCCTCACACACTGACTCTCACTGGGGTACGGGTCCCACACACACTGACTCTCACTGGGGTACGGGTCCCACACACACTGATTCTCACTGGGGTACGGGTCCCACACACACTGACACTCACTGGGGTACGGGTCCCACACACACTGACTGTCACTGGGGTACGGGTCCCACACACACTGACTCTCACTGGGGTACGGGTCCCACACACATTGACTCTCACTGGGGTACGGGTCCCACACACACTGACTCTCACTGGGGTACGGGTCCCACACACACTGACTCTCACTGGGGTACGGGTCCCACACACACTGACTCTCACTGGGGTACGGGTCCCATACACACTGACTCTCACTGGGGTACGGGTCCCACACACACTGACTCTCACTGGGGCACGGGTCCCACACACACTGACTCTCACTGGGGTACGGGTTCCACAAACACTGACTCTCACTGGGGTACGGGTCCCACACACACTGACTCTCACTGGGGTACGGGTCCCACACACACTGACTCTCACTGGGGCACGGGTCCCACACACACTGACTCTGACAGGGGTACAGCTCCCACACACACTGACTCTCACTGGGGTACGGGTCCCACACACACTGACCCTCACTGGGGTACGGGTCCCACACACCCTGACTCTCACTGGGGTACGGGTCCCACACACACTGACTCTCACTGGGGTACGGATCCCACACACACTGACTCTCACTGGGGTACGGGTCCCACACACACTGACTCTCACTGGGATACGGGTCCCACACACACTGACTCTCACTGGGGTACGGGTCCCACACACACTGACTCTCACTGGGGTACGGGACCCACACACACTGACTGACACTGGGGTACGGCTCCCACACACACTGACTCTCACTGGGGTACGGGTCCCACACACACTGACTCTCACTGGGGTACGGGTCCCACACACACTGACTCTCACTGGGGTACGGGTTCCACACACACTGACTCTCACTGGGGTACGGGTCCCACACACACTGACTCTCACTGGGGTACGGGTCCCACACAGACTGACTCTCACTGGGGTATGGCACTCACACACACTGACTCTCATTGGGGTACGGGTCCCACACACACTGACTCTCACTGGGGTACGGGTCCCACACACACTGACTCTCACTGGGGTACGGGTCACACACACACTGACTCTCACTGGGGTACGGGTCCCACACACACTGACTCTCACTGGGGTACGGGTCCCACACACACTGACTCTCACTGGGGTACGGGTCCCACACACACTGACTCTCACTGGGATACGGGTCCCACACACACTGACTCTCACTGAGGTACGGGTCCCACACACACTGACTCTCACTGGGGTGCGGGTCCCACACACACTGACTCTCACTGGGGTACGGGTCCCACACACACTGACTCTCACTGGGGTACGGGTCCCACACACACTGACTCTCACTGGGGTACGGGTCCCACACACACTGACTCTCACTGGGGTACGGGTCCCACACACACTGACTCTCACTGGGATACGGGTCCCACACACACTGACTCTCACGGGGGTACGGGTCCCACACACACTGACTCTCACTGGGGTGCGGGTCCCACACACACTGACTCTCACTGGGGTACGGGTCCCACACACATTGACTCTGACTGGGGTACGGGTCCCACAAACACTGACTCTCACTGGGGTACGGGTCCCACACACACTGACTCTCACTGGGGTACGGGTCCCACACACATTGACTCTCACTGGGATACGGGTCCCACACACACTGACTCTCACTGGGGTACAGGTCACAGACACACTGACTCTCACTGGGGTACGGGTCCCACACACACTGACTCTCACTGGGGTACGGGTTCCACAAACACTGACTCTCACTGGGGTACGGGTCCCACACACACTGACTCTCACTGGGATACGGGTCCCACACACACTGACTCTCACTGGGGTACGGGTCCCACACACACTGACTCTCACTGGGATACGGGTCCCACACACACTGACTCTCACTGGGATACGGGTCCCACACACACTGACTCTCACTGGGGTACGGGTCCCACACACACTGACTCTCACTGGGGTACGGGTCCCACACACACTGACTCTCACTGGGGTACGGGTTCCACAAACACTGACTCTCACTGGGATACGGGTCCCACACACACTGACTCTCACTGGGGTACGGGTCCCACACACACTGACTCTCACTGGGGTACGGGTCCCACAAACACTGACTCTCACTGGGATACGGGTCCCACACACACTGACTCTCACTGGGGTACGGGTCCCACACACACTGACTCTCACTGGGGTACGGGTCCCACACACACTGACTCTGACAGGGGTACGGGTCCCACACACACTGACTCTCACTGGGGTATGGGTCCCACACACACTGACTCTCACTGGGGTACGGGGTCCCACACACACTGACTCTCACTGGGGTACGGGTCCCACACACACTGACTCTCACTGGGGTACGGGTTCCACAAACACTGACTCTCACTGGGGTACGGGTCCCACACACACTGACTCTCACTGGGGTACGGGGTCCCACACACACTGACTCTCACTGGGGTACGGGTCCCACACACACTGACTCTCACTGGGGTACGGGGTCCCAAAAACACTGACTCTCACTGGGGTACGGGTCCCACACACACTGACTCTCACTGGGGTACGGGTCCCACACACACTGACTCTCACTGGGGTACGGGTCCCACACATACTGACTCTCACTGGGGTACAGGTCCCACACACACTGACTCTCACTGGGGTACGGGTCCCACACACACTGACTCTCACTGGGGTACGGATCCCACACACACTGACTCTCACTGGGGTACAGGTCCCACACACACTGACTCTCACTGGGGTACGGGTCCCACAAACACTGACTCTCACTGGGATACGGGTCCCACACACACTGACTCTCACTGGGGTAAGGGTTCCACACACACTGACTCTCACTGGGGTACGGGTCCCACAAACACTGACTCTCACTGGGGTACGGGTCCCACACACACTGACTCTCACTGGGATACGGGTCCCACACACACTGACTCTCACTGGGGTCCGGGTCCCACACACACTGACTCTCACTGGGGTACGGGTCCCACAAACACTGACTCTCACTGGGATACGGGTCCCACACACACTGACTCTCACTGGGGTACGGGTTCCAGACACACTGACTCTCACTGGGGTACGGGTCCCACACACACTGACTCTCACTGGGGTACAGGTCCCACACACACTGACTCTCACTGGGATACGGGTCCCACACACACTGACTCTCACTGGGGTACGGGTCCCACACACACTGACTCTCACTGGGGTACGGGTCCCACACACACACTGACTCTCACTGGGGTACGGGTCCCACACACACTGACTCTCACTGGGGTACGGGTCCCACACAGACTGACTCTCACTGGGGTACGGGTCCCACACACACTGACTCTCACTGGGGTACGGGACCCACACACACTGACTCTCACTGGGGTACGGGTCCCACACACACTGACTCTCACTGGGGTACGGGTTCCACAAACACTGACTCTCACTGGGGTACGGGTCCCACACACACTGACTCTCACTGGGGTACGGGTTCCACAAACACTGACTCTCACTGGGGTCCGGGTCCCACACACACTGACTCTCACTGGGGTACGGGTCCCACACACACTGACTCTCACTGGGGTACGGGTCCCACACACACTGACTCTCACTGGGGTACGGGTCCCACACACACTGACTCTCACTGGGGTACAGGTCACACACACACTGACTCTCACTGGGGTACGGGTCCCACACACACTGACTCTCACTGAGGTACGGGTCCCACACACACTGACTCTCACTGGGGTACGGGTTCCACACACACTGACTCTCACTGGGGTACGGGTCCCACACACACTGACTCTCACTGGGGTAGGGTCCCACACAGACTGACTCTCACTGGGGTATGGCACTCACACACACTGACTCTCATTGGGGTACGGGTCCCACACACACTGACTCTCACTGGGGTACGGGTCCCACACACACTGACTCTCACTGGGGTCCCACACACACTGACTCTCACTGGGGTCCGGGTCCCACACACACTGACTCTCACTGGGGTACGGGTCCCACACACACTGACTCTCACTGGGGTACGGGTCCCACACACACTGACTCTCACTGGGGTACAGGTCCCACACACACTGACTCTCACTGGGGTACGGGTCCCACACACACTGACTCTCACTGGGGTACGGGTCCCACACACACTGACTCTAACTGGGGTACGGGTCCCACACACACTGACCCTCACTGTGGTACGGGTCCCACACATACTGACTCTCACTGGGGTACGGGTCCCACACACACTGACTCTCACTGGGGTACGGGTCCCACACACACTGACTCTCACTGGGGTATGGGTTCCACAAACACTGACTCTCACTGGGGTACGGGTCCCACACACACTGACTCTAACTGGGGTACGGGTCCCACACACACTGACCCTCACTTTGGTACGGGTCCCACACATACTGACTCTCACTGTGGTACGGGTCCCACACATACTGACTCTCACTGGGGTACGGGTCCCACACACACTGTCTCTAACTGGGGTACGGGTCCCACACACACTGACCCTCACTGTGGTACGGGTCCCACACATACTGACTCTCACTGAGGTACGGGTCCCACACACACTGACTCTCACTGGGGTACGGGTCCCACACATACTGACTCTCACTGGGGTACGGGTCCCACACACACTGACTCTAACTGGGGTACGGGTCCCACACACACTGACCCTCACTGTGGTACGGGTCCCACACATACTGACTCTCACTGGGGTACGGGTCCCACACACACTGACTTTCACTGGGGTACGGATCCCACATACACTGACTCTCACTGGGGTACGGGTCCCACACACACTGACTCTCACTGGGGTACGGGTCCCACACACACTGACTCTCACTGGGGTACGGATCCCACACACACGGACTCTCACTGGGGTACGGGTCCCACACACACTGACTCTCACTGGGGTACGGGTCCCACACACACTGACTCTCACTGGGGTACGGGTCCCACACACACTGACTCTCACTGGGGTACGGGTCCCACACACACTGACTTTCACTGGGGTACGGATCCCACATACACTGACTCTCACTGGGGTACGGGTCCCACACACACTGACTCTCACTGGGGTACGGGTCCCACACACACTGACTCTCACTGGGGTACGGATCCCACACACACTGACTCTCACTGGGGTACGGGTCCCACACACACTGACTCTCACTGGGGTACGGGTCCCACACACACTGACTCTCACTGGGGTACGGGTCCCACACACACTGACTCTCACTGGGGTACGGGTTCCACACACACTGACTCTCACGGGGGCACGGGTCCCACACACACTGACTCTCACTGGGGTACGGGACCTACACAGACTGACTGACACTGGGGTACGGCTCCCACACACACTGACTCTCACTGGGGTACGGGTCCCACACACACTGACTCTCACTGGGGTACGGGTCCCACACACACATTGACTCTCACTGGGGTACGGGTTCCACACACACTGACTCTCACTGGGGTACGGGTCCCACACACACTGACTCTCACTGGGGTACGTGTCCCACACACACTGACTCTCACTGGGGTACAGGTCCCACACACACTGACTCTCACTGGGGTACAGGTCCCACACACACTGACTCTCACTGGGGTACGGGTCCCACACACACTGACTCTCAGTGGGGTACGTGTCCCACACACACTGACTCTCACTGGGGTACAGGTCCCACACACACTGACTCTCACTGGGGTACAGGTCCCACACACACTGACTCTCACTGGGGTACGGGTCCCACACACACTGACTCTCACTGGGGTACGGGTCCCACACACACTGACTCTCACTGGGGTACGGGTCCCACACACACTGACTCTCACTGGGGTACGGGTCCCACACACACTGACTCTCACTGGGGTACGGGTCCCACACACACTGACTCTCACTGGGGTACGGGTCCCACACACACTGACTCTCACTAGGGTACGGGTCCCACACACACTGACTCTCACTGGGGTACGGGTCCCACACACACTGACTCTCACTGGGGTACGGGTCCCACACACACTGACTCTCACTGGGGTACGGGTTCCACAAACACTGACTCTCACTGGGGTACGGGTCCCACACACACTGACTCTCACTGGGGTACAGGTCCCACACACACTGACTCTCACTGGGGTACGTGTCCCACACACACTGACTCTCACTGGGGTACGGGTCCCACACACACTGACTCTCACTGGGGTACGTGTCCCACACACACTGACTCTCACTGGGGTACGGGTCCCACACACACTGACTCTCACTGGGGTACCTGTCCCACACACACTGACTCTCACTGGGGTACGGGTCCCACACACACTGACTCTCACTGGGGTACGTGTCCCACACACACTGACTCTCACTGGGGTACAGGTCCCACACACACTGACTCTCACTGGGGTACGGGTCCCACACAGACTGACTCTCACTGGGGTATGGCTCCCACACACACTGACTCTCACTGGAGTACGGGTCCCACACACACTGACTCTCACTGGGGTATGGCTCCCACACACACTGACTCTCACTGGGGTATGGGTCCCACACAGACTGACTCTCACTGGGGTATGGGTCCCACACAGACTGACTCTCACTGGGGTATGGCTCCCACACACACTGACTCTCACTGGGGTATGGGTCCCACACACACTGACTCTCACTGGGGTACGGGTCCCACACACACTGACTCTCACTGGGGTACGGGTCCCACACACACTGACTCTCACTGGGGTATGGGTCCCACACAGACTGACTCTCACTGGGGTACGGGTCCCACACACACTGACTCTCACTGGGGTACGGGTCGCACACACACACTGACTCTCACTGGGGTACGGGTCCCACACACACTGACTCTCACTGGGGTACGGGTCCCACACACACTGACTCTCACTGGGGTACGGGTCCCACACACACTGATGCTCACTGGGGTACGTGTCCCACACACACTGACTCTCACTGGGGTACGGGTCCCACACACACTGACTCTCACTGGGTTACGGGTCACACACACACTGACTCTCACTGGGGTCCCACACACACTGACTCTCACTGGGGTACGGGTCCTACACACACTGACTCTCACTGGGGTACGGGCTCCACAAACACTGACTCTCACTGGGGTACGGGTCCCACACACACTGACTCTCACTGGGGTACGGGTCCCACACACACTGACTCTCACTGGGGTACGGGTCCCACACACACTGACTCTCACTGGGGTACGGGCTCCACAAACACTGACTCTCACTGGGGTACGGGTCCCACACACACTGACTCTCACTGGGGTACGGGTCCCACACACACTCACTCTCACTGGGGTACGGGTTCCACACACTCTGACTCTCACTGGGGTACGGGTCCCACACACACTGACTGTCACTGGGGTACGGGTCCCACACACACTGACTCTCACTGGGGTACGGGTCCCACACATACTGACTCTCACTGGGGTACAGGTCCCACACACACTGACTCTCACTGGGGTACGGGTCCCACACACACTGACTCTCACTGGGGTACGGATCCCACACACACTGACTCTCACTGGGGTACAGGTCCCACACACACTGACTCTCACTGGGGTACGGGTCCCACAAACACTGACTCTCACTGGGATACGGGTCCCACACACACTGACTCTCACTGGGGTAAGGGTTCCACACACACTGACTCTCACTGGGGTACGGGTCCCACAAACACTGACTCTCACTGGGGTACGGGTCCCACACACACTGACTCTCACTGGGATACGGGTCCCACACACACTGACTCTCACTGGGGTCCGGGTCCCACACACACTGACTCTCACTGGGGTACGGGTCCCACAAACACTGACTCTCACTGGGATACGGGTCCCACACACACTGACTCTCACTGGGGTACGGGTTCCAGACACACTGACTCTCACTGGGGTACGGGTCCCACACACACTGACTCTCACTGGGGTACAGGTCCCACACACACTGACTCTCACTGGGATACGGGTCCCACACACACTGACTCTCACTGGGGTACGGGTCCCACACACACTGACTCTCACTGGGGTACGGGTCCCACACACACACTGACTCTCACTGGGGTACGGGTCCCACACACACTGACTCTCACTGGGGTACGGGTCCCACACAGACTGACTCTCACTGGGGTACGGGTCCCACACACACTGACTCTCACTGGGGTACGGGACCCACACACACTGACTCTCACTGGGGTACGGGTCCCACACACACTGACTCTCACTGGGGTACGGGTTCCACAAACACTGACTCTCACTGGGGTACGGGTCCCACACACACTGACTCTCACTGGGGTACGGGTTCCACAAACACTGACTCTCACTGGGGTCCGGGTCCCACACACACTGACTCTCACTGGGGTACGGGTCCCACACACACTGACTCTCACTGGGGTACGGGTCCCACACACACTGACTCTCACTGGGGTACGGGTCCCACACACACTGACTCTCACTGGGGTACAGGTCACACACACACTGACTCTCACTGGGGTACGGGTCCCACACACACTGACTCTCACTGAGGTACGGGTCCCACACACACTGACTCTCACTGGGGTACGGGTTCCACACACACTGACTCTCACTGGGGTACGGGTCCCACACACACTGACTCTCACTGGGGTAGGGTCCCACACAGACTGACTCTCACTGGGGTATGGCACTCACACACACTGACTCTCATTGGGGTACGGGTCCCACACACACTGACTCTCACTGGGGTACGGGTCCCACACACACTGACTCTCACTGGGGTCCCACACACACTGACTCTCACTGGGGTCCGGGTCCCACACACACTGACTCTCACTGGGGTACGGGTCCCACACACACTGACTCTCACTGGGGTACGGGTCCCACACACACTGACTCTCACTGGGGTACAGGTCCCACACACACTGACTCTCACTGGGGTACGGGTCCCACACACACTGACTCTCACTGGGGTACGGGTCCCACACACACTGACTCTAACTGGGGTACGGGTCCCACACACACTGACCCTCACTGTGGTACGGGTCCCACACATACTGACTCTCACTGGGGTACGGGTCCCACACACACTGACTCTCACTGGGGTACGGGTCCCACACACACTGACTCTCACTGGGGTATGGGTTCCACAAACACTGACTCTCACTGGGGTACGGGTCCCACACACACTGACTCTAACTGGGGTACGGGTCCCACACACACTGACCCTCACTTTGGTACGGGTCCCACACATACTGACTCTCACTTTGGTACGGGTCCCACACATACTGACTCTCACTGTGGTACGGGTCCCACACATACTGACTCTCACTGGGGTACGGGTCCCACACACACTGTCTCTAACTGGGGTACGGGTCCCACACACACTGACCCTCACTGTGGTACGGGTCCCACACATACTGACTCTCACTGAGGTACGGGTCCCACACACACTGACTCTCACTGGGGTACGGGTCCCACACATACTGACTCTCACTGGGGTACGGGTCCCACACACACTGACTCTAACTGGGGTACGGGTCCCACACACACTGACCCTCACTGTGGTACGGGTCCCACACATACTGACTCTCACTGGGGTACGGGTCCCACACACACTGACTTTCACTGGGGTACGGATCCCACATACACTGACTCTCACTGGGGTACGGGTCCCACACACACTGACTCTCACTGGGGTACGGGTCCCACACACACTGACTCTCACTGGGGTACGGATCCCACACACACGGACTCTCACTGGGGTACGGGTCCCACACACACTGACTCTCACTGGGGTACGGGTCCCACACACACTGACTCTCACTGGGGTACGGGTCCCACACACACTGACTCTCACTGGGGTACGGGTCCCACACACACTGACTTTCACTGGGGTACGGATCCCACATACACTGACTCTCACTGGGGTACGGGTCCCACACACACTGACTCTCACTGGGGTACGGGTCCCACACACACTGACTCTCACTGGGGTACGGATCCCACACACACTGACTCTCACTGGGGTACGGGTCCCACACACACTGACTCTCACTGGGGTACGGGTCCCACACACACTGACTCTCACTGGGGTACGGGTCCCACACACACTGACTCTCACTGGGGTACGGGTTCCACACACACTGACTCTCACGGGGGCACGGGTCCCACACACACTGACTCTCACTGGGGTACGGGACCTACACAGACTGACTGACACTGGGGTACGGCTCCCACACACACTGACTCTCACTGGGGTACGGGTCCCACACACACTGACTCTCACTGGGGTACGGGTCCCACACACACATTGACTCTCACTGGGGTACGGGTTCCACACACACTGACTCTCACTGGGGTACGGGTCCCACACACACTGACTCTCACTGGGGTACGTGTCCCACACACACTGACTCTCACTGGGGTACAGGTCCCACACACACTGACTCTCACTGGGGTACAGGTCCCACACACACTGACTCTCACTGGGGTACGGGTCCCACACACACTGACTCTCAGTGGGGTACGTGTCCCACACACACTGACTCTCACTGGGGTACAGGTCCCACACACACTGACTCTCACTGGGGTACAGGTCCCACACACACTGACTCTCACTGGGGTACGGGTCCCACACACACTGACTCTCACTGGGGTACGGGTCCCACACACACTGACTCTCACTGGGGTACGGGTCCCACACACACTGACTCTCACTGGGGTACGGGTCCCACACACACTGACTCTCACTGGGGTACGGGTCCCACACACACTGACTCTCACTGGGGTACGGGTCCCACACACACTGACTCTCACTAGGGTACGGGTCCCACACACACTGACTCTCACTGGGGTACGGGTCCCACACACACTGACTCTCACTGGGGTACGGGTCCCACACACACTGACTCTCACTGGGGTACGGGTTCCACAAACACTGACTCTCACTGGGGTACGGGTCCCACACACACTGACTCTCACTGGGGTACAGGTCCCACACACACTGACTCTCACTGGGGTACGTGTCCCACACACACTGACTCTCACTGGGGTACGGGTCCCACACACACTGACTCTCACTGGGGTACGTGTCCCACACACACTGACTCTCACTGGGGTACGGGTCCCACACACACTGACTCTCACTGGGGTACCTGTCCCACACACACTGACTCTCACTGGGGTACGGGTCCCACACACACTGACTCTCACTGGGGTACGTGTCCCACACACACTGACTCTCACTGGGGTACAGGTCCCACACACACTGACTCTCACTGGGGTACGGGTCCCACACAGACTGACTCTCACTGGGGTATGGCTCCCACACACACTGACTCTCACTGGAGTACGGGTCCCACACACACTGACTCTCACTGGGGTATGGCTCCCACACACACTGACTCTCACTGGGGTATGGGTCCCACACAGACTGACTCTCACTGGGGTATGGGTCCCACACAGACTGACTCTCACTGGGGTATGGCTCCCACACACACTGACTCTCACTGGGGTATGGGTCCCACACACACTGACTCTCACTGGGGTACGGGTCCCACACACACTGACTCTCACTGGGGTACGGGTCCCACACACACTGACTCTCACTGGGGTATGGGTCCCACACAGACTGACTCTCACTGGGGTACGGGTCCCACACACACTGACTCTCACTGGGGTACGGGTCCCACACACACACTGACTCTCACTGGGGTACGGGTCCCACACACACTGACTCTCACTGGGGTACGGGTCCCACACACACTGACTCTCACTGGGGTACGGGTCCCACACACACTGATGCTCACTGGGGTACGTGTCCCACACACACTGACTCTCACTGGGGTACGGGTCCCACACACACTGACTCTCACTGGGTTACGGGTCACACACACACTGACTCTCACTGGGGTCCCACACACACTGACTCTCACTGGGGTACGGGTCCTACACACACTGACTCTCACTGGGGTACGGGCTCCACAAACACTGACTCTCACTGGGGTACGGGTCCCACACACACTGACTCTCACTGGGGTACGGGTCCCACACACACTGACTCTCACTGGGGTACGGGTCCCACACACACTGACTCTCACTGGGGTACGGGCTCCACAAACACTGACTCTCACTGGGGTACGGGTCCCACACACACTGACTCTCACTGGGGTACGGGTCCCACACACACTCACTCTCACTGGGGTACGGGTTCCACACACTCTGACTCTCACTGGGGTACGGGTCCCACACACACTGACTGTCACTGGGGTACGGGTCCCACACACACTGACTCTCACTGGGGTACGGGCTCCACAAACACTGACTCTCACTGGGGCACGGGTCCCACACACACTGACTCTCACTGGGGTACGGGTCCCACACACACTGACTCTCACTGGGGTACGGGTCCCACACACACTGATTGTCACTGGGGTACGGTTCCACACACACTGACTCTCACTGCGGTAAGGGTTCCACACACAATGACTCTCACTGGGGTACGGGTCCCACACACACTGACTCTCACTGGGGTACAGGTCCCACACACACTGACTCTCACTGGCGTACGGGTCTCACACACACTGACTCTCACTGGGGTACGGGTCCCACACTCACTGACTCTCACTGGGGTACGGGTCCCACACACACTGACTCTCACTGGGGTACGGGTCCCACACACACTGACTCTCACTGGGGTATGGCTCTCACACACACTGACTCTCACTGGGGTACGGATCCCACACACACTGACTCTCACTGGTGTACAGGTCCCACACACACTGGCTCTCACTGGGGTACGGGTCCCACACATACTGACTCTCACTGGGGTACGGGTCCCACACACACTGACTCTCACTGGGGTATGGCTCTCACACACACTGACTCTCACTGGGATACGGGTCCCACACACTGACTCTCACTGGGGTACGGGTCCCACACACACTGACTCTCACTGGGGTACGGGTCCCACACACACTGACTCTCACTGGGGTACGGGTCCCACACACACTGACTCACTGGGGTACGGGTCCCACACACACTGACTCTCACTGGGATACGGGTCCCCCACACACTGACTCTCACTGGGGCACGGGTCCCACACACACTGAATCTCACTGGGGTACAGGTCCCACACACACTGACTCTCACTGGGGTACGGGTCCCACACACACTGACTCTCACTGGGGTACGGGTCCCCCACACACACTGACTCTCACTGGGGCACGGGTCCCACACACACTGACTCTCACTGGGGTACGGGTCCCACACACACTGACTCTCACTGGGGTACGGGTCCCACACACACTGACTCTCACTGGGGTACGGGTCCCACACACACTGACTCTCACTGGGGTACGGCTCCCACACACACTGACTCTCACTGGGGTACGGGTCCCACACACACTGACTCTCACTGGGGTACGGGTCCCACACACACTGACTCTCACTGGGGTACGGGTCCCACACACACTGACTCTCACTGGGGTACAATTCTGAGCAGTATTAGAGAATTGTATCGATTGTGCCTGCGCTGTCATTGCTGCTCTTTTTCTTCAAGTTCACTTTCTTGTTTGAGTGCATGTCTGTAAATTTCTTCAGAAAGCAAACACTTACCAACCTCGGTCACAGATATTCTGATTGACTCTATCCACGTCTCTCCTGTTGACACAATCTCCTTGCACTTCCTGCTCTTCCACCTGCAAATTTCAGAATCAGTAGAATAGCCCTAGTTTAATACCCTTCTCATTTCTAGCCTATCGTGTGCCTGTGCTGCACACAATGAACATCATGTTTCTAACCCACACACTGAGGTCACAACAAGAGAATGCTCTTATCAAACTCATCGATGTTCTCCACCCTTCTCTGAATGATCCTCCACTGTTGTCACTGGTTCCGTCAGAATCCAAAACGTTGTAGAGGACATGCTGTACCTGTCCTGGGGGTGTTTGATGGGGGGACAGTGTAGAGGGAGCTTTACTCTGTATCTAACCCCGTGCTGTACCTGTCCTGGGGGTGTTTGATGGGGGGACAGTGTAGAGGGAGCTTTACTCTGTATCTAACCCCGTGCTGTACCTGTCCTGGGGGTGTTTGATGGGGGGACAGTGTAGAGGGAGCTTTACTCTGTATCTAACCCCGTGCTGTACCTGTCCTGGGAGTGTTTGATGGGGGGACAGTGTAGAGGGAGCTTTACTCTGTATCTAACCCCGTGCTGTACCTGTCCTGGGAGTGTTTGATGGGGGACAGTGTAGAGGGAGCTTTACTCTGTATCTAACCCCGTGCTGTACCTGTCCTGGGAGTGTTTGATGGGGGACAGTGTAGAGGGAGCTTTACTCTGTATCTAACCCCGTGCTGTCCCTGTCCTGGGAGTGTTTGATGGGGGACAGTGTAGAGGGAGCTTTATTCTGTATCTAACCCCATGCTGTACCTGTCCTGGGAGTGTTTGATGGGGGGACAGTGTAGAGGGAGCTTTACTCTGTATCTAACCCCGTGCTGTACCTGTCCTGGGAGTGTTTGATGGGGGGACAGTGTAGAGGGAGCTTTACTCTGTATCTAACCCCATGCTGTACCTGTCCTGGGAGTGTTTGATGGGGGGACAGTGTAGAGGGAGCTTTACTCTGTATCTAACCCCATGCTGTACCTGTCCTGGGAGTGTTTGATGGGGGGACAGTGTAGAGGGAGCTTTACTCTGTATCTAACCCCGTGCTGTACCTGTCCTGGGAGTGTTTGATGGGGGGGACAGTGTAGAGGGAGCTTTACTCTGTATCTAACCCCGTGCTGTACCTGTCCTGGGAGTGTTTGATGGGGGGGACAGTGTAGAGGGAGCTTTACTCTGTATCTAACCCCATGCTGTACCTGTCCTGGGAGTGTTTGATGGGGGGACAGTGTAGAGGGAGCTTTATTCTGTATCTAACCCCGTGCTGTTCCTGTCCTGGGAGTGTTTGATGGGGGACAGTGTAGAGGAAGTTTTTTTTGGTGAACAGTTTCTGACTGGAAATCCAATGTAAAATGATGAGAGAAGTTGGATTCTTTGGTGTAGCCTTTTTTTTGAGAGCAAGGTTGTTTTCAGTAATTTTTTGGGAATTTTAGTTTGTTAACAAATTTGAGCTGCTTTGTGAGCTGACACTGCACACAGTTTCTTATTGAGTGATAGAGCATCTGCCAATTGCTGGACTTTATCTAGAATCCCCAAAATCTAAAGTTCCAACACTCCAGCAGCCCGGTTACATGGCACGTAATACCTCCTCTAGAAGCCTGGACAACAGGTACCGGTGTGGCTCTGTCCCAGTGCCGGTGTGGCTCTGTCCCAGTGATGGTATAGCTCTGTCCAGTGCCAGTGTGGCTCTGTCCCAGTGCCGGTGTGGCTCTGTCCCAGTGATGGTGTGGCTCTGTCCAGTGCCAGTGTGGCTCTGTCCCAGTGCCGGTGTGGCTCTGTCCCAGTGATGGTATGGCTCTGTCCAGTGCCAGTGTGGCTCTGTCCCAGTGCCGGTGTGGCTCTGTCCCAGTGATGGTGTGGCTCTGTCCAGTGCCAGTGTGGCTCTGTCCCAGTGCCGGTGTGGCTCTGTCCCAGTGATGATGTGGCTCTGTCCCAGTGCCGGTCTGGCTCTGTCCCAGTGATGGTGTGGCTCTGTCTCAGTGCCGGTGTGGCTCTGTCCCAGTGATGATGTGGCTCTGTCCCAGTGCCGGTGTGGCTCTGTCCCAGTGATGGTGTGGCTCTGTCCAGTGCCAGTGTGGCTCTGTCCCAGTGCCAGTGTGGCTCTGACCCAGTGATGGTATAGCTCTGTCCAGTGCCAGTGTGGCTCTGTCCCAGTGCCGGTGTGGCTCTGTCCCAGTGCCGGTGTGGCTCTGTCCCAGTGATGGTGTGGCTCTGTCCCAGTGATGGTGTGGCTCTGTCCCAGTGCCGGTGTGGCTCTGTCCCAGTGATGATGTGGCTCTGTCCCAGTGCCGGTGTGGCTCTGTCCCAGTGATGGTGTGGCTCTGTCCAGTGCCGGTGTGGCTCTGTCCCAGTGCCGGTGTGGCTCTGTCCCAGTGATGATGTGGCTCTGTCCCAGTGATGGTGTGGCTCTGTCCCAGTGCCAGTGTGGCTCTGTCCCAGTGATGGTGTGGCTCTGTCCAGTGCCGGTGTGGCTCTGTCACAGTGCCGGTGTGGCTCTGTCCCAGTGATGGTGTGGCTCTGTCCCAGTGATGGTATAGCTCTGTCCCAGTGCCGGTGTGGCTCTGTCCCAGTGATTGTGTGGCTCTGTCCAGTGCCGGTGTGGCTCTTACCCAGTTCCGGTGTGGCTCTGTCCCAGTGATGGTGTGGCTCTGTCCCAGTGCCGGTGTGGCTCTGTCCCAGTGCCGGTGTGGCTCTGTCCCAGTGATGGTGTGGCTCTGTCCCAGTGCCGGTGTGGCTCTGTCCCAGTGCCGGTGTGGCTCTGTCCCAGTGATGGTATAGCTCTGTCCCAGTGCCGGTGTGGCTCTGTCCCAGTGCCGGTGTGGCTCTGTCCCAGTGATGGTGTGGCTCTGTCCAGTGCCAGTGTGGCTCTGTCCCAGTGCCAATGTGGCTCTGTCCCAGAGATGGTGTGGCTCTGTCCCAGTGCCAGTGTGGCTCTGTCCCAGTGATGGTGTGGCTCTGTCCAGTGCCGGTGTGGCTCTGTCCCAGTGCCGGTGTGGCTCTGTCCCAGTGCCGGTGTGGCTCTGTCCCAGTGATGGTATAGCTCTGTCCCAGTGCCGGTCTGGCTCTGTCCCAGTGATCGTGTGACTCTGTCCCAGTGCCGGTGTGGCTCTGTCCCATTGCCAGTGTGGCTCTGTCCCAGTGATGGTGTGGCTCTGTCCAGTGCCGGTGTGGCTCTGTCCCAGTGCCGGTGTGGCTCTGTCCCAGTGCCGGTGTGGCTCTGTCCCAGTGCCGGTGTGGCTCTGTCCCAGTGCCGGTGTGGCTCTGTCCCAGTGCCGGTGTGGCTCTGTCCCAGTGCCGGTGTGGCTCTGTCCCAGTGACGGTATAGCTCTGTCCCAGTGCCAGTGTGGCTCTGTCCCAGTGCTGGTCTGGCTCTGTCCCAGTTATGGTGTGACTCTGTCCCAGTGCCAGTGTGGCTCTGTCCCAGTGCCGGTGTGGCTCTGTCCCAGTGATGGTATAGCTTTGTCCCAGTGCCGGTCTGGCTCTGTCCCAGTGATGGTGTGGCTCTGTCCCAGTGCCAGTGTGGCTCTCTCCCAGTGATGGTATAGCTCTGTCCCAGTGCCGGTGTGGCTCTGTCCCAGTGCCGGTCTGGCTCTGTCCCAGTGATGGTATAGCTCTGTCCCAGTGCTGGTCTGGCTCTGACCCAGTGCCAGTGTGGTGCTGTCCCAGTGACGGTATAACTCTGTCCCAGTGTCGGTGTGGTGCTGTCCCAGTGATGGTATAGCTCTGTCCCAGTGCCAGTGTGGCTCTGTCCCAGTGACGGTGTGGCTCTGTCCCAGTGATGGTATGGCTCTGTCCCAGTGCCAGTGTGGCTCTGTCCCAGTGACGGTGTGGCTCTGTCCCAGTGATGGTGTGGCTCTGTCCAGTGCCAGTGTGGCTCTGTCCCAGTGATGGTATAGCTCTGTCCCAGTGACGGTGTGGCTCTGTCCCAGTAATGGTGTGGCTCTGTCCCAGTGATGGTGTGGCTCTGTCCAGTGCCAGTGTGGCTCTGTCCCAGTGACGGTATAGCTCTGTCCCAGTGCCAGTGTGGCTCTGTCCCAGTGCCGGTGTGGCTCTGTCCCAGTGCCGGTGTGGCTCTGTCCCAGTGATGGTGTGGCTCTGTCCAGTGCCAGTGTGGCTCTGTCCCAGTGACGGTATAGCTCTGTCCCAGTGACGGTGTGGCTCTGTCCCAGTGATGGTGTGGCTCTGTCCCAGTGATGGTATAGCTCTGTCCCAGTGATGGTGTGTCTCTGTCCCAGTGCCAGTGTGGCTCTGTCCCAGTGCCGGTGTGGCTCTGTCCCAGTGATGGTGTGGCTCTGTCCCAGTGATGGTGTGGCTCTGTCCCAGTGATGGTGTGGCTCTGTCCCAGTGCCAGTGTGGCTCTGTCCCAGTGCCGGTGTGGCTCTGTCCCAGTGATGGTGTGGCTCTGTCCCAGTGCCGGTGTGGCTCTGTCCCAGTGCCGGTGCGGCTCTGTCCCAGTGATGGTGTGGCTCTGTCCCAGTGCCGGTGTGGCTCTGTCCCAGTGCCGATATGGCTCTGTCCCAGTGCCGGTGTGGCTCTGTCCCAGTGATGGTGTGGCTCTGTCCCAGTGCCAGTGTGGCTCTGTCCCAGTGCCGATGTGGCTCTGTCCCAGTGATGGTGTGGCTCTGTCCCAGTGATGGTATAGCTCTGTCCCAGTGCCGGTGTTGCTCTGTCCCAGTGCCGGTGTGGCTCTGTCCCAGTGATGGTGTGGCTCTGTCCCAGTGCCAGTGTGGCTCTGTCCCAGTGCCGGTGTGGCTCTGTCCCAGTGCCGGTGTGGCTCTGTCCCAGTGCCAGTGTGGCTCTGTCCCAGTGCCAGTGTGGCTCTGACCCATTGCCGGTGTGGCTCTGTCCCAGTGATGGTGTGGCTCTGTCCAGTGCCAGTGTGGCTCTGTCCCAGTGCCAGTGTGGCTCTGCCCAGTGCCGGTGTGGCTCTGTCCCAGTGCCGGTGTGGCTCTGTCCCAGTGATGGTGTGGCTCTGTCCCAGTGATGGTGTGGCTCTGTCCCAGTGATGGTGTGGCTCTGTCCCAGTGCCAGT
Source organism: Prionace glauca (assembly GCA_037974335.1). NCBI lineage: Eukaryota > Metazoa > Chordata > Chondrichthyes > Carcharhiniformes > Carcharhinidae > Prionace > Prionace glauca. Next base: position 156,677,710 of record CM075723.1, read on the forward strand.
GTGGCGCTGTCCCAGTGATGGTATGGCTCTGTCCAGTGCCGGTGTGGCTCTGTCCCAGTGCCAGTGTGGCTCTGTCCCAGTGCCGGTGTGGCTCTGTCACAGTGATGGTGTGGCTCTGTCCAGTACCAGTGTGGCTCTGTCCCAGTGCCAGTGTGGCTCTGTCCCAGTGCCGGTGTGGCTCTGTCCCAGTGCCGGTGTGGCTCTGTCCCAGTGCCGGTGTGGCTCTGTCCCAGTGCCGGTGTGGCTCTGTCCCAGTGATGGTGTGGCTCTGTCCCAGTGCCAGTGTGGCTCTGTCCCAGTGCCGGTGTGGCTCTGTCCCAGTGATGGTGTGGCTCTGTCCAGTGCCAGTGTGGCTCTGTCCCAGTGCCAGTGTGGCTCTGTCCCAGTGCCGGTGTGGCTCTGTCCCAGTGCCGGTGTGGTTCTGTCCCAGTGATGGTGTGGCTCTGTCCCAGTGATGGTGTGGCTCTGTCCCAGTGATGGTGTGGCTCTGTCCCAGTGATGGTATGGCTCTGTCCAGTGCCGGTGTGGCTCTGTCCCAGTGATGGTGTGGCACTGTCCAGTGCCAGTGTGGCTCTGTCCCAGTGCCAGTGTGGCTCTGTCCCAGTGATGATGTGTCTCTGTCCCAGTGCCGGTATGGCTCTGTCCCAGTGCCGGTGTGGCTCTGTCCAGTGCCAGTGTGGCTCTGTCCCAGTGCCGGTGTGGCTCTGTCCCAGTGATGGTGTGTCTCTGTCCCAGTGCCAGTGTGGCTCTGTCCCAGTGATGGTGTGTCTCTCTCCAGTGCCGGTGTGGCTCTGTCCCAGTGCCGGTGTGGCTCTGTCCCAGTGCCGGTGTGGCTCTGTCCCAGTGATGGTATAGCTCTGTCCCAGTGCCGGTCTGGCTCTGTCCCAGTGATGTTGTGGCTCTGTCCCAGTGCCGGTGTGGCTCTGTCCCAGTGCCAGTGTGGCTCTGTCCCAGTGATGGTGTGGCTCTGTCCCAGTGCCGGTGTGGCTCTGTCCCAGTGCCGGTGTGGCTCTGTCCCAGTGCCGGTGTGGCTCTGTCCCAGTGATGGTATAGCTCTGTCCCAGTGCTGGTCTGGCTCCGTCCCAGTGATGGTGTGGCTCTGTCCCAGTTCCAGTGTGGCTCTGTCCCAGTGCCGGTGTGGCTCTGTCCCAGTGCCAGTGTGGCTCTGTCCCAGTGCCGGTCTGGCTCTGTCCCAGTACCGGTCTGGCTCTGACCCAGTGCCAGTGTGGTGCTGTCCCAGTGATGGTATAGCTCTGTCCCAGTGACGGTGTGGCTCTGTCCCAGTGATGGTGTGGCTCTGTCCCAGTGCCAGTGTGGCTCTGTCCCAGTGATGGTGTGGCTCTGACCCAGTGCCAGTGTGGCTCTGTCCAGTGCCAGTGTGGCTCTGTCCAGTGCCAGTGTGGCTCTGTCCCAGTGATGGTATAGCTCTGTCCCAGTGACGGTGTGGCTCTGTCCCAGTAATGGTGTGGCTCTGTCCCAGTGCCGGTGGGGCTCTGTCCCAGTGATGGTGTGGCTCTTCCAGTGCCAGTGTGGCTCTGTCCCAGTGACGGTGTGGCTCTGTCCCAGTGCCGGTGTGGCTCTGTCCCAGTGATGGTGTGGCTCTGTCCCAGTGCCGGTGTGGCTCTGTCCCAGTGATCGTGTGGCTCTGTCCAGTGCCAGTGTGGCTCTGTACCAGTGATGGTGTGGCTCTGTCCCAGTGCCAGTGTGGCTCTGTCCCAGTGATGGTATAGCTCTGTCCCAGTGATGGTGTGGCTCTGTCCCAGTGCCGGTGTGGCTCTGTCCCAGTGCTGGTGTGGCTCTGTACCAGTGATGGTGTGGCTCTGTCCCAGTGATGGTGTGGCTCTGTCCCAGTGCCGGTGTGGCTCTGTCCCACTGCCGGTGTGGCTCTGTACCAGTGATGGTGTGGCTCTGTCCCAGTGCCGGTGTGGCTCTGTCCCAGTGATGGTGTGGCTCTGTCCCAGTGATGGTGTGGCTCTGTCCCAGTGCCAGTGTGGCTCTGTCCCCGTGCCGGTGTGGCTCTGTCCCAGTGCCGGTGTGGTTCTGTCCCAGTGATGGTGTGGCTCTGTCCCAGTGATGGTATAGCTCTGTCACAATGCCGGTATAGCTCTGTCCCAGTGCCGGTGTGGCTCTGTCCCAGTGATGGTGTGGCTCTGTCCCAGTACCAGTGTGGCTCTGTACCAGTGATGGTGTGGCTCTGTCCCAGTGCCGGTGTGGCTCTGTCCCAGTGCCGGTGTGGCTCTGTCCCAGTGATAGTGTGGCTCTGTCCCAGTGATGGTGTGGCTCTGTCCCAGTGATGGTGTGGCTCTGTCCCAGTGCCAGTGTGGCTCTGTCCCAGTGCCGGTGTGGCTCTGTCCCAGTGATGGTGTGGCTCTGTCCCAGTGATGGTGTGGCTCTGTCCCAGTGATGGTATAGCTCTGTCCCAGTGCCGGTGTGGCTCTGTCCCAGTGCCGGTGTGGCTCTGTCCCAGTGCCAGTGTGGCTCTCTCCCAGTGCCAGTGTGGCTCTGTCCCAGTGCCGGTGTGGCTCTGTCCCAGTGCCGGTGTGGCTCTGTCCCAGTGCCAGTGTGGCTCTGTCCCAGTGCCGGTGTGGCTCTGTCCCAGTGATGGTGTGGCTCTGTCCAGTGCCAGTGTGGCTCTGTCCCAGTGCCAGTGTGGCTCTGTCCCAGTGCCGGTGTGGCTCTGTCCCAGTGCCGGTGTGGTTCTGTCCCAGTGATGGTGTGGCTCTGTCCCAGTGATGGTGTGGCTATGTCCCAGTGATGGTGTGGCTCTGTCCCAGTGCCGGTGTGGCTCTGTCCCAGTGCCGGTGTGGCTCTGTCCCAGTGCCGGTATGGCTCTGTCCCAGTGCCGGTGTGGCTCTGTCCCAGTGATGGTGTGGCTCTGTCCCAGTGCCGTTGTGGCTCTGTCCCAGTGATGGTGTGGCTCTGTCCCAGTTATGGTGTGGCTCTGACCCAGAGATGGTGTGGCTCTGTCCCAGTGATGGTGTGGCTCTGTCCCAGTGATGGTGTGGCTCTGTCCCAGTGCCGGTGTGGCTCTGTCCCAGTGATGGTGTGGCTCTGTCCCAGTGATGGTGTGGCTCTGTCCCAGTGCCGGTGTGGCTCTGTCCCAGTGACGGTGTGGCTCTGTCCAGTGCCAGTGTGGCTCTGTCCCAGTGATGGTATAGCTCTGTCCCAGTGACGGTGTGGCTCTGTCCCAGTAATGGTGTGGCTCTGTCCCAGTGATGGTGTGGCTCTGTCCAGTGCCAGTGTGGCTCTGTCCCAGTGACGGTATAGCTCTGTCCCAGTGCCAGTGTGGCTCTGTCCCAGTGCCGGTGTGGCTCTGTCCCACTGATGGTGTGGCTCTGTCCAGTGCCAGTGTGGCTCTGTCCCAGTGACGGTATAGCTCTGTCCCAGTGACGGTGTGGCTCTGTCCCAGTAATGGTGTGGCTCTGTCCCAGTGATGGTATAGCTCTGTCCCAGTGATGGTGTGGCTCTGTCCCAGTGCCAGTGTGGCTCTGTCCCAGTGCCGGTGTGGCTCTGTCCCAGTGATGGTGTGGCTCTGTCCCAGTGATGGTGTGGCTCTGTCCCAGTGATGGTGTGGCTCTGTCCCAGTGCCAGTGTGGCTCTGTCCCAGTGCCGGTGTGGCTCTGTCCCAGTGATGGTGTGGCTCTGTCCCAGTGCCGGTGTGGCTCTGCCCCAGTGCCGGTGCGGCTCTGTCCCAGTGATGGTGTGGCTCTGTCCCAGTGCCGGTGTGGCTCTGTCCCAGTGCCGATATGGCTCTGTCCCAGTGCCGGTGTGGCTCTGTCCCAGTGATGGTGTGGCTCTGTCCCAGTGCCAGTGTGGCTCTGTCCCAGTGCCGGTGTGGCTCTGTCCCAGTGATGGTGTGGCTCTGTCCCAGTGATGGTATAGCTCTGTCCCAGTGCCGGTGTGGCTCTGTCCCAGTGCCGGTGTGGCTCTGTCCCAGTTCCAGTGTGGCTCTGTCCCAGTGCCAGTGTGGCTCTGTCCCAGTGCCGGTGTGGCTCTGTCCCAGTGATGGTGTGGCTCTGTCCCAGTGATGGTGTGGCTCTGTCCCAGTGATGGTGTGGCTCTGACCCAGTGCCGGTGTGGCTCTGTCCCAGTGATGGTGTGGCTCTGCCCAGTGCCGGTGTGGCTCTGTCCCAGTGCCGGTGTGGCTCTGTCCCAGTGATGGTGTGGCTCTGTCCCAGTGATGGTGTGGCTCTGTCCCAGTGATGGTGTGGCTCTGTCCCAGTGCCAGTGTGGCTCTGTCCCAGTGATGGTATGGCTCTGTCCCAGTGCCGGTGTGGCTCTGTCCCAGTGATGGTGTGGCTCTGTCCAGTGCCAGTGTGGCTCTGTCCCAGTGCCAGTGTGGCTCTGTCCCAGTGCCGGTGTGGCTCTGTCCCAGTGCCGGTGTGGCTCTGTCCCAGTGCCCGTGTGGCTCTGTCCCAGTGATGGTGTGGCTCTGTCCCAGTGCCAGTGTGGCTCTGTCCCAGTGATGGTATGGCTCTGTCCAGTGCCAGTGTGGCTCTGTCCCAGTGCCGGTGTGGCTCTGTCCCAGTGATGGTATAGCTCTGTCCCAGTGCCGGTGTGGCTCTGTCCCAGTGCCGGTGTGGCTCTGTCCCAGTGATGGTGTGGCACTGTCCAGTGCCAGTGTGGTTCTGTCCCAGTGCCAGTGTGGCTCTGTCCCAGTGATGGTGTGTCTCTGTCCCAGTGCCGGTGTGGCTCTGTCCAGTGCCAGTGTGGCTCTGTCCCAGTGCCGGTGTGGCTCTGTCCCAGTGATGGTGTGGCTCTGTCCAGTGCCGGTGTGGCTCTGTCCCAGTGATGGTGTGGCTCTGTCCCAGTGCCGGTGTGGCTCTGTCCCAGTGCCGGTGTGGCTCTGTCCCAGTGATGGTGTGGCTCTGTCCAGTGCCGGTGTGGCTCTGTCCCAGTGCCGGTGTGGCTCTGTCCCAGTGATGGTGTGGCACTGTCCAGTGCCAGTGTGGCTCTGTCCCAGTGATGGTGTGTCTCTGTCCTAGTGCCGGTATGGCTCTGTCCCAGTGCCGGTGTGGCTCTGTCCAGTGCCAGTGTGGCTCTGTCCCAGTGCCGGTGTGGCTCTGTCCCAGTGATGGTGTGTCTCTGTCCCAGTGCCGGTGTGGCTCTGTCCCAGTGATGGTGTGGCTCTGTCCAGTGCCGGTGTGGCTCTGTCCCAGTGCCGGTGAGGCTCTGTCCCAGTGATGGTATAGCTCTGTCCCAGTGCCGGTGTGGCTCTGTCCCAGTGCCGGTGTGGCTCTGTCCCAGTGATGGTGTGGGTCTGTCCAGTGCCAGTGTGGCTCTGTCCCAGTGCCAGTGTGGCTCTGTCCCAGAGATGGTGTGGCTCTGTCCCAGTGCCAGTGTGGCTCTGTCCTAGTGATGGTGTGGCTCTGTGCAGTGCCGGTGTGGCTCTGTCCCAGTGCCGGTGTGGCTCTGTCCCAGTGATGGTATAGCTCTGTCCCAGTGCCGGTCTGGCTCTGACCCAGTGATCGTGTGGCTCTGTCCCAGTGCCGGTGTGGCTCTGTCCCAGTGCCAGTGTGGCTCTGTCCCAGTGATGGTGTGGCTCTGTCCAGTGCCGGTGTGGCTCTGTCCCAGTGCCGGTGCGGCTCTGTCCCAGTGCCGGTGTGGCTCTGTCCCAGTGCCGGTGTGACTCTGTCCCAGTGCCTGTGTGGCTCTGTCCCAGTGCCGGTGTGGCTCTGTCCCAGTGCTGGTGTGGCTCTGTCCCAGTGACGGTATAGCTCTGTCCCAGTGCCAGTGTGGCTCTGTCCCAGTGCTGGTCTGGCTCTGTCCCAGTTATGGTGTGGCTCTGTCCCAGTGCCAGTGTGGCTCTGTCCCAGTGCCGGTGTGGCTCTGTCCCAGTGATGGTATAGCTTTGTCCCAGTGCCGGTCTGGCTCTGTCCCAGTGATGGTGTGGCTCTGTCCCAGTGCCAGTGTGGCTCTGTCCCAGTGATAGTATAGCTCTGTCCCAGTGCCGGTGTGGCTCTGTCCCAGTGCCGGTCTGGCTCTGTCCCAGTGATGGTATAGCTCTGTCCCAGTGCTGGTCTGGCTCTGACCCAGTGCCAATGTGGTGCTGTCCCAGTGACGGTATAACTCTGTCCCAGTGTCGGTGTGGTGCTGTCCCAGTGATGGTATAGCTCTGTCCCAGTGCCAGTGTGGCACTGTCCCAGTGACGGTGTGGCTCTGTCCCAGTGATGGTATGGCTCTGTCCCAGTGCCAGTGTGGCTCTGTCCCAGTGATGGTGTGGCTCTGTCCCAGTGATGGTGTGGCTCTGTCCAGTGCCAGTGTGGCTCTGTCCCAGTGATGGTATAGCTCTGTCCCAGTGACGGTGTGGCTCTGTCCCAGTAATGGTGTGGCTCTGTCCCAGTGATGGTGTGGCTCTGTCCAGTGCCAGTGTGGCTCTGTCCCAGTGACGGTATAGCTCTGTCCCAGTGCCAGTGTGGCTCTGTCCCAGTGCCGGTGTGGCTCTGTCCCAGTGATGGTGTGGCTCTGTCCAGTGCCAGTGTGGCTCTGTCCCAGTGACGGTATAGCTCTGTCCCAGTGACGGTGTGGCTCTGTCCCAGTGATGGTGTGGCTCTGTCCCATTGATGGTATAGCTCTGTCCCAGTGATGGTGTGGCTCTGTCCCAGTGCCAGTGTGGCTCTGTCCCAGTGCCGGTGTGGCTCTGTCCCAGTGATGGTGTGGCTCTGTCCCAGTGATGGTGTGGCTCTGTCCCAGTGATGGTGTGGCTCTGTCCCAGTGCCAGTGTGGCTCTGTCGCCGTGCCGGTGTGGCTCTGTCCCAGTGATGGTGTGGCTCTGTCCCAGTGCCGGTGTGGCTCTGTCCCAGTGATGGTGTGGCTCTGTCCCAGTGCCAGTGTGGCTCTGTCCCAGTGCCAGTGTGGCTCTGTCCCAGTGATGGTGTGGCTCTGTCCCATCACGTGCTCACTGTGTCCCAGTGCCGGTGTGGCTCTGTCCCAGTGCCGATATGGCTCTGTCCCCAGTGCCGGTGTGGCTCTGTCCCAGTGATGGTGTGGCTCTGTCCAGTGCCAGGTGGTGGCTCTGTCCCAGTGCCGGTGTGGCTCTGTCCCAGTGATGGTGTGGCTCTGTCCCAGTGATGGTATAGCTCTGTCCAGTGCCGGTGTGGCTCTGTCCCAGTGCCGGTGTGGCTCTGTCCCAGTGATGGTGTGGCTCTGTCCCAGTGCCAGTGTGGCTCTGTCCCAGTGCCGGTGTGGCTCTGTCCCAGTGCCGGTGTGGCTCTGTCCCAATGCCAGTGTGGCTCTGTCCCAGTGCCAGTGTGGCTCTGTCCCAGTGCCGGTGTGGCTCTGTCCCAGTGATGGTGTGGCTCTGTCCAGTGCCAGTGTGGCTCTGTCCCAGTGCCAGTGTGGCTCTGTCCCAGTGATGGTGTGGCTCTGTCCCAGTGATGGTGTGGCTCTGTCCCAGTGCCGGTGTGGCTCTGTCCAGTGCCCAGTGTGGCTCTGTCCCAGTGCCGGTGTGGCTCTGTCCCAGTGATGGTGTGTCTCTGTCCCAGTGCCGGTGTGGTTCTGTCCCAGTGATGGTGTGGCTCTGTCCAGTGCCGGTGTGGCTCTGTCCCAGTGCCGGTGTGGCTCTGTCCCAGTGATGGTATAGCTCTGTCCCAGTGCCGGTTGTGGCTCTGTCCCAGTGCCGGTGTGGCTCTGTCCCAGTGATGGTGTGGCTCTGTCCCAGTGATGGTGTGGCTCTGTCCCAGTGATGGTGTGGCTCTGTCCCAGTGCCAGTGTGGCTCTGTCCCCGTACCGGTGTGGCTCTGTCCAGTGATGGTGTGGCTCTGTCCAGTGCCGGTGTGGCTCTGTCCCAGTGCCGGTGCGGCTCTGTCCCAGTGATGGTTTGGCTCTGTCCAGTGCCGGTGTGGCTCTGTCCCAGTGCCGATATGGCTCTGTCCCAGTGGCCGGTGTGGCTCTGTCCCAGTGATGGCGTGGCTCTGTCCCAGTGCCAGTGTGGCTCTGTCCCAGTGCCGGTGTGGCTCTGTCCCAGTGATGGTGTGCCTCTGTCCAGTGATTTTATGGCTCTGTCCCAGTGCCGGTGGTGGCTCTGTCCCAGTGCCGGTGTGGCTCTGTCCCAGTGATGGTGTGGCTCTGTCCCAGTGCCAGTGTGGCTCTGTCCCAGAGCCGGTGTGGCTCTGTCCCAGTGCCGGTGTGGCTCTGTCCCAGTGCCAGTGTGGCTCTGTCCCAGTGCCAGTGTGGCTCTGTCCCAGTGCCGGTGTGGCTCTGTCCCAGTGATGGTGTGGCTCTGTCCAGTGCCAGTGTGGCTCTGTCCCAGTGCCAGTGTGGCTCTGCCCAGTGCTGGTGTGGCTCTGTCCCAGTGCCGGTGTGGCTCTGTCCCAGTGATGGTGTGGCTCTGTCCCAGTAATGGTGTGGCTCTGTCCCAGTGATGGGTGTGGCTCTATCCCAGTGCCAGTGTGGCTCTGTCCCAGTGATGGTATGGCTCTGTCCAGTGCCGGTGTGGCTCTGTCCCAGTGCCAGTGTGGCTCTGTCCCAGTGCCGGTGTGGCTCTGTCACAGTGATGGTGTGGCTCTGTCCAGTACCAGTGTGGCTCTGTCCCAGTGCCAGTGTGGCTCTGTCCCAGTGCCGGTGTGGCTCTGTCCCAGTGCCGGTGTGGCTCTGTCCCAGTGCCGGTGTGGCTCTGTCCCAGTGCCGGTGTGGCTCTGTCCCAGTGATGGTGTGGCTCCTGTCCCAGTGCCAGTGTGGCTCTGTCCCAGTGATGGTGTGGCTCTGTCCAGTGCCAGTATGGCTCTGTCCCAGTGATGGCGTGGCTCTGTCCCAGTGATGGTGTGGCTCTGTCCAGTGCCAGTGTGGCTCTGTCCCAGTGCCAGTGTGGCTCTGCCCAGTGCCGGTGTGGCTCTGTCCCAGTGCCGGTGTGGCTCTGTCCAGTGATGGTGTGGCTCTGTCCCAGTGATGGTGTGGCTCTGTCCCAGTGATGGTGTGGCTCTGTCCCAGTGATGGTATGGCTCTGTCCAGTGCCGGTGTGGCTCTGTCCCAGTGCCAGTGTGGCTCTGTTCCAGTGCCGGTGTGGCTCTGTCCCAGTGATGGTGTGGCTCTGTCCAGTGCCAGTGTGGCTCTGTCCCAGTGCCAGTGTGGCTCTGTCCCAGTGCCGGTGTGGCTCTGTCCCAGTGCCGGTGTGGCTCTGTCCCAGTGCCGGTGTGGCTCTGTCCCAGTGCCGGTGTGGCTCTGTCCCAGTGATGGTGTGGCTCTGTCCCAGTGCCAGTGTGGCTCTGTCCCAGTGATGGTGTGGCTCTGTCCAGTGCCAGTGTGGCTCTGTCCCAGTGCCGGTGTGGCTCTGTCCCAGTGATGGTATAGCTCTGTCCCAGTGCCGGTGTGGCTCTGTCCCAGTGCCGGTGTGGCTCTGTCCCAGTGATGGTGTGGCACTGTCCAGTGCCAGTGTGGCTCTGTCCCAGTGCCAGTGTGGCTCTGTCCCAGTGATGGTGTGTCTCTGTCCCAGTGCCGGTATGGCTCTGTCCCAGTGCCGGTGTGGCTCTGTCCAGTGCCAGTGTGGCTCTGTCCCAGTGCCGGTGTGGCTCTGTCCCAGTGATGGTGTGTCTCTGTCCCAGTGCCAGTGTGGCTCTGTCCCAGTGATGGTGTGGCTCTGTCCCAGTGCCAGTGTGGCTCTGTCCCAGTGATGGTGTGGCTCTGTCCAGTGCCGGTGTGGCTCTGTCCCAGTGCCGGTGTGGCTCTGTCCCAGTGATGGTGTGGCACTGTCCAGTGCCAGTGTGGCTCTGTCCCAGTGCCGGTGTGGCTCTGTCCCAGTGATGGTGTGGCTCTGTCCCAGTGCCGGTGTGGCTCTGTCCAGTGCCAGTGTGGCTCTGTCCCAGTGCCGGTGTGGCTCTGTCCCAGTGATGGTGTGTCTCTGTCCCAGTGCCGGTGTGGCTCTGTCCCAGTGCCGGTGTGGCTCTGTCCCAGTGCCGGTGTGGCTCTGTCCCAGTGATGGTGTGGCTCTGTCCAGTGCCGGTGTGGCTCTGTCCCAGTGCCGGTGTGGCTCTGTCCCAGTGATGGTGTGGCTCTGTCCAGTGCCAGTGTGGCTCTGTCCCAGTGCCAGTGTGGCTCTGCCCAGTGCCGGTGTGGCTCTGTCCCAGTGCCGGTGTGGCTCTGTCCCAGTGATGGTGTGGCTCTGTCCCAGTGATGGTGTGGCTCTGTCCCAGTGATGGTGTGGCTCTGTCCCAGTGCCAGTGTGGCTCTGTCCCAGTGATGGTATGGCTCTGTCCAGTGCCGGTGTGGCTCTGTCCCAGTGCCAGTGTGGCTCTGTCCCAGTGCCGGTGTGGCTCTGTCACAGTGATAGTGTGGCTCTGTCCAGTACCAGTGTGGCTCTGTCCCAGTGCCAGTGTGGCTCTGTCCCAGTGCCGGTGTGGCTCTGTCCCAGTGCCGGTGTGGCTCTGTCCCAGTGCCGGTGTGGCTCTGTCCCAGTGCCAGTGTGGCTCTGTCCCAGTGCCAGTGTGGCTCTGTCCCAGTGATGGTGTGGCTCTGTCCAGTGCCAGTGTGGCTCTGTCCCAGTGATGGCGTGGCTCTGTCCCAGTGATGGTGTGGCTCTGTCCAGTGCCAGTGTGGCTCTGTCCCAGTGCCAGTGTGGCTCTGCCCAGTGCCGGTGTGGCTCTGTCCCAGTGCCGGTGTGGCTCTGTCCCTGTCATGGTGTGGCTCTGTCCCAGTGAAGGTGTGGCTCTGTCCCAGTGATGGTGTGGCTCTGTCCCAGTGCCAGTGTGGCTCTGTCCCAGTGATGGTATGGCTCTGTCCAGTGCCGGTGTGGCTCTGTCCCAGTGCCAGTGTGGCTCTGTCCCAGTGCCGGTGTGGCTCTGTCCCAGTGATGGTGTGGCTCTGTCCAGTGCCAGTGTGGCTCTGTCCCAGTGCCAGTGTGGCTCTGTCCCAGTGCCGGTGTGGCTCTGTCCCAGTGCCGGTGTGGCTCTGTCCCAGTGCCGGTGTGGCTCTGTCCCAGTGATGGTGTGGTTCTGTCCCAGTGCCAGTGTGGCTCTGTCCCAGTGATGGTGTGGCTCTGTCCAGTGCCAGTGTGGCTCTGTCCCAGTGCCGGTGTGGCTCTGTCCCAGTGATGGTATAGCTCTGTCCCAGTGCCGGTGTGGCTCTGTCCCAGTGCCGGTGTGGCTCTGTCCCAGTGATGGTGTGGCACTGTCCAGTGCCAGTGTGGCTCTGTCCCCAGTGCCAGTGTGGCTCTGTCCCAGTGATGGTGTGTCTCTGTCCCAGTGCCGGTATGGCTCTGTCCCAGTGCCGGTGTGGCTCTGTCCAGTGCCAGTGTGGCTCTGTCCCAGTGCCGGTGTGGCTCTGTCCCAGTGATGGTGTGTCTCTGTCCCAGTGCCAGTGTGGCTCTGTCCCAGTGATGGTGTGGCTCTGTCCAGTGCCGGTGTGGCTCTGTCCCAGTGCCGGTGTGGCTCTGTCCCAGTGATGGTATAGCTCTGTCCCAGTGCCGGTCTGGCTCTGTCCCAGTGATGTTGTGGCTCTGTCCCAGTGCCGGTGTGGCTCTGTCCCAGTGCCAGTGTGGCTCTGTCCCAGTGATGGTGTGGCTCTGTCCCAGTGCCGGTGTGGCTCTGTCCCAGTGCCGGTGTGGCTCTGTCCCAGTGCCGGTGTGGCTCTGTCCCAGTGATGGTATAGCTCTGTCCCAGTGCTGGTCTGGCTCTGTCCCAGTGATGGTGTGGCTCTGTCCCAGTGCCAGTGTGGCTCTGTCCCAGTGATGGTGTGGCTCTGTCCAGTGCCGGTGTGGCTCTGTCCCAGTGCCGGTGTGGCTCTGTCCCAGTGATGGTGTGGCACTGTCCAGTGCCAGTGTGGCTCTGTCCCAGTGCCGGTGTGGCTCTGTCCCAGAGATGGTGTGGCTCTGTCCCAGTGCCGGTGTGGCTCTGTCCAGTGCCAGTGTGGCTCTGTCCCAGTGCCGGTGTGGCTCTGTCCCAGTGATGGTGTGTCTCTGTCCCAGTGCCGGTGTGGTTCTGTCCCAGTGATGGTGTGGCTCTGTCCAGTGCCGGTGTGGCTCTGTCCCAGTGCCGGTGTGGCTCTGTCCCAGTGATGGTATAGCTCTGTCCCAGTGCCGGTGTGGCTCTGTCCCAGTGCCGGTGTGGCTCTGTCCCAGTGATGGTGTGGCTCTGTCCCAGTGATGGTGTGGCTCTGTCCCAGTGATGGTGTGGCTCTGTCCCAGTGCCAGTGTGGCTCTGTCCCCGTGCCGGTGTGGCTCTGTCCCAGTGATGGTGTGGCTCTGTCCCAGTGCCGGTGTGGCTCTGTCCCAGTGCCGGTGCGGCTCTGTCCCAGTGATGGTTTGGCTCTGTCCCAGTGCCGGTGTGGCTCTGTCCCAGTGCCGATATGGCTCTGTCCCAGTGCCGGTGTGGCTCTGTCCCAGTGATGGTGTGGCTCTGTCCCAGTGCCAGTGTGGCTCTGTCCCAGTGCCGGTGTGGCTCTGTCCCAGTGATGGTGTGGCTCTGTCCCAGTGATGGTATAGCTCTGTCCAATGCCGGTGTGGCTCTGTCCCAGTGCCGGTGTGGCTCTGTCCCAGTGATGGTGTGGCTCTGTCCCAGTGCCAGTGTGGCTCTGTCCCAGTGCCGGTGTGGCTCTGTCCCCAGTGCCGGTGTGGCTCTGTCCCAGTGCCAGTGTGGCTCTGTCCCAGTGCCAGGTGTGGCTCTGTCCCCAGTGCCGGTGTGGCTCTGTCCCAGTGATGGTGTGGCTCTGTCCAGTGCCAGTGTGGCTCTGTCCAGTGCCAGTGTGCTCTGCCCAGTGCTGGTGTGGCTCTGTCCCAGTGCCGGTGTGGCTCTGTCCCAGTGATGGTGTGGCTCTGTCCCAGTGATGGTGTGGCTCTGTCCCAGTGATGGTGTGGCTCTGTCCCAGTGCCAGTGTGGCTCTGTCCCAGTGATGGTATGGCTCTGTCCAGTGCAGGTGTGGCTCTATCCCAGTGCCAGTGTGGCTCTGTCCCAGTGCCGGTGTGGCTCTGTCACAGTGATGGTGTGGCTCTGTCCAGTACCAGTGTGGCTCTGTCCCAGTGCCAGTGTGGCTCTGTCCCAGTGCCGGTGTGGCTCTGTCCCAGTGCCGGTGTGGCTCTGTCCCAGTGCCGGTGTGGCTCTGTCCCAGTGCCGGTGTGGCTCTGTCCAGTGATGGTGTGGCTCTGTCCCAGTGCCAGTGTGGCTCTGTCCCAGTGATGGTGTGGCTCTGTCCAGTGCCAGTATGGCTCTGTCCCAGTGATGGCGTGGCTCTGTCCCAGTGATGGTGTGGCTCTGTCCAGTGCCAGTGTGGCTCTGTCCCAGTGCCAGTGTGGCTCTGTCCAGTGCCGGTGTGGCTCTGTCCCAGTGCCGGTGTGGCTCTGTCCCAGTGATGGTGTGGCTCTGTCCCAGTGATGGTGTGGCTCTGTCCCAGTGATGGTGTGGCTCTGTCCCAGTGCCAGTGTGGCTCTGTCCCAGTGATGGTATGGCTCTGTCCAGTGCCGGGTGTGGCTCTGTCCCAGTGCCGGTGTGGCTCTGTCCCAGTGATGGTGTGGCTCTGTCCCAGTGCCGGTGTGGCTCTGTCCCAGTGCCGGTGTGTCTCTGTCCCAGTGCCGGTGTGGCTCTTTCCCAGTGATGGTGTGGCTCTGTCCCAGTGCCAGTGTGGCTCTGTCCCAGTGATGGTGTGGCTCTGTCCAGTGCCAGTGTGGCTCTGTCCCAGTGCCGGTGTGGCTCTGTCCCAGTGATGGTATAGCTCTGTCCCAGTGCCGGTGTGGCTCTGTCCCAGTGCCGGTGTGGCTCTGTCCCAGTGATGGTGTGGCACTATCCAGTGCCAGTGTGGCTCTGTCCCAGTGCCAGTGTGGCTCTGTCCCAGTGATGGTGTGTCTCTGTCCAGTGCCGGTATGGCTCTGTCCCAGTGCCGGTGTGGCTCTGTCCAGTGCCAGTGTGGCTCTGTCCCAGTGCCGGTGTGGCTCTGTCCCAGTGATGGTGTGTCTCTGTCCCAGTGCCAGTGTGGCTCTGTCCCAGTGATGGTGTGGCTCTGTCCAGTGCCGGTGTGGGCTCTGTCCCAGTGCCGGTGTGGCTCTGTCCAAGTGATGGTATAGCTCTGTCCCAGTGCCGGTCTGGCTCTGTCCCAGTGATGTTGTGGCTCTGTCCCAGTGCCGGTGTGGCTCTGTCCCAGTGCCAGTGTGGCTCTGTCCCAGTGATGGTGTGGCTCTTCCCAGTGCCGGTGTGGCTCTGTCCCAGTGCCGGTGTGGCTCTGTCCCAGTGCCGGTGTGGCTCTGTTCCAGTGCCGGTGTGGGCTCTGTCCCAGTGATGGTATAGCTCTGTCCCAGTGCTGGTCTGGGCTCTGTCCCAGTGCCGGGTGTGGCTCTGTCCCAGTGCCGGGTATGGCTCTGTCCCAGTGCCGGGGTGGCTCTGTCCCAGTGCGGTGTGGCTCTGCCCAGTGCCGGTGTGGCTCTGTCCCAGTGCCGGTGTGGCTCTGTCCCAGTGATGGTGTGGCTCTGTCCAGTGATGGTGTGGCTCTGTCCCAGTGATGGTTTGGCTCTGTCCCAGTGCCAGTGAGGCTCTGTCCCAGTGATGGTATGGCTCTGTCCAGTGCCGGTGTGGCTCTGTCCCAGTGCCAGTGTGGCTCTGTCCCAGTGCCGGTGTGGCTCTGTCCCAGTGATGGTGTGGCTCTGTCCAGTGCCAGTGTGGCTCTGTCCCAGTGCCAGTGTGGCTCTGTCCCAGTGCCGGTGTGGCTCTGTCCCAGTGCCGGTGTGGCTCTGTCCCAGTGCCGGTGTGTCTCTGTCCCAGTGCCGGTTGTGGCTCTGTCCCAGTGATGGTGTGGCTCTGTCCCAGTGCCAGTGTGGCTCTGTCCCAGTGATGGTGTGGCTCTGTCCAGTGCCAGTGTGGCTCTGTCCAGTGCCGGTGTGGCTCTGTCCCAGTGAGGTATAGCTCTGTCCCAGTGCCGGTGTGGCTCTGTCCCAGTGCCGGTGTGGCTCTGTCCCAGTGATGGTGTGGCACTGTCCAGTGCCAGTGTGGCTCTGTCCCAGTGCCAGTGTGGCTCTGTCCCAGTGATGGTGTGTCTCTGTCCCAGTGCCGGTATGGCTCTGTCCCAGTGCCGGCGTGGCTCTGTCCAGTGCCAGTGTGGCTCTGTCCCAGTGCCGGTGTGGCTCTGTCCCAGTGATGGTGTGTCTCTGTCCCAGTGCCAGTGTGGCTCTGTCTCAGTGATGGTGTGGCTCTGTCCAGTGCCGGTGTGGCTCTGTCCCAGTGCCGGTGTGGCTCTGTCCCAGTGATGGTATAAGCTCTGTCCCAGTGCCGGTCTGGCTCTGTCCCAGTGATGTTGTGGCTCTGTCCCAGTGCCGGTGTGGCTCTGTCCCAGTGCCAGTGTGGCTCTGTCCCAGTGATGGTGTGGCTCTGTCCCAGTGCCGGTGTGGCTCTGTCCCAGTGCCGGTGTGGCTCTGTCCCAGTGCCCGGTGTGGCTCTGTCCCAGTGATGGTATAGGTCTGTCCCAGTGCTGGTCTGGCTCTGTCCCAGTGATGGTGTGGCTCTGTCCCAGTTCCAGTGTGGCTCTGTCCCAGTGCCGGTGTGGCTCTGTCCCAGTGCCGGTGTGGCTCTGTCCCAGTGCCGGTCTGGCTCTGTCCCAGTGATGGTATAGCTCTGTCCCAGTGCCGGTCTGGCTCTGACCCAGTGCCAGTGTGGTGCTGTCCCAGTGATGGTATAGCTCTGTCCCAGTGACGGTGTGGCTCTGTCCCAGTGATGGTGTGGCTCTGTCCCAGTGCCAGTGTGGCTCTGTCCCAGTGACGGTGTGGCTCTGTCCCAGTGCCAGTGTGGCTCTGTCCAGTGCCAGTGTGGCTCTGTCCAGTGCCAGTGTGGCTCTGTCCCAGTGATGGTATAGCTCTGTCCCAGTGACGGTGTGGCTCTGTCCCAGTAATGGTGTGGCTCTGTCCCAGTGCCGGTGGGGCTCTGTCCCAGTGATGGTGTGGCTCTTCCAGTGCCAGTGTTGCTCTGTCCCAGTGACGGTGTGGCTCTGTCCCAGTGCCGGTGTGGCTCTGTCCCAGTGATGGTGTGGCTCTGTCCCAGTGCCGGTGTGGCTCTGTCCCAGTGATCGTGTGGCTCTGTCCAGTGCCAGTGTGGCTCTGTACCAGTGATGGTGTGGCTCTGTCCCAGTGCCAGTGTGGCTCTGTCCCAGTGATGGTATAGCTCTGTCCCAGTGATGGTGTGGCTCTGTCCCAGTGCCGGTGTGGCTCTGTCCCAGTGCTGGTGTGGCTCTGTACCAGTGATGGTGTGGCTCTGTCCCAGTGCCGGTGTGGCTCTGTCCCAGTGATGGTGTGGCTCTGTCCCAGTGATGGTGTGGCTCTGTCCCAGTGATGGTATAGCTCTGTCCCAATGCCGGTATAGCTCTGTCCCAGTGCCGGTGTGGCTCTGTCCCAGTGCCGATGTGGCTCTGTCCCAGTGATGGTGTGGCACTGTCCCAGTGCCAGTGTGGCTCTGTACCAGTGATGGTGTGGCTCTGTCCCAGTGCCGGTGTGGCTCTGTCCCAGTGCCGGTGTGGCTCTGTCCCAGTGATAGTGTGGCTCTGTCCCAGTGATGGTGTGGCTCTGTCCCAGTGATGGTGTGGCTCTGTCCCAGTGCCAGTGTGGCTCTGTCCCAGTGCCGGTGTGGCTCTGTCCCAGTGATGGTGTGGCTCTGTCCCAGTGATGGTGTGGCTCTGTCCCAGTGATGGTATAGCTCTGTCCCAGTGCCGGTGTGGCTCTGTCCCAGTGCCGGTGTGGCTCTGTCCCAGTGCCAGTGTGGCTCTGTCCCAGTGCCAGTGTGGCTCTGTCCCAGTGCCGGTGTGGCTCTGTCCCAGTGCCGGTGTGGCTCTGTCCCAGTGCCAGTGTGGCTCTGTCCCAGTGCCAGTGTGGCTCTGTCCCAGTGCCGGTGTGGCTCTGTCCCAGTGATGGTGTGGCTCTGTCCAGTGCCAGTGTGGCTCTGTCCCAGTGCCGGTGTGGCTCTGTCCCAGTACCGGTGTGGTTCTGTCCCAGTGATGGTGTGGCTCTGTCCCAGTGATGGTGTGGCTCTGTCCCAGTGATGGTGTGGCTCTGTCCCAGTGCCAGTGTGGCTCTGTCCCAGTGCCGGTGTGGCTCTGTCCCAGTGCCGGTATGGCTCTGTCCCAGTGCCGGGGTGGCTCTGTCACAGTGATGGTGTGGCTCTGTCCAGTACCAGTGTGGCTCTGTCCCAGTGCCAGTGTGGCTCTGTCCCAGTGCCGGTGTGGCTCTGTCCCAGTGCCGGTGTGGCTCTGTCCCAGTGCCGGTGTGGCTCTGTCCCAGTGATGGTGTGGCTCTGTCCCAGTGATGGTGTGGCTCTGTCCCAGTGATGGTGTGGCTCTGTCCCAGTGATGGTGTGGCTCTGTCCCAGTGCCAGTGTGGCTCTGTCCCAGTGATGGTATGGCTCTGTCCAGTGCCGATATGGCTCTGTCCCAGTGCCAGTGTGGCTCTGTCCCAGTGCCGGTGTGGCTCTGTCCCAGTGATGGTGTGGCTCTGTCCAGTGCCAGTGTGGCTCTGTCCCAGTGCCGGTGTGGCTCTGTCCCAGTGCCGGTGTGGCTCTGTCCCAGTGCCGGTGTGGCTCTGTCCCAGTGCCGGTGTGGCTCTGTCCCAGTGCCGGTGTGGCTCTGTCCCAGTAATGGTGTGGCTCTGTCCCAGTGCCAGTGTGGCTCTGTCCCAGTGATGGTGTGGCTCTGTCCAGTGCCAGTGTGGCTCTGTCCCAGTGCCAGTGTGGCTCTGTCCCAGTGATGGTATAGCTCTGTCCCAGTGCCGATGTGGCTCTGTCCCAGTGCCGGTGTGGCTCTGTCCCAGTGATGGTGTGGCACTGTCCAGTGCCAGTGTGGCTCTGTCCCAGTGCCAGTGTGGCTCTGTCCCAGTGATGGTGTGTCTCTGTCCCAGTGCCGGTATGGCTCTGTCCCAGTGCCGGTGTGGCTCTGTCCAGTGCCAGTGTGGCTCTGTCCCAGTGCCGGTGTGGCTCTGTCCCAGTGATGGTGTGTCTCTGTCCCAGTGCCAGTGTGGCTCTGTCCCAGTGATGGTGTGGCTCTGTCCAGTGCCGGTGTGGCTCTGTCCCAGTGCCGGTGTGGCTCTGTCCCTGTGATGGTATAGCTCTGTCCCAGTGCCGGTCTGGCTCTGTCCCAGTGATGTTGTGGCTCTGTCCCAGTGCCGGTGTGGCTCTGTCCCAGTGCCAGTGTGGCTCTGTCCCAGTGATGGTGTGGCTCTGTCCCAGTGCCGGTGTGGCTCTGTCCCAGTGCCGGTGTGGCTCTGTCCCAGTGCCGGTGTGGCTCTGTCCCAGTGCCGGTGTGGCTCTGTCCCAGTGATGGTATAGCTCTGTCCCAGTGCTGGTCTGGCTCTGTCCCAGTGATGGTGTGGCTCTGTCCCAGTTCCAGTGTGGCTCTGTCCCAGTGCCGGTGTGGCTCTGTCCCAGTGCTGGTGTGGCTCTGTCCCAGTGCCGGTCTGGCTCTGTCCCAGTGATGGTATAGCTCTGTCCCAGTGCCGGTCTGGCTCTGACCCAGTGCCAGTGTGGTGCTGTCCCAGTGATGGTATAGCTCTGTCTCGTTGACGGTGTGGCTCTGTCCCAGTGATGGTGTGGCTCTGTCCCAGTGCCAGTGTGGCTCTGTCCCAGTGACGGTGTGGCTCTGTCCCAGTGCCAGTGTGGCTCTGTCCAGTGCCAGTGTGGCTCTGTCCAGTGCCAGTGTGGCTCTGTCCCAGTGATGGTATAGCTCTGTCCCAGTGACGGTGTGGCTCTGTCCCAGTAAGGGTGTGGCTCTGTCCCAGTGCCGGTGGGGCTCTGTCCCAGTGATGGTGTGGCTCTTCCAGTGCCAGTGTGGCTCTGTCCCAGTGACGGTGTGGCTCTGTCCCAGTGCCGGTGTGGCTCTGTCCCAGTGATGGTGTGGCTCTGTCCCAGTGCCGGTGTGGCTCTGTCCCAGTGATCGTGTGGCTCTGTCCAGTGCCAGTGTGGCTCTGTACCAGTGATGGTGTGGCTCTGTCCCAGTGCCAGTGTGGCTCTGTCCCAGTGATGGTATAGCTCTGTCCCAGTGATGGTGTGGCTCTGTCCCAGTGCCGGTGTGGCTCTGTCCCAGTGCTGGTGTGGCTCTGTCCCAGTGATGGTGTGGCTCTGTCCCAGTGCCAGTGTGGCTCTGTCCCAGTGACGCTGTGGCTCTGTCCCAGTGCCAGTGTGGCTCTGTCCAGTGCCAGTGTGGCTCTGTCCAGTGCCAGTGTGGCTCTGTCCCAGTGATGGTATAGCTCTGTCCCAGTGACGGTGTGGCTCTGTCCCAGTAATGGTGTGGCTCTGTCCCAGTGCCGGTGGGGCTCTGTCCCAGTGATGGTGTGGCTCTGTCCCAGTGATGGTGTGGCTCTGTCCCAGTGCCGGTGTGGCTCTGTCCCAGTGATGGTGTGGCTCTGTCCCAGTGATGGTGTGGCTCTGTCCCAGTGCCAGTGTGGCTCTGTCCCAGTGACGCTGTGGCTCTGTCCCAGTGCCAGTGTGGCTCTGTCCAGTGCCAGTGTGGCTCTGTCCAGTGCCAGTGTGGCTCTGTCCCAGTGATGGTATAGCTTTGTCCCAGTGACGGTGTGGCTCTGTCCCAGTAATGGTGTGGCTCTGTCCCAGTGCCGGTGGGGCTCTGTCCCAGTGATGGTGTGGCTCTTCCAGTGCCAGTGTGGCTCTGTCCCAGTGACGGTGTGGCTCTGTCCCAGTGCCGGTGTGGCTCTGTCCCAGTGATGGTGTGGCTCTGTCCCAGTGCCGGTGTGGCTCTGTCCCAGTGATCGTGTGGCTCTGTCCAGTGCCAGTGTGGCTCTGTACCAGTGATGGTGTGGCTCTGTCCCAGTGCCAGTGTGGCTCTGTCCCAGTGATGGTATAGCTCTGTCCCAGTGATGGTGTGGTTCTGTCCCAGTGCCGGTGTGGCTCTGTCCCAGTGCTGGTGTGGCTCTGTACCAGTGATGGTGTGGCTCTGTCCCAGTGCCGGTGTGGCTCTGTCCCAGTGATGGTGTGGCTCTGTCCCAGTGATGGTGTGGCTCTGTCCCAGTGATGGTATAGCTCTGTCCCAATGCCGGTATAGCTCTGTCCCAGTGCCGGTGTGGCTCTGTTCCAGTGCCGGTGTGGCTCTGTCCCAGTGATGGTGTGGCACTGTCCCAGTGCCACTGTGGCTCTGTACCAGTGATGGTGTGGCTCTGTCCCAGTGCCGGTGTGGCTCTGTCCCAGTGATAGTGTGGCTCTGTCCCAGTGATGGTGTGGCTCTGTCCCAGTGATGGTGTGGCTCTGTCCCAGTGCCAGTGTGGCTCTGTCCCAGTGCCGGTGTGGCTCTGTCCCAGTGATGGTGTGGCTCTGTCCCAGTGATGGTGTGGCTCTGTCCCAGTGATGGTATAGCTCTGTCCCAGTGCCGGTGTGGCTCTGTCCCAGTGCCGGTGTGGCTCTGTCCCAGTGCCAGTGTGGCTCTGTCCCAGTGCCAGTGTGGCTCTGTCCCAGTGCCGGTGTGGCTCTGTCCCAGTGCCGGTGTGGCTCTGTCCCAGTGCCAGTGTGGCTCTGTCCCAGTGCCAGTGTGGCTCTGTCCCAGTGCCGGTGTGGCTCTGTCCCAGTGATGGTGTGGCTCTGTCCAGTGCCAGTGTGGCTCTGTCCCAGTGCCAGTGTGGCTCTGTCCCAGTGCCGGTGTGGCTCTGTCCCAGTGCCGGTGTGGTTCTGTCCCAGTGATGGTGTGGCTCTGTCCCAGTGATGGTGTGGCTCTGTCCCAGTGATGGTGTGGCTCTGTCCCAGTGCCAGTGTGGCTCTGTCCCAGTGCCGGTGTGGCTCTGTCCCAGTGCCGGTATGGCTCTGTCCCAGTGCCGGGGTGGCTCTCTCCCAGTGCCAGTGTGGCTCTGCCCAGTGCCGGTGTGGCTCTGTCCCAGTGCCGGTGTGGCTCTGTCCCAGTGATGGTGTGGCTCTGTCCCAGTGATGGTGTGGCTCTGTCCCAGTGATGGTGTGGCTCTGTCCCAGTGCCAGTGTGGCTCTGTCCCAGTGATGGTATGGCTCTGTCCAGTGCCGGTGTGGCTCTGTCCCAGTGCCAGTGTGGCTCTGTCCCAGTGCCGGTGTGGCTCTGTCCCAGTGATGGTGTGGCTCTGTCCAGTGCCAGTGTGGCTCTGTCCCAGTGCCAGTGTGGCTCTGTCCCAGTGCCGGTGTGGCTCTGTCCCAGTGCCGGTGTGGCTCTGTCCCAGTGCCGGTGTGGCTCTGTCCCAGTGCCGGTGTGGCTCTGTCCCAGTGATGGTGTGGCTCTGTCCCAGTGCCAGTGTGGCTCTGTCCCAGTGATGGTGTGGCTCTGTCCAGTGCCAGTGTGGCTCTGTCCCAGTGCCGGTGTGGCTCTGTCCCAGTGATGGTATAGCTCTGTCCCAGTGCCGGTGTGGCTCTGTCCCAGTGCCGGTGTGGCTCTGTCCCAGTGATGGTGTGGCACTGTCCAGTGCCAGTGTGGCTCTGTCCCAGTGCCAGTGTGGCTCTGTCCCAGTGATGGTGTGTGTCTGTCCCAGTGCCGGTATGGCTCTGTCCCAATGCCGGTGTGGCTCTGTCCAGTGCCAGTGTGGCTCTGTCCCAGTGCCGGTGTGGCTCTGTCCCAATGATGGTGTGTCTCTGTCCCAGTGCCAGTGTGGCACTGTCCCAGTGATGGTGTGGCTCTGTCCAGTGCCGGTGTGGCTCTGTCCCAGTGCCGGTGTGGCTCTGTCCCAGTGATGGTATAGCTCTGTCCCAGTGCCGGTCTGGCTCTGTCCCAGTGATGTTGTGGCTCTGTCCCAGTGCCGGTGTGGCTCTGTCCCAGTGCCAGTGTGGCTCTGTCCCAGTGATGGTGTGGCTCTGTCCCAGTGCCGGTGTGGCTCTGTCCCAGTGCCGGTGTGGCTCTGTCCCAGTGCCGGTGTGGCTCTGTCCCAGTGATGGTATAGCTCTGTCCCAGTGCTGGTCTGGCTCTGTCCCAGTGCCGGTGTGGCTCTGTCCCAGTTCCAGTGTGGCTCTGTCCCAGTGCCGGTGTGGCTCTGTCCCAGTGCCGGTGTGGCTCTGTCCCAGTGCCGGTCTGGCTCTGTCCCAGTGATGGTATAGCTCTGTCCCAGTGCCGGTCTGGCTCTGACCCAGTGCCAGTGTGGTGCTGTCCCAGTGATGGTATAGCTCTATCCCAGTGACGGTGTGGCTCTGTCCCAGTGATGGTGTAGCTCTGTCCCAGTGCCAGTGTGGCTCTGTCCCAGTGACGGTGTGGCTCTGTCCCAGTGCCAGTGTGGCTCTGTCCAGTGCCAGTGTGGCTCTGTCCAGTGCCAGTGTGGCTCTGTCCCAGTGATGGTATAGCTCTGTCCCAGTGACGGTGTGGCTCTGTCCCAGTAATGGTGTGGCTCTTCCAGTGCCAGTGTGGCTCTGTCCCAGTGACGGTGTGGCTCTGTCCCAGTGCCGGTGTGGCTCTGTCCCAGTGATGGTGTGGCTCTGTCCCAGTGCCGGTGTGGCTCTGTCCCAGTGATCGTGTGGCTCTGTCCAGTGCCAGTGTGGCTCTGTACCAGTGATTGTGTGGCTCTGTCCCAGTGCCAGTGTGGCTCTGTCCCAGTGATGGTATAGCTCTGTCCCAGTGATGGTGTGGCTCTGTCCCAGTGCCGGTGTGGCTCTGTCCCAGTGCTGGTGTGGCTCTGTACCAGTGATGGTGTGGCTCTGTCCCAGTGCCGGTGTGGCTCTGTCCCAGTGATGGTGTGGCTCTGTCCCAGTGATGGTGTGGCTCTGTCCCAGTGATGGTATAGCTCTGTCCCAATGCCGGTATAGCTCTGTCCCAGTGCCGGTGTGGCTCTGTCCCAGTGCCGGTGTGGCTCTGTCCCAGTGATGGTGTGGCACTGTCCCAGTGCCAGTGTGGCTCTGTACCAGTGATGGTGTGGCTCTGTCCCAGTGCCGGTGTGGCTCTGTCCCAGTGCCGGTGTGGCTCTGTCCCAGTGATAATGTGGCTCTGTCCCAGTGATGGTGTGGCTCTGTCCCAGTGATGGTGTGGCTCTGTCCCAGTGCCAGTGTGGCTCTGTCCCAGTGCCGGTGTGGCTCTGTCCCAGTGATGGTGTGGCTCTGTCCCAGTGATGGTGTGGCTCTGTCCCAGTGATGGTATAGCTCTGTCCCAGTGCCGGTGTGGCTCTGTCCCAGTGCCGGTGTGGCTCTGTCCCAGTGCCAGTGTGGCTCTGTCCCAGTGCCAGTGTGGCTCTGTCCCAGTGCCGGTGTGGCTCTGTCCCAGTGCCGGTGTGGCTCTGTCCCAGTGCCAGTGTGGCTCTGTCCCAGTGCCAGTGTGGCTCTGTCCCAGTGCCGGTGTGGCTCTGTCCCAGTGATGGTGTGGCTCTGTCCAGTGCCAGTGTGGCTCTGTCCCAGTGCCAGTGTGGCTCTGTCCCAGTGCCGGTGTGGCTCTGTCCCAGTGATGGTGTGGCTCTGTCCAGTGCCAGTGTGGCTCTGTCCCAGTGCCAGTGTGGCTCTGTCCCAGTGCCGGTGTGGCTCTGTCCCAGTGCCGGTGTGGTTCTGTCCCAGTGATGGTGTGGCTCTGTCCCAGTGATGGTGTGGCTCTGTCCCAGTGATGGTGTGGCTCTGTCCCAGTGCCAGTGTGGCTCTGTCCCAGTGCCGGTGTGGCTCTGTCCCAGTGCCGGTATGGCTCTGTCCCAGTGCCGGGGTGGCTCTGTCACAGTGATGGTGTGGCTCTGTCCAGTACCAGTGTGGCTCTGTCCCAGTGCCAGTGTGGCTCTGTCCCAGTGCCGGTGTGGCTCTGTCCCAGTGCCGGTGTGGCTCTGTCCCAGTGCCGGTGTGGCTCTGTCCCAGTGATGGTGTGGCTCTGTCCCAGTGATGGTGTGGCTCTGTCCCAGTGATGGTGTGGCTCTGTCCCAGTGATGGTGTGGCTCTGTCCCAGTGCCAGTGTGGCTCTGTCCCAGTGATGGTATGGCTCTGTCCAGTGCCGGTGTGGCTCTGTCCCAGTGCCAGTGTGGCTCTGTCCCAGTGCCGGTGTGGCTCTGTCCCAGTGATGGTGTGGCTCTGTCCAGTGCCAGTGTGGCTCTGTCCCAGTGCCAGTGTGGCTCTGTCCCAGTGCCGGTGTGGCTCTGTCCCAGTGCCGGTGTGGCTCTGTCCCAGTGCCGGTGTGGCTCTGTCCCAGTGCCGGTGTGGCTCTGTCCCAGTGATGGTGTGGCTCTGTCCCAGTGCCAGTGTGGCTCTGTCCCAGTGATGGTGTGGCTCTGTCCAGTGCCAGTGTGGCTCTGTCCCAGTGCCGGTGTGGCTCTGTCCCAGTGATGGTATAGCTCTGTCCCAGTGCCGATGTGGCTCTGTCCCAGTGATGGTGTGGCACTGTCCAGTGCCAGTGTGGCTCTGTCCCAGTGCCAGTGTGGCTCTGTCCCAGTGATGGTGTGTCTCTGTCCCAGTGCCGGTATGGCTCTGTCCCAGTGCCGGTGTGGCTCTGTCCAGTGCCAGTGTGGCTCTGTCCCAGTGCCGGTGTGGCTCTGTCCCAGTGATGGTGTGTCTCTGTCCCAGTGCCAGTGTGGCTCTGTCCCAGTGATGGTGTGGCTCTGTCCAGTGCCGGTGTGGCTCTGTCCCAGTGCCGGTGTGGCTCTGTCCCAGTGCCGGTGTGGCTCTGTCCCAGTGATGGTATAGCTCTGTCCCAGTGCCGGTCTGGCTCTGTCCCAGTGATGGTATAGCTCTGTCCCAGTGCCGGTCTGGCTCTGACCCAGTGCCAGTGTGGTGCTGTCCCAGTGATGTTATAGCTCTGTCTCATTGACGGTGTGGCTCTGTCCGAGTGATGGTATAGCTCTGTCTCATTGACGTTGTGGCTCTGTCCCAGTGATGGTGTGGCTCTGTCCCAGTGATGGTATAGCTCTGTCTCATTGACGTTGTGGCTCTGTCCCAGTGATGGTGTGGCTCTGTCCCAGTGCCAGTGTGGCGCTGTCCCAGTGACGGTGTGGCTCTGTCACAGTGCCAGTGTGGCTCTGTCCAGTGCCAGTGTGGCTCTGTCCAGTGCCAGTGTGGCTCTGTGCCAGTGATGGTATAGCTCTGTCCCAGTGACGGTGTGGCTCTGTCCCAGTAAGGGTGTGGCTCTGTCCCAGTGCCGGTGGGGCTCTGTCCCAGTGATGGTGTGGCTCTTCCAGTGCCAGTGTGGCTCTGTCCCAGTGACGGTGTGGCTCTGTCCCAGTGCCGGTGTGGCTCTGTCCCAGTGATGGTGTGGCTCTGTCCCAGTGCCGGTGTGGCTCTGTCCCAGTGATCGTGTGGCTCTGTCCAGTGCCAGTGTGGCTCTGTACCAGTGATGGTGTGGCTCTGTCCCAGTGCCAGTGTGGCTCTGTCCCAGTGCTGGTGTGGCTCTGTCCCAGTGATGGTGTGGCTCTGTCCCAGTGCCGGTGTGGCTCTGTCCCAGTGCTGGTGTGGCTCTGTACCAGTGATGGTGTGGCTCTGTCCCAGTGCCGGTGTGGCTCTGTCCCAGTGATGGTGTGGCTCTGTCCCAGTGATGGTGTGGCTCTGTCCCAGTGCCAGTGTGGCTCTGTCCCAGTGCCGGTGTGGCTCTGTCCCAGTGATGGTGTGGCTCTGTCCCAGTGATGGTATAGCTCTGTCCCAATGCCGGTATAGCTCTGTCCCAGTGCCGGTGTGGCTCTGTCCCAGTGCCGGTGTGGCTCTGTCCCAGTGATGGTGTGGCACTGTCCCAGTGCCAGTGTGGCTCTGTGCCAGTGATGGTGTGGCTCTGTCCCAGTGATGGTGTGGCTCTGTCCCAGTGCCGGTGTGGCTCTGTCCCAGTGATAGTGTGGCTCTGTCCCAGTGATGGTGTGGCTCTGTCCCAGTGATGGTGTGGCTCTGTCCCAGTGCCAGTGTGGCTCTGTCCCAGTGCCGGTGTGGCTCTGTCCCAGTGATGGTGTGGCTCTGTCCCAGTGATGGTGTGGCTCTGTCCCAGTGATGGTATAGCTCTGTCCCAGTGCCGGTGTGGCTCTGTCCCAGTGCCGGTGTGGCTCTGTCCCAGTGCCAGTGTGGCTCTGTCCCAGTGCCAGTGTGGCTCTGTCCCAGTGCCGGTGTGGCTCTGTCCCAGTGCCGGTGTGGCTCTGTCCCAGTGCCAGTGTGGCTCTGTCCCAGTGCCAGTGTGGCTCTGTCCCAGTGCCGGTGTGGCTCTGTCCCAGTGATGGTGTGGCTCTGTCCAGTGCCAGTGTGGCTCTGTCCCAGTGCCAGTGTGGCTCTGTCCCAGTGCCGGTGTGGCTCTGTCCCAGTGCCGGTGTGGTTCTGTCCCAGTGATGGTGTGGCTCTGTCCCAGTGATGGTGTGGCTCTGTCCCAGTGATGGTGTGGCTCTGTCCCAGTGCCAGTGTGGCTCTGTCCCAGTGCCGGTGTGGCTCTGTCCCAGTGCCGGTATGGCTCCGTCCCAGTGCCGGGGTGGCTCTGTCACAGTGATGGTGTGGCTCTGTCCAGTACCAGTGTGGCTCTGTCCCAGTGCCAGTGTGGCTCTGTCCCAATGCCGGTGTGGCTCTGTCCCAGTGCCGGTGTGGCTCTGTCCCAGTGATGGTGTGGCTCTGTCCCAGTGATGGTGTGGCTCTGTCCCAGTGCCGGTGTGGTTCTGTCCCAGTGATGGTGTGGCTCTGTCCCAGTGATGGTGTGGCTCTGTCCCAGTGATGGTGTGGCTCTGTCCCAGTGCCGGTGTGGCTCTGTCCCAGTGATGGTGTGGCTCTGTCCCAGTGATGGTGTGGCTCTGTCCCAGTGATGGTATAGCTCTGTCCCAATGCCGGTATAGCTCTGTCCCAGTGCCGGTGTGGCTCTGTCCCAGTGCCGGTGTGGCTCTGTCCCAGTGATGGTGTGGCACTGTCCCAGTGCCAGTGTGGCTCTGTACCAGTGATGGTGTGGCTCTGTCCCAGTGCCGGTGTGGCTCTGTCCCAGTGCCGGTGTGGCTCTGTCCCAGTGATAGTGTGGCTCTGTCCCAGTGATGGTGTGGCTCTGTCCCAGTGATGGTGTGGCTCTGTCCCAGTGCCAGTGTGGCTCTGTCCCAGTGCCGGTGTGGCTCTGTCCCAGTGATGGTGTGGCTCTGTCCCAGTGATGGTGTGGCTCTGTCCCAGTGATGGTATAGCTCTGTCCCAGTGCCGGTGTGGCTCTGTCCCAGTGCCGGTGTGGCTCTGTCCCAGTGCCAGTGTGGCTCTGTCCCAGTGCCAGTGTGGCTCTGTCCCAGTGCCGGTGTGGCTCTGTCCCAGTGCCGGTGTGGCTCTGTCCCAGTGCCAGTGTGGCTCTGTCCCAGTGCCAGTGTGGCTCTGTCCCAGTGCCGGTGTGGCTCTGTCCCAGTGATGGTGTGGCTCTGTCCAGTGCCAGTGTGGCTCTGTCCCAGTGCCAGTGTGGCTCTGTCCCAGTGCCGGTGTGGCTCTGTCCCAGTGATGGTGTGGCTCTGTCCAGTGCCAGTGTGGCTCTGTCCCAGTGCCAGTGTGGCTCTGTCCCAGTGCCGGTGTGGCTCTGTCCCAGTGCCGGTGTGGTTCTGTCCCAGTGATGGTGTGGCTCTGTCCCAGTGATGGTGTGGCTCTGTCCCAGTGATGGTGTGGCTCTGTCCCAGTGCCAGTGTGGCTCTGTCCCAGTGCCGGTGTGGCTCTGTCCCAGTGCCGGTATGGCTCTGTCCCAGTGCCGGGGTGGCTCTGTCACAGTGATGGTGTGGCTCTGTCCAGTACCAGTGTGGCTCTGTCCCAGTGCCAGTGTGGCTCTGTCCCAGTGCCGGTGTGGCTCTGTCCCAGTGCCGGTGTGGCTCTGTCCCAGTGCCGGTGTGGCTCTGTCCCAGTGATGGTGTGGCTCTGTCCCAGTGATGGTGTGGCTCTGTCCCAGTGATGGTGTGGCTCTGTCCCAGTGATGGTGTGGCTCTGTCCCAGTGCCAGTGTGGCTCTGTCCCAGTGATGGTATGGCTCTGTCCAGTGCCGGTGTGGCTCTGTCCCAGTGCCAGTGTGGCTCTGTCCCAGTGCCGGTGTGGCTCTGTCCCAGTGATGGTGTGGCTCTGTCCAGTGCCAGTGTGGCTCTGTCCCAGTGCCAGTGTGGCTCTGTCCCAGTGCCGGTGTGGCTCTGTCCCAGTGCCGGTGTGGCTCTGTCCCAGTGCCGGTGTGGCTCTGTCCCAGTGCCGGTGTGGCTCTGTCCCAGTGATGGTGTGGCTCTGTCCCAGTGCCAGTGTGGCTCTGTCCCAGTGATGGTGTGGCTCTGTCCAGTGCCAGTGTGGCTCTGTCCCAGTGCCGGTGTGGCTCTGTCCCAGTGATGGTATAGCTCTGTCCCAGTGCCGATGTGGCTCTGTCCCAGTGATGGTGTGGCACTGTCCAGTGCCAGTGTGGCTCTGTCCCAGTGCCAGTGTGGCTCTGTCCCAGTGATGGTGTGTCTCTGTCCCAGTGCCGGTATGGCTCTGTCCCAGTGCCGGTGTGGCTCTGTCCAGTGCCAGTGTGGCTCTGTCCCAGTGCCGGTGTGGCTCTGTCCCAGTGATGGTGTGTCTCTGTCCCAGTGCCAGTGTGGCTCTGTCCCAGTGATGGTGTGGCTCTGTCCAGTGCCGGTGTGGCTCTGTCCCAGTGCCGGTGTGGCTCTGTCCCAGTGCCGGTGTGGCTCTGTCCCAGTGATGGTATAGCTCTGTCCCAGTGCCGGTCTGGCTCTGTCCCAGTGATGGTATAGCTCTGTCCCAGTGCCGGTCTGGCTCTGACCCAGTGCCAGTGTGGTGCTGTCCCAGTGATGTTATAGCTCTGTCTCATTGACGGTGTGGCTCTGTCCGAGTGATGGTATAGCTCTGTCTCATTGACGTTGTGGCTCTGTCCCAGTGATGGTGTGGCTCTGTCCCAGTGATGGTATAGCTCTGTCTCATTGACGTTGTGGCTCTGTCCCAGTGATGGTGTGGCTCTGTCCCAGTGCCAGTGTGGCGCTGTCCCAGTGACGGTGTGGCTCTGTCACAGTGCCAGTGTGGCTCTGTCCAGTGCCAGTGTGGCTCTGTCCAGTGCCAGTGTGGCTCTGTGCCAGTGATGGTATAGCTCTGTCCCAGTGACGGTGTGGCTCTGTCCCAGTAAGGGTGTGGCTCTGTCCCAGTGCCGGTGGGGCTCTGTCCCAGTGATGGTGTGGCTCTTCCAGTGCCAGTGTGGCTCTGTCCCAGTGACGGTGTGGCTCTGTCCCAGTGCCGGTGTGGCTCTGTCCCAGTGATGGTGTGGCTCTGTCCCAGTGCCGGTGTGGCTCTGTCCCAGTGATCGTGTGGCTCTGTCCAGTGCCAGTGTGGCTCTGTACCAGTGATGGTGTGGCTCTGTCCCAGTGCCAGTGTGGCTCTGTCCCAGTGCTGGTGTGGCTCTGTCCCAGTGATGGTGTGGCTCTGTCCCAGTGCCGGTGTGGCTCTGTCCCAGTGCTGGTGTGGCTCTGTACCAGTGATGGTGTGGCTCTGTCCCAGTGCCGGTGTGGCTCTGTCCCAGTGATGGTGTGGCTCTGTCCCAGTGATGGTGTGGCTCTGTCCCAGTGCCAGTGTGGCTCTGTCCCAGTGCCGGTGTGGCTCTGTCCCAGTGATGGTGTGGCTCTGTCCCAGTGATGGTATAGCTCTGTCCCAATGCCGGTATAGCTCTGTCCCAGTGCCGGTGTGGCTCTGTCCCAGTGCCGGTGTGGCTCTGTCCCAGTGATGGTGTGGCACTGTCCCAGTGCCAGTGTGGCTCTGTGCCAGTGATGGTGTGGCTCTGTCCCAGTGATGGTGTGGCTCTGTCCCAGTGCCGGTGTGGCTCTGTCCCAGTGATAGTGTGGCTCTGTCCCAGTGATGGTGTGGCTCTGTCCCAGTGATGGTGTGGCTCTGTCCCAGTGCCAGTGTGGCTCTGTCCCAGTGCCGGTGTGGCTCTGTCCCAGTGATGGTGTGGCTCTGTCCCAGTGATGGTGTGGCTCTGTCCCAGTGATGGTATAGCTCTGTCCCAGTGCCGGTGTGGCTCTGTCCCAGTGCCGGTGTGGCTCTGTCCCAGTGCCAGTGTGGCTCTGTCCCAGTGCCAGTGTGGCTCTGTCCCAGTGCCGGTGTGGCTCTGTCCCAGTGCCGGTGTGGCTCTGTCCCAGTGCCAGTGTGGCTCTGTCCCAGTGCCAGTGTGGCTCTGTCCCAGTGCCGGTGTGGCTCTGTCCCAGTGATGGTGTGGCTCTGTCCAGTGCCAGTGTGGCTCTGTCCCAGTGCCAGTGTGGCTCTGTCCCAGTGCCGGTGTGGCTCTGTCCCAGTGCCGGTGTGGTTCTGTCCCAGTGATGGTGTGGCTCTGTCCCAGTGATGGTGTGGCTCTGTCCCAGTGATGGTGTGGCTCTGTCCCAGTGCCAGTGTGGCTCTGTCCCAGTGCCGGTGTGGCTCTGTCCCAGTGCCGGTATGGCTCCGTCCCAGTGCCGGGGTGGCTCTGTCACAGTGATGGTGTGGCTCTGTCCAGTACCAGTGTGGCTCTGTCCCAGTGCCAGTGTGGCTCTGTCCCAATGCCGGTGTGGCTCTGTCCCAGTGCCGGTGTGGCTCTGTCCCAGTGATGGTGTGGCTCTGTCCCAGTGATGGTGTGGCTCTGTCCCAGTGCCGGTGTGGTTCTGTCCCAGTGATGGTGTGGCTCTGTCCCAGTGATGGTGTGGCTCTGTCCCAGTGATGGTGTGGCTCTGTCCCAGTGCCGGTGTGGCTCTGTCCCAGTGATGGTGTGGCTCTGTCCCAGTGATGGTGTGGCTCTGTCCCAGTGATGGTATAGCTCTGTCCCAATGCCGGTATAGCTCTGTCCCAGTGCCGGTGTGGCTCTGTCCCAGTGCCGGTGTGGCTCTGTCCCAGTGATGGTGTGGCACTGTCCCAGTGCCAGTGTGGCTCTGTACCAGTGATGGTGTGGCTCTGTCCCAGTGCCGGTGTGGCTCTGTCCCAGTGCCGGTGTGGCTCTGTCCCAGTGATAGTGTGGCTCTGTCCCAGTGATGGTGTGGCTCTGTCCCAGTGATGGTGTGGCTCTGTCCCAGTGCCAGTGTGGCTCTGTCCCAGTGCCGGTGTGGCTCTGTCCCAGTGATGGTGTGGCTCTGTCCCAGTGATGGTGTGGCTCTGTCCCAGTGATGGTATAGCTCTGTCCCAGTGCCGGTGTGGCTCTGTCCCAGTGCCGGTGTGGCTCTGTCCCAGTGCCAGTGTGGCTCTGTCCCAGTGCCAGTGTGGCTCTGTCCCAGTGCCAGTGTGGCTCTGTCCCAGTGCCGGTGTGGCTCTGTCCCAGTGATGGTGTGGCTCTGTCCAGTGCCAGTGTGGCTCTGTCCCAGTGCCAGTGTGGCTCTGTCCCAGTGCCGGTGTGGCTCTGTCCCAGTGCCGGTGTGGTTCTGTCCCAGTGATGGTGTGGCTCTGTCCCAGTGATGGTGTGGCTCTGTCCCAGTGATGGTGTGGCTCTGTCCCAGTGCCAGTGTGGCTCTGTCCCAGTGCCGGTGTGGCTCTGTCCCAGTGCCGGTATGGCTCTGTCCCAGTGCCGGGGTGGCTCTGTCCCAGTGCCAGTGTGGCTCTGCCCAGTGCCGGTGTGGCTCTGTCCCAGTGCCGGTGTGGCTCTGTCCCAGTGATGGTGTGGCTCTGTCCCAGTGATGGTGTGGCTCTGTCCCAGTGCCGGTGTGGCTCTGTCCCAGTGCCAGTGTGGCTCTGTCCCAGTGCCGGTGTGGCTCTGTCCCAGTGATGGTGTGGCTCTGTCCAGTGCCAGTGTGGCTCCGTCCCAGTGCCAGTGTGGCTCTGTCCCAGTGCCGGTGTGGCTCTGTCCCAGTGCCGGTGTGGCTCTGTCCCAGTGCCGGTGTGGCTCTGTCCCAGTGCCGGTGTGGCTCTGTCCCAGTGCCGGTGTGGCTCTGTCCCAGTGATGGTGTGGCTCTGTCCCAGTGCCAGTGTGGCTCTGTCCCAGTGATGGTGTGGCTCTGTCCAGTGCCAGTGTGGCTCTTTCCCAGTGCCGGTGTGGCTCTGTCCCAGTGATGGTATAGCTCTGTCCCAGTGCCGGTGTGGCTCTGTCCCAGTGCCGGTGTGGCTCTGTCCCAGTGATGGTGTGGCACTGTCCAGTGCCAGTGTGGCTCTGTCCCAGTGCCAGTGTGGCTCTGTCCCAGTGATGGTGTGTGTCTGTCCCAGTGCCGGTATGGCTCTGTCCCAGTGCCGGTGTGGCTCTGTCCAGTGCCAGTGTGGCTCTGTCCCAGTGCCGGTGTGGCTCTGTCCCAATGATGGTGTGTCTCTGTCCCAGTGCCAGTGTGGCTCTGTCCCAGTGATGGTGTGGCTCTGTCCAGTGCCGGTGTGGCTCTGTCCCAGTGCCGGTGTGGCTCTGTCCCAGTGATGGTATAGCTCTGTCCCAGTGCCGGTCTGGCTCTGTCCCAGTGATGTTGTGGCTCTGTCCCAGTGCCGGTGTGGCTCTGTCCCAGTGCCAGTGTGGCTCTGTCCCAGTGATGGTGTGGCTCTGTCCCAGTGCCGGTGTGGCTCTGTCCCAGTGCCGGTGTGGCTCTGTCCCAGTGCCGGTGTGGCTCTGTCCCAGTGATGGTATAGCTCTGTCCCAGTGCTGGTCTGGCTCTGTCCCAGTGATGGTGTGGCTCTGTCCCAGTTCCAGTGTGGCTCTGTCCCAGTGCCGGTGTGGCTCTGTCCCAGTGCCGGTGTGGCTCTGTTCCAGTGCCGGTGTGGCTCTGTCCCAGTGATGGTATAGCTCTGTCCCAGTGCCGGTCTGGCTCTGACCCAGTGCCAGTGTGGTGCTGTCCCAGTGATGGTATAGCTCTATCCCAGTGACGGTGTGGCTCTGTCCCAGTGATGGTGTGGCTCTGTCCCAGTGCCAGTGTGGCTCTGTCCCAGTGACGGTGTGGCTCTGTCCCAGTGCCAGTGTGGCTCTGTCCAGTGCCAGTGTGGCTCTGTCCAGTGCCAGTGTGGCTCTGTCCCAG
Organism: Prionace glauca; assembly: GCA_037974335.1. NCBI lineage: Eukaryota > Metazoa > Chordata > Chondrichthyes > Carcharhiniformes > Carcharhinidae > Prionace > Prionace glauca. Next base: position 156,710,365 of record CM075723.1, read on the forward strand.
TGATGGTATAGCTCTGTCCCAGTGACGGTGTGGCTCTGTCCCAGTAATGGTGTGGCTCTGTCCCAGTGCCGGTGGGGCTCTGTTCCAGTGATGGTGTGGCTCTTCCAGTGCCAGTGTGGCTCTGTCCCAGTGACGGTGTGGCTCTGTCCCAGTGCCGGTGTGGCTCTGTCCCAGTGATGGTGTGGCTCTGTCCCAGTGCCGGTGTGGCTCTGTCCCAGTGATCGTGTGGCTCTGTCCAGTGCCAGTGTGGCTCTGTACCAGTGATGGTGTGGCTCTGTCCCAGTGCCAGTGTGGCTCTGTCCCAGTGATGGTATAGCTCTGTCCCAGTGATGGTGTGGCTCTGTCCCAGTGCCGGTGTGGCTCTGTCCCAGTGCTGGTGTGGCTCTGTACCAGTGATGGTGTGGCTCTGTCCCAGTGCCGGTGTGGCTCTGTCCCAGTGATGGTGTGGCTCTGTCCCAGTGATGGTGTGGCTCTGTCCCAGTGATGGTATAGCTCTGTCCCAATGCCGGTATAGCTCTGTCCCAGTGCCGGTGTGGCTCTGTCCCAGTGCCGGTGTGGCTCTGTCCCAGTGATGGTGTGGCACTGTCCCAGTGCCAGTGTGGCTCTGTACCAGTGATGGTGTGGCTCTGTCCCAGTGCCGGTGTGGCTCTGTCCCAGTGCCGGTGTGGCTCTGTCCCAGTGATAGTGTGGCTCTGTCCCAGTGATGGTGTGGCTCTGTCCCAGTGATGGTGTGGCTCTGTCCCAGTGCCAGTGTGGCTCTGTCCCAGTGCCGGTGTGGCTCTGTCCCAGTGATGGTGTGGCTCTGTCCCAGTGATGGTGTGGCTCTGTCCCAGTGATGGTATAGCTCTGTCCCAGTGCCGGTGTGGCTCTGTCCCAGTGCCGGTGTGGCTCTGTCCCAGTGCCAGTGTGGCTCTGTCCCAGTGCCAGTGTGGCTCTGTCCCAGTGCCGGTGTGGCTCTGTCCCAGTGCCGGTGTGGCTCTGTCCCAGTGCCAGTGTGGCTTTGTCCCAGTGCCAGTGTGGCTCTGTCCCAGTGCCGGTGTGGCTCTGTCCCAGTGATGGTGTGGCTCTGTCCAGTGCCAGTGTGGCTCTGTCCCAGTGCCAGTGTGGCTCTGTCCCAGTGCCGGTGTGGCTCTGTCCCAGTGATGGTGTGGCTCTGTCCAGTGCCAGTGTGGCTCTGTCCCAGTGCCAGTGTGGCTCTGTCCCCGTGCCGGTGTGGCTCTGTCCCAGTGCCGGTGTGGTTCTGTCCCAGTGATGGTGTGGCTCTGTCCCAGTGATGGTGTGGCTCTGTCCCAGTGATGGTGTGGCTCTGTCCCAGTGCCAGTGTGGCTCTGTCCCAGTGCCGGTGTGGCTCTGTCCCAGTGCCGGTATGGCTCTGTCCCAGTGCCGGGGTGGCTCTGTCACAGTGATGGTGTGGCTCTGTCCAGTACCAGTGTGGCTCTGTCCCAGTGCCAGTGTGGCTCTGTCCCAGTGCCGGTGTGGCTCTGTCCCAGTGCCGGTGTGGCTCTGTCCCAGTGCCGGTGTGGCTCTGTCCCAGTGATGGTGTGGCTCTGTCCCAGTGATGGTGTGGCTCTGTCCCAGTGATGGTGTGGCTCTGTCCAGTGCCGGTGTGGCTCTGTCCCAGTGCCAGTGTGGCTCTGTCCCAGTGCCGGTGTGGCTCTGTCCCAGTGATGGTGTGGCTCTGTCCAGTGCCAGTGTGGCTCTGTCCCAGTGCCAGTGTGGCTCTGTCCCAGTGCCGGTGTGGCTCTGTCCCAGTGCCGGTATGGCTCTGTCCCAGTGCCGGTGTGGCTCTGTCCCAGTGCCGGTGTGGCTCTGTCCCAGTGATGGTGTGGCTCTGTCCCAGTGCCAGTGTGGCTCTGTCCCAGTGATGGTGTGGCTCTGTCCAGTGCCAGTGTGGCTCTGTCCCAGTGCCGGTGTGGCTCTGTCCCAGTGATGGTATAGCTCTGTCCCAGTGCCGATGTGGCTCTGTCCCAGTGCCGGTGTGGCTCTGTCCCAGTGATGGTGTGGCACAGTCCAGTGCCAGTGTGGCTCTGTCCCAGTGCCAGTGTGGCTCTGTCCCAGTGATGGTGTGTCTCTGTCCCAGTGCCGGTATGGCTCTGTCCCAGTGCCGGTGTGGCTCTGTCCAGTGCCAGTGTGGCTCTGTCCCAGTGCCGGTGTGGCTCTGTCCCAGTGATGGTGTGTCTCTGTCACAGTGCCAGTGTGGCTCTGTCCCAGTGATGGTGTGGCTCTGTCCAGTGCCGGTGTGGCTCTGTCCCAGTGCCGGTGCGGCTCTGTCCCAGTGCCGGTGTGGCTCTGTCCCAGTGATGGTATAGCTCTGTCCCAGTGCTGGTCTGGCTCTGTCCCAGTGATGTTGTGGCTCTGTCCCAGTGCCGGTGTGGCTCTGTCCCAGTGCCAGTGTGGCTCTGTCCCAGTGATGGTGTGGCTCTGTCCCAGTGCCGGTGTGGCTCTGTCCCAGTGCCGGTGTGGCTCTGTCCCAGTGCCGGTGTGGCTCTGTCCCAGTGCCGGTGTGGCTCTGTCCCAGTGATAGTATAGCTCTGTCCCAGTGCTGGTCTGGCTCTGTCCCAGTGATGGTGTGGCTCTGTCCCAGTTCCAGTGTGGCTCTGTCCCAGTGCCGGTGTGGCTCTGTCCCAGTGCCGGTGTGGCTCTGTCCCAGTGCCGGTCTGGCTCTGTCCCAGTGATGGTATAGCTCTGTCCCAGTGCCGGTCTGGCTCTGACCCAGTGCCAGTGTGGTGCTGTCCCAGTGATGGTATAGCTCTGTCTCATTGACGGTGTGGCTCTGTCCCAGTGATGGTGTGGCTCTGTCCCAGTGATGGTATAGCTCTGTCTCATTGACGGTGTGGCTCTGTCCCAGTGATGGTGTGGCTCTGTCCCAGTGCCAGTGTGGCTCTGTCCCAGTGCCGGTGTGGCTCTGTCCCAGTGCCGGTGTGGCTCTGTCCCAGTGATAGTGTGGCTCTGTCCCAGTGATGGTGTGGCTCTGTCCCAGTGATGGTGTGGCTCTGTCCCAGTGCCAGTGTGGCTCTATCCCAGTGCCGGTGTGGCTCTGTCCCAGTGATGGTGTGGCTCTGTCCCAGTGATGGTGTGGCTCTGTCCCAGTGATGGTATAGCTCTGTCCCAGTGCCGGTGTGGCTCTGTCCCAGTGCCGGTGTGGCTCTGTCCCAGTGCCAGTGTGGCTCTGCCCAGTGCCAGTGTGGCTCTGTCCCAGTGCCGGTGTGGCTCTGTCCCAGTGCCGGTGTGGCTCTGTCCCAGTGCCAGTGTGGCTCTGTCCCAGTGCCAGTGTGGCTCTGTCCCAGTGCCGGTGTGGCTCTGTCCCAGTGATGGTGTGGCTCTGTCCAGTGCCAGTGTGGCTCTGTCCCAGTGCCAGTGTGGCTCTGTCCCAGTGCCGGTGTGGCTCTGTCCCAGTGGCGGTGTGGTTCTGTCCCAGTGATGGTGTGGCTCTATCCCAGTGATGGTGTGGCTCTGTCCCAGTGATGGTGTGGCTCTGTCCCAGTGCCAGTGTGGCTCTGTCCCAGTGCCGGTGTGGCTCTGTCCCAGTGCCGGTATGGCTCTGTCCCAGTGCCGGTGTGGCTCTGTCCCAGTGATGGTGTGGCTCTGTCCCAGTGCCGGTGTGGCTCTGTCCCAGTGATGGTGTGGCTCTGTCCCAGTGATGGTGTGGCTCTGACCCAGAGATGGTGTGGCTCTGTCCCAGTGATGGTGTGGCTCTGTCCCAGTGATGGTGTGGCTCTGTCCCAGTGCCGGTGTGGCTCTGTCCCAGTGATGGTGTGGCTCTGTCCCAGTGATGGTGTGGCTCTGTCCCAGTGCCGGTGTGGCTCTTTCCCAGTGCCAGTGTGGCTCTGTCCCAGTGACGGTGTGGCTCTGTCCCAGTGATGGTATAGCTCTGTCCCAGTGACGGTGTGGCTCTGTCCCAGTGATGGTGTGGCTCTGTCCAGTGCCAGTGTGGCTCTGTCCCAGTGACGGTATAGCTCTGTCCCAGTGCCAGTGTGGCTCTGTCCCAGTGCCGGTGTGGCTCTGTCCCAGTGATGGTGTGGCTCTGTCCAGTGCCAGTGTGGCTCTGTCCCAGTGACGGTATAGCTCTGTCCCAGTGACGGTGTGGCTCTGTCCCAGTGATGGTGTGGCTCTGTCCCAGTGATGGTATAGCTCTGTCCCAGTGATGGTGTGGCTCTGTCCCAGTGCCAGTGTGGCTCTGTCCCAGTGCCGGTGTGGCTCTGTCCCAGTGATGGTGTGGCTCTGTCCCAGTGATGGTGTGGCTCTGTCCCAGTGATGGTGTGGCTCTGTCCCAGTGCCAGTGTGGCTCTGTCCCAGTGCCGGTGTGGCTCTGTCCCAGTGATGGTGTGGCTCTGTCCCAGTGCCGGTGTGGCTCTGTCCCAGTGCCGGTGCGGCTCTGTCCCAGTGATGGTGTGGCTCTGTCCCAATGCCGGTGTGGCTCTGTCCCAGTGCCGATATGGCTCTGTCCCAGTGCCGGTGTGGCTCTGTCCCAGTGATGGTGTGGCTCTGTCCCAGTGCCAGTGTGGCTCTGTCCCAGTGCCGGTGTGGCTCTGTCCCAGTGATGGTGTGGCTCTGTCCCAGTGATGGTATAGCTCTGTCCCAGTGCCGGTGTGGCTCTGTCCCAGTGCCGGTGTGTCTCTGTCCCAGTGATGGCGTGGCTCTGTCCCAGTGCCAGTGTGTCTCTGTCCCAGTGCCGGTGTGGCTCTGTCCCAGTGATGGTGTGGCACTGTCCAGTGCCAGTGTGGCTCTGTCCCAGTGATGGTGTGTCTCTGTCCCAGTGCCGGTGTGGCTCTGTCCCAGTGATGGTGTGGCTCTGTCCAGTGCCAGTGTGGCTCTGTCCCAGTGCCAGTGTGGCTCTGCCCAGTGCCGGTGTGGCTCTGTCCCAGTGCCGGTGTGGCTCTGTCCCAGTGATGGTGTGGCTCTGTCCCAGTGATGGTGTGGCTCTGTCCCAGTGATGGTGTGGCTCTGTCCCAGTGCCAGTGTGGCTCTGTCCCAGTGATGGTATGGCTCTGTCCCAGTGCCGGTGTGGCTCTGTCCCAGTGATGGTGTGGCTCTGTCCAGTGCCAGTGTGGCTCTGTCCCAGTGCCAGTGTGGCTCTGTCCCAGTGCCGGTGTGGCTCTGTCCCAGTGCCGGTGTGGCTCTGTCCCAGTGCCGGTGTGGCTCTGTCCCAGTGCCGGTGTGGCTCTGTCCCAGTGATGGTGTGGCTCTGTCCCAGTGCCAGTGTGGCTCTGTCCCAGTGATGGTATGGCTCTGTCCAGTGCCAGTGTGGCTCTGTCCCAGTGCCGGTGTGGCTCTGTCCCAGTGATGGTATAGCTCTGTCCCAGTGCCGGTGTGGCTCTGTCCCAGTGCCGGTGTGGCTCTGTCCCAGTGATGGTGTGGCACTGTCCAGTGCCAGTGTGGTTCTGTCCCAGTGCCAGTGTGGCTCTGTCCCAGTGATGGTGTGTCTCTGTCCCAGTGCCGGTATGGCTCTGTCCCAGTGCCGGTGTGGCTCTGTCCAGTGCCAGTGTGGCTCTGTCCCAGTGCCGGTGTGGCTCTGTCCCAGTGATGGTGTGTCTCTGTCCCAGTGCCAGTGTGGCTCTGTCCCAGTGATGGTGTGGCTCTGTCCAGTGCCGGTGTGGCTCTGTCCCAGTGCCGGTGTGGCTCTGTCCCAGTGCCGGTGTGGTTCTGTCCCAGTGATGGTGTGGCTCTGTCCCAGTGCCGGTGTGGCTCTGTCCCAGTGCCGGTGTGGCTCTGTCCCAGTGCCGGTGTGGCTCTGTCCCAGTGCCGGTCTGGCTCTGTTCCAGTTATGTTGTGGCTCTGTCCCAGTGCCGGTGTGGCTCTGTCCCAGTGCCAGTGTGGCTCTGTCCCAGTGATGGTGTGGCTCTGTCCAGTGCCGGTGTGGCTCTGACCCAGTGCCGGTGTGGCTCTGTCCCAGTGCCGGTGTGGCTCTGTCCCAGTGCCGGTGTGGCTCTGTCCCAGTGCCGGTGTGGCTCTGTCCCAGTGATGGTATAGCTCTGTCCCAGTGCTGGTCTGGCTCTGTCCCAGTGATGGTGTGGCTCTGTCCCAGTGCCGGTGTGGCTCTGTCCCAGTGCCGGTGTGGCTCTGTCCCAGTGACGGTATAGCTCTGTCCCAGTGCCGGTCTCGCTCTGTCCCAGTGATAGTGTGGCTCTGTCCCAGTGCCGGTGTGGCTCTGTCCCAGTGCCGGTCTGGCTCTGTCCCAGTGATGGTATAGCTCTGTCCCAGTGCCGGTCTGGCTCTGACCCAGTGCCAGTGTGGTGCTGTCCCAGTGACGGTATAACTCTCTCCCAGTGTCGGTGTGGTGCTGTCCCAGTGATGGTATAGCTCTGTCCCAGTGACGGTGTGGCTCTGTCCCAGTGATGGTGTGGCTCTGTCCCAGTGCCAGTGTGGCTCTGTCCCAGTGACGGTGTGGCTCTGTCCCAGTGCCAGTGTGGCTCTGTCCAGTGCCAGTGTGGCTCTGTCCAGTGCCAGTGTGGCTCTGTCCAGTGCCAGTGTGGCTCTGACCCAGTGATGGTATAGCTCTGTCCCAGTGACGGTGTGGCTCTGTCCCAGTGATGGTGTGGCTCTTCCAGTGCCAGTGTGGCTCTGTCCCAGTGACGGTGTGGCTCTGTCCCAGTGATGGTGTGGCTCTGTCCCAGTGCCGGTGTGGCTCTGTCCCAGTGATGGTGTGGCTCTGTCCAGTGCCAGTGTGGCTCTGTACCAGTGATGGTGTGGCTCTGTCCCAGTGCCGGTGTGGCTCTGTCCCAGTGATGGTATAGCTCTGTCCCAGTGATGGTGTGGCTCTGTCCCAGTGCCGGTGTGGCTCTGTCCCAGTGCCGGTGTGGCTCTGTACCAGTGATGGTGTGGCTCTGTCCCAGTGCCGGTGTGGCTCTGTGCCAGTGATGGTGTGGTTCTGTCCCAATGCCGGTGTGGCTCTGTCCCAGTGTCGGTGTGGCTCTGTCCCAGTGCCGGTGTGGCTCTGTCCCAGTGATGGTGTGGCTCTGTCCCAGTGATGGTGTGGCTCTGTCCCAGTGATGGTGTGGCTCTGTCCCAGTGCCAGTGTGGCTCTGTACCAGTGCCGGTGTGGCTCTGTCCCAGTGATGGTGTGGCTCTGTCCCAGTGATGGTATAGCTCTGTCCCAATGCCGGTATAGCTCTGTCCCAGTGCCGGTGTGGCTCTGTCCCAGTGCCGGTGAGGCTCTGTCCCAGTGATGGTGTGGCTCTGTCCCAGTGCCAGTGTGGCTCTGTACCAGTGATGGTGTGGCTCTGTCCCAGTGCCGGTGTGGCTCTGTCCCAGTGCCGGTGTGGCTCTGTCCCAGTGATAGTGTGGCTCTGTCCCAGTGATGGTGTGGCTCTGACCCAGTGATGGTGTGGCTCTGTCCCAGTGCCAGTGTGGCTCTGTCCCAGTGCCGGTGTGGCTCTGTCCCAGTGATGGTGTGGCTCTGTCCCAGTGATGGTGTGGCTCTGTCCCAGTGATGGTATAGCTCTGTCCCAGTGCCGGTGTGGCTCTGTCCCAGTGCCGGTGTGGCTCTGTCCCAGTGCCGTTGTGGCTCTGTCCCAGTGCCAGTGTGGCTCTGTCCCAGTGCCAGTGTGGCTCTGTCCCAGTGCCGGTGTGGCTCTGTCCCAGTGATGGTGTGGCTCTGTCCAGTGCCAGTGTGGCTCTGTCCCAGTGCCAGTGTGGCTCTGTCCCAGTGCCGGTGTGGCTCTGTCCCAGTGCCGGTGTGGTTCTGTCCCAGTGATGGTGTGACTCTGTCCCAGTGATGGTGTGGCTCTGTCCCAGTGATGGTGTGGCTCTGTCCCAGTGCCAGTGTGGCTCTGTCCCAGTGCCTGTGTGGCTCTGTCCCAGTGCCGGTATGGCTCTGTCCCAGTGCCGGTGTGGCTCTGTCCCAGTGATGGTGTGGCTCTGTCCCAGTGCCGGTGTGGCTCTGTCCCAGTGATGGTGTGGCTCTGTCCCAGTGATGGTGTGGCTCTGTCCCAGTGATGGTGTGGCTCTGTCCCAGTGCCGGTGTGGCTCTGTCCCAGTGATGGTGTGGCTCTGTCCCAGTGATGGTGTGGCTCTGTCCCAGTGCCGGTGTGGCTCTGTCTCAGTGATGGTGTGGCTCTGTCCCAGTGATGGTGTGGCTCTGTCCCAGTGCCGGTGTGGCTCTGTCCCAGTGCCAGTGTGGCTCTGTCCCAGTGATGGTGTGGCTCTGTCCCAGTGCCGGTGTGGCTCTGTCCCAGTGATGGTGTGGCTCTGTCCCAGTGCCGGTGTGGCTCTGTCCCAGTGCTAGTGTGGCTCTGTCCCAGAGATGGTGTGGCTCTGTCTCAGTGCCAGTGTGCCTCTGTCCCAGTGCCAGTGTGGCTCTGTCCCAGTGCCGGTGTGGCTCTGTCCCAGTGATGGTGTGGCTCTGTCCCAGTGCCGGTGTGGCTCTGTCCCAGTGCCGGTGTGGCTCTGTCCCAGTGCCGGTGTGGCTCTGTCCCAGTGCCGGTGTGGCTCTGTCCCAGTGATGGTGTGGCTCTGTCCCAGTGATGGTGTGGCTCTGTCCCAGTGATGGTGTGGCTCTGTCCCAGTGCCTGTCTGGCTCTGACCCAGTGCCAGTGTGGTGCTGTCCCAGTGACGGTATAACTCTGTCCCAGTGCCGGTGTGGCTCTGTCCCAGTGCCGGTGTGGCTCTGTCCCAGTGATGGTGTGGCTCTGTCCCAGTGCCGGTGTGGCTCTGTCCAGTGCCAGTGTGGCTCTGTCCCAGTGCCGGTGTGGCTCTGTCCCAGTGATGGTGTTGCTCTGTCCCAGTGCTGGTGTGGCTCTGTCCCAGTGCCAGTGTGGCTCTGTCCCAGTGATGGTGTGGCTCTGTCCCAATGCCGGTGTGGCTCTGTCCCAGTGCCAGTGTGGCTCTGTCCCAGTGGTGGTGTGGCTCTGTCCCAGTGCCGGTGTGGCTCTGTCCAGTGCCAGTGTGGCTCTGTCCCAGTGCCGGTGTGGCTCTGTCCCAGTGATGGTGTGGCTCTGTCCCAGTGCCGGTGTGGCTCTGTCCAGTGCCAGTGTGGCTCTGTCCCAGTGCCGGTGTGGCTCTGTCCCAGTGATGGTGTGGCTCTGTCCCAGTGCCGGTGTGGCTCTGTCCCAGTGCCAGTGTGGCTCTGTCCCAGTGATGGTGTGGCTCTGTCCAGTGCCAGTGTGGCTCTGTCCCAGTGCCGGTGTGGCTCTGTCCCAGTGATGGTGTGGCTCTGTCCCAGTGCCGGTGTGGCTCTGTCCCAGTGCCAGTGTGGCTCTGTCCCAGTGATGGTGTGGCTCTGTCCCAGTTCCAGTGTGGTTCTGTCCCAGTGCCGGTGTGGCTCTGTCCCAGTGACGGTATAGCTCTGTCCCAGTGCCAGTGTGGCTCTGTCCCAGTGCCGGTGTGGCTCTGTCCCAGTGATGGTATAGCTCTGTCCCAGTGCCAGTGTGGCTCTGTCCCAGTGCCGGTGTGGCTCTGTCCCAGTGATGGTATAGCTCTGTCCCAGTGCCAGTGTGGCTCTGTCCCAGTGCCAGTGTGGCTCTGTCCCAGTGATGGTATAGCTCTGTCCCAGTGCCAGTGTGGCTCTGTCCCAGTGCCGGTGTGGCTCTGTCCCAGTGATGGTATAGCTCTGTCCCAGAGCCAGTCTTGCTCTGTCCCAGTGCCGGTGTGGCTCTGTCCCAGTGCCGGTGTGGCTCTGTCCCAGTGCCGGTGTGGCTCTGTCCCAGTGGCAGTGTGGCTCTGTCCCAGTGCCAGTGTGGCTCTGTCCCAGTGCCAGTGTGGCTCTGTCCCAGTGATGGTATAGCTCTGTCCCAGTGCCAGTGTGGCTCTGTCCCAGTGCCGGTGTGGCTCTGTCCCAGTGATGGTATAGCTCTGTCCCAGAGCCAGTCTTGCTCTGTCCCAGTGCCGGTGTGGCTCTGTCCCAGTGCCGGTGTGGCTCTGTCCCAGTGCCGGTGTGGCTCTGTCCCAGTGGCAGTGTGGCTCTGTCCCAGTGCCAGTGTGGCTCTGTCCCAGTGATGGTATAGCTCTGTCCCAGTGCCAGTGTGGCTCTGTCCCAGTGCCGGTGTGGCTCTGTCCCAGTGATGGTATAGCTCTGTCCCAGAGCCAGTCTTGCTCTGTCCCAGTGCCGGTGTGGCTCTGTCCCAGTGCCGGTGTGGCTCTGTCCCAGTGCCGGTGTGGCTCTGTCCCAGTGGCAGTGTGGCTCTGTCCCAGTGATGGTATAGCTCTGTCCCAGTGCCAGTGTGGCTCTGTCCCAGTGCCAGTGTGGCTCTGTCCCAGTGATGGTATAGCTCTGTCCCAGTGCCGGTGTGGCTCTGTCCCAGTGCCGGTGTGGCTCTGACCCAGTGATGGTATAGATAGGCCGACTAGAGGTGAGGCTATATTGGATTTGGTGCTCGGTAATGAGCCGGACCAGGTGCTAGAATTGGAAGTTGGTGTACAGTTTGGAGATAGTGACCACAATTCGATTACATTCACCTTAGTGATGGAAAGGGATAGGCATGAACCTCGGGTCAGTAGTTTCAGCTGGGGGAAGGGTAATTATGAGGCTATTAGGAGAGAATTAGGAAGCATTGGTTGGAATGGGAGATTACAGGGACTGGGAACATCCGAGATGTGGAGATTTTTCAAGGAGCAGCTATTGCGGGTCTGTGATAGGTATATCCCTGTCAGGCAAGGAGGATTTGGTAGGCCCAGGGAACCGTGGTGCACCAAAAAAGTTGATTCGTTGGTTAGGAAGAAAAAGGAGGCTTATGTTCGGATGAGGCTTGAGGGCTCAGGTAGTGCATTAGAAAGTTTTAGATTGGCTAGGAGGGAGTTGAAGAGGGAGTTAAGAAGGGCTAAAAGAGGACATGAGATGATTTTGGCTGATAGGATTAAGGAGAACCCTAAGGCGTTTTACAGGTATGTCAAGAACAGAAGGTTGGTTAGGACAAGATTAGGGCCAGTTACAGACAGTAGAGGGAAGTTGTGCGTGGAACCGGAGGAGATTGGAGAGGCGTTGAACCAATATTTCTCTTCGGTGTTCACACAAGGGGACAGGAATGTAGCTGAGGAGGACACTGGGGTGCAGGGGTGTGTAATAGATAGTATTGCAGTTGATACGGGGGATGTGCTGGATATTTTAGAGGGATTGAAAATAGATAAGTCCCCTGGTCCAGATGGGATTTACCCTAGGATTCTTTGGGAGGCAAGAGGGGTGATTGCGGAGCCTCTGGCTCTGATCTTCAGGTCGTCGTTAGTCTCTGGTATAGTACCAGAAGATTGGAGGACAGCAAATGTTGTCCCATTGTTTAAGAAGGGGAGAAGGGACTTCCCTGGGAATTATAGACCGGTGAGTCTTACTTCTGTGGTGGGTAAGGTTTTGGAAAGGATTATTAGAGACAGGATTTATAGTTATTTGGAAAGTAATGAGTTGATTAGAGACAGTCAGCATGGTTTTGTAGCGGGTAGGTCATGCCTTATTAACCTTATCGAGTTCTTTGAGAAAGTGACCAAAGAGGTGGATAGGGGTAAGGCAGTTGATGTGGTGTATATGGATTTTAGCAAGGCGTTTGATAAGGTTCACCATGGTAGGCTTCTGCAGAAAATGCAGATGTATGGGATTGGGGGTGATCTAGGTAATTGGATCAGGAATTGGCTAGCAGATAGGAGACAGAGGGTGGTGGTTGATGGGAAATATTCGTCATGGAGTTCGGTTACAAGTGGTGTGCCTCAGGGATCTATTTTGGGGCCACTGCTGTTTGTAATTTTTATTAATGATCTAGATGAGGGTATAGTTGGGTGGATTAGTAAGTTTGCTGATGACACCAAAGTCAGAGGTGTGGTAGATTGTGAGGAAGGGTGTCATAGTTTGCAGGATGACTTAGATAGGTTGCAGAGCTGGGCTGAGAGGTGGCGGATGGAGTTTAATGTGGAGAAGTGTGAGGTAATTCATTTCGGTAGGAATAACAGATGTGTTGACTATAGGGCTAACGGGAGGACTTTGAATAGTGTGGAGGAGCAGAGGGATCTAGGTGTATGTGTACATAGATCCCTGAAAGTTGGGAATCAAGTGGATAAGGTTGTTAAGAAGGCATACGGTGTCTTGGCGTTTATTGGTAGGGGGATCGAATTTAGGAGTCACAGCGTTATGTTGCAACTGTACACAACTCTGGTGCGGCCGCACTTGGAGTTTTGTGTGCAGTTCTGGTCCCCACATTACAGGAAGGATGTGGAGGCTTTGGAGAGGGTGCAGAGGAGGTTTACCAGGATGTTGCCTGGTATGGAGGGGAGGTCCTATGAGGAGAAATTGAGAGATTTGGGGTTGTTTTCGCTGGAAAGAAGGGGGCCTAGAGGGGATCTCATTGAAACATATAAGATGATTCGAGGTTTAGACAGGGTAGATAGTGATAGCCTTTTTCCTAGGATGGAGAAAGCTAGCACGAGGGGGCACGATTTTAAATTAAGGGGGGGTAGTTATAGGACTGATGTCAGGGGTAGGTTCTTTACCCAGAGGGTGGTGAGGGACTGGAATGCCCTGCCAGCTGCAGTTGTAAATGCACCTAGTTTGGGGGTGTTTAAGAGATCTGTGGATAGGTTTATGGATGAAAAGGGATTGGTTTAGGCTAGTGGGTCATTGTTTTGTAACTGGTCGGCGCAACATCGTGGGCTGAAGGGCCTGTTCTGCACTGTAATGTTCTATGTTCTATGTTCTATGTCCCAGTGATGGTGTGGCTCTGTCCCAGTGCCGGTGTGGCTCTGTCCCAGTGATGGTATGGCTCTGTCCCAGTGATGGTGTGGCTCTGTCCCAGTGCCAGTGTGGCTCTGTCCCAGTGCCGGTGTGGCTCTGTCCCAGTGATGGTGTGGCTCTGTCCCAGTGATGGTATAGCTCTGTCCCAATGCCGGTATAGCTCTGTCCCAGTGCCGGTGTGGCTCTGTCCCAGTGCCGATGTGGCTCTGTCCCAGTGATGGTGTGGCACTGTCCCAGTGCCAGTGTGGCTCTGTACCAGTGATGGTGTGGCTCTGTCCCAGTGCCGGTGTGGCTCTGTCCCAGTGCCGGTGTGGCTCTGTCCCAGTGATAGTGTGGCTCTGTCCCAGTGATGGTGTGGCTCTGTCCCAGTGATGGTGTGGCTCTGTCCCAGTGCCAGTGTGGCTCTATCCCAGTGCCGGTGTGGCTCTGTCCAAGTGATGGTGTGGCTCTGTCCCAGTGATGGTGTGGCTCTGTCCCAGTGATGGTATAGCTCTGTCCCAGTGCCGGTGTGGCTCTGTCCCAGTGCCGGTGTGGCTCTGTCCCAGTGCCAGTGTGGCTCTGCCCAGTGCCAGTGTGGCTCTGTCCCAGTGCCAGTGTGGCTCTGTCCCAGTGCCAGTGTGGCTCTGTCCCAGTGATGGTGTGGCTCTGTCCAGTGCCAGTGTGGCTCTGTCCCAGTGCCAGTGTGGCTCTGTCCCAGTGCCGGTGTGGCTCTGTCCCAGTGATGGTGTGGCTCTGTCCCAGTGCCGGTGTGGCTCTGTCCCAGTGATGGTGTGGCTCTGTCCCAGTGCCGGTGTGGCTCTGTCCCAGTGCCGGTGTGGCTCTGTCCCAGTGCCAGTGTGGCTCTGTCCCAGTGCCAGTGTGGCTCTGTCCCAGTGATGGTGTGGCTCTGTCCCAGTGATGGTGTGGCTCTGTCCAGTGCCAGTGTGGCTCTGTCCCAGTGCCAGTGTGGCTCTGTCCCAGTGCCGGTGTGGCTCTGTCCCAGTGGCGGTGTGGTTCTGTCCCAGTGATGGTGTGGCTCTATCCCAGTGATGGTGTGGCTCTGTCCCAGTGATGGTGTGGCTCTGTCCCAGTGCCAGTGTGGCTCTGTCCCAGTGCCGGTGTGGCTCTGTCCCAGTGCCGGTATGGCTCTGTCCCAGTGCCGGTGTGGCTCTGTCCCAGTGATGGTGTGGCTCTGTCCCAGTGCCGGTGTGGCTCTGTCCCAGTGATGGTGTGGCTCTGTCCCAGTGATGGTGTGGCTCTGACCCAGAGATGGTGTGGCTCTGTCCCAGTGATGGTGTGGCTCTGTCCCAGTGATGGTGTGGCTCTGTCCCAGTGCCGGTGTGGCTCTGTCCCAGTGATGGTGTGGCTCTGTCCCAGTGATGGTGTGGCTCTGTCCCAGTGCCGGTGTGGCTCTGTCCCAGTGATGGTGTGGCTCTGTCCCAGTGATGGTGTGGCTCTTTCCCAGTGCCAGTGTGGCTCTGTCCCAGTGACGGTGTGGCTCTGTCCCAGTGATGGTATAGCTCTGTCCCAGTGACGGTGTGGCTCTGTCCCAGTAATGGTGTGGCTCTGTCCCAGTGATGGTGTGGCTCTGTCCAGTGCCAGTGTGGCTCTGTCCCAGTGACGGTATAGCTCTGTCCCAGTGCCAGTGTGGCTCTGTCCCAGTGCCGGTGTGGCTCTGTCCCAGTGATGGTGTGGCTCTGTCCAGTGCCAGTGTGGCTCTGTCCCAGTGACGGTATAGCTCTGTCCCAGTGACGGTGTGGCTCTGTCCCAGTGATGGTGTGGCTCTGTCCCAGTGATGGTATAGCTCTGTCCCAGTGATGGTGTGGCTCTGTCCCAGTGCCAGTGTGGCTCTGTCCCAGTGCCGGTGTGGCTCTGTCCCAGTGATGGTGTGGCTCTGTCCCAGTGATGGTGTGGCTCTGTCCCAGTGATGGTGTGGCTCTGTCCCAGTGCCAGTGTGGCTCTGTCCCAGTGCCGGTGTGGCTCTGTCCCAGTGATGGTGTGGCTCTGTCCCAGTGCCGGTGTGGCTCTGTCCCAGTGCCGGTGCGGCTCTGTCCCAGTGATGGTGTGGCTCTGTCCCAGTGCCGGTGTGGCTCTGTCCCAGTGCCGATATGGCTCTGTCCCAGTGCCGGTGTGGCTCTGTCCCAGTGATGGTGTGGCTCTGTCCCAGTGCCAGTGTGGCTCTGTCCCAGTGCCGGTGTGGCTCTGTCCCAGTGATGGTGTGGCTCTGTCCCAGTGATGGTATAGCTCTGTCCCAGTGCCGGTGTGGCTCTGTCCCAGTGCCGGTGTGGCTCTGTCCCAGTGATGGCGTGGCTCTGTCCCAGTGTCAGTGTGTCTCTGTCCCAGTGCCGGTGTGGCTCTGTCCCAGTGATGGTGTGGCACTGTCCAGTGCCAGTGTGGCTCTGTCCCAGTGATGGTGTGTCTCTGTCCCAGTGCCGGTGTGGCTCTGTCCCAGTGATGGTGTGGCTCTGTCCAGTGCCAGTGTGGCTCTGTCCCAGTGCCAGTGTGGCTCTGCCCAGTGCCGGTGTGGCTCTGTCCCAGTGCCGGTGTGGCTCTGTCCCAGTGATGGTGTGGCTCTGTCCCAGTGATGGTGTGGCTCTGTCCCAGTGATGGTGTGGCTCTGTCCCAGTGCCAGTGTGGCTCTGTCCCAGTGATGGTATGGCTCTGTCCCAGTGCCGGTGTGGCTCTGTCCCAGTGATGGTGTGGCTCTGTCCAGTGCCAGTGTGGCTCTGTCCCAGTGCCAGTGTGGCTCTGTCCCAGTGCCGGTGTGGCTCTGTCCCAGTGCCGGTGTGGCTCTGTCCCAGTGCCGGTGTGGCTCTGTCCCAGTGCCGGTGTGGCTCTGTCCCAGTGATGGTGTGGCTCTGTCCCAGTGCCAGTGTGGCTCTGTCCCAGTGATGGTATGGCTCTGTCCAGTGCCAGTGTGGCTCTGTCCCAGTGCCGGTGTGGCTCTGTCCCAGTGATGGTATAGCTCTGTCCCAGTGCCGGTGTGGCTCTATCCCAGTGCCGGTGTGGCTCTGTCCCAGTGATGGTGTGGCACTGTCCAGTGCCAGTGTGGTTCTGTCCCAGTGCCAGTGTGGCTCTGTCCCAGTGATGGTGTGTCTCTGTCCCAGTGCCGGTATGGCTCTGTCCCAGTGCCGGTGTGGCTCTGTCCAGTGCCAGTGTGGCTCTGTCCCAGTGCCGGTGTGGCTCTGTCCCAGTGATGGTGTGTCTCTGTCCCAGTGCCAGTGTGGCTCTGTCCCAGTGATGGTGTGGCTCTGTCCAGTGCCGGTGTGGCTCTGTCCCAGTGCCGGTGTGGCTCTGTCCCAGTGCCGGTGTGGCTCTGTCCCAGTGATGGTGTGGCTCTGTCCCAGTGCCTGTGTGGCTCTGTCCCAGTGCCGGTGTGGCTCTGTCCCAGTGCCGGTGTGGCTCTGTCCCAGTGCCGGTCTGGCTCTGTTCCAGTTATGTTGTGGCTCTGTCCCAGTGCCGGTATGGCTCTGTCCCAGTGCCAGTGTGGCTCTGTCCCAGTGATGGTGTGGCTCTGTCCAGTGCCGGTGTGGCTCTGTCCCAGTGCCGGTGTGGCTCTGTCCCAGTGCCGGTGTGGCTCTGTCCCAGTGCCGGTGTGGCTCTGTCCCAGTGATGGTATAGCTCTGTCCCAGTGCTGGTCTGGCTCTGTCCCAGTGATGGTGTGGCTCTGTCCCAGTGCCGGTGTGGCTCTGTCCCCGTGCCGGTGTGGCTCTGTCCCAGTGACGGTATAGCTCTGTCCCAGTGCCGGTCTCGCTCTGTCCCAGTGATAGTGTGGCTCTGTCCCAGTGCCGGTGTGGCTCTGTCCCAGTGCCGGTCTGGCTCTGTCCCAGTGATGGTATAGCTCTGTCCCAGTGCCGGTCTGGCTCTGACCCAGTGCCAGTGTGGTGCTGTCCCAGTGACGGTATAACTCTGTCCCAGTGTCGGTGTGGTGCTGTCCCAGTGATGGTATAGCTCTGTCCCAGTGACGGTGTGGCTCTGTCCCAGTGATGGTGTGGCTCTGTCCCAGTGCCAGTGTGGCTCGGTCCCAGTGACGGTGTGGCTCTGTCCCAGTGCCAGTGTGGCTCTGTCCAGTGCCAGTGTGGCTCTGTCCAGTGCCAGTGTGGCTCTGTCCAGTGCCAGTGTGGCTCTGACCCAGTGATGGTATAGCTCTGTCCCAGTGACGGTGTGGCTCTGTCCCAGTGATGGTGTGGCTCTTCCAGTGCCAGTGTGGCTCTGTCCCAGTGACGGTGTGGCTCTGTCCCAGTGATGGTGTGGCTCTGTCCCAGTGCCGGTGTGGCTCTGTCCCAGTGATGGTGTGGCTCTGTCCAGTGCCAGTGTGGCTCTGTACCAGTGATGGTGTGGCTCTGTCCCAGTGCCGGTGTGGCTCTGTCCCAGTGATGGTATAGCTCTGTCCCAGTGATGGTGTGGCTCTGTCCCAGTGCCGGTGTGGCTCTGTCCCAGTGCCGGTGTGGCTCTGTACCAGTGATGGTGTGGCTCTGTCCCAGTGCCGGTGTGGCTCTGTCCCAGTGCCGGTGTGGCTCTGTGCCAGTGATGGTGTGGTTCTGTCCCAATGCCGGTGTGGCTCTGTCCCAGTGATGGTGTGGCTCTGTCCCAGTGATGGTGTGGCTCTGTCCCAGTGCCAGAGTGGCTCTGTCCCAGTGCCGGTGTGGCTCTGTCCCAGTGATGGTGTGGCTCTGTCCCAGTGATGGTATAGCTCTGTCCCAATGCCGGTATAGCTCTGTCCCAGTGCCGGTGTGGCTCTGTCCCAGTGCCGGTGAGGCTCTGTCCCAGTGATGGTGTGGCTCTGTCCCAGTGCCAGTGTGGCTCTGTACCAGTGATGGTGTGGCTCTGTCCCAGTGCCGGTGTGGCTCTGTCCCAGTGCCGGTGTGGCTCTGTCCCAGTGATAGTGTGGCTCTGTCCCAGTGATGGTGTGGCTCTGTCCCAGTGATGGTGTGGCTCTGTCCCAGTGCCAGTGTGGCTCTGTCCCAGTGCCAGTGTGGCTCTGTCCCAGTGCCGGTGTGGCTCTGTCCCAGTGATGGTGTGGCTCTGTCCAGTGCCAGTGTGGCTCTGTCCCAGTGCCAGTGTGGCTCTGTCCCAGTGCCGGTGTGGCTCTGTCCCAGTGCCGGTGTGGTTCTGTCCCAGTGATGGTGTGGCTCTGTCCCAGTGATGGTGTGGCTCTGTCCCAGTGATGGTGTGGCTCTGTCCCAGTGCCAGTGTGGCTCTGTCCCAGTGCCGGTGTGGCTCTGTCCCAGTGCCGGTATGGCTCTGTCCCAGTGCCGGGGTGGCTCTGTCACAGTGATGGTGTGGCTCTGTCCAGTACCAGTGTGGCTCTGTCCCAGTGCCAGTGTGGCTCTGTCCCAGTGCCGGTGTGGCTCTGTCCCAGTGCCGGTGTGGCTCTGTCCCAGTGCCGGTGTGGCTCTGTCCCAGTGATGGTGTGGCTCTGTCCCAGTGATGGTGTGGCTCTGTCCCAGTGATGGTGTGGCTCTGTCCCAGTGATGGTGTGGCTCTGTCCCAGTGCCAGTGTGGCTCTGTCCCAGTGATGGTATGGCTCTGTCCAGTGCCGGTGTGGCTCTGTCCCAGTGCCAGTGTGGCTCTGTCCCAGTGCCGGTGTGGCTCTGTCCCAGTGATGGTGTGGCTCTGTCCAGTGCCAGTGTGGCTCTGTCCCAGTGCCGGTGTGGCTCTGTCCCAGTGCCGGTGTGGCTCTGTCCCAGTGCCGGTGTGGCTCTGTCCCAGTGCCGGTGTGGCTCTGTCCCAGTGATGGTGTGGCTCTGTCCCAGTGCCAGTGTGGCTCTGTCCCAGTGATGGTGTGGCTCTGTCCAGTGCCAGTGTGGCTCTGTCCCAGTGCCGGTGTGGCTCTGTCCCAGTGATGGTATAGCTCTGTCCCAGTGCCGATGTGGCTCTGTCCCAGTGATGGTGTGGCACTGTCCAGTGCCAGTGTGGCTCTGTCCCAGTGCCAGTGTGGCTCTGTCCCAGTGATGGTGTGTCTCTGTCCCAGTGCCGGTATGGCTCTGTCCCAGTGCCGGTGTGGCTCTGTCCAGTGCCAGTGTGGCTCTGTCCCAGTGCCGGTGTGGCTCTGTCCCAGTGATGGTGTGTCTCTGTCCCAGTGCCAGTGTGGCTCTGTCCCAGTGATGGTGTGGCTCTGTCCAGTGCCGGTGTGGCTCTGTCCCAGTGCCGGTGTGGCTCTGTCCCAGTGCCGGTGTGGCTCTGTCCCAGTGATGGTATAGCTCTGTCCCAGTGCCGGTCTGGCTCTGTCCCAGTGATGGTATAGCTCTGTCCCAGTGCCGGTCTGGCTCTGACCCAGTGCCAGTGTGGTGCTGTCCCAGTGATGTTATAGCTCTGTCTCATTGACGGTGTGGCTCTGTCCGAGTGATGGTATAGCTCTGTCTCATTGACGTTGTGGCTCTGTCCCAGTGATGGTGTGGCTCTGTCCCAGTGATGGTATAGCTCTGTCTCATTGACGTTGTGGCTCTGTCCCAGTGATGGTGTGGCTCTGTCCCAGTGCCAGTCTGGCGCTGTCCCAGTGACGGTGTGGCTCTGTCACAGTGCCAGTGTGGCTCTGTCCAGTGCCAGTGTGGCTCTGTCCAGTGCCAGTGTGGCTCTGTGCCAGTGATGGTATAGCTCTGTCCCAGTGACGGTGTGGCTCTGTCCCAGTAAGGGTGTGGCTCTGTCCCAGTGCCGGTGGGGCTCTGTCCCAGTGATGGTGTGGCTCTTCCAGTGCCAGTGTGGCTCTGTCCCAGTGACGGTGTGGCTCTGTCCCAGTGCCGGTGTGGCTCTGTCCCAGTGATGGTGTGGCTCTGTCCCAGTGCCGGTGTGGCTCTGTCCCAGTGATCGTGTGGCTCTGTCCAGTGCCAGTGTGGCTCTGTACCAGTGATGGTGTGGCTCTGTCCCAGTGCCAGTGTGGCTCTGTCCCAGTGCTGGTGTGGCTCTGTCCCAGTGATGGTGTGGCTCTGTCCCAGTGCCGGTGTGGCTCTGTCCCAGTGCTGGTGTGGCTCTGTACCAGTGATGGTGTGGCTCTGTCCCAGTGCCGGTGTGGCTCTGTCCCAGTGATGGTGTGGCTCTGTCCCAGTGATGGTGTGGCTCTGTCCCAGTGCCAGTGTGGCTCTGTCCCAGTGCCGGTGTGGCTCTGTCCCAGTGATGGTGTGGCTCTGTCCCAGTGATGGTATAGCTCTGTCCCAATGCCGGTATAGCTCTGTCCCAGTGCCGGTGTGGCTCTGTCCCAGTGCCGGTGTGGCTCTGTCCCAGTGATGGTGTGGCACTGTCCCAGTGCCAGTGTGGCTCTGTGCCAGTGATGGTGTGGCTCTGTCCCAGTGATGGTGTGGCTCTGTCCCAGTGCCGGTGTGGCTCTGTCCCAGTGATAGTGTGGCTCTGTCCCAGTGATGGTGTGGCTCTGTCCCAGTGATGGTGTGGCTCTGTCCCAGTGCCAGTGTGGCTCTGTCCCAGTGCCGGTGTGGCTCTGTCCCAGTGATGGTGTGGCTCTGTCCCAGTGATGGTGTGGCTCTGTCCCAGTGATGGTATAGCTCTGTCCCAGTGCCGGTGTGGCTCTGTCCCAGTGCCGGTGTGGCTCTGTCCCAGTGCCAGTGTGGCTCTGTCCCAGTGCCAGTGTGGCTCTGTCCCAGTGCCGGTGTGGCTCTGTCCCAGTGCCGGTGTGGCTCTGTCCCAGTGCCAGTGTGGCTCTGTCCCAGTGCCAGTGTGGCTCTGTCCCAGTGCCGGTGTGGCTCTGTCCCAGTGATGGTGTGGCTCTGTCCAGTGCCAGTGTGGCTCTGTCCCAGTGCCAGTGTGGCTCTGTCCCAGTGCCGGTGTGGCTCTGTCCCAGTGCCGGTGTGGTTCTGTCCCAGTGATGGTGTGGCTCTGTCCCAGTGCCAGTGTGGCTCTGTCCCAGTGCCGGTGTGGCTCTGTCCCAGTGCCGGTATGGCTCCGTCCCAGTGCCGGGGTGGCTCTGTCACAGTGATGGTGTGGCTCTGTCCAGTACCAGTGTGGCTCTGTCCCAGTGCCAGTGTGGCTCTGTCCCAATGCCGGTGTGGCTCTGTCCCAGTGCCGGTGTGGCTCTGTCCCAGTGATGGTGTGGCTCTGTCCCAGTGATGGTGTGGCTCTGTCCCAGTGCCGGTGTGGTTCTGTCCCAGTGATGGTGTGGCTCTGTCCCAGTGATGGTGTGGCTCTGTCCCAGTGATGGTGTGGCTCTGTCCCAGTGCCGGTGTGGCTCTGTCCCAGTGATGGTGTGGCTCTGTCCCAGTGATGGTGTGGCTCTGTCCCAGTGATGGTATAGCTCTGTCCCAATGCCGGTATAGCTCTGTCCCAGTGCCGGTGTGGCTCTGTCCCAGTGCCGGTGTGGCTCTGTCCCAGTGATGGTGTGGCACTGTCCCAGTGCCAGTGTGGCTCTGTACCAGTGATGGTGTGGCTCTGTCCCAGTGCCGGTGTGGCTCTGTCCCAGTGCCGGTGTGGCTCTGTCCCAGTGATAGTGTGGCTCTGTCCCAGTGCCGGTGTGGCTCTGTCCCAGTGATGGTGTGGCTCTGTCCCAGTGCCAGTGTGGCTCTGTCCCAGTGCCGGTGTGGCTCTGTCCCAGTGATGGTGTGGCTCTGTCCCAGTGATGGTGTGGCTCTGTCCCAGTGATGGTATAGCTCTGTCCCAGTGCCGGTGTGGCTCTGTCCCAGTGCCGGTGTGGCTCTGTCCCAGTGCCAGTGTGGCTCTGTCCCAGTGCCAGTGTGGCTCTGTCCCAGTGCCAGTGTGGCTCTGTCCCAGTGCCGGTGTGGCTCTGTCCCAGTGATGGTGTGGCTCTGTCCAGTGCCAGTGTGGCTCTGTCCCAGTGCCAGTGTGGCTCTGTCCCAGTGCCGGTGTGGCTCTGTCCCAGTGCCGGTGTGGTTCTGTCCCAGTGATGGTGTGGCTCTGTCCCAGTGATGGTGTGGCTCTGTCCCAGTGATGGTGTGGCTCTGTCCCAGTGCCAGTGTGGCTCTGTCCCAGTGCCGGTGTGGCTCTGTCCCAGTGCCGGTATGGCTCTGTCCCAGTGCCGGGGTGGCTCTGTCCCAGTGCCAGTGTGGCTCTGCCCAGTGCCGGTGTGGCTCTGTCCCAGTGCCGGTGTGGCTCTGTCCCAGTGATGGTGTGGCTCTGTCCCAGTGATGGTGTGGCTCTGTCCCAGTGATGGTGTGGCTCTGTCCCAGTGCCAGTGTGGCTCTGTCCCAGTGATGGTATGGCTCTGTCCAGTGCCGGTGTGGCTCTGTCCCAGTGCCAGTGTGGCTCTGTCCCAGTGCCGGTGTGGCTCTGTCCCAGTGATGGTGTGGCTCTGTCCAGTGCCAGTGTGGCTCCGTCCCAGTGCCAGTGTGGCTCTGTCCCAGTGCCGGTGTGGCTCTGTCCCAGTGCCGGTGTGGCTCTGTCCCAGTGCCGGTGTGGCTCTGTCCCAGTGCCGGTGTGGCTCTGTCCCAGTGCCGGTGTGGCTCTGTCCCAGTGATGGTGTGGCTCTGTCCCAGTGCCAGTGTGGCTCTGTCCCAGTGATGGTGTGGCTCTGTCCAGTGCCAGTGTGGCTCTTTCCCAGTGCCGGTGTGGCTCTGTCCCAGTGATGGTATAGCTCTGTCCCAGTGCCGGTGTGGCTCTGTCCCAGTGCCGGTGTGGCTCTGTCCCAGTGATGGTGTGGCACTGTCCAGTGCCAGTGTGGCTCTGTCCCAGTGCCAGTGTGGCTCTGTCCCAGTGATGGTGTGTGTCTGTCCCAGTGCCGGTATGGCTCTGTCCCAGTGCCGGTGTGGCTCTGTCCAGTGCCAGTGTGGCTCTGTCCCAGTGCCGGTGTGGCTCTGTCCCAATGATGGTGTGTCTCTGTCCCAGTGCCAGTGTGGCTCTGTCCCAGTGATGGTGTGGCTCTGTCCAGTGCCGGTGTGGCTCTGTCCCAGTGCCGGTGTGGCTCTGTCCCAGTGATGGTATAGCTCTGTCCCAGTGCCGGTCTGGCTCTGTCCCAGTGATGTTGTGGCTCTGTCCCAGTGCCGGTGTGGCTCTGTCCCAGTGCCAGTGTGGCTCTGTCCCAGTGATGGTGTGGCTCTGTCCCAGTGCCGGTGTGGCTCTGTCCCAGTGCCGGTGTGGCTCTGTCCCAGTGCCGGTGTGGCTCTGTCCCAGTGATGGTATAGCTCTGTCCCAGTGCTGGTCTGGCTCTGTCCCAGTGATGGTGTGGCTCTGTCCCAGTTCCAGTGTGGCTCTGTCCCAGTGCCGGTGTGGCTCTGTCCCAGTGCCGGTGTGGCTCTGTTCCAGTGCCGGTGTGGCTCTGTCCCAGTGATGGTATAGCTCTGTCCCAGTGCCGGTCTTGCTCTGACCCAGTGCCAGTGTGGTGCTGTCCCAGTGATGGTATAGCTCTATCCCAGTGACGGTGTGGCTCTGTCCCAGTGATGGTGTGGCTCTGTCCCAGTGCCAGTGTGGCTCTGTCCCAGTGACGGTGTGGCTCTGTCCCAGTGCCAGTGTGGCTCTGTCCAGTGCCAGTGTGGCTCTGTCCAGTGCCAGTGTGGCTCTGTCCCAGTGATGGTATAGCTCTGTCCCAGTGACGGTGTGGCTCTGTCCCAGTAATGGTGTGGCTCTGTCCCAGTGCCGGTGGGGCTCTGTCCCAGTGATGGTGTGGCTCTTCCAGTGCCAGTGTGGCTCTGTCCCAGTGACGGTGTGGCTCTGTCCCAGTGCCGGTGTGGCTCTGTCCCAGTGATGGTGTGGCTCTGTCCCAGTGCCGGTGTGGCTCTGTCCCAGTGATCGTGTGGCTCTGTCCAGTGCCAGTGTGGCTCTGTACCAGTGATGGTGTGGCTCTGTCCCAGTGCCAGTGTGGCTCTGTCCCAGTGATGGTATAGCTCTGTCCCAGTGATGGTGTGGCTCTGTCCCAGTGCCGGTGTGGCTCTGTCCCAGTGCTGGTGTGGCTCTGTACCAGTGATGGTGTGGCTCTGTCCCAGTGCCGGTGTGGCTCTGTCCCAGTGATGGTGTGGCTCTGTCCCAGTGATGGTGTGGCTCTGTCCCAGTGATGGTATAGCTCTGTCCCAATGCCGGTATAGCTCTGTCCCAGTGCCGGTGTGGCTCTGTCCCAGTGCCGGTGTGGCTCTGTCCCAGTGATGGTGTGGCACTGTCCCAGTGCCAGTGTGGCTCTGTACCAGTGATGGTGTGGCTCTGTCCCAGTGCCGGTGTGGCTCTGTCCCAGTGCCGGTGTGGCTCTGTCCCAGTGATAGTGTGGCTCTGTCCCAGTGCCGGTGTGGCTCTGTCCCAGTGCCGGTGTGGCTCTGTCCCAGTGATAGTGTGGCTCTGTCCCAGTGATGGTGTGGCTCTGTCCCAGTGATGGTGTGGCTCTGTCCCAGTGCCAGTGTGGCTCTGTCCCAGTGCCGGTGTGGCTCTGTCCCAGTGATGGTGTGGCTCTGTCCCAGTGATGGTGTGGCTCTGTCCCAGTGATGGTATAGCTCTGTCCCAGTGCCGGTGTGGCTCTGTCCCAGTGCCGGTGTGGCTCTGTCCCAGTGCCAGTGTGGCTCTGTCCCAGTGATGGTATAGCTCTGTCCCAGTGCCGGTGTGGCTCTGTCCCAGTGCCGGTGTGGCTCTGTCCCAGTGCCAGTGTGGCTCTGTCCCAGTGCCAGTGTGGCTCTGTCCCAGTGCCGGTGTGGCTCTGTCCCAGTGCCGGTGTGGCTCTGTCCCAGTGCCAGTGTGGCTCTGTCCCAGTGCCAGTGTGGCTCTGTCCCAGTGCCGGTGTGGCTCTGTCCCAGTGATGGTGTGGCTCTGTCCAGTGCCAGTGTGGCTCTGTCCCAGTGCCAGTGTGGCTCTGTCCCAGTGCCGGTGTGGCTCTGTCCCAGTGATGGTGTGGCTCTGTCCAGTGCCAGTGTGGCTCTGTCCCAGTGCCAGTGTGGCTCTGTCCCCGTGCCGGTGTGGCTCTGTCCCAGTGCCGGTGTGGTTCTGTCCCAGTGATGGTGTGGCTCTGTCCCAGTGATGGTGTGGCTCTGTCCCAGTGATGGTGTGGCTCTGTCCCAGTGCCAGTGTGGCTCTGTCCCAGTGCCGGTGTGGCTCTGTCCCAGTGCCGGTATGGCTCTGTCCCAGTGCCGGGGTGGCTCTGTCACAGTGATGGTGTGGCTCTGTCCAGTACCAGTGTGGCTCTGTCCCAGTGCCAGTGTGGCTCTGTCCCAGTGCCGGTGTGGCTCTGTCCCAGTGCCGGTGTGGCTCTGTCCCAGTGCCGGTGTGGCTCTGTCCCAGTGATGGTGTGGCTCTGTCCCAGTGATGGTGTGGCTCTGTCCCAGTGATGGTGTGGCTCTGTCCAGTGCCGGTGTGGCTCTGTCCCAGTGCCAGTGTGGCTCTGTCCCAGTGCCGGTGTGGCTCTGTCCCAGTGATGGTGTGGCTCTGTCCAGTGCCAGTGTGGCTCTGTCCCAGTGCCAGTGTGGCTCTGTCCCAGTGCCGGTGTGGCTCTGTCCCAGTGCCGGTATGGCTCTGTCCCAGTGCCGGTGTGGCTCTGTCCCAGTGCCGGTGTGGCTCTGTCCCAGTGATGGTGTGGCTCTGTCCCAGTGCCAGTGTGGCTCTGTCCCAGTGATGGTGTGGCTCTGTCCAGTGCCAGTGTGGCTCTGTCCCAGTGCCAGTGTGGCTCTGTCCCAGTGATGGTATAGCTCTGTCCCAGTGCCGATGTGGCTCTGTCCCAGTGCCGGTGTGGCTCTGTCCCAGTGATGGTGTGGCACAGTCCAGTGCCAGTGTGGCTCTGTCCCAGTGCCAGTGTGGCTCTGTCCCAGTGATGGTGTGTCTCTGTCCCAGTGCCGGTATGGCTCTGTCCCAGTGCCGGTGTGGCTCTGTCCAGTGCCAGTGTGGCTCTGTCCCAGTGCCGGTGTGGCTCTGTCCCAGTGATGGTGTGTCTCTGTCACAGTGCCAGTGTGGCTCTGTCCCAGTGATGGTGTGGCTCTGTCCAGTGCCGGTGTGGCTCTGTCCCAGTGCCGGTGCGGCTCTGTCCCAGTGCCGGTGTGGCTCTGTCCCAGTGATGGTATAGCTCTGTCCCAGTGCTGGTCTGGCTCTGTCCCAGTGATGTTGTGGCTCTGTCCCAGTGCCGGTGTGGCTCTGTCCCAGTGCCAGTGTGGCTCTGTCCCAGTGATGGTGTGGCTCTGTCCCAGTGCCGGTGTGGCTCTGTCCCAGTGCCGGTGTGGCTCTGTCCCAGTGCCGGTGTGGCTCTGTCCCAGTGCCGGTGTGGCTCTGTCCCAGTGATAGTATAGCTCTGTCCCAGTGCTGGTCTGGCTCTGTCCCAGTGATGGTGTGGCTCTGTCCCAGTTCCAGTGTGGCTCTGTCCCAGTGCCGGTGTGGCTCTGTCCCAGTGCCGGTGTGGCTCTGTCCCAGTGCCGGTCTGGCTCTGTCCCAGTGATGGTATAGCTCTGTCCCAGTGCCGGTCTGGCTCTGACCCAGTGCCAGTGTGGTGCTGTCCCAGTGATGGTATAGCTCTGTCTCATTGACGGTGTGGCTCTGTCCCAGTGATGGTGTGGCTCTGTCCCAGTGATGGTATAGCTCTGTCTCATTGACGGTGTGGCTCTGTCCCAGTGATGGTGTGGCTCTGTCCCAGTGCCAGTGTGGCTCTGTCCCAGTGCCGGTGTGGCTCTGTCCCAGTGCCGGTGTGGCTCTGTCCCAGTGATAGTGTGGCTCTGTCCCAGTGATGGTGTGGCTCTGTCCCAGTGATGGTGTGGCTCTGTCCCAGTGCCAGTGTGGCTCTATCCCAGTGCCGGTGTGGCTCTGTCCCAGTGATGGTGTGGCTCTGTCCCAGTGATGGTGTGGCTCTGTCCCAGTGATGGTATAGCTCTGTCCCAGTGCCGGTGTGGCTCTGTCCCAGTGCCGGTGTGGCTCTGTCCCAGTGCCAGTGTGGCTCTGCCCAGTGCCAGTGTGGCTCTGTCCCAGTGCCGGTGTGGCTCTGTCCCAGTGCCGGTGTGGCTCTGTCCCAGTGCCAGTGTGGCTCTGTCCCAGTGCCAGTGTGGCTCTGTCCCAGTGCCGGTGTGGCTCTGTCCCAGTGATGGTGTGGCTCTGTCCAGTGCCAGTGTGGCTCTGTCCCAGTGCCAGTGTGGCTCTGTCCCAGTGCCGGTGTGGCTCTGTCCCAGTGCCGGTGTGGTTCTGTCCCAGTGATGGTGTGGCTCTATCCCAGTGATGGTGTGGCTCTGTCCCAGTGATGGTGTGGCTCTGTCCCAGTGCCAGTGTGGCTCTGTCCCAGTGCCGGTGTGGCTCTGTCCCAGTGCCGGTATGGCTCTGTCCCAGTGCCGGTGTGGCTCTGTCCCAGTGATGGTGTGGCTCTGTCCCAGTGCCGGTGTGGCTCTGTCCCAGTGATGGTGTGGCTCTGTCCCAGTGATGGTGTGGCTCTGACCCAGAGATGGTGTGGCTCTGTCCCAGTGATGGTGTGGCTCTGTCCCAGTGATGGTGTGGCTCTGTCCCAGTGCCGGTGTGGCTCTGTCCCAGTGATGGTGTGGCTCTGTCCCAGTGATGGTGTGGCTCTGTCCCAGTGCCGGTGTGGCTCTGTCCCAGTGATGGTGTGGCTCTGTCCCAGTGATGGTGTGGCTCTTTCCCAGTGCCAGTGTGGCTCTGTCCCAGTGACGGTGTGGCTCTGTCCCAGTGATGGTATAGCTCTGTCCCAGTGACGGTGTGGCTCTGTCCCAGTGATGGTGTGGCTCTGTCCAGTGCCAGTGTGGCTCTGTCCCAGTGACGGTATAGCTCTGTCCCAGTGCCAGTGTGGCTCTGTCCCAGTGCCGGTGTGGCTCTGTCCCAGTGATGGTGTGGCTCTGTCCAGTGCCAGTGTGGCTCTGTCCCAGTGACGGTATAGCTCTGTCCCAGTGACGGTGTGGCTCTGTCCCAGTGATGGTGTGGCTCTGTCCCAGTGATGGTATAGCTCTGTCCCAGTGATGGTGTGGCTCTGTCCCAGTGCCAGTGTGGCTCTGTCCCAGTGCCGGTGTGGCTCTGTCCCAGTGATGGTGTGGCTCTGTCCCAGTGATGGTGTGGCTCTGTCCCAGTGATGGTGTGGCTCTGTCCCAGTGCCAGTGTGGCTCTGTCCCAGTGCCGGTGTGGCTCTGTCCCAGTGATGGTGTGGCTCTGTCCCAGTGCCGGTGTGGCTCTGTCCCAGTGCCGGTGCGGCTCTGTCCCAGTGATGGTGTGGCTCTGTCCCAATGCCGGTGTGGCTCTGTCCCAGTGCCGATATGGCTCTGTCCCAGTGCCGGTGTGGCTCTGTCCCAGTGATGGTGTGGCTCTGTCCCAGTGCCAGTGTGGCTCTGTCCCAGTGCCGGTGTGGCTCTGTCCCAGTGATGGTGTGGCTCTGTCCCAGTGATGGTATAGCTCTGTCCCAGTGCCGGTGTGGCTCTGTCCCAGTGCCGGTGTGTCTCTGTCCCAGTGATGGCGTGGCTCTGTCCCAGTGCCAGTGTGTCTCTGTCCCAGTGCCGGTGTGGCTCTGTCCCAGTGATGGTGTGGCACTGTCCAGTGCCAGTGTGGCTCTGTCCCAGTGATGGTGTGTCTCTGTCCCAGTGCCGGTGTGGCTCTGTCCCAGTGATGGTGTGGCTCTGTCCAGTGCCAGTGTGGCTCTGTCCCAGTGCCAGTGTGGCTCTGCCCAGTGCCGGTGTGGCTCTGTCCCAGTGCCGGTGTGGCTCTGTCCCAGTGATGGTGTGGCTCTGTCCCAGTGATGGTGTGGCTCTGTCCCAGTGATGGTGTGGCTCTGTCCCAGTGCCAGTGTGGCTCTGTCCCAGTGATGGTATGGCTCTGTCCCAGTGCCGGTGTGGCTCTGTCCCAGTGATGGTGTGGCTCTGTCCAGTGCCAGTGTGGCTCTGTCCCAGTGCCAGTGTGGCTCTGTCCCAGTGCCGGTGTGGCTCTGTCCCAGTGCCGGTGTGGCTCTGTCCCAGTGCCGGTGTGGCTCTGTCCCAGTGCCGGTGTGGCTCTGTCCCAGTGATGGTGTGGCTCTGTCCCAGTGCCAGTGTGGCTCTGTCCCAGTGATGGTATGGCTCTGTCCAGTGCCAGTGTGGCTCTGTCCCAGTGCCGGTGTGGCTCTGTCCCAGTGATGGTATAGCTCTGTCCCAGTGCCGGTGTGGCTCTGTCCCAGTGCCGGTGTGGCTCTGTCCCAGTGATGGTGTGGCACTGTCCAGTGCCAGTGTGGTTCTGTCCCAGTGCCAGTGTGGCTCTGTCCCAGTGATGGTGTGTCTCTGTCCCAGTGCCGGTATGGCTCTGTCCCAGTGCCGGTGTGGCTCTGTCCAGTGCCAGTGTGGCTCTGTCCCAGTGCCGGCGTGGCTCTGTCCCAGTGATGGTGTGTCTCTGTCCCAGTGCCAGTGTGGCTCTGTCCCAGTGATGGTGTGGCTCTGTCCAGTGCCGGTGTGGCTCTGTCCCAGTGCCGGTGTGGCTCTGTCCCAGTGCCGGTGTGGTTCTGTCCCAGTGATGGTGTGGCTCTGTCCCAGTGCCGGTGTGGCTCTGTCCCAGTGCCGGTGTGGCTCTGTCCCAGTGCCGGTGTGGCTCTGTCCCAGTGCCGGTCTGGCTCTGTTCCAGTTATGTTGTGGCTCTGTCCCAGTGCCGGTGTGGCTCTGTCCCAGTGCCAGTGTGGCTCTGTCCCAGTGATGGTGTGGCTCTGTCCAGTGCCGGTGTGGCTCTGACCCAGTGCCGGTGTGGCTCTGTCCCAGTGCCGGTGTGGCTCTGTCCCAG
This sequence comes from Prionace glauca, assembly GCA_037974335.1. Lineage (NCBI taxonomy): Eukaryota > Metazoa > Chordata > Chondrichthyes > Carcharhiniformes > Carcharhinidae > Prionace > Prionace glauca. The sequence continues at coordinate 156,739,568 of CM075723.1, forward strand.
TGCCGGTGTGGCTCTGTCCCAGTGCCGGTGTGGCTCTGTCCCAGTGATGGTATAGCTCTGTCCCAGTGCTGGTCTGGCTCTGTCCCAGTGATGGTGTGGCTCTGTCCCAGTGCCGGTGTGGCTCTGTCCCAGTGCCGGTGTGGCTCTGTCCCAGTGACGGTATAGCTCTGTCCCAGTGCCGGTCTCGCTCTGTCCCAGTGATAGTGTGGCTCTGTCCCAGTGCCGGTGTGGCTCTGTCCCAGTGCCGGTCTGGCTCTGTCCCAGTGATGGTATAGCTCTGTCCCAGTGCCGGTCTGGCTCTGACCCAGTGCCAGTGTGGTGCTGTCCCAGTGACGGTATAACTCTCTCCCAGTGTCGGTGTGGTGCTGTCCCAGTGATGGTATAGCTCTGTCCCAGTGACGGTGTGGCTCTGTCCCAGTGATGGTGTGGCTCTGTCCCAGTGCCAGTGTGGCTCTGTCCCAGTGACGGTGTGGCTCTGTCCCAGTGCCAGTGTGGCTCTGTCCAGTGCCAGTGTGGCTCTGTCCAGTGCCAGTGTGGCTCTGTCCAGTGCCAGTGTGGCTCTGACCCAGTGATGGTATAGCTCTGTCCCAGTGACGGTGTGGCTCTGTCCCAGTGATGGTGTGGCTCTTCCAGTGCCAGTGTGGCTCTGTCCCAGTGACGGTGTGGCTCTGTCCCAGTGATGGTGTGGCTCTGTCCCAGTGCCGGTGTGGCTCTGTCCCAGTGATGGTGTGGCTCTGTCCAGTGCCAGTGTGGCTCTGTACCAGTGATGGTGTGGCTCTGTCCCAGTGCCGGTGTGGCTCTGTCCCAGTGATGGTATAGCTCTGTCCCAGTGATGGTGTGGCTCTGTCCCAGTGCCGGTGTGGCTCTGTCCCAGTGCCGGTGTGGCTCTGTACCAGTGATGGTGTGGCTCTGTCCCAGTGCCGGTGTGGCTCTGTGCCAGTGATGGTGTGGTTCTGTCCCAATGCCGGTGTGGCTCTGTCCCAGTGTCGGTGTGGCTCTGTCCCAGTGCCGGTGTGGCTCTGTCCCAGTGATGGTGTGGCTCTGTCCCAGTGATGGTGTGGCTCTGTCCCAGTGATGGTGTGGCTCTGTCCCAGTGCCAGTGTGGCTCTGTACCAGTGCCGGTGTGGCTCTGTCCCAGTGATGGTGTGGCTCTGTCCCAGTGATGGTATAGCTCTGTCCCAATGCCGGTATAGCTCTGTCCCAGTGCCGGTGTGGCTCTGTCCCAGTGCCGGTGAGGCTCTGTCCCAGTGATGGTGTGGCTCTGTCCCAGTGCCAGTGTGGCTCTGTACCAGTGATGGTGTGGCTCTGTCCCAGTGCCGGTGTGGCTCTGTCCCAGTGCCGGTGTGGCTCTGTCCCAGTGATAGTGTGGCTCTGTCCCAGTGATGGTGTGGCTCTGACCCAGTGATGGTGTGGCTCTGTCCCAGTGCCAGTGTGGCTCTGTCCCAGTGCCGGTGTGGCTCTGTCCCAGTGATGGTGTGGCTCTGTCCCAGTGCCAGTGTGGCTCTGTCCCAGTGCCGGTGTGGCTCTGTCCCAGTGATGGTGTGGCTCTGTCCCAGTGATGGTGTGGCTCTGTCCCAGTGATGGTATAGCTCTGTCCCAGTGCCGGTGTGGCTCTGTCCCAGTGCCGGTGTGGCTCTGTCCCAGTGCCAGTGTGGCTCTGTCCCAGTGATGGTATAGCTCTGTCCCAGTGCCGGTGTGGCTCTGTCCCAGTGCCGGTGTGGCTCTGTCCCAGTGCCAGTGTGGCTCTGTCCCAGTGCCAGTGTGGCTCTGTCCCAGTGCCGGTGTGGCTCTGTCCCAGTGCCGGTGTGGCTCTGTCCCAGTGCCAGTGTGGCTCTGTCCCAGTGCCAGTGTGGCTCTGTCCCAGTGCCGGTGTGGCTCTGTCCCAGTGATGGTGTGGCTCTGTCCAGTGCCAGTGTGGCTCTGTCCCAGTGCCAGTGTGGCTCTGTCCCAGTGCCGGTGTGGCTCTGTCCCAGTGATGGTGTGGCTCTGTCCAGTGCCAGTGTGGCTCTGTCCCAGTGCCAGTGTGGCTCTGTCCCCGTGCCGGTGTGGCTCTGTCCCAGTGCCGGTGTGGTTCTGTCCCAGTGATGGTGTGGCTCTGTCCCAGTGATGGTGTGGCTCTGTCCCAGTGATGGTGTGGCTCTGTCCCAGTGCCAGTGTGGCTCTGTCCCAGTGCCGGTGTGGCTCTGTCCCAGTGCCGGTATGGCTCTGTCCCAGTGCCGGGGTGGCTCTGTCACAGTGATGGTGTGGCTCTGTCCAGTACCAGTGTGGCTCTGTCCCAGTGCCAGTGTGGCTCTGTCCCAGTGCCGGTGTGGCTCTGTCCCAGTGCCGGTGTGGCTCTGTCCCAGTGCCGGTGTGGCTCTGTCCCAGTGATGGTGTGGCTCTGTCCCAGTGATGGTGTGGCTCTGTCCCAGTGATGGTGTGGCTCTGTCCAGTGCCGGTGTGGCTCTGTCCCAGTGCCAGTGTGGCTCTGTCCCAGTGCCGGTGTGGCTCTGTCCCAGTGATGGTGTGGCTCTGTCCAGTGCCAGTGTGGCTCTGTCCCAGTGCCAGTGTGGCTCTGTCCCAGTGCCGGTGTGGCTCTGTCCCAGTGCCGGTATGGCTCTGTCCCAGTGCCGGTGTGGCTCTGTCCCAGTGCCGGTGTGGCTCTGTCCCAGTGATGGTGTGGCTCTGTCCCAGTGCCAGTGTGGCTCTGTCCCAGTGATGGTGTGGCTCTGTCCAGTGCCAGTGTGGCTCTGTCCCAGTGCCGGTGTGGCTCTGTCCCAGTGATGGTATAGCTCTGTCCCAGTGCCGATGTGGCTCTGTCCCAGTGCCGGTGTGGCTCTGTCCCAGTGATGGTGTGGCACAGTCCAGTGCCAGTGTGGCTCTGTCCCAGTGCCAGTGTGGCTCTGTCCCAGTGATGGTGTGTCTCTGTCCCAGTGCCGGTATGGCTCTGTCCCAGTGCCGGTGTGGCTCTGTCCAGTGCCAGTGTGGCTCTGTCCCAGTGCCGGTGTGGCTCTGTCCCAGTGATGGTGTGTCTCTGTCACAGTGCCAGTGTGGCTCTGTCCCAGTGATGGTGTGGCTCTGTCCAGTGCCGGTGTGGCTCTGTCCCAGTGCCGGTGCGGCTCTGTCCCAGTGCCGGTGTGGCTCTGTCCCAGTGATGGTATAGCTCTGTCCCAGTGCTGGTCTGGCTCTGTCCCAGTGATGTTGTGGCTCTGTCCCAGTGCCGGTGTGGCTCTGTCCCAGTGCCAGTGTGGCTCTGTCCCAGTGATGGTGTGGCTCTGTCCCAGTGCCGGTGTGGCTCTGTCCCAGTGCCGGTGTGGCTCTGTCCCAGTGCCGGTGTGGCTCTGTCCCAGTGCCGGTGTGGCTCTGTCCCAGTGATAGTATAGCTCTGTCCCAGTGCTGGTCTGGCTCTGTCCCAGTGATGGTGTGGCTCTGTCCCAGTTCCAGTGTGGCTCTGTCCCAGTGCCGGTGTGGCTCTGTCCCAGTGCCGGTGTGGCTCTGTCCCAGTGCCGGTCTGGCTCTGTCCCAGTGATGGTATAGCTCTGTCCCAGTGCCGGTCTGGCTCTGACCCAGTGCCAGTGTGGTGCTGTCCCAGTGATGGTATAGCTCTGTCTCATTGACGGTGTGGCTCTGTCCCAGTGATGGTGTGGCTCTGTCCCAGTGATGGTATAGCTCTGTCTCATTGACGGTGTGGCTCTGTCCCAGTGATGGTGTGGCTCTGTCCCAGTGCCAGTGTGGCTCTGTCCCAGTGCCGGTGTGGCTCTGTCCCAGTGCCGGTGTGGCTCTGTCCCAGTGATAGTGTGGCTCTGTCCCAGTGATGGTGTGGCTCTGTCCCAGTGATGGTGTGGCTCTGTCCCAGTGCCAGTGTGGCTCTATCCCAGTGCCGGTGTGGCTCTGTCCCAGTGATGGTGTGGCTCTGTCCCAGTGATGGTGTGGCTCTGTCCCAGTGATGGTATAGCTCTGTCCCAGTGCCGGTGTGGCTCTGTCCCAGTGCCGGTGTGGCTCTGTCCCAGTGCCAGTGTGGCTCTGCCCAGTGCCAGTGTGGCTCTGTACCAGTGCCGGTGTGGCTCTGTCCCAGTGCCGGTGTGGCTCTGTCCCAGTGCCAGTGTGGCTCTGTCCCAGTGCCAGTGTGGCTCTGTCCCAGTGCCGGTGTGGCTCTGTCCCAGTGATGGTGTGGCTCTGTCCAGTGCCAGTGTGGCTCTGTCCCAGTGCCAGTGTGGCTCTGTCCCAGTGCCGGTGTGGCTCTGTCCCAGTGCCGGTGTGGTTCTGTCCCAGTGATGGTGTGGCTCTATCCCAGTGATGGTGTGGCTCTGTCCCAGTGATGGTGTGGCTCTGTCCCAGTGCCAGTGTGGCTCTGTCCCAGTGCCGGTGTGGCTCTGTCCCAGTGCCGGTATGGCTCTGTCCCAGTGCCGGTGTGGCTCTGTCCCAGTGATGGTGTGGCTCTGTCCCAGTGCCGGTGTGGCTCTGTCCCAGTGATGGTGTGGCTCTGTCCCAGTGATGGTGTGGCTCTGACCCAGAGATGGTGTGGCTCTGTCCCAGTGATGGTGTGGCTCTGTCCCAGTGATGGTGTGGCTCTGTCCCAGTGCCGGTGTGGCTCTGTCCCAGTGATGGTGTGGCTCTGTCCCAGTGATGGTGTGGCTCTGTCCCAGTGCCGGTGTGGCTCTGTCCCAGTGATGGTGTGGCTCTGTCCCAGTGATGGTGTGGCTCTTTCCCAGTGCCAGTGTGGCTCTGTCCCAGTGACGGTGTGGCTCTGTCCCAGTGATGGTATAGCTCTGTCCCAGTGACGGTGTGGCTCTGTCCCAGTGATGGTGTGGCTCTGTCCAGTGCCAGTGTGGCTCTGTCCCAGTGACGGTATAGCTCTGTCCCAGTGCCAGTGTGGCTCTGTCCCAGTGCCGGTGTGGCTCTGTCCCAGTGATGGTGTGGCTCTGTCCAGTGCCAGTGTGGCTCTGTCCCAGTGACGGTATAGCTCTGTCCCAGTGACGGTGTGGCTCTGTCCCAGTGATGGTGTGGCTCTGTCCCAGTGATGGTATAGCTCTGTCCCAGTGATGGTGTGGCTCTGTCCCAGTGCCAGTGTGGCTCTGTCCCAGTGCCGGTGTGGCTCTGTCCCAGTGATGGTGTGGCTCTGTCCCAGTGATGGTGTGGCTCTGTCCCAGTGATGGTGTGGCTCTGTCCCAGTGCCAGTGTGGCTCTGTCCCAGTGCCGGTGTGGCTCTGTCCCAGTGATGGTGTGGCTCTGTCCCAGTGCCGGTGTGGCTCTGTCCCAGTGCCGGTGCGGCTCTGTCCCAGTGATGGTGTGGCTCTGTCCCAATGCCGGTGTGGCTCTGTCCCAGTGCCGATATGGCTCTGTCCCAGTGCCGGTGTGGCTCTGTCCCAGTGATGGTGTGGCTCTGTCCCAGTGCCAGTGTGGCTCTGTCCCAGTGCCGGTGTGGCTCTGTCCCAGTGATGGTGTGGCTCTGTCCCAGTGATGGTATAGCTCTGTCCCAGTGCCGGTGTGGCTCTGTCCCAGTGCCGGTGTGTCTCTGTCCCAGTGATGGCGTGGCTCTGTCCCAGTGCCAGTGTGTCTCTGTCCCAGTGCCGGTGTGGCTCTGTCCCAGTGATGGTGTGGCACTGTCCAGTGCCAGTGTGGCTCTGTCCCAGTGATGGTGTGTCTCTGTCCCAGTGCCGGTGTGGCTCTGTCCCAGTGATGGTGTGGCTCTGTCCAGTGCCAGTGTGGCTCTGTCCCAGTGCCAGTGTGGCTCTGCCCAGTGCCGGTGTGGCTCTGTCCCAGTGCCGGTGTGGCTCTGTCCCAGTGATGGTGTGGCTCTGTCCCAGTGATGGTGTGGCTCTGTCCCAGTGATGGTGTGGCTCTGTCCCAGTGCCAGTGTGGCTCTGTCCCAGTGATGGTATGGCTCTGTCCCAGTGCCGGTGTGGCTCTGTCCCAGTGATGGTGTGGCTCTGTCCAGTGCCAGTGTGGCTCTGTCCCAGTGCCAGTGTGGCTCTGTCCCAGTGCCGGTGTGGCTCTGTCCCAGTGCCGGTGTGGCTCTGTCCCAGTGCCGGTGTGGCTCTGTCCCAGTGCCGGTGTGGCTCTGTCCCAGTGATGGTGTGGCTCTGTCCCAGTGCCAGTGTGGCTCTGTCCCAGTGATGGTATGGCTCTGTCCAGTGCCAGTGTGGCTCTGTCCCAGTGCCGGTGTGGCTCTGTCCCAGTGATGGTATAGCTCTGTCCCAGTGCCGGTGTGGCTCTGTCCCAGTGCCGGTGTGGCTCTGTCCCAGTGATGGTGTGGCACTGTCCAGTGCCAGTGTGGTTCTGTCCCAGTGCCAGTGTGGCTCTGTCCCAGTGATGGTGTGTCTCTGTCCCAGTGCCGGTATGGCTCTGTCCCAGTGCCGGTGTGGCTCTGTCCAGTGCCAGTGTGGCTCTGTCCCAGTGCCGGCGTGGCTCTGTCCCAGTGATGGTGTGTCTCTGTCCCAGTGCCAGTGTGGCTCTGTCCCAGTGATGGTGTGGCTCTGTCCAGTGCCGGTGTGGCTCTGTCCCAGTGCCGGTGTGGCTCTGTCCCAGTGCCGGTGTGGTTCTGTCCCAGTGATGGTGTGGCTCTGTCCCAGTGCCGGTGTGGCTCTGTCCCAGTGCCGGTGTGGCTCTGTCCCAGTGCCGGTGTGGCTCTGTCCCAGTGCCGGTCTGGCTCTGTTCCAGTTATGTTGTGGCTCTGTCCCAGTGCCGGTGTGGCTCTGTCCCAGTGCCAGTGTGGCTCTGTCCCAGTGATGGTGTGGCTCTGTCCAGTGCCGGTGTGGCTCTGACCCAGTGCCGGTGTGGCTCTGTCCCAGTGCCGGTGTGGCTCTGTCCCAGTGCCGGTGTGGCTCTGTCCCAGTGCCGGTGTGGCTCTGTCCCAGTGATGGTATAGCTCTGTCCCAGTGCTGGTCTGGCTCTGTCCCAGTGATGGTGTGGCTCTGTCCCAGTGCCGGTGTGGCTCTGTCCCAGTGCCGGTGTGGCTCTGTCCCAGTGACGGTATAGCTCTGTCCCAGTGCCGGTCTCGCTCTGTCCCAGTGATAGTGTGGCTCTGTCCCAGTGCCGGTGTGGCTCTGTCCCAGTGCCGGTCTGGCTCTGTCCCAGTGATGGTATAGCTCTGTCCCAGTGCCGGTCTGGCTCTGACCCAGTGCCAGTGTGGTGCTGTCCCAGTGACGGTATAACTCTCTCCCAGTGTCGGTGTGGTGCTGTCCCAGTGATGGTATAGCTCTGTCCCAGTGACGGTGTGGCTCTGTCCCAGTGATGGTGTGGCTCTGTCCCAGTGCCAGTGTGGCTCTGTCCCAGTGACGGTGTGGCTCTGTCCCAGTGCCAGTGTGGCTCTGTCCAGTGCCAGTGTGGCTCTGTCCAGTGCCAGTGTGGCTCTGTCCAGTGCCAGTGTGGCTCTGACCCAGTGATGGTATAGCTCTGTCCCAGTGACGGTGTGGCTCTGTCCCAGTGATGGTGTGGCTCTTCCAGTGCCAGTGTGGCTCTGTCCCAGTGACGGTGTGGCTCTGTCCCAGTGATGGTGTGGCTCTGTCCCAGTGCCGGTGTGGCTCTGTCCCAGTGATGGTGTGGCTCTGTCCAGTGCCAGTGTGGCTCTGTACCAGTGATGGTGTGGCTCTGTCCCAGTGCCGGTGTGGCTCTGTCCCAGTGATGGTATAGCTCTGTCCCAGTGATGGTGTGGCTCTGTCCCAGTGCCGGTGTGGCTCTGTCCCAGTGCCGGTGTGGCTCTGTACCAGTGATGGTGTGGCTCTGTCCCAGTGCCGGTGTGGCTCTGTGCCAGTGATGGTGTGGTTCTGTCCCAATGCCGGTGTGGCTCTGTCCCAGTGTCGGTGTGGCTCTGTCCCAGTGCCGGTGTGGCTCTGTCCCAGTGATGGTGTGGCTCTGTCCCAGTGATGGTGTGGCTCTGTCCCAGTGATGGTGTGGCTCTGTCCCAGTGCCAGTGTGGCTCTGTACCAGTGCCGGTGTGGCTCTGTCCCAGTGATGGTGTGGCTCTGTCCCAGTGATGGTATAGCTCTGTCCCAATGCCGGTATAGCTCTGTCCCAGTGCCGGTGTGGCTCTGTCCCAGTGCCGGTGAGGCTCTGTCCCAGTGATGGTGTGGCTCTGTCCCAGTGCCAGTGTGGCTCTGTACCAGTGATGGTGTGGCTCTGTCCCAGTGCCGGTGTGGCTCTGTCCCAGTGCCGGTGTGGCTCTGTCCCAGTGATAGTGTGGCTCTGTCCCAGTGATGGTGTGGCTCTGACCCAGTGATGGTGTGGCTCTGTCCCAGTGCCAGTGTGGCTCTGTCCCAGTGCCGGTGTGGCTCTGTCCCAGTGATGGTGTGGCTCTGTCCCAGTGATGGTGTGGCTCTGTCCCAGTGATGGTATAGCTCTGTCCCAGTGCCGGTGTGGCTCTGTCCCAGTGCCGGTGTGGCTCTGTCCCAGTGCCGTTGTGGCTCTGTCCCAGTGACGGTGTGGCTCTGTCCCAGTGATGGTGTGGCTCTTCCAGTGCCAGTGTGGCTCTGTCCCAGTGATGGTGTGGCTCTGTCCCAGTGATGGTGTGGCTCTGTCCCAGTGATGGTGTGGCTCTGTCCCAGTGCCGGTGTGGCTCTGTCCCAGTGCCAGTGTGGCTCTGTCCCAGTGCCAGTGTGGCTCTGTCCCAGTGCCGGTGTGGCTCTGTCCCAGTGATGGTGTGGCTCTGTCCAGTGCCAGTGTGGCTCTGTCCCAGTGCCAGTGTGGCTCTGTCCCAGTGCCGGTGTGGCTCTGTCCCAGTGATGGTGTGGCTCTGTCCAGTGCCAGTGTGGCTCTGTCCCAGTGCCAGTGTGGCTCTGTCCCCGTGCCGGTGTGGCTCTGTCCCAGTGCCGGTGTGGTTCTGTCCCAGTGATGGTGTGGCTCTGTCCCAGTGATGGTGTGGCTCTGTCCCAGTGATGGTGTGGCTCTGTCCCAGTGCCAGTGTGGCTCTGTCCCAGTGCCGGTGTGGCTCTGTCCCAGTGCCGGTATGGCTCTGTCCCAGTGCCGGGGTGGCTCTGTCACAGTGATGGTGTGGCTCTGTCCAGTACCAGTGTGGCTCTGTCCCAGTGCCAGTGTGGCTCTGTCCCAGTGCCGGTGTGGCTCTGTCCCAGTGCCGGTGTGGCTCTGTCCCAGTGCCGGTGTGGCTCTGTCCCAGTGATGGTGTGGCTCTGTCCCAGTGATGGTGTGGCTCTGTCCCAGTGATGGTGTGGCTCTGTCCAGTGCCGGTGTGGCTCTGTCCCAGTGCCAGTGTGGCTCTGTCCCAGTGCCGGTGTGGCTCTGTCCCAGTGATGGTGTGGCTCTGTCCAGTGCCAGTGTGGCTCTGTCCCAGTGCCAGTGTGGCTCTGTCCCAGTGCCGGTGTGGCTCTGTCCCAGTGCCGGTATGGCTCTGTCCCAGTGCCGGTGTGGCTCTGTCCCAGTGCCGGTGTGGCTCTGTCCCAGTGATGGTGTGGCTCTGTCCCAGTGCCAGTGTGGCTCTGTCCCAGTGATGGTGTGGCTCTGTCCAGTGCCAGTGTGGCTCTGTCCCAGTGCCGGTGTGGCTCTGTCCCAGTGATGGTATAGCTCTGTCCCAGTGCCGATGTGGCTCTGTCCCAGTGCCGGTGTGGCTCTGTCCCAGTGATGGTGTGGCACAGTCCAGTGCCAGTGTGGCTCTGTCCCAGTGCCAGTGTGGCTCTGTCCCAGTGATGGTGTGTCTCTGTCCCAGTGCCGGTATGGCTCTGTCCCAGTGCCGGTGTGGCTCTGTCCAGTGCCAGTGTGGCTCTGTCCCAGTGCCGGTGTGGCTCTGTCCCAGTGATGGTGTGTCTCTGTCACAGTGCCAGTGTGGCTCTGTCCCAGTGATGGTGTGGCTCTGTCCAGTGCCGGTGTGGCTCTGTCCCAGTGCCGGTGCGGCTCTGTCCCAGTGCCGGTGTGGCTCTGTCCCAGTGATGGTATAGCTCTGTCCCAGTGCTGGTCTGGCTCTGTCCCAGTGATGTTGTGGCTCTGTCCCAGTGCCGGTGTGGCTCTGTCCCAGTGCCAGTGTGGCTCTGTCCCAGTGATGGTGTGGCTCTGTCCCAGTGCCGGTGTGGCTCTGTCCCAGTGCCGGTGTGGCTCTGTCCCAGTGCCGGTGTGGCTCTGTCCCAGTGCCGGTGTGGCTCTGTCCCAGTGATAGTATAGCTCTGTCCCAGTGCTGGTCTGGCTCTGTCCCAGTGATGGTGTGGCTCTGTCCCAGTTCCAGTGTGGCTCTGTCCCAGTGCCGGTGTGGCTCTGTCCCAGTGCCGGTGTGGCTCTGTCCCAGTGCCGGTCTGGCTCTGTCCCAGTGATGGTATAGCTCTGTCCCAGTGCCGGTCTGGCTCTGACCCAGTGCCAGTGTGGTGCTGTCCCAGTGATGGTATAGCTCTGTCTCATTGACGGTGTGGCTCTGTCCCAGTGATGGTGTGGCTCTGTCCCAGCGATGGTATAGCTCTGTCTCATTGACGGTGTGGCTCTGTCCCAGTGATGGTGTGGCTCTGTCCCAGTGCCAGTGTGGCTCTGTCCCAGTGCCGGTGTGGCTCTGTCCCAGTGCCGGTGTGGCTCTGTCCCAGTGATAGTGTGGCTCTGTCCCAGTGATGGTGTGGCTCTGTCCCAGTGATGGTGTGGCTCTGTCCCAGTGCCAGTGTGGCTCTATCCCAGTGCCGGTGTGGCTCTGTCCCAGTGATGGTGTGGCTCTGTCCCAGTGATGGTGTGGCTCTGTCCCAGTGATGGTATAGCTCTGTCCCAGTGCCGGTGTGGCTCTGTCCCAGTGCCGGTGTGGCTCTGTCCCAGTGCCAGTGTGGCTCTGCCCAGTGCCAGTGTGGCTCTGTCCCAGTGCCGGTGTGGCTCTGTCCCAGTGCCGGTGTGGCTCTGTCCCAGTGCCAGTGTGGCTCTGTCCCAGTGCCAGTGTGGCTCTGTCCCAGTGCCGGTGTGGCTCTGTCCCAGTGATGGTGTGGCTCTGTCCAGTGCCAGTGTGGCTCTGTCCCAGTGCCAGTGTGGCTCTGTCCCAGTGCCGGTGTGGCTCTGTCCCAGTGCCGGTGTGGTTCTGTCCCAGTGATGGTGTGGCTCTATCCCAGTGATGGTGTGGCTCTGTCCCAGTGATGGTGTGGCTCTGTCCCAGTGCCAGTGTGGCTCTGTCCCAGTGCCGGTGTGGCTCTGTCCCAGTGCCGGTATGGCTCTGTCCCAGTGCCGGTGTGGCTCTGTCCCAGTGATGGTGTGGCTCTGTCCCAGTGCCGGTGTGGCTCTGTCCCAGTGATGGTGTGGCTCTGTCCCAGTGATGGTGTGGCTCTGACCCAGAGATGGTGTGGCTCTGTCCCAGTGATGGTGTGGCTCTGTCCCAGTGATGGTGTGGCTCTGTCCCAGTGCCGGTGTGGCTCTGTCCCAGTGATGGTGTGGCTCTGTCCCAGTGATGGTGTGGCTCTGTCCCAGTGCCGGTGTGGCTCTGTCCCAGTGATGGTGTGGCTCTGTCCCAGTGATGGTGTGGCTCTTTCCCAGTGCCAGTGTGGCTCTGTCCCAGTGACGGTGTGGCTCTGTCCCAGTGATGGTATAGCTCTGTCCCAGTGACGGTGTGGCTCTGTCCCAGTGATGGTGTGGCTCTGTCCCAGTGCCAGTGTGGCTCTGTCCCAGTGCCGGTGTGGCTCTGTCCCAGTGATGGTGTGGCTCTGTCCAGTGCCAGTGTGGCTCTGTCCCAGTGACGGTATAGCTCTGTCCCAGTGACGGTGTGGCTCTGTCCCAGTGATGGTGTGGCTCTGTCCCAGTGATGGTATAGCTCTGTCCCAGTGATGGTGTGGCTCTGTCCCAGTGCCAGTGTGGCTCTGTCCCAGTGCCGGTGTGGCTCTGTCCCAGTGATGGTGTGGCTCTGTCCCAGTGATGGTGTGGCTCTGTCCCAGTGATGGTGTGGCTCTGTCCCAGTGCCAGTGTGGCTCTGTCCCAGTGCCGGTGTGGCTCTGTCCCAGTGATGGTGTGGCTCTGTCCCAGTGCCGGTGTGGCTCTGTCCCAGTGCCGGTGCGGCTCTGTCCCAGTGATGGTGTGGCTCTGTCCCAATGCCGGTGTGGCTCTGTCCCAGTGCCGATATGGCTCTGTCCCAGTGCCGGTGTGGCTCTGTCCCAGTGATGGTGTGGCTCTGTCCCAGTGCCAGTGTGGCTCTGTCCCAGTGCCGGTGTGGCTCTGTCCCAGTGATGGTGTGGCTCTGTCCCAGTGATGGTATAGCTCTGTCCCAGTGCCGGTGTGGCTCTGTCCCAGTGCCGGTGTGTCTCTGTCCCAGTGATGGCGTGGCTCTGTCCCAGTGCCAGTGTGTCTCTGTCCCAGTGCCGGTGTGGCTCTGTCCCAGTGATGGTGTGGCACTGTCCAGTGCCAGTGTGGCTCTGTCCCAGTGATGGTGTGTCTCTGTCCCAGTGCCGGTGTGGCTCTGTCCCAGTGATGGTGTGGCTCTGTCCAGTGCCAGTGTGGCTCTGTCCCAGTGCCAGTGTGGCTCTGCCCAGTGCCGGTGTGGCTCTGTCCCAGTGCCGGTGTGGCTCTGTCCCAGTGATGGTGTGGCTCTGTCCCAGTGATGGTGTGGCTCTGTCCCAGTGATGGTGTGGCTCTGTCCCAGTGCCAGTGTGGCTCTGTCCCAGTGATGGTATGGCTCTGTCCCAGTGCCGGTGTGGCTCTGTCCCAGTGATGGTGTGGCTCTGTCCAGTGCCAGTGTGGCTCTGTCCCAGTGCCAGTGTGGCTCTGTCCCAGTGCCGGTGTGGCTCTGTCCCAGTGCCGGTGTGGCTCTGTCCCAGTGCCGGTGTGGCTCTGTCCCAGTGCCGGTGTGGCTCTGTCCCAGTGATGGTGTGGCTCTGTCCCAGTGCCAGTGTGGCTCTGTCCCAGTGATGGTATGGCTCTGTCCAGTGCCAGTGTGGCTCTGTCCCAGTGCCGGTGTGGCTCTGTCCCAGTGATGGTATAGCTCTGTCCCAGTGCCGGTGTGGCTCTGTCCCAGTGCCGGTGTGGCTCTGTCCCAGTGATGGTGTGGCACTGTCCAGTGCCAGTGTGGTTCTGTCCCAGTGCCAGTGTGGCTCTGTCCCAGTGATGGTGTGTCTCTGTCCCAGTGCCGGTATGGCTCTGTCCCAGTGCCGGTGTGGCTCTGTCCAGTGCCAGTGTGGCTCTGTCCCAGTGCCGGTGTGGCTCTGTCCCAGTGATGGTGTGTCTCTGTCCCAGTGCCAGTGTGGCTCTGTCCCAGTGATGGTGTGGCTCTGTCCAGTGCCGGTGTGGCTCTGTCCCAGTGCCGGTGTGGCTCTGTCCCAGTGCCGGTGTGGTTCTGTCCCAGTGATGGTGTGGCTCTGTCCCAGTGCCGGTGTGGCTCTGTCCCAGTGCCGGTGTGGCTCTGTCCCAGTGCCGGTGTGGCTCTGTCCCAGTGCCGGTCTGGCTCTGTTCCAGTTATGTTGTGGCTCTGTCCCAGTGCCGGTGTGGCTCTGTCCCAGTGCCAGTGTGGCTCTGTCCCAGTGATGGTGTGGCTCTGTCCAGTGCCGGTGTGGCTCTGACCCAGTGCCGGTGTGGCTCTGTCCCAGTGCCGGTGTGGCTCTGTCCCAGTGCCGGTGTGGCTCTGTCCCAGTGCCGGTGTGGCTCTGTCCCAGTGATGGTATAGCTCTGTCCCAGTGCTGGTCTGGCTCTGTCCCAGTGATGGTGTGGCTCTGTCCCAGTGCCGGTGTGGCTCTGTCCCAGTGCCGGTGTGGCTCTGTCCCAGTGACGGTATAGCTCTGTCCCAGTGCCGGTCTCGCTCTGTCCCAGTGATAGTGTGGCTCTGTCCCAGTGCCGGTGTGGCTCTGTCCCAGTGCCGGTCTGGCTCTGTCCCAGTGATGGTATAGCTCTGTCCCAGTGCCGGTCTGGCTCTGACCCAGTGCCAGTGTGGTGCTGTCCCAGTGACGGTATAACTCTCTCCCAGTGTCGGTGTGGTGCTGTCCCAGTGATGGTATAGCTCTGTCCCAGTGACGGTGTGGCTCTGTCCCAGTGATGGTGTGGCTCTGTCCCAGTGCCAGTGTGGCTCTGTCCCAGTGACGGTGTGGCTCTGTCCCAGTGCCAGTGTGGCTCTGTCCAGTGCCAGTGTGGCTCTGTCCAGTGCCAGTGTGGCTCTGTCCAGTGCCAGTGTGGCTCTGACCCAGTGATGGTATAGCTCTGTCCCAGTGACGGTGTGGCTCTGTCCCAGTGATGGTGTGGCTCTTCCAGTGCCAGTGTGGCTCTGTCCCAGTGACGGTGTGGCTCTGTCCCAGTGATGGTGTGGCTCTGTCCCAGTGCCGGTGTGGCTCTGTCCCAGTGATGGTGTGGCTCTGTCCAGTGCCAGTGTGGCTCTGTACCAGTGATGGTGTGGCTCTGTCCCAGTGCCGGTGTGGCTCTGTCCCAGTGATGGTATAGCTCTGTCCCAGTGATGGTGTGGCTCTGTCCCAGTGCCGGTGTGGCTCTGTCCCAGTGCCGGTGTGGCTCTGTACCAGTGATGGTGTGGCTCTGTCCCAGTGCCGGTGTGGCTCTGTGCCAGTGATGGTGTGGTTCTGTCCCAATGCCGGTGTGGCTCTGTCCCAGTGTCGGTGTGGCTCTGTCCCAGTGCCGGTGTGGCTCTGTCCCAGTGATGGTGTGGCTCTGTCCCAGTGATGGTGTGGCTCTGTCCCAGTGATGGTGTGGCTCTGTCCCAGTGCCAGTGTGGCTCTGTACCAGTGCCGGTGTGGCTCTGTCCCAGTGATGGTGTGGCTCTGTCCCAGTGATGGTATAGCTCTGTCCCAATGCCGGTATAGCTCTGTCCCAGTGCCGGTGTGGCTCTGTCCCAGTGCCGGTGAGGCTCTGTCCCAGTGATGGTGTGGCTCTGTCCCAGTGCCAGTGTGGCTCTGTACCAGTGATGGTGTGGCTCTGTCCCAGTGCCGGTGTGGCTCTGTCCCAGTGCCGGTGTGGCTCTGTCCCAGTGATAGTGTGGCTCTGTCCCAGTGATGGTGTGGCTCTGACCCAGTGATGGTGTGGCTCTGTCCCAGTGCCAGTGTGGCTCTGTCCCAGTGCCGGTGTGGCTCTGTCCCAGTGATGGTGTGGCTCTGTCCCAGTGATGGTGTGGCTCTGTCCCAGTGATGGTATAGCTCTGTCCCAGTGCCGGTGTGGCTCTGTCCCAGTGCCGGTGTGGCTCTGTCCCAGTGCCGTTGTGGCTCTGTCCCAGTGCCAGTGTGGCTCTGTCCCAGTGCCAGTGTGGCTCTGTCCCAGTGCCGGTGTGGCTCTGTCCCAGTGATGGTGTGGCTCTGTCCAGTGCCAGTGTGGCTCTGTCCCAGTGCCAGTGTGGCTCTGTCCCAGTGCCGGTGTGGCTCTGTCCCAGTGCCGGTGTGGTTCTGTCCCAGTGATGGTGTGACTCTGTCCCAGTGATGGTGTGGCTCTGTCCCAGTGATGGTGTGGCTCTGTCCCAGTGCCAGTGTGGCTCTGTCCCAGTGCCTGTGTGGCTCTGTCCCAGTGCCGGTATGGCTCTGTCCCAGTGCCGGTGTGGCTCTGTCCCAGTGATGGTGTGGCTCTGTCCCAGTGCCGGTGTGGCTCTGTCCCAGTGATGGTGTGGCTCTGTCCCAGTGATGGTGTGGCTCTGTCCCAGTGATGGTGTGGCTCTGTCCCAGTGCCGGTGTGGCTCTGTCCCAGTGATGGTGTGGCTCTGTCCCAGTGATGGTGTGGCTCTGTCCCAGTGCCGGTGTGGCTCTGTCCCAGTGATGGTGTGGCTCTGTCCCAGTGATGGTGTGGCTCTGTCCCAGTGCCGGTGTGGCTCTGTCCCAGTGCCAGTGTGGCTCTGTCCCAGTGATGGTGTGGCTCTGTCCCAGTGCCGGTGTGGCTCTGTCCCAGTGATGGTGTGGCTCTGTCCCAGTGCCGGTGTGGCTCTGTCCCAGTGCTAGTGTGGCTCTGTCCCAGAGATGGTGTGGCTCTGTCTCAGTGCCAGTGTGCCTCTGTCCCAGTGCCAGTGTGGCTCTGTCCCAGTGCCGGTGTGGCTCTGTCCCAGTGATGGTGTGGCTCTGTCCCAGTGCCGGTGTGGCTCTGTCCCAGTGCCGGTGTGGCTCTGTCCCAGTGCCGGTGTGGCTCTGTCCCAGTGCCGGTGTGGCTCTGTCCCAGTGATGGTGTGGCTCTGTCCCAGTGATGGTGTGGCTCTGTCCCAGTGATGGTGTGGCTCTGTCCCAGTGCCTGTCTGGCTCTGACCCAGTGCCAGTGTGGTGCTGTCCCAGTGACGGTATAACTCTGTCCCAGTGCCGGTGTGGCTCTGTCCCAGTGCCGGTGTGGCTCTGTCCCAGTGATGGTGTGGCTCTGTCCCAGTGCCGGTGTGGCTCTGTCCAGTGCCAGTGTGGCTCTGTCCCAGTGCCGGTGTGGCTCTGTCCCAGTGATGGTGTTGCTCTGTCCCAGTGCTGGTGTGGCTCTGTCCCAGTGCCAGTGTGGCTCTGTCCCAGTGATGGTGTGGCTCTGTCCCAATGCCGGTGTGGCTCTGTCCCAGTGCCAGTGTGGCTCTGTCCCAGTGGTGGTGTGGCTCTGTCCCAGTGCCGGTGTGGCTCTGTCCAGTGCCAGTGTGGCTCTGTCCCAGTGCCGGTGTGGCTCTGTCCCAGTGATGGTGTGGCTCTGTCCCAGTGCCGGTGTGGCTCTGTCCAGTGCCAGTGTGGCTCTGTCCCAGTGCCGGTGTGGCTCTGTCCCAGTGATGGTGTGGCTCTGTCCCAGTGCCGGTGTGGCTCTGTCCCAGTGCCAGTGTGGCTCTGTCCCAGTGATGGTGTGGCTCTGTCCAGTGCCAGTGTGGCTCTGTCCCAGTGCCGGTGTGGCTCTGTCCCAGTGATGGTGTGGCTCTGTCCCAGTGCCGGTGTGGCTCTGTCCCAGTGCCAGTGTGGCTCTGTCCCAGTGATGGTGTGGCTCTGTCCCAGTTCCAGTGTGGTTCTGTCCCAGTGCCGGTGTGGCTCTGTCCCAGTGACGGTATAGCTCTGTCCCAGTGCCAGTGTGGCTCTGTCCCAGTGCCGGTGTGGCTCTGTCCCAGTGATGGTATAGCTCTGTCCCAGTGCCAGTGTGGCTCTGTCCCAGTGCCGGTGTGGCTCTGTCCCAGTGATGGTATAGCTCTGTCCCAGTGCCAGTGTGGCTCTGTCCCAGTGCCAGTGTGGCTCTGTCCCAGTGATGGTATAGCTCTGTCCCAGTGCCAGTGTGGCTCTGTCCCAGTGCCGGTGTGGCTCTGTCCCAGTGATGGTATAGCTCTGTCCCAGAGCCAGTCTTGCTCTGTCCCAGTGCCGGTGTGGCTCTGTCCCAGTGCCGGTGTGGCTCTGTCCCAGTGCCGGTGTGGCTCTGTCCCAGTGGCAGTGTGGCTCTGTCCCAGTGCCAGTGTGGCTCTGTCCCAGTGCCAGTGTGGCTCTGTCCCAGTGATGGTATAGCTCTGTCCCAGTGCCAGTGTGGCTCTGTCCCAGTGCCGGTGTGGCTCTGTCCCAGTGATGGTATAGCTCTGTCCCAGAGCCAGTCTTGCTCTGTCCCAGTGCCGGTGTGGCTCTGTCCCAGTGCCGGTGTGGCTCTGTCCCAGTGCCGGTGTGGCTCTGTCCCAGTGGCAGTGTGGCTCTGTCCCAGTGCCAGTGTGGCTCTGTCCCAGTGATGGTATAGCTCTGTCCCAGTGCCAGTGTGGCTCTGTCCCAGTGCCGGTGTGGCTCTGTCCCAGTGATGGTATAGCTCTGTCCCAGAGCCAGTCTTGCTCTGTCCCAGTGCCGGTGTGGCTCTGTCCCAGTGCCGGTGTGGCTCTGTCCCAGTGCCGGTGTGGCTCTGTCCCAGTGGCAGTGTGGCTCTGTCCCAGTGATGGTATAGCTCTGTCCCAGTGCCAGTGTGGCTCTGTCCCAGTGCCAGTGTGGCTCTGTCCCAGTGATGGTATAGCTCTGTCCCAGTGCCGGTGTGGCTCTGTCCCAGTGCCGGTGTGGCTCTGACCCAGTGATGGTATAGATAGGCCGACTAGAGGTGAGGCTATATTGGATTTGGTGCTCGGTAATGAGCCGGACCAGGTGCTAGAATTGGAAGTTGGTGTACAGTTTGGAGATAGTGACCACAATTCGATTACATTCACCTTAGTGATGGAAAGGGATAGGCATGAACCTCGGGTCAGTAGTTTCAGCTGGGGGAAGGGTAATTATGAGGCTATTAGGAGAGAATTAGGAAGCATTGGTTGGAATGGGAGATTACAGGGACTGGGAACATCCGAGATGTGGAGATTTTTCAAGGAGCAGCTATTGCGGGTCTGTGATAGGTATATCCCTGTCAGGCAAGGAGGATTTGGTAGGCCCAGGGAACCGTGGTGCACCAAAAAAGTTGATTCGTTGGTTAGGAAGAAAAAGGAGGCTTATGTTCGGATGAGGCTTGAGGGCTCAGGTAGTGCATTAGAAAGTTTTAGATTGGCTAGGAGGGAGTTGAAGAGGGAGTTAAGAAGGGCTAAAAGAGGACATGAGATGATTTTGGCTGATAGGATTAAGGAGAACCCTAAGGCGTTTTACAGGTATGTCAAGAACAGAAGGTTGGTTAGGACAAGATTAGGGCCAGTTACAGACAGTAGAGGGAAGTTGTGCGTGGAACCGGAGGAGATTGGAGAGGCGTTGAACCAATATTTCTCTTCGGTGTTCACGCAAGGGGACAGGAATGTAGCTGAGGAGGACACTGGGGTGCAGGGGTGTGTAATAGATAGTATTGCAGTTGATACGGGGGATGTGCTGGATATTTTAGAGGGATTGAAAATAGATAAGTCCCCTGGTCCAGATGGGATTTACCCTAGGATTCTTTGGGAGGCAAGAGGGGTGATTGCGGAGCCTCTGGCTCTGATCTTCAGGTCGTCGTTAGTCTCTGGTATAGTACCAGAAGATTGGAGGACAGCAAATGTTGTCCCATTGTTTAAGAAGGGGAGAAGGGACTTCCCTGGGAATTATAGACCGGTGAGTCTTACTTCTGTGGTGGGTAAGGTTTTGGAAAGGATTATTAGAGACAGGATTTATAGTTATTTGGAAAGTAATGAGTTGATTAGAGACAGTCAGCATGGTTTTGTAGCGGGTAGGTCATGCCTTATTAACCTTATCGAGTTCTTTGAGAAAGTGACCAAAGAGGTGGATAGGGGTAAGGCAGTTGATGTGGTGTATATGGATTTTAGCAAGGCGTTTGATAAGGTTCACCATGGTAGGCTTCTGCAGAAAATGCAGATGTATGGGATTGGGGGTGATCTAGGAAATTGGATCAGGAATTGGCTAGCAGATAGGAGACAGAGGGTGGTGGTTGATGGGAAATATTCGTCATGGAGTTCGGTTACGAGTGGTGTGCCTCAGGGATCTATTTTGGGGCCACTGCTGTTTGTAATTTTTATTAATGATCTAGATGAGGGTATAGTTGGGTGGATTAGTAAGTTTGCTGATGACACCAAAGTCAGAGGTGTGGTAGATTGTGAGGAAGGGTGTCATAGTTTGCAGGATGACTTAGACAGGTTGCAGAGCTGGGCTGAGAGGTGGCGGATGGAGTTTAATGTGGAGAAGTGTGAGGTAATTCATTTCGGTAGGAATAACAGATGTGTTGACTATAGGGCTAACGGGAGGACTTTGAATAGTGTGGAGGAGCAGAGGGATCTAGGTGTATGTGTACATAGATCCCTGAAAGTTGGGAATCAAGTGGATAAGGTTGTTAAGAAGGCATACGGTGTCTTGGCGTTTATTGGTAGGGGGATTGAATTTAGGAGTCGCAGCGTTATGTTGCAACTGTACACAACTCTGGTGCGGCCGCACTTGGAGTTTTGTGTGCAGTTCTGGTCCCCACATTACAGGAAGGATGTGGAGGCTTTGGAGAGGGTGCAGAGGAGGTTTACCAGGATGTTGCCTGGTATGGAGGGGAGGTCCTATGAGGAGAAATTGAGAGATTTGGGGTTGTTTTCGCTGGAAAGAAGGCGGCTAAGAGGGGATCTCATTGAAACATATAAGATGATTCGAGGTTTAGACAGGGTAGATAGTGATAGCCTTTTTCCTAGGATGGAGAAAGCTAGCACGAGGGGGCACGATTTTAAATTAAGGGGGGGTAGTTATAGGACTGATGTCAGGGGTAGGTTCTTTACCCAGAGGGTGGTGAGGGACTGGAATGCCCTGCCAGCTGCAGTTGTAAATGCACCTAGTTTGGGGGTGTTTAAGAGATCTGTGGATAGGTTTATGGATGAAAAGGGATTGGTTTAGGCTAGTGGGTCATTGTTTTGTAACTGGTCGGCGCAACATCGTGGGCTGAAGGGCCTGTTCTGCACTGTAATGTTCTATGTTCTATGTTCTATGTCCCAGTGATGGTGTGGCTCTGTCCCAGTGCCGGTGTGGCTCTGTCCCAGTGATGGTGTGGCTCTGTCCCAGTGATGGTGTGGCTCTGTCCCAGTGCCAGTGTGGCTCTGTCCCAGTGCCGGTGTGGCTCTGTCCCAGTGATGGTGTGGCTCTGTCCCAGTGATGGTATAGCTCTGTCCCAATGCCGGTATAGCTCTGTCCCAGTGCCGGTGTGGCTCTGTCCCAGTGCCGATGTGGCTCTGTCCCAGTGATGGTGTGGCACTGTCCCAGTGCCAGTGTGGCTCTGTACCAGTGATGGTGTGGCTCTGTCCCAGTGCCGGTGTGGCTCTGTCCCAGTGCCGGTGTGGCTCTGTCCCAGTGATAGTGTGGCTCTGTCCCAGTGATGGTGTGGCTCTGTCCCAGTGATGGTGTGGCTCTGTCCCAGTGCCAGTGTGGCTCTATCCCAGTGCCGGTGTGGCTCTGTCCAAGTGATGGTGTGGCTCTGTCCCAGTGATGGTGTGGCTCTGTCCCAGTGATGGTATAGCTCTGTCCCAGTGCCGGTGTGGCTCTGTCCCAGTGCCGGTGTGGCTCTGTCCCAGTGCCAGTGTGGCTCTGCCCAGTGCCAGTGTGGCTCTGTCCCAGTGCCAGTGTGGCTCTGTCCCAGTGCCAGTGTGGCTCTGTCCCAGTGATGGTGTGGCTCTGTCCAGTGCCAGTGTGGCTCTGTCCCAGTGCCAGTGTGGCTCTGTCCCAGTGCCGGTGTGGCTCTGTCCCAGTGATGGTGTGGCTCTGTCCCAGTGCCGGTGTGGCTCTGTCCCAGTGATGGTGTGGCTCTGTCCCAGTGCCGGTGTGGCTCTGTCCCAGTGCCGGTGTGGCTCTGTCCCAGTGCCAGTGTGGCTCTGTCCCAGTGCCAGTGTGGCTCTGTCCCAGTGATGGTGTGGCTCTGTCCCAGTGATGGTGTGGCTCTGTCCAGTGCCAGTGTGGCTCTGTCCCAGTGCCAGTGTGGCTCTGTCCCAGTGCCGGTGTGGCTCTGTCCCAGTGGCGGTGTGGTTCTGTCCCAGTGATGGTGTGGCTCTATCCCAGTGATGGTGTGGCTCTGTCCCAGTGATGGTGTGGCTCTGTCCCAGTGCCAGTGTGGCTCTGTCCCAGTGCCGGTGTGGCTCTGTCCCATTGCCGGTATGGCTCTGTCCCAGTGCCGGTGTGGCTCTGTCCCAGTGATGGTGTGGCTCTGTCCCAGTGCCGGTGTGGCTCTGTCCCAGTGATGGTGTGGCTCTGTCCCAGTGATGGTGTGGCTCTGACCCAGAGATGGTGTGGCTCTGTCCCAGTGATGGTGTGGCTCTGTCCCAGTGATGGTGTGGCTCTGTCCCAGTGCCGGTGTGGCTCTGTCCCAGTGATGGTGTGGCTCTGTCCCAGTGATGGTGTGGCTCTGTCCCAGTGCCGGTGTGGCTCTGTCCCAGTGATGGTGTGGCTCTGTCCCAGTGATGGTGTGGCTCTTTCCCAGTGCCAGTGTGGCTCTGTCCCAGTGACGGTGTGGCTCTGTCCCAGTGATGGTATAGCTCTGTCCCAGTGACGGTGTGGCTCTGTCCCAGTAATGGTGTGGCTCTGTCCCAGTGATGGTGTGGCTCTGTCCAGTGCCAGTGTGGCTCTGTCCCAGTGACGGTATAGCTCTGTCCCAGTGCCAGTGTGGCTCTGTCCCAGTGCCGGTGTGGCTCTGTCCCAGTGATGGTGTGGCTCTGTCCAGTGCCAGTGTGGCTCTGTCCCAGTGACGGTATAGCTCTGTCCCAGTGACGGTGTGGCTCTGTCCCAGTGATGGTGTGGCTCTGTCCCAGTGATGGTATAGCTCTGTCCCAGTGATGGTGTGGCTCTGTCCCAGTGCCAGTGTGGCTCTGTCCCAGTGCCGGTGTGGCTCTGTCCCAGTGATGGTGTGGCTCTGTCCCAGTGATGGTGTGGCTCTGTCCCAGTGATGGTGTGGCTCTGTCCCAGTGCCAGTGTGGCTCTGTCCCAGTGCCGGTGTGGCTCTGTCCCAGTGATGGTGTGGCTCTGTCCCAGTGCCGGTGTGGCTCTGTCCCAGTGCCGGTGCGGCTCTGTCCCAGTGATGGTGTGGCTCTGTCCCAGTGCCGGTGTGGCTCTGTCCCAGTGCCGATATGGCTCTGTCCCAGTGCCGGTGTGGCTCTGTCCCAGTGATGGTGTGGCTCTGTCCCAGTGCCAGTGTGGCTCTGTCCCAGTGCCGGTGTGGCTCTGTCCCAGTGATGGTGTGGCTCTGTCCCAGTGATGGTATAGCTCTGTCCCAGTGCCGGTGTGGCTCTGTCCCAGTGCCGGTGTGGCTCTGTCCCAGTGATGGCGTGGCTCTGTCCCAGTGTCAGTGTGTCTCTGTCCCAGTGCCGGTGTGGCTCTGTCCCAGTGATGGTGTGGCACTGTCCAGTGCCAGTGTGGCTCTGTCCCAGTGATGGTGTGTCTCTGTCCCAGTGCCGGTGTGGCTCTGTCCCAGTGATGGTGTGGCTCTGTCCAGTGCCAGTGTGGCTCTGTCCCAGTGCCAGTGTGGCTCTGCCCAGTGCCGGTGTGGCTCTGTCCCAGTGCCGGTGTGGCTCTGTCCCAGTGATGGTGTGGCTCTGTCCCAGTGATGGTGTGGCTCTGTCCCAGTGATGGTGTGGCTCTGTCCCAGTGCCAGTGTGGCTCTGTCCCAGTGATGGTATGGCTCTGTCCCAGTGCCGGTGTGGCTCTGTCCCAGTGATGGTGTGGCTCTGTCCAGTGCCAGTGTGGCTCTGTCCCAGTGCCAGTGTGGCTCTGTCCCAGTGCCGGTGTGGCTCTGTCCCAGTGCCGGTGTGGCTCTGTCCCAGTGCCGGTGTGGCTCTGTCCCAGTGCCGGTGTGGCTCTGTCCCAGTGATGGTGTGGCTCTGTCCCAGTGCCAGTGTGGCTCTGTCCCAGTGATGGTATGGCTCTGTCCAGTGCCAGTGTGGCTCTGTCCCAGTGCCGGTGTGGCTCTGTCCCAGTGATGGTATAGCTCTGTCCCAGTGCCGGTGTGGCTCTATCCCAGTGCCGGTGTGGCTCTGTCCCAGTGATGGTGTGGCACTGTCCAGTGCCAGTGTGGTTCTGTCCCAGTGCCAGTGTGGCTCTGTCCCAGTGATGGTGTGTCTCTGTCCCAGTGCCGGTATGGCTCTGTCCCAGTGCCGGTGTGGCTCTGTCCAGTGCCAGTGTGGCTCTGTCCCAGTGCCGGTGTGGCTCTGTCCCAGTGATGGTGTGTCTCTGTCCCAGTGCCAGTGTGGCTCTGTCCCAGTGATGGTGTGGCTCTGTCCAGTGCCGGTGTGGCTCTGTCCCAGTGCCGGTGTGGCTCTGTCCCAGTGCCGGTGTGGCTCTGTCCCAGTGATGGTGTGGCTCTGTCCCAGTGCCTGTGTGGCTCTGTCCCAGTGCCGGTGTGGCTCTGTCCCAGTGCCGGTGTGGCTCTGTCCCAGTGCCGGTCTGGCTCTGTTCCAGTTATGTTGTGGCTCTGTC
Organism: Prionace glauca; assembly: GCA_037974335.1. Lineage (NCBI taxonomy): Eukaryota > Metazoa > Chordata > Chondrichthyes > Carcharhiniformes > Carcharhinidae > Prionace > Prionace glauca. Next base: position 156,763,204 of record CM075723.1, read on the forward strand.
CCAGTGCCGGTATGGCTCTGTCCCAGTGCCAGTGTGGCTCTGTCCCAGTGATGGTGTGGCTCTGTCCAGTGCCGGTGTGGCTCTGTCCCAGTGCCGGTGTGGCTCTGTCCCAGTGCCGGTGTGGCTCTGTCCCAGTGCCGGTGTGGCTCTGTCCCAGTGATGGTATAGCTCTGTCCCAGTGCTGGTCTGGCTCTGTCCCAGTGATGGTGTGGCTCTGTCCCAGTGCCGGTGTGGCTCTGTCCCCGTGCCGGTGTGGCTCTGTCCCAGTGACGGTATAGCTCTGTCCCAGTGCCGGTCTCGCTCTGTCCCAGTGATAGTGTGGCTCTGTCCCAGTGCCGGTGTGGCTCTGTCCCAGTGCCGGTCTGGCTCTGTCCCAGTGATGGTATAGCTCTGTCCCAGTGCCGGTCTGGCTCTGACCCAGTGCCAGTGTGGTGCTGTCCCAGTGACGGTATAACTCTGTCCCAGTGTCGGTGTGGTGCTGTCCCAGTGATGGTATAGCTCTGTCCCAGTGACGGTGTGGCTCTGTCCCAGTGATGGTGTGGCTCTGTCCCAGTGCCAGTGTGGCTCGGTCCCAGTGACGGTGTGGCTCTGTCCCAGTGCCAGTGTGGCTCTGTCCAGTGCCAGTGTGGCTCTGTCCAGTGCCAGTGTGGCTCTGTCCAGTGCCAGTGTGGCTCTGACCCAGTGATGGTATAGCTCTGTCCCAGTGACGGTGTGGCTCTGTCCCAGTGATGGTGTGGCTCTTCCAGTGCCAGTGTGGCTCTGTCCCAGTGACGGTGTGGCTCTGTCCCAGTGATGGTGTGGCTCTGTCCCAGTGCCGGTGTGGCTCTGTCCCAGTGATGGTGTGGCTCTGTCCAGTGCCAGTGTGGCTCTGTACCAGTGATGGTGTGGCTCTGTCCCAGTGCCGGTGTGGCTCTGTCCCAGTGATGGTATAGCTCTGTCCCAGTGATGGTGTGGCTCTGTCCCAGTGCCGGTGTGGCTCTGTCCCAGTGCCGGTGTGGCTCTGTACCAGTGATGGTGTGGCTCTGTCCCAGTGCCGGTGTGGCTCTGTCCCAGTGCCGGTGTGGCTCTGTGCCAGTGATGGTGTGGTTCTGTCCCAATGCCGGTGTGGCTCTGTCCCAGTGATGGTGTGGCTCTGTCCCAGTGATGGTGTGGCTCTGTCCCAGTGCCAGTGTGGCTCTGTCCCAGTGCCGGTGTGGCTCTGTCCCAGTGATGGTGTGGCTCTGTCCCAGTGATGGTATAGCTCTGTCCCAATGCCGGTATAGCTCTGTCCCAGTGCCGGTGTGGCTCTGTCCCAGTGCCGGTGAGGCTCTGTCCCAGTGATGGTGTGGCTCTGTCCCAGTGCCAGTGTGGCTCTGTACCAGTGATGGTGTGGCTCTGTCCCAGTGCCGGTGTGGCTCTGTCCCAGTGCCGGTGTGGCTCTGTCCCAGTGATAGTGTGGCTCTGTCCCAGTGATGGTGTGGCTCTGTCCCAGTGATGGTGTGGCTCTGTCCCAGTGCCAGTGTGGCTCTGTCCCAGTGCCGGTGTGGCTCTGTCCCAGTGATGGTGTGGCTCTGTCCCAGTGATGGTGTGGCTCTGTCCCAGTGATGGTATAGCTCTGTCCCAGTGCCGGTGTGGCTCTGTCCCAGTGCCGGTGTGGCTCTGTCCCAGTGCCGTTGTGGCTCTGTCCCAGTGCCAGTGTGGCTCTGTCCCAGTGCCAGTGTGGCTCTGTCCCAGTGCCGGTGTGGCTCTGTCCCAGTGATGGTGTGGCTCTGTCCAGTGCCAGTGTGGCTCTGTCCCAGTGCCAGTGTGGCTCTGTCCCAGTGCCGGTGTGGCTCTGTCCCAGTGCCGGTGTGGTTCTGTCCCAGTGATGGTGTGGCTCTGTCCCAGTGATGGTGTGGCTCTGTCCCAGTGATGGTGTGGCTCTGTCCCAGTGCCAGTGTGGCTCTGTCCCAGTGCCTGTGTGGCTCTGTCCCAGTGCCGGTATGGCTCTGTCCCAGTGCCGGTGTGGCTCTGTCCCAGTGATGGTGTGGCTCTGTCCCAGTGCCGGTGTGGCTCTGTCCCAGTGATGGTGTGGCTCTGTCCCAGTGATGGTGTGGCTCTGTCCCAGTGATGGTGTGGCTCTGTCCCAGTGCCGGTGTGGCTCTGTCCCAGTGATGGTGTGGCTCTGTCCCAGTGATGGTGTGGCTCTGTCCCAGTGCCGGTGTGGCTCTGTCCCAGTGATGGTGTGGCTCTGTCCCAGTGATGGTGTGGCTCTGTCCCAGTGCCGGTGTGGCTCTGTCCCAGTGCCAGTGTGGCTCTGTCCCAGTGATGGTGTGGCTCTGTCCCAGTGCCGATGTGGCTCTGTCCCAGTGATGGTGTGGCTCTGTCCCAGTGCCGGTGTGGCTCTGTCCAGTGCCAGTTGGCTCTGTCCCAGTGCCGGTGTGGCTCTGTCCCAGTGCTAGTGTGGCTCTGTCCCAGAGATGGTGTGGCTCTGTCTCAGTGCCAGTGTGGCTCTGTCCCAGTGCCAGTGTGGCTCTGTCCCAGTGCCGGTGTGGCTCTGTCCCAGTGATGGTGTGGCTCTGTCCCAGTGCCGGTGTGGCTCTGTCCCAGTGCCGGTGTGGCTCTGTCCCAGTGCCGGTGTGGCTCTGTCCCAGTGCCGGTGTGGCTCTGTCCCAGTGCCGGTGTGGCTCTGTCCCAGTGATGGTGTGGCTCTGTCCCAGTGATGGTGTGGCTCTGTCCCAGTGATGGTGTGGCTCTGTCCCAGTGCCTGTCTGGCTCTGACCCAGTGCCAGTGTGGTGCTGTCCCAGTGACGGTATAACTCTGTCCCAGTGCCGGTGTGGCTCTGTCCCAGTGCCGGTGTGGCTCTGTCCCAGTGATGGTGTGGCTCTGTCCCAGTGCCGGTGTGGCTCTGTCCAGTGCCAGTGTGGCTCTGTCCCAGTGCCGGTGTGGCTCTGTCCCAGTGATGGTGTTGCTCTGTCCCAGTGCTGGTGTGGCTCTGTCCCAGTGCCAGTGTGGCTCTGTCCCAGTGATGGTGTGGCTCTGTCCCAATGCCGGTGTGGCTCTGTCCCAGTGCCAGTGTGGCTCTGTCCCAGTGGTGGTGTGGCTCTGTCCCAGTGCCGGTGTGGCTCTGTCCAGTGCCAGTGTGGCTCTGTCCCAGTGCCGGTGTGGCTCTGTCCCAGTGATGGTGTGGCTCTGTCCCAGTGCCGGTGTGGCTCTGTCCAGTGCCAGTGTGGCTCTGTCCCAGTGCCGGTGTGGCTCTGTCCCAGTGATGGTGTGGCTCTGTCCCAGTGCCGGTGTGGCTCTGTCCCAGTGCCAGTGTGGCTCTGTCCCAGTGATGGTGTGGCTCTGTCCAGTGCCAGTGTGGCTCTGTCCCAGTGCCGGTGTGGCTCTGTCCCAGTGATGGTGTGGCTCTGTCCCAGTGCCGGTGTGGCTCTGTCCCAGTGCCAGTGTGGCTCTGTCCCAGTGATGGTGTGGCTCTGTCCCAGTTCCAGTGTGGTTCTGTCCCAGTGCCGGTGTGGCTCTGTCCCAGTGACGGTATAGCTCTGTCCCAGTGCCAGTGTGGCTCTGTCCCAGTGCCGGTGTGGCTCTGTCCCAGTGATGGTATAGCTCTGTCCCAGTGCCAGTGTGGCTCTGTCCCAGTGCCGGTGTGGCTCTGTCCCAGTGATGGTATAGCTCTGTCCCAGTGCCAGTGTGGCTCTGTCCCAGTGCCAGTGTGGCTCTGTCCCAGTGATGGTATAGCTCTGTCCCAGTGCCAGTGTGGCTCTGTCCCAGTGCCGGTGTGGCTCTGTCCCAGTGATGGTATAGCTCTGTCCCAGAGCCAGTCTTGCTCTGTCCCAGTGCCGGTGTGGCTCTGTCCCAGTGCCGGTGTGGCTCTGTCCCAGTGCCGGTGTGGCTCTGTCCCAGTGGCAGTGTGGCTCTGTCCCAGTGATGGTATAGCTCTGTCCCAGTGCCAGTGTGGCTCTGTCCCAGTGCCAGTGTAGCTCTGTCCCAGTGATGGTATAGCTCTGTCCCAGTGCCGGTGTGGCTCTGTCCCAGTGCCGGTGTGGCTCTGACCCAGTGATGGTATAGATAGGCCGACTAGAGGTGAGGCTATATTGGATTTGGTGCTCGGTAATGAGCCGGACCAGGTGCTAGAATTGGAAGTTGGTGTACAGTTTGGAGATAGTGACCACAATTCGATTACATTCACCTTAGTGATGGAAAGGGATAGGCATGAACCTCGGGTCAGTAGTTTCAGCTGGGGGAAGGGTAATTATGAGGCTATTAGGAGAGAATTAGGAAGCATTGGTTGGAATGGGAGATTACAGGGACTGGGAACATCCGAGATGTGGAGATTTTTCAAGGAGCAGCTATTGCGGGTCTGTGATAGGTATATCCCTGTCAGGCAAGGAGGATTTGGTAGGCCCAGGGAACCGTGGTGCACCAAAAAAGTTGATTCGTTGGTTAGGAAGAAAAAGGAGGCTTATGTTCGGATGAGGCTTGAGGGCTCAGGTAGTGCATTAGAAAGTTTTAGATTGGCTAGGAGGGAGTTGAAGAGGGAGTTAAGAAGGGCTAAAAGAGGACATGAGATGATTTTGGCTGATAGGATTAAGGAGAACCCTAAGGCGTTTTACAGGTATGTCAAGAACAGAAGGTTGGTTAGGACAAGATTAGGGCCAGTTACAGACAGTAGAGGGAAGTTGTGCGTGGAACCGGAGGAGATTGGAGAGGCGTTGAACCAATATTTCTCTTCGGTGTTCACACAAGGGGACAGGAATGTAGCTGAGGAGGACACTGGGGTGCAGGGGTGTGTAATAGATAGTATTGCAGTTGATACGGGGGATGTGCTGGATATTTTAGAGGGATTGAAAATAGATAAGTCCCCTGGTCCAGATGGGATTTACCCTAGGATTCTTTGGGAGGCAAGAGGGGTGATTGCGGAGCCTCTGGCTCTGATCTTCAGGTCGTCGTTAGTCTCTGGTATAGTACCAGAAGATTGGAGGACAGCAAATGTTGTCCCATTGTTTAAGAAGGGGAGAAGGGACTTCCCTGGGAATTATAGACCGGTGAGTCTTACTTCTGTGGTGGGTAAGGTTTTGGAAAGGATTATTAGAGACAGGATTTATAGTTATTTGGAAAGTAATGAGTTGATTAGAGACAGTCAGCATGGTTTTGTAGCGGGTAGGTCATGCCTTACTAACCTTATCGAGTTCTTTGAGAAAGTGACCAAAGAGGTGGATAGGGGTAAGGCAGTTGATGTGGTGTATATGGATTTTAGCAAGGCGTTTGATAAGGTTCACCATGGTAGGCTTCTGCAGAAAATGCAGATGTATGGGATTGGGGGTGATCTAGGTAATTGGATCAGGAATTGGCTAGCAGATAGGAGACAGAGGGTGGTGGTTGATGGGAAATATTCGTCATGGAGTTCGGTTACAAGTGGTGTGCCTCAGGGATCTATTTTGGGGCCACTGCTGTTTGTAATTTTTATTAATGATCTAGATGAGGGTATAGTTGGGTGGATTAGTAAGTTTGCTGATGACACCAAAGTCGGAGGTGTGGTAGATTGTGAGGAAGGGTGTCATAGTTTGCAGGATGACTTAGATAGGTTGCAGAGCTGGGCTGAGAGGTGGCGGATGGAGTTTAACGTGGAGAAGTGTGAGGTAATTCATTTCGGTAGGAATAACAGATGTGTTGACTATAGGGCTAACGGGAGGACTTTGAATAGTGTGGAGGAGCAGAGGGATCTAGGTGTATGTGTACATAGATCTGAAAGTTGGGAATCAAGTGGATAAGGTTGTTAAGAAGGCATACGGTGTCTTGGCGTTTATTGGTAGGGGGATTGAATTTAGGAGTCGCAGCGTTATGTTGCAACTGTACACAACTCTGGTGCGGCCGCACTTGGAGTTTTGTGTGCAGTTCTGGTCCCCACATTACAGGAAGGATGTGGAGGCTTTGGAGAGGGTGCAGAGGAGGTTTACCAGGATGTTGCCTGGTATGGAGGGGAGGTCCTATGAGGAGAAATTGAGAGATTTGGGGTTGTTTTCGCTGGAAAGAAGGCGGCTAAGAGGGGATCTCATTGAAACATATAAGATGATTCGAGGTTTAGACAGGGTAGATAGTGATAGCCTTTTTCCTAGGATGGAGAAAGCTAGCACGAGGGGGCACGATTTTAAATTAAGGGGGGGTAGTTATAGGACTGATGTCAGGGGTAGGTTCTTTACCCAGAGGGTGGTGAGGGACTGGAATGCCCTGCCAGCTGCAGTTGTAAATGCACCTAGTTTGGGGGTGTTTAAGAGATCTGTGGATAGGTTTATGGATGAAAAGGGATTGGTTTAGGCTAGTGGGTCATTGTTTTGTAACTGGTCGGCGCAACATCGTGGGCCGAAGGGCCTGTTCTGCGCTGTAATGTTCTATGTTCTATGTTCTATGTCCCAGTGATGGTGTGGCTCTGTCCCAGTGCCGGTGTGGCTCTGTCCCAGTGATGGTGTGGCTCTGTCCCAGTGCCGGTGTGGCTCTGTCCCAGTGATGGTGTGGCTCTGTCCCAGTGCCGGTGTGGCTCTGTCCCAGTGATGGTGTGGCTCTGTCCCAGTGCCGGTGTGGCTCTGTCCCAGTGATGGTGTGGCTCTGTCCCAGTGCCAGTGTGGCTCTGTCCCAGTGATAGAACATAGAACATAGAACATTACAGCACAAACAGGCCCTTCGGCCCTCGAGTTGCGCCGATCGCATCAACCCCACCAATCTATAGACCTATCTATAACCCCCAATCCCATTAAACCCCATATACTCATCCAGAAGTCTTTTAAAAGACCCCAGCGAGTTCGCCTCCACCACCGACGACGGCAGCCGATTCCAATCACTCACCACCCTCTGAGTGAAAAACTTACCCCTAACATCACCTCTGTACCTCCCTCCCCGCACCTTAAATCTGTGTCCCCTCGTAGCGACCATTTCAACCCGGGGAAATAGCCTCTGAGAGTCCACCCTATCTATTCCTCTCAACATTTTATAAACTTCTATCAGGTCGCCTCTCAACCTTCGCCTCTCCAGGGAAAAGAGTCCCAGCTCCCTCAACCTATCTTCATAAGGCATGCCTCCCAGTCCAGGCAACATCCTTGTAAATCTCCTCTGCACCCTTTCAATAGCTTCTACGTCTTTCCTATAGTGAGGCGACCAGAACTGCGCACAGTACTCCAAATGAGGCCTGACGAGGGTCCTGTAAAGTTGCAGCATTACCTCCCGACACCTAAACTCAATCCCTCGATTAATGAAGGCCAGTACACCATACGCCTTCTTGACCACCTCCTCCATCTGCGAGGCCGATTTAAGAGTCCTGTGAACCCGGACCCCGAGATCCTTCTGCTCTTCAACGCTACTAAGACCCCTGCCCTTGATAGTGTACTCGTTCATCCCGTTGGTTCTGCCGAAATGGACTACTACACATTTATCCGCGTTGAAGTCCATCTGCCACTTCTCCGCCCATTCCTGCATACTATCTATGTCCTGCTGCAACTTTTGACATCCTTCCAGACCATCCACAACACCGCCGACCTTCGTGTCATCAGCGAACTTGCTAACCCATCCCTCCACTTCCTCATCCAGGTCATTTATGAAAATAAATGATGGTGTGGCTCTGTCCCAGTGCCAGTGTGGCTCTGTCCCAGTGCCGGTGTGGCTCTGTCCCCGTTACGGTATAGCTCTGTCCGTGTGTTGGTGTGGTCCTGTCCCTGTGTGGTGCTGTCTCAGTGCTGGTGTGGTGCTGTTGGTATTCTATTACACTCTTGACTTGTGCATTGTAGATGGTGGATAGGATTTGGGGGGAGTCATGAGGTGAGTTATTCACTGCAGGATTCCTAGCTGCTGACTTGCTTTTAGAATAGAATCGTAGAAACAAGTCTGTACCAACAACAATTCCACCCAGGCTCTAACCCCAGGTGTTATCCTACTATTCCCCTTGGCACTAGGGACAATTTAGCCCTATCCGCCTAACCTGCACGTCTTTTGGACTGTGGGAGGAAATTGGAGCACTCGGAGGAAACCCATGCAGACATGGAGAAAATGTGCAACTCCACACAGTCACCCAAGACCAGAATTGAACCGGGTCCCTGGTGCTGTTCGGCAGCAGGGCTAACCATTGTGTCACTGTGACGTTCTTGTAGCCGCAGTAATTATATGGCTAGTCCAGTTCAGTTTCTGGTCGATGATAACTCTAGGCTGTTACTAGTTTTCAGTGATGGGATTGCCAATGAATGTCAAGGAAGAATGGTTAGATTCTGTCTTGTTGGGGATGGTCATTGCCTGGCAGTTGTGTGGAATATATCTTCCTTGCCACTTATCTGCTCAAGCCTGATTATTGTCCAGATTTGCTGCATTTGGACTTGGTCTGCTGTTGTTTCTAAGAGTTTGCCAATGGTGCTGAACATTGCACAATCATCAGCAAACATAAGAACAAGAGCAGGAGAGACTGTTCGGCCCCTCAAGCCTACACTAATATTTATTAAGATTATGGCTGATCGGATTGTAACCCTCTGCAAGAAAAACCTTTGCCTCATTTCTGTTTTAAACAGGCAAACCTTTATTTTTAAACAGTGACCCCCAATTCTAGACTCTCCCACAAGAGGAAACATTCTCTCCATTTCCACCCTGACAAAACCCCTCAGAATCTTAAATGTTTCATTTGATTTGCCTCTTCCTGTTCTAAATTCCAGTGGATTCCAATCCAATCTCTCCTCACAAGACAATCCACCCATTCTTGGTATGTGTCTCATAAACTTTTTTCAACAATTCCTTAAGCAAGGAGACCGTTACTGTGGCCAATACTCCAGATGTGATCTCACCAACACTGTAGATTTGAAGCATAACCTCCCTCATGTTGATATGGGAAGAGAAATAAATAAACTTTAATTTTAATTCTTAGTCACAAGTAAGGCTTACATTAACACTGCAATGACATTATTGTGAAATTTCCCTAGTTGCCACACTCTGGTGCCTGTTCGGGTCAACGCACCCTAACTAGCACGTCTTTCAGAATGTGGGAGGAAACCTGAGCATCCGGAGGAAACCCACGCAGACACGAGGAGAATGTGCAAACTCCACACAGACAGTGACCCGAACCGGGAATCAAACCTGGGTCCCTGGTACTGTAAAGCAGCAGTGCTAACCCACTGTGCTGCCATGCCACAGTTGGTGAAGATAAAGGTAGATCCCCTGCAGACAAACGGGGGAATGTATAATAAGGGACAAAGAAATGGCCGTGCAACTGAATATGACTCTGGTTCTGTCTTCATAAAGGAGGACACAAATCAGAAATGTTAGAGAATACAAGAATTAGTGAGAGGGAAGAACTGAGGGAGATTAATATTAACAGAGAAATTACGCTGGGAAAACTGGGATTGAAGGTGGATAAATCCTAAGGCCGGATAATCCACTTCCCAGAGTACTTAAAGAAGTGGCTGTAGAAATAGTGGGTACATTGGTGATCATCTTCCAGGATTCTGTAGACTCTGGAACAGTCCCTGCAGATTGCAGAGTAGATATCACTCCAATATTCAAAAACGAGGTAGAGAGAAAACAGGGAACTACCAGTAAGCTTAACATCGATAGTGGGGAAAGTTCTTGAATCCATTATCAAGAACTTTATAGCAGAGCATTTAGAAAGCAGTGGCAGGATCTGACAGAGTCAGCATGGATTTATGAAGGGGAAATCATGCTTGATAAATCTGTTGGAATTCTTTGAAGATGTAACTTGTAAAGTTGATAAGGGAGAGCCAGTCAATGATTGGACTTTCAGAAAGAGTTTGCCAAAGTCCCCTATAAGACATTATCTTGCAAGATTAAAGCACATGGGATTGGGGGACGTGTATTGAGATGGATAGAAAACTGGCAGAGAGGAATTAATGGATGCTTTTCAAATTGGCAGGCAATAACTAGTGAGGTGTCACAGGGATCGACGCTGGGACCCCAGCTATGTACAATATATATTAATGATTTGGATGAGGGAACAAAATGTAACATGGCAAAGTTTGCAGATGATACCAAGTTGGGTGGGAAGGTGAACTGTGATGAGGATGCAGAGATCCTTCAGAATGATATGGATAGGTTGAGTGAGTGGGCAAATCATTGGCAGATTCAGTATAATTTGGATAAATGTGAAGTTACTCCCATTGGAAGCAAAAGCAGGAAAGGTTGTAAATTGGGAGAGGGGAGTGTGCAGTAGGACCTGGGGGTCCTTGTGCACCACACACTGATGGTAAGCATGCAGGAGCAGTTTTACATTTTCCTACACTATATTCCCATTTGATAACATTTGCTGAATCTGTCCTGTCTGTTTCTGGCTTCCTTGCGTTCTCTTCATAATTTATTTTCCTTCCTAATTTTCTGTCATTAGTCAATTTTGCAACTCTCCCTTTGGTCCCTTCATCCAAGTCATGGATATAAATTGTAAACAGTTAACATTCCAGCACTGATCCCTGTGACACACCACTCGAAACAACCAGCCAACCAGAAAAAGACCCATTTATGCCAACTCTGTTTTTTGTTAGCTAGCCAATCCATGCCAATATGCTACCCTCGACACCATTGGTATTTACAGTCCGCAATAACCATTGATGTGGCACTTTATCAAAAGCCTTCCGGAAACCTGAGTACAGTACATCCACAGGTTCCCTCTATTCTACAATACATGTGACTCATTCAAAGAACTTGAATAATTTGATTAAACAAGATTTCCTGGAATTTTTTCACCTGTCTGCCATAACACCTTTAATAATGACTTCTAACATTTTTTCTATGACAGATGTTGGGCTAACTGACCTATATTTTCCTGCTTTCTGTTTCCATCCCTTTTTGAATAAAGGAATTTGCTCTCTCCCAATTGAATGAAACCTTCCTGAATCCAGGGAGTTTGGGAAATAAATCTACTACCTTCGCAGCCACTTCTTAAAGACATTAGGGTGGAATTCATCCAGACGCAGGGATTGGTCAGCCCGTAGATACCGTGGTTTACTCAGTACCGTCTCCATGGTGATTGTAGTTCCAGCACCATCACCCGGGGAGAGTGGGAACACCCCCAGTAATGGAAGAGAGTGGGGAAGCCAGGATATTTCTTAGAGAGGTTTAAGGAGAGACTAAATCAGTGGTTTTGGTGGAATGGAAGGAGTGATTCCTGTGCGGGTGAGTGGGTAACCAGAGGGAAAGCTGACCTTTGCCTGCAGAATGATGGGGTGTCTGAGCCTGGGTTTTGGATTGGGGTTGGAGTGGGGGGAAGGGGTTTGGAGGACAGCAAGTGTTGAAGTTGAGTTGTGATGATCAGATGGCCAATTGCAGTGTGATCAGGACTGTCCCACCTCACCCTCCCTCTGCTTCCTCTCACTCGGGAACTTACTGTAGTAATCTCCATCTCTCTCTCCTTCTGATCTATAGCAGCACCCAGGATTCCTCCAGATATTAAATCTCTCAGCCCCAAACTCCCATCAACCATCACTGGGGCTTTTAGTAAGTGCTTTTTAAAGCCTGTTGTGTTGGAGACTGAAACGTGATTGGCTGTGCACTGACCATTTGCTTCTATTTGCTATGTCACCCCTCCTCTCCCCCCACAGTCTGATCTAACACCGGAGACAAAACTATCCTCAGGCTGGTGATTTGTGACTGATTAATCTCTCACTTGGTGTCTGAAGCTACAGATGGGATTGACCTGTGAAGCCTGAGGTCAGCAAAGGGCTTCCCACTAGCTGCAGAACCACACACACACTGACTCTCACTGGGGTACGGGTCCCACACACACTGACTCTCACTGGGGTACGGGTCCCACACACACTGACACTCACTGGGGTACGGGTCCCACACACACTGACTCTCACTGGGGTACGGGTCCCACACACACTGACTCTCACTGGGGTACGGGTCCCACACACACTGACTCTCACTGGGGTACGGGTCCCACACACACTGACTCTCACTGGGGTACGGGTCCCACACACACTGACTCTCACTGGGGTACGGGTCCCACACACACTGACTCTCACTGGGGTACGGGTCCCACACACACTGACTCTCACTGGGGTACGGGTCCCACACACACTGACTCTCACTGGGGTACGGGTCCCACACACACTGACTCTCACTGGGGTACGGGTCCCACACACACTGACTCTCACTGGGGTACGGGTCCCACACACACTGACTCTCACTGGGGTACGGGTCCCACACACACTGACTCTCACTGGGGTACGGGTCCCACACACACTGACTCTCACTGGGGTACGGGTCCCACACACACTGACTCTCACTGGGGTACGGGTCCCACACACACTGACTCTCACTGGGGTACGGGTCCCACACACACTGACTCTCACTGGGGTACGGGTCCCACACACACTGACTCTCACTGGGGTACGGGTCCCACACACACTGACTCTCACTGGGGTACGGGTCCCACACACACTGACTCTCACTGGGGTACGGGTCACACACACACTGACTCTCACTGGGGTACGGGTCCCACACACACTGACTCTCACTGGGGTACGGGTCCCACACACACTGACTCTCACTGGGGTACGGGTCACACACACACTGACTCTCACTGGGGTACGGGTCCCACACACACTGACTCTCACTGGGGTACGGGTCCCACACACACTGACTCTCACTGGGGTACGGGTCCCACACACACTGACTCTCACTGGGGTACGGGTCCCACACACACTGACTCTCACTGGGGTACGGGTCCCACACACACTGACTCTCACTGGGGTACGGGTCCCACACACACTGACTCTCACTGGGGTACGGGTCCCACACACACTGACTCTCACTGGGGTACGGGTCCCACACACACTGACTCTCACTGGGGTACGGCTCCCACACACACTGACTCTCACTGGGGTATGGGTCCCACACACACTGACTCTCACTGGGGTACGGGTCCCACACGCACTGACTCTCACTGGGGTATGGCTCCCACACACACTGACTCTGACTGGGGTACGGGTCCCACACACACTGACTCTCACTGGAGTACGGGTCCCACACACACTGACTCTCACTGGGGTACGGCTCCCACACACACTGACTCTCACTGGGGTATGGGTCCCACACACACTGACTCTCACTGGGGTACGGGTCCCACACGCACTGACTCTCACTGGGGTATGGCTCCCACACACACTGACTCTGACTGGGGTACGGGTCCCACACACACTGACTCTCACTGGAGTACGGGTCCCACACACACTGACTCTCACTGGGGTCCGGGTCCCACACACACTGACTCTCACTGGGGTACGGCTCCCACACACACTGACTCTCACTGGGGTACGGGTCCCACACACACTGACTCACTGGGGTACGGGTCCCACACACACTGAGTCTCACTGGGGTACGGGTCCCACACACACTGACTCTCACTGGGGTACGGGTCCCACACACACTGACTCTCACTGGGGTACGGCTCCCACACACACTGACTCTCACTGGGGTACGGGTCCCACACACACTGACTCACTGGGGTACGGGTCCCACACACACTGACTCTCACTGGGGTACGGGTCCCACACACACTGACTCTCACTGGGGTACGGGTCCCACACACACTGACTCTCACTGGGGTACGGGTCCCACACACACTGACTCTCACTGGGGTCCGGGTCCCACACACACTGACTCTCACTGGGGTACGGGTCCCACACACACTGACTCTCACTGGGGTACGGGTCCCACACACACTGACTCTCACTGGGGTCTGGGTCCCACACACACTGACTCTCACTGGGGTCCGGGTCCCACACACACTGACTCTCACTGGGGTACGGGTCCCACACACACTGACTCTCACTGGGGTACGGGTCCCCCACACACTGACTCTCACTGGGGTACGGGTCCCACACACACTGACTCTCACTGGGGTACGGCTCCCACACACACTGACTCTCACTGGGGTACGGGTCCCCCACACACTGACTCACTGGGGTACGGGTCACACACACACTGACTCTCACTGGGGTACGGGTCCCACACACACTGACTCTCACTGGGGTATGGGTCCCACACACACTGACTCTCACTGGGGTACGGGTCCCACACACACTGACTCTCACTGGGGTACGGGTCACACACACACTGACTCTCACTGGGGTACGGGTCCCACACACACTGACTCTCACTGGGGTACGGGTCCCACACACACTGACTCTCACTGGGGTACGGGTCCCACACACACTGACTCTCACTGGGGTACGGGTCCCACACACACTGACTCTCACTGGGGTACGGGTCCCACACACACTGACTCTCACTGGGGTACGGGTCCCACACACACTGACTCTCACTGGGGTATTCTGTAGACAAGGCAGGGAAATTTTTCAGTGCATTTTCTCATTAATGGTGCCCCCAGTACACACGACTGGTTGCAATGAATTGGTGCGTGAGCTGGTATGGGGTATCAGACAGGGATGGGGTCGGGGGGGGGTTGTCAGACTGGGGGTGTCGGGGGAGGGGGCAGTTTATTGTGCTGAGCTGTTGCTCAGTTTCCCCTAGCTTCATCCCCTGGGGCTGAGTGTTCACCTTTTATCGAGCTTTAGACTCTCCCAGCTGTTTGTAGCAGGTGTGATTGAGGTTAGTGACTGAACTCTTGTGCCTGGAGCTGGGGGTTTGAATCAGAATCATAGAGATTTACAGCATGGAAACCTGCTGCCCCTTTTTTTAACCTCTAAGCTAGTCCCAATTGCCCACGTTTGGCCCATATCCCTCTATACCCATCCTCTCCCCCTGCTGCAGTTTGCAGTACGTGGTCCCACACTAGGTGCTGTAGGGATATGGCCACAGATATAAATAAACTTTCAATCCTTCTGATAATCCTTGAGAGAGAGGTGCAATCTGGATTTAAACTGAATACTACATAGTCTGGACTGTTCCGGGATCATTTGAAAGCTTGGCGGGAGCCTTACTCTGTATCTAACCCCATGCTGTACCTGTCCTGGGAGTGTTTGATGGAGGACACTGTAGAGGGAGCTTTACTCTGTATCTAACCCCGTGCTGTCCCTGTCCTGGGAGTGTTTGATGGGGGGACAGTGTAGAGGGAGCTTTACTCTGTACCTAACCCCGTGCTGTCCCTGTCCTGGGAGTGTTTGATGGGGGGGACAGTGTAGAGGGAGCTTTACTCTGTATCTAACCCCGTGCTGTCCCTGTCCTGGGAGTGTTTGATGGGGGGACAGTGTAGAGGGAGCTTTACTCTGTATCTAACCCCGTGCTGTCCCTGTCCTGGGAGTGTTTGATGGGGGGACAGTGTAGAGGGAACTTTACTCTGTATCTAACCCCGTGCTGTCCCTGTCCTGGGAGTGTTTGATGGGGGGACAGTGCAGAGGTAGCTTTACTCTGTATCTAACCCCGTGCTGTCCCTGTCCTGGGAGTGTTTGATGGGGGGACAGTGTAGAGGGAGCTTTACTCTGTATCTAACCCCGTGCTGTCCCTGTCCTGGGAGTGTTTGATGGGGGGACAGTGTAGAGGGAGCTTTACTCTGTATCTAACCCCGTGCTGTCCCTGTCCTGGGAGTGTTTGATGGGGGGACAGTGTAGAGGGAGCTTTACTCTGTATCTAACCCCGTGCTGTCCCTGTCCTGGGAGTGTTTGATGGGGGGGACAGTGTAGAGGGAGCTTTACTCTGTATCTAACCCCATGCTGTATCTGTCCTGGGAGTGTTTGATGGGGGGGACAGTGTAGAGGGAGCTTTACTCTGTATCTAACCCCGTGCTGTCCCTGTCCTGGGAGTGTTTGATGGAGGACACTGTAGAGGGAGCTTTACTCTGTATCTAACCCCGTGCTGTACCTGTCCTGGGAGTGTTTGATGGGGGGACAGTGTAGAGGGAGCTTTACTCTGTATCTAACCCCGTGCTGTCCCTGTCCTGGGAGTGTTTGATGGGGGGACAGTGTAGAGGGAGTTTTACTCTGTATCTAACCCCGTGCTGTACCTGTCCTGGGAATGTTTGATGGGGGGACAGTGTAGAGGGAGCTTTACTCTGTATCTAACCCCGTGCTGTACCTGTCCTGGGAATGTTTGATGGGGACAGTGTAGAGGGAGCTTTACTCTGTATCTAACCCTGTGCTGTACCTGTCCTGGGAGTGTTTGATGGGGGGACAGTGTAGAGGGAGCTTTACTCTGTATTTAACCCCATGCTGTAACTGTCCTGGGAGTGTTTGATGGGGACAGTGTAGAGGGAGCTTTACTCTGTATCTAACCCCGTGCTGTACCTGTCCTGGGAGTGTTTGATGGGGGGGACAGTGTAGAGGGAGCTTTACTCTGTATCTAACCCTGTGCTGTACCTGTCCTGGGAGTGTTTGATGGGGACAGTGTAGAGGGAGCTTTACTCTGTATCTAACCCCGTGCTGTACCTGTCCTGGGAGTGTTTGATGGGGACAGTGTAGAGGGAGCTTTACTCTGTATCTAACCCCGTGCTGTACCTGTCCTGGGAATGTTTGATGGGGGGACAGTGTAGAGGGAGCTTTACTCTGTATCTAACCCCGTGCTGTACCTGTCCTGGGAATGTTTGATGGGGACAGTGTAGAGGGAGCTTTACTCTGTATCTAACCCTGTGCTGTACCTGTCCTGGGAGTGTTTGATGGGGGGACAGTGTAGAGGGAGCTTTACTCTGTATTTAACCCCATGCTGTAACTGTCCTGGGAGTGTTTGATGGGGACAGTGTAGAGGGAGCTTTACTCTGTATCTAACCCCATGCTGTACCTGTCCTGGGAGTGTTTGATGGGGGGGACAGTGTAGAGGGAGCTTTACTCTGTATCTAACCCTGTGCTGTACCTGTCCTGGGAGTGTTTGATGGGGACAGTGTAGAGGGAGCTTTACTCTGTATCTAACCCCGTGCTGTACCTGTCCTGGGAGTGTTTGATGGGGACAGTGTAGAGGGAGCTTTACTCTGTATCTAACCCCGTGCTGTATCTGTCCTGGGAGTGTTTGATGGGGGGACAGTGTGGAGGGAGCTTTACTCTGTATCTAACCCCGTGCTGTACCTGTCCTGGGAGTGTTTGATGGGGACAGTGTAGAGGGAGCTTTACTCTGTATCTAACCCCGTGCTGTCCCTGTCCTGGGAGTGTTTGATGGGGGGACAGTGTAGAGGGAGCTTTACTCTGTATCTAACCCCGTGCTGTCCCTGTCCTGGGAGTGTTTGATGGGGGGACAGTGTAGAGGGAGCTTTACTCTGTATCTAACCCCGTGCTGTCCCTGTCCTGGGAGTGTTTGATGGGGGGACAGTGTAGAGGGAGCTTTACTCTGTATCTAACCCCGTGCTGTCCCTGTCCTGGGAGTGTTTGATGGGGGGACAGTGTAGAGGGAGCTTTACTCTGTATCTAACCCCGTGCTGTCCCTGTCCTGGGAGTGTTTGATGGGGGGGACAGTGTAGAGGGAGCTTTACTCTGTATCTAACCCCATGCTGTATCTGTCCTGGGAGTGTTTGATGGGGGGGACAGTGTAGAGGGAGCTTTACTCTGTATCTAACCCCGTGCTGTCCCTGTCCTGGGAGTGTTTGATGGAGGACACTGTAGAGGGAGCTTTGCTCTGTATCTAACCCCGTGCTGTACCTGTCCTGGGAGTGTTTGATGCGGGGACAGTGTAGAGGGAGCTTTACTCTGTATCTAACCCTGTGCTGTACCTGTCCTGGGAGTGTTTGATGGGGGGACAGTGTAGAGGGAGTTTTACTCTGTATCTAACCCCGTGCTGTACCTGTCCTGGGAATGTTTGATGGGGGGACAGTGTAGAGGGAGCTTTACTCTGTATCTAACCCCGTGCTGTACCTGTCCTGGGAATGTTTGATGGGGACAGTGTAGAGGGAGCTTTACTCTGTATCTAACCCTGTGCTGTACCTGTCCTGGGAGTGTTTGATGGGGGGACAGTGTAGAGGGAGCTTTACTCTGTATTTAACCCCATGCTGTAACTGTCCTGGGAGTGTTTGATGGGGACAGTGTAGAGGGAGCTTTACTCTGTATCTAACCCCATGCTGTACCTGTCCTGGGAGTGTTTGATGGGGGGGACAGTGTAGAGGGAGCTTTACTCTGTATCTAACCCTGTGCTGTACCTGTCCTGGGAGTGTTTGATGGGGACAGTGTAGAGGGAGCTTTACTCTGTATCTAACCCCGTGCTGTACCTGTCCTGGGAGTGTTTGATGGGGACAGTGTAGAGGGAGCTTTACTCTGTATCTAACCCCGTGCTGTACCTGTCCTGGGAGTGTTTGAAGGGGGGACAGTGTGGAGGGAGCTTTACTCTGTATCTAACCCCGTGCTGTACCTGTCCTGGGAGTGTTTGATGGGGACAGTGTAGAGGGAGCTTTACTCTGTATCTAACCCCGTGCTGTACCTGTCCTGGGAGTGTTTGATGGGGAGACAGTGTAGAGGGAGCTTTACTCTGTATCTAACCCCGTGCTGTACCTGTCCTGGGAGTGTTTGATGGGGGGACAGTGTAGAGGGAGCTTTACTCTGTATCTAACCCCGTGCTGTCCCTGTCCTGGGAGTGTTTGATGGGGGGACAGTGTAGAGGGAGTTTTACTCTGTATCTAACCCCGTGCTGTACCTGTCCTGGGAATGTTTGATGGGGGGACAGTGTAGAGGGAGCTTTACTCTGTATCTAACCCCGTGCTGTACCTGTCCTGGGAATGTTTGATGGGGACAGTGTAGAGGGAGCTTTACTCTGTATCTAACCCTGTGCTGTACCTGTCCTGGGAGTGTTTGATGGGGGGACAGTGTAGAGGGAGCTTTACTCTGTATTTAACCCCATGCTGTAACTGTCCTGGGAGTGTTTGATGGGGACAGTGTAGAGGGAGCTTTACTCTGTATCTAACCCCATGCTGTACCTGTCCTGGGAGTGTTTGATGGGGGGGACAGTGTAGAGGGAGCTTTACTCTGTATCTAACCCTGTGCTGTACCTGTCCTGGGAGTGTTTGATGGGGACAGTGTAGAGGGAGCTTTACTCTGTATCTAACCCCGTGCTGTACCTGTCCTGGGAGTGTTTGATGGGGACAGTGTAGAGGGAGCTTTACTCTGTATCTAACCCCGTGCTGTACCTGTCCTGGGAGTGTTTGATGGGGGGACAGTGTGGAGGGAGCTTTACTCTGTATCTAACCCCGTGCTGTACCTGTCCTGGGAGTGTTTGATGGGGGGACAGTGTAGAGGGAGCTTTACTCTGTATTTAACCCCATGCTGTAACTGTTCTGGGAGTGTTTGATGGGGACAGTGTAGAGGGAGCTTTACTCTGTATCTAACCCCATGCTGTACCTGTCCTGGGAGTGTTTGATGGGGGGGACAGTGTAGAGGGAGCTTTACTCTGTATCTAACCCTGTGCTGTACCTGTCCTGGGAGTGTTTGATGGGGACAGTGTAGAGGGAGCTTTACTCTGTATCTAACCCCGTGCTGTACCTGTCCTGGGAGTGTTTGATGGGGACAGTGTAGAGGGAGCTTTACTCTGTATCTAACCCCGTGCTGTACCTGTCCTGGGAGTGTTTGATGGGGGGACAGTGTGGAGGGAGCTTTACTCTGTATCTAACCCCGTGCTGTACCTGTCCTGGGAGTGTTTGATGGGGACAGTGTAGAGGGAGCTTTACTCTGTATCTAACCCCGTGCTGTCCCTGTCCTGGGAGTGTTTGATGGGGGGACAGTGTAGAGGGAGCTTTACTCTGTATCTAACCCCGTGCTGTCCCTGTCCTGGGAGTGTTTGATGGGGGGGACAGTGTAGAGGGAGCTTTACTCTGTATCTAACCCCGTGCTGTCCCTGTCCTGGGAGTGTTTGATGGGGGGACAGTGTAGAGGGAGCTTTACTCTGTATCTAACCCCGTGCTGTCCCTGTCCTGGGAGTGTTTGATGGGGGGACAGTGTAGAGGGAACTTTACTCTGTATCTAACCCCGTGCTGTCCCTGTCCTGGGAGTGTTTGATGGGGGGACAGTGTAGAGGGAGCTTTACTCTGTATCTAACCCCGTGCTGTCCCTGTCCTGGGAGTGTTTGATGGGGGGACAGTGTAGAGGGAGCTTTACTCTGTATCTAACCCCGTGCTGTCCCTGTCCTGGGAGTGTTTGATGGGGGGACAGTGTAGAGGGAGCTTTACTCTGTATCTAACCCCGTGCTGTCCCTGTCCTGGGAGTGTTTGATGGGGGGGACAGTGTAGAGGGAGCTTTACTCTGTATCTAACCCCGTGCTGTCCCTGTCCTGGGAGTGTTTGATGGAGGACACTGTAGAGGGAGCTTTACTCTGTATCTAACCCCGTGCTGTACCTGTCCTGGGAGTGTTTGATGGGGGGACAGTGTAGAGGGAGCTTTACTCTGTATCTAACCCCGTGCTGTCCCTGTCCTGGGAGTGTTTGATGGGGGGACAGTGTAGAGGGAGTTTTACTCTGTATCTAACCCCGTGCTGTACCTGTCCTGGGAATGTTTGATGGGGGGACAGTGTAGAGGGAGCTTTACTCTGTATCTAACCCCGTGCTGTACCTGTCCTGGGAATGTTTGATGGGGACAGTGTAGAGGGAGCTTTACTCTGTATCTAACCCTGTGCTGTACCTGTCCTGGGAGTGTTTGATGGGGGGACAGTGTAGAGGGAGCTTTACTCTGTATTTAACCCCATGCTGTAACTGTCCTGGGAGTGTTTGATGGGGACAGTGTAGAGGGAGCTTTACTCTGTATCTAACCCCATGCTGTACCTGTCCTGGGAGTGTTTGATGGGGGGGACAGTGTAGAGGGAGCTTTACTCTGTATCTAACCCTGTGCTGTACCTGTCCTGGGAGTGTTTGATGGGGACAGTGTAAAGGGAGCTTTACTCTGTATCTAACCCTGTGCTGTACCTGTCCTGGGAGTGTTTGATGGGGGGACAGTGTAGAGGGAGCTTTACTCTGTATTTAACCCCATGCTGTAACTGTCCTGGGAGTGTTTGATGGGGACAGTGTAGAGGGAGCTTTACTCTGTATCTAACCCCATGCTGTACCTGTCCTGGGAGTGTTTGATGGGGGGGACAGTGTAGAGGGAGCTTTACTCTGTATCTAACCCTGTGCTGTACCTGTCCTGGGAGTGTTTGATGGGGACAGTGTAAAGGGAGCTTTACTCTGTATCTAACCCCGTGCTGTACCTGTCCTGGGAGTGTTTGATGGGGACAGTGTAGAGGGAGCTTTACTCTGTATCTAACCCCGTGCTGTACCTGTCCTGGGAGTGTTTGATGGGGGGACAGTGTGGAGGGAGCTTTACTCTGTATCTAACCCCGTGCTGTACCTGTCCTGGGAGTGTTTGATGGGGACAGTGTAGAGGGAGCTTTACTCTGTATCTAACCCCGTGCTGTACCTGTCCTGGGAGTGTTTGATGGGGACAGTGTAGAGGGAGCTTTACTCTGTATCTAACCCCGTGCTGTACCTGTCCTGGGAGTGTTTGATGGGGACAGTGTAGAGGGAGCTTTACTCTGTATCTAACCCCGTGCTGTACCTGTCCTGGGAGTGTTTGATGGGGGGACAGTGTGGAGGGAGCTTTACTCTGTATCTAACCCCGTGCTGTACCTGTCCTGGGAGTGTTTGATGGGGACAGTGTAGAGGGAGCTTTACTCTGTATCTAACCCCGTGCTGTCCCTGTCCTGGGAGTGTTTGATGGGGGGACAGTGTAGAGGGAGCTTTACTCTGTATCTAACCCCGTGCTGTCCCTGTCCTGGGAGTGTTTGATGGGGGGGACAGTGTAGAGGGAGCTTTACTCTGTATCTAACCCCGTGCTGTCCCTGTCCTGGGAGTGTTTGATGGGGGGACAGTGTAGAGGGAGCTTTACTCTGTATCTAACCCCGTGCTGTCCCTGTCCTGGGAGTGTTTGATGGGGGGACAGTGTAGAGGGAACTTTACTCTGTATCTAACCCCGTGCTGTCCCTGTCCTGGGAGTGTTTGATGGGGGGACAGTGTAGAGGGAGCTTTACTCTGTATCTAACCCCGTGCTGTCCCTGTCCTGGGAGTGTTTGATGGGGGGACAGTGTAGAGGGAGTTTTACTCTGTATCTAACCCCGTGCTGTACCTGTCCTGGGAATGTTTGATGGGGGGACAGTGTAGAGGGAGCTTTACTCTGTATCTAACCCCGTGCTGTACCTGTCCTGGGAATGTTTGATGGGGACAGTGTAGAGGGAGCTTTACTCTGTATCTAACCCTGTGCTGTACCTGTCCTGGGAGTGTTTGATGGGGGGACAGTGTAGAGGGAGCTTTACTCTGTATTTAACCCCATGCTGTAACTGTCCTGGGAGTGTTTGATGGGGGGACAGTGTAGAGGGAGTTTTACTCTGTATCTAACCCCGTGCTGTACCTGTCCTGGGAATGTTTGATGGGGGGACAGTGTAGAGGGAGCTTTACTCTGTATCTAACCCCGTGCTGTACCTGTCCTGGGAATGTTTGATGGGGACAGTGTAGAGGGAGCTTTACTCTGTATCTAACCCTGTGCTGTACCTGTCCTGGGAGTGTTTGATGGGGGGACAGTGTAGAGGGAGCTTTACTCTGTATTTAACCCCATGCTGTAACTGTCCTGGGAGTGTTTGATGGGGACAGTGTAGAGGGAGCTTTACTCTGTATCTAACCCCATGCTGTACCTGTCCTGGGAGTGTTTGATGGGGGGGACAGTGTAGAGGGAGCTTTACTCTGTATCTAACCCTGTGCTGTACCTGTCCTGGGAGTGTTTGATGGGGACAGTGTAGAGGGAGCTTTACTCTGTATCTAACCCCGTGCTGTACCTGTCCTGGGAGTGTTTGATGGGGACAGTGTAGAGGGAGCTTTACTCTGTATCTAACCCCGTGCTGTACCTGTCCTGGGAGTGTTTGATGGGGGGACAGTGTGGAGGGAGCTTTACTCTGTATCTAACCCCGTGCTGTACCTGTCCTGGGAGTGTTTGATGGGGACAGTGTAGAGGGAGCTTTACTCTGTATCTAACCCCGTGCTGTACCTGTCCTGGGAGTGTTTGATGGGGAGACAGTGTAGAGGGAGCTTTACTCTGTATCTAACCCCGTGCTGTACCTGTCCTGGGAGTGTTTGATGGGGGGACAGTGTAGAGGGAGCTTTACTCTGTATCTAACCCCGTGCTGTCCCTGTCCTGGGAGTGTTTGATGGGGGGACAGTGTAGAGGGAGTTTTACTCTGTATCTAACCCCGTGCTGTACCTGTCCTGGGAATGTTTGATGGGGGGACAGTGTAGAGGGAGCTTTACTCTGTATCTAACCCCGTGCTGTACCTGTCCTGGGAATGTTTGATGGGGACAGTGTAGAGGGAGCTTTACTCTGTATCTAACCCTGTGCTGTACCTGTCCTGGGAGTGTTTGATGGGGGGACAGTGTAGAGGGAGCTTTACTCTGTATTTAACCCCATGCTGTAACTGTCCTGGGAGTGTTTGATGGGGACAGTGTAGAGGGAGCTTTACTCTGTATCTAACCCCATGCTGTACCTGTCCTGGGAGTGTTTGATGGGGGGGACAGTGTAGAGGGAGCTTTACTCTGTATCTAACCCTGTGCTGTACCTGTCCTGGGAGTGTTTGATGGGGACAGTGTAGAGGGAGCTTTACTCTGTATCTAACCCCGTGCTGTACCTGTCCTGGGAGTGTTTGATGGGGGGGACAGTGTAGAGGGAGCTTTACTCTGTATCTAACCCCGTGCTGTCCCTGTCCTGGGAGTGTTTGATGGAGGACACTGTAGAGGGAGCTTTGCTCTGTATCTAACCCCGTGCTGTACCTGTCCTGGGAGTGTTTGATGGGGGGACAGTGTAGAGGGAGCTTTACTCTGTATCTAACCCTGTGCTGTACCTGTCCTGGGAGTGTTTGATGGGGGGACAGTGTAGAGGGAGTTTTACTCTGTATCTAACCCCGTGCTGTACCTGTCCTGGGAATGTTTGATGGGGGGACAGTGTAGAGGGAGCTTTACTCTGTATCTAACCCCGTGCTGTACCTGTCCTGGGAATGTTTGATGGGGACAGTGTAGAGGGAGCTTTACTCTGTATCTAACCCTGTGCTGTACCTGTCCTGGGAGTGTTTGATGGGGGGACAGTGTAGAGGGAGCTTTACTCTGTATTTAACCCCATGCTGTAACTGTCCTGGGAGTGTTTGATGGGGACAGTGTAGAGGGAGCTTTACTCTGTATCTAACCCCATGCTGTACCTGTCCTGGGAGTGTTTGATGGGGGGGACAGTGTAGAGGGAGCTTTACTCTGTATCTAACCCTGTGCTGTACCTGTCCTGGGAGTGTTTGATGGGGACAGTGTAGAGGGAGCTTTACTCTGTATCTAACCCCGTGCTGTACCTGTCCTGGGAGTGTTTGATGGGGACAGTGTAGAGGGAGCTTTACTCTGTATCTAACCCCGTGCTGTACCTGTCCTGGGAGTGTTTGATGGGGGGACAGTGTGGAGGGAGCTTTACTCTGTATCTAACCCCGTGCTGTACCTGTCCTGGGAGTGTTTGATGGGGACAGTGTAGAGGGAGCTTTACTCTGTATCTAACCCCGTGCTGTACCTGTCCTGGGAGTGTTTGATGGGGAGACAGTGTAGAGGGAGCTTTACTCTGTATCTAACCCCGTGCTGTACCTGTCCTGAGAGTGTTTGATGGGGGGACAGTGTAGAGGGAGCTTTACTCTGTATCTAACCCCGTGCTGTCCCTGTCCTGGGAGTGTTTGATGGGGGGACAGTGTAGAGGGAGTTTTACTCTGTATCTAACCCCGTGCTGTACCTGTCCTGGGAATGTTTGATGGGGGGACAGTGTAGAGGGAGCTTTACTCTGTATCTAACCCCGTGCTGTACCTGTCCTGGGAATGTTTGATGGGGACAGTGTAGAGGGAGCTTTACTCTGTATCTAACCCTGTGCTGTACCTGTCCTGGGAGTGTTTGATGGGGGGACAGTGTAGAGGGAGCTTTACTCTGTATTTAACCCCATGCTGTAACTGTCCTGGGAGTGTTTGATGGGGACAGTGTAGAGGGAGCTTTACTCTGTATCTAACCCCATGCTGTACCTGTCCTGGGAGTGTTTGATGGGGGGGACAGTGTAGAGGGAGCTTTACTCTGTATCTAACCCTGTGCTGTACCTGTCCTGGGAGTGTTTGATGGGGACAGTGTAGAGGGAGCTTTACTCTGTATCTAACCCCGTGCTGTACCTGTCCTGGGAGTGTTTGATGGGGACAGTGTAGAGGGAGCTTTACTCTGTATCTAACCCCGTGCTGTACCTGTCCTGGGAGTGTTTGATGGGGGGACAGTGTGGAGGGAGCTTTACTCTGTATCTAACCCCGTGCTGTACCTGTCCTGGGAGTGTTTGATGGGGGGACAGTGTAGAGGGAGCTTTACTCTGTATTTAACCCCATGCTGTAACTGTTCTGGGAGTGTTTGATGGGGACAGTGTAGAGGGAGCTTTACTCTGTATCTAACCCCATGCTGTACCTGTCCTGGGAGTGTTTGATGGGGGGGACAGTGTAGAGGGAGCTTTACTCTGTATCTAACCCTGTGCTGTACCTGTCCTGGGAGTGTTTGATGGGGACAGTGTAGAGGGAGCTTTACTCTGTATCTAACCCCGTGCTGTACCTGTCCTGGGAGTGTTTGATGGGGACAGTGTAGAGGGAGCTTTACTCTGTATCTAACCCCGTGCTGTACCTGTCCTGGGAGTGTTTGATGGGGGGACAGTGTGGAGGGAGCTTTACTCTGTATCTAACCCCGTGCTGTACCTGTCCTGGGAGTGTTTGATGGGGACAGTGTAGAGGGAGCTTTACTCTGTATCTAACCCCGTGCTGTCCCTGTCCTGGGAGTGTTTGATGGGGGGACAGTGTAGAGGGAGCTTTACTCTGTATCTAACCCCGTGCTGTCCCTGTCCTGGGAGTGTTTGATGGGGGGGACAGTGTAGAGGGAGCTTTACTCTGTATCTAACCCCGTGCTGTCCCTGTCCTGGGAGTGTTTGATGGGGGGACAGTGTAGAGGGAGCTTTACTCTGTATCTAACCCCGTGCTGTCCCTGTCCTGGGAGTGTTTGATGGGGGGACAGTGTAGAGGGAACTTTACTCTGTATCTAACCCCGTGCTGTCCCTGTCCTGGGAGTGTTTGATGGGGGGACAGTGTAGAGGGAGCTTTACTCTGTATCTAACCCCGTGCTGTCCCTGTCCTGGGAGTGTTTGATGGGGGGACAGTGTAGAGGGAGCTTTACTCTGTATCTAACCCCGTGCTGTCCCTGTCCTGGGAGTGTTTGATGGGGGGACAGTGTAGAGGGAGCTTTACTCTGTATCTAACCCCGTGCTGTCCCTGTCCTGGGAGTGTTTGATGGGGGGGACAGTGTAGAGGGAGCTTTACTCTGTATCTAACCCCGTGCTGTCCCTGTCCTGGGAGTGTTTGATGGAGGACACTGTAGAGGGAGCTTTACTCTGTATCTAACCCCGTGCTGTACCTGTCCTGGGAGTGTTTGATGGGGGGACAGTGTAGAGGGAGCTTTACTCTGTATCTAACCCCGTGCTGTCCCTGTCCTGGGAGTGTTTGATGGGGGGACAGTGTAGAGGGAGTTTTACTCTGTATCTAACCCCGTGCTGTACCTGTCCTGGGAATGTTTGATGGGGGGACAGTGTAGAGGGAGCTTTACTCTGTATCTAACCCCGTGCTGTACCTGTCCTGGGAATGTTTGATGGGGACAGTGTAGAGGGAGCTTTACTCTGTATCTAACCCTGTGCTGTACCTGTCCTGGGAGTGTTTGATGGGGGGACAGTGTAGAGGGAGCTTTACTCTGTATTTAACCCCATGCTGTAACTGTCCTGGGAGTGTTTGATGGGGACAGTGTAGAGGGAGCTTTACTCTGTATCTAACCCCATGCTGTACCTGTCCTGGGAGTGTTTGAAGGGGGGGACAGTGTAGAGGGAGCTTTACTCTGTATCTAACCCTGTGCTGTACCTGTCCTGGGAGTGTTTGATGGGGACAGTGTAAAGGGAGCTTTACTCTGTATCTAACCCTGTGCTGTACCTGTCCTGGGAGTGTTTGATGGGGGGACAGTGTAGAGGGAGCTTTACTCTGTATTTAACCCCATGCTGTAACTGTCCTGGGAGTGTTTGATGGGGACAGTGTAGAGGGAGCTTTACTCTGTATCTAACCCCATGCTGTACCTGTCCTGGGAGTGTTTGATGGGGGGGACAGTGTAGAGGGAGCTTTACTCTGTATCTAACCCTGTGCTGTACCTGTCCTGGGAGTGTTTGATGGGGACAGTGTAAAGGGAGCTTTACTCTGTATCTAACCCCGTGCTGTACCTGTCCTGGGAGTGTTTGATGGGGACAGTGTAGAGGGAGCTTTACTCTGTATCTAACCCCGTGCTGTACCTGTCCTGGGAGTGTTTGATGGGGGGACAGTGTGGAGGGAGCTTTACTCTGTATCTAACCCCGTGCTGTACCTGTCCTGGGAGTGTTTGATGGGGACAGTGTAGAGGGAGCTTTACTCTGTATCTAACCCCGTGCTGTACCTGTCCTGGGAGTGTTTGATGGGGACAGTGTAGAGGGAGCTTTACTCTGTATCTAACCCCGTGCTGTACCTGTCCTGGGAGTGTTTGATGGGGGACAGTGTAGAGGGAGCTTTACTCTGTATCTAACCCCGTGCTGTACCTGTCCTGGGAGTGTTTGATGGGGGGACAGTGTGGAGGGAGCTTTACTCTGTATCTAACCCCGTGCTGTACCTGTCCTGGGAGTGTTTGATGGGGGACAGTGTAGAGGGAGCTTTACTCTGTATCTAACCCCGTGCTGTCCCTGTCCTGGGAGTGTTTGATGGGGGGACAGTGTAGAGGGAGCTTTACTCTGTATCTAACCCCGTGCTGTCCCTGTCCTGGGAGTGTTTGATGGGGGGGACAGTGTAGAGGGAGCTTTACTCTGTATCTAACCCCGTGCTGTCCCTGTCCTGGGAGTGTTTGATGGGGGGACAGTGTAGAGGGAGCTTTACTCTGTATCTAACCCCGTGCTGTCCCTGTCCTGGGAGTGTTTGATGGGGGGACAGTGTAGAGGGAACTTTACTCTGTATCTAACCCCGTGCTGTCCCTGTCCTGGGAGTGTTTGATGGGGGGACAGTGTAGAGGGAGCTTTACTCTGTATCTAACCCCGTGCTGTCCCTGTCCTGGGAGTGTTTGATGGGGGGACAGTGTAGAGGGAGTTTTACTCTGTATCTAACCCCGTGCTGTACCTGTCCTGGGAATGTTTGATGGGGGGACAGTGTAGAGGGAGCTTTACTCTGTATCTAACCCCGTGCTGTACCTGTCCTGGGAATGTTTGATGGGGACAGTGTAGAGGGAGCTTTACTCTGTATCTAACCCTGTGCTGTACCTGTCCTGGGAGTGTTTGATGGGGGGACAGTGTAGAGGGAGCTTTACTCTGTATTTAACCCCATGCTGTAACTGTCCTGGGAGTGTTTGATGGGGGGACAGTGTAGAGGGAGTTTTACTCTGTATCTAACCCCGTGCTGTACCTGTCCTGGGAATGTTTGATGGGGGGACAGTGTAGAGGGAGCTTTACTCTGTATCTAACCCCGTGCTGTACCTGTCCTGGGAATGTTTGATGGGGACAGTGTAGAGGGAGCTTTACTCTGTATCTAACCCTGTGCTGTACCTGTCCTGGGAGTGTTTGATGGGGGGACAGTGTAGAGGGAGCTTTACTCTGTATTTAACCCCATGCTGTAACTGTCCTGGGAGTGTTTGATGGGGACAGTGTAGAGGGAGCTTTACTCTGTATCTAACCCCATGCTGTACCTGTCCTGGGAGTGTTTGATGGGGGGGACAGTGTAGAGGGAGCTTTACTCTGTATCTAACCCTGTGCTGTACCTGTCCTGGGAGTGTTTGATGGGGACAGTGTAGAGGGAGCTTTACTCTGTATCTAACCCCGTGCTGTACCTGTCCTGGGAGTGTTTGATGGGGACAGTGTAGAGGGAGCTTTACTCTGTATCTAACCCCGTGCTGTACCTGTCCTGGGAGTGTTTGATGGGGGGACAGTGTGGAGGGAGCTTTACTCTGTATCTAACCCCGTGCTGTACCTGTCCTGGGAGTGTTTGATGGGGACAGTGTAGAGGGAGCTTTACTCTGTATCTAACCCCGTGCTGTACCTGTCCTGGGAGTGTTTGATGGGGAGACAGTGTAGAGGGAGCTTTACTCTGTATCTAACCCCGTGCTGTACCTGTCCTGGGAGTGTTTGATGGGGGGACAGTGTAGAGGGAGCTTTACTCTGTATCTAACCCCGTGCTGTCCCTGTCCTGGGAGTGTTTGATGGGGGGACAGTGTAGAGGGAGTTTTACTCTGTATCTAACCCCGTGCTGTACCTGTCCTGGGAATGTTTGATGGGGGGACAGTGTAGAGGGAGCTTTACTCTGTATCTAACCCCGTGCTGTACCTGTCCTGGGAATGTTTGATGGGGACAGTGTAGAGGGAGCTTTACTCTGTATCTAACCCTGTGCTGTACCTGTCCTGGGAGTGTTTGATGGGGGGACAGTGTAGAGGGAGCTTTACTCTGTATTTAACCCCATGCTGTAACTGTCCTGGGAGTGTTTGATGGGGGACAGTGTAGAGGGAGCTTTACTCTGTATCTAACCCCATGCTGTACCTGTCCTGGGAGTGTTTGATGGGGGGGACAGTGTAGAGGGAGCTTTACTCTGTATCTAACCCTGTGCTGTACCTGTCCTGGGAGTGTTTGATGGGGACAGTGTAGAGGGAGCTTTACTCTGTATCTAACCCCGTGCTGTACCTGTCCTGGGAGTGTTTGATGGGGACAGTGTAGAGGGAGCTTTACTCTGTATCTAACCCCGTGCTGTACCTGTCCTGGGAGTGTTTGATGGGGGGACAGTGTGGAGGGAGCTTTACTCTGTATCTAACCCCGTGCTGTACCTGTCCTGGGAGTGTTTGATGGGGGGACAGTGTAGAGGGAGCTTTACTCTGTATTTAACCCCATGCTGTAACTGTTCTGGGAGTGTTTGATGGGGACAGTGTAGAGGGAGCTTTACTCTGTATCTAACCCCATGCTGTACCTGTCCTGGGAGTGTTTGATGGGGGGGACAGTGTAGAGGGAGCTTTACTCTGTATCTAACCCTGTGCTGTACCTGTCCTGGGAGTGTTTGATGGGGACAGTGTAGAGGGAGCTTTACTCTGTATCTAACCCCGTGCTGTACCTGTCCTGGGAGTGTTTGATGGGGACAGTGTAGAGGGAGCTTTACTCTGTATCTAACCCCGTGCTGTACCTGTCCTGGGAGTGTTTGATGGGGGGACAGTGTGGAGGGAGCTTTACTCTGTATCTAACCCCGTGCTGTACCTGTCCTGGGAGTGTTTGATGGGGACAGTGTAGAGGGAGCTTTACTCTGTATCTAACCCCGTGCTGTCCCTGTCCTGGGAGTGTTTGATGGGGGGACAGTGTAGAGGGAGCTTTACTCTGTATCTAACCCCGTGCTGTCCCTGTCCTGGGAGTGTTTGATGGGGGGGACAGTGTAGAGGGAGCTTTACTCTGTATCTAACCCCGTGCTGTCCCTGTCCTGGGAGTGTTTGATGGGGGGACAGTGTAGAGGGAGCTTTACTCTGTATCTAACCCCGTGCTGTCCCTGTCCTGGGAGTGTTTGATGGGGGGACAGTGTAGAGGGAACTTTACTCTGTATCTAACCCCGTGCTGTCCCTGTCCTGGGAGTGTTTGATGGGGGGACAGTGTAGAGGGAGCTTTACTCTGTATCTAACCCCGTGCTGTCCCTGTCCTGGGAGTGTTTGATGGGGGGACAGTGTAGAGGGAGCTTTACTCTGTATCTAACCCCGTGCTGTCCCTGTCCTGGGAGTGTTTGATGGGGGGACAGTGTAGAGGGAGCTTTACTCTGTATCTAACCCCGTGCTGTCCCTGTCCTGGGAGTGTTTGATGGGGGGGACAGTGTAGAGGGAGCTTTACTCTGTATCTAACCCCGTGCTGTCCCTGTCCTGGGAGTGTTTGATGGAGGACACTGTAGAGGGAGCTTTACTCTGTATCTAACCCCGTGCTGTACCTGTCCTGGGAGTGTTTGATGGGGGGACAGTGTAGAGGGAGCTTTACTCTGTATCTAACCCCGTGCTGTCCCTGTCCTGGGAGTGTTTGATGGGGGGACAGTGTAGAGGGAGTTTTACTCTGTATCTAACCCCGTGCTGTACCTGTCCTGGGAATGTTTGATGGGGGGACAGTGTAGAGGGAGCTTTACTCTGTATCTAACCCCGTGCTGTACCTGTCCTGGGAATGTTTGATGGGGACAGTGTAGAGGGAGCTTTACTCTGTATCTAACCCTGTGCTGTACCTGTCCTGGGAGTGTTTGATGGGGGGACAGTGTAGAGGGAGCTTTACTCTGTATTTAACCCCATGCTGTAACTGTCCTGGGAGTGTTTGATGGGGACAGTGTAGAGGGAGCTTTACTCTGTATCTAACCCCATGCTGTACCTGTCCTGGGAGTGTTTGATGGGGGGGACAGTGTAGAGGGAGCTTTACTCTGTATCTAACCCTGTGCTGTACCTGTCCTGGGAGTGTTTGATGGGGACAGTGTAAAGGGAGCTTTACTCTGTATCTAACCCTGTGCTGTACCTGTCCTGGGAGTGTTTGATGGGGGGACAGTGTAGAGGGAGCTTTACTCTGTATTTAACCCCATGCTGTAACTGTCCTGGGAGTGTTTGATGGGGACAGTGTAGAGGGAGCTTTACTCTGTATCTAACCCCATGCTGTACCTGTCCTGGGAGTGTTTGATGGGGGGGACAGTGTAGAGGGAGCTTTACTCTGTATCTAACCCTGTGCTGTACCTGTCCTGGGAGTGTTTGATGGGGACAGTGTAAAGGGAGCTTTACTCTGTATCTAACCCCGTGCTGTACCTGTCCTGGGAGTGTTTGATGGGGACAGTGTAGAGGGAGCTTTACTCTGTATCTAACCCCGTGCTGTACCTGTCCTGGGAGTGTTTGATGGGGGGACAGTGTGGAGGGAGCTTTACTCTGTATCTAACCCCGTGCTGTACCTGTCCTGGGAGTGTTTGATGGGGACAGTGTAGAGGGAGCTTTACTCTGTATCTAACCCCGTGCTGTACCTGTCCTGGGAGTGTTTGATGGGGACAGTGTAGAGGGAGCTTTACTCTGTATCTAACCCCGTGCTGTACCTGTCCTGGGAGTGTTTGATGGGGACAGTGTAGAGGGAGCTTTACTCTGTATCTAACCCCGTGCTGTACCTGTCCTGGGAGTGTTTGATGGGGGGACAGTGTGGAGGGAGCTTTACTCTGTATCTAACCCCGTGCTGTACCTGTCCTGGGAGTGTTACGTGGGGACAGTGTAGAGGGAGCTTTACTCTGTATCTAACCCCGTGCTGTCCCTGTCCTGGGAGTGTTTGATGGGGGGACAGTGTAGAGGGAGCTTTACTCTGTATCTAACCCCGTGCTGTCCCTGTCCTGGGAGTGTTTGATGGGGGGGACAGTGTAGAGGGAGCTTTACTCTGTATCTAACCCCGTGCTGTCCCTGTCCTGGGAGTGTTTGATGGGGGGACAGTGTAGAGGGAGCTTTACTCTGTATCTAACCCCGTGCTGTCCCTGTCCTGGGAGTGTTTGATGGGGGGACAGTGTAGAGGGAACTTTACTCTGTATCTAACCCCGTGCTGTCCCTGTCCTGGGAGTGTTTGATGGGGGGACAGTGTAGAGGGAGCTTTACTCTGTATCTAACCCCGTGCTGTCCCTGTCCTGGGAGTGTTTGATGGGGGGACAGTGTAGAGGGAGTTTTACTCTGTATCTAACCCCGTGCTGTACCTGTCCTGGGAATGTTTGATGGGGGGACAGTGTAGAGGGAGCTTTACTCTGTATCTAACCCCGTGCTGTACCTGTCCTGGGAATGTTTGATGGGGACAGTGTAGAGGGAGCTTTACTCTGTATCTAACCCTGTGCTGTACCTGTCCTGGGAGTGTTTGATGGGGGGACAGTGTAGAGGGAGCTTTACTCTGTATTTAACCCCATGCTGTAACTGTCCTGGGAGTGTTTGATGGGGACAGTGTAGAGGGAGCTTTACTCTGTATCTAACCCCATGCTGTACCTGTCCTGGGAGTGTTTGATGGGGGGGACAGTGTAGAGGGAGCTTTACTCTGTATCTAACCCTGTGCTGTACCTGTCCTGGGAGTGTTTGATGGGGACAGTGTAGAGGGAGCTTTACTCTGTATCTAACCCCGTGCTGTACCTGTCCTGGGAGTGTTTGATGGGGACAGTGTAGAGGGAGCTTTACTCTGTATCTAACCCCGTGCTGTACCTGTCCTGGGAATGTTTGATGGGGGGACAGTGTAGAGGGAGCTTTACTCTGTATCTAACCCCGTGCTGTACCTGTCCTGGGAATGTTTGATGGGGACAGTGTAGAGGGAGCTTTACTCTGTATCTAACCCTGTGCTGTACCTGTCCTGGGAGTGTTTGATGGGGGGACAGTGTAGAGGGAGCTTTACTCTGTATTTAACCCATGCTGTAACTGTCCTGGGAGTGTTTGATGGGGACAGTGTAGAGGGAGCTTTACTCTGTATCTAACCCCATGCTGTACCTGTCCTGGGAGTGTTTGATGGGGGGGACAGTGTAGAGGGAGCTTTACTCTGTATCTAACCCTGTGCTGTACCTGTCCTGGGAGTGTTTGATGGGGACAGTGTAGAGGGAGCTTTACTCTGTATCTAACCCCGTGCTGTACCTGTCCTGGGAGTGTTTGATGGGGACAGTGTAGAGGGAGCTTTACTCTGTATCTAACCCCGTGCTGTACCTGTCCTGGGAGTGTTTGATGGGGGGACAGTGTGGAGGGAGCTTTACTCTGTATCTAACCCCGTGCTGTACCTGTCCTGGGAGTGTTTGATGGGGACAGTGTAGAGGGAGCTTTACTCTGTATCTAACCCCGTGCTGTCCCTGTCCTGGGAGTGTTTGATGGGGGGACAGTGTAGAGGGAGCTTTACTCTGTATCTAACCCCGTGCTGTCCCTGTCCTGGGAGTGTTTGATGGGGGGACAGTGTAGAGGGAGCTTTACTCTGTATCTAACCCCGTGCTGTCCCTGTCCTGGGAGTGTTTGATGGGGGGACAGTGTAGAGGGAGCTTTACTCTGTATCTAACCCCGTGCTGTCCCTGTCCTGGGAGTGTTTGATGGGGGGACAGTGTAGAGGGAGCTTTACTCTGTATCTAACCCCGTGCTGTCCCTGTCCTGGGAGTGTTTGATGGGGGGGACAGTGTAGAGGGAGCTTTACTCTGTATCTAACCCCATGCTGTATATGTCCTGGGAGTGTTTGATGGGGGGGACAGTGTAGAGGGAGCTTTACTCTGTATCTAACCCCGTGCTGTCCCTGTCCTGGGAGTGTTTGATGGGGGGACAGTGTAGAGGGAGCTTTACTCTGTATCTAACCCCGTGCTGTCCCTGTCCTGGGAGTGTTTGATGGGGGGACAGTGTAGAGGGAGCTTTACTCTGTATCTAACCCCGTGCTGTCCCTGTCCTGGGAGTGTTTGATGGGGGGACAGTGTAGAGGGAGCTTTACTCTGTATCTAACCCCGTGCTGTCCCTGTCCTGGGAGTGTTTGATGGGGGGGACAGTGTAGAGGGAGCTTTACTCTGTATCTAACCCCATGCTGTATCTGTCCTGGGAGTGTTTGATGGGGGGACAGTGTAGAGGGAGCTTTACTCTGTATCTAACCCCGTGCTGTCCCTGTCCTGGGAGTGTTTGATGGAGGACACTGTAGAGGGAGCTTTACTCTGTATCTAACCCTGTGCTGTACCTGTCCTGGGAGTGTTTGATGGGGACAGTGTAAAGGGAGCTTTACTCTGTATCTAACCCCGTGCTGTACCTGTCCTGGGAGTGTTTGATGGGGACAGTGTAGAGGGAGCTTTACTCTGTATCTAACCCCGTGCTGTACCTGTCCTGGGAGTGTTTGATGGGGGGACAGTGTGGAGGGAGCTTTACTCTGTATCTAACCCCGTGCTGTACCTGTCCTGGGAGTGTTTGATGGGGACAGTGTAGAGGGAGCTTTACTCTGTATCTAACCCCGTGCTGTACCTGTCCTGGGAGTGTTTGATGGGGACAGTGTAGAGGGAGCTTTACTCTGTATCTAACCCCGTGCTGTACCTGTCCTGGGAGTGTTTGATGGGGACAGTGTAGAGGGAGCTTTACTCTGTATCTAACCCCGTGCTGTACCTGTCCTGGGAGTGTTTGATGGGGGGACAGTGTGGAGGGAGCTTTACTCTGTATCTAACCCCGTGCTGTACCTGTCCTGGGAGTGTTTGATGGGGACAGTGTAGAGGGAGCTTTACTCTGTATCTAACCCCGTGCTGTCCCTGTCCTGGGAGTGTTTGATGGGGGGACAGTGTAGAGGGAGCTTTACTCTGTATCTAACCCCGTGCTGTCCCTGTCCTGGGAGTGTTTGATGGGGGGGACAGTGTAGAGGGAGCTTTACTCTGTATCTAACCCCGTGCTGTCCCTGTCCTGGGAGTGTTTGATGGGGGGACAGTGTAGAGGGAGCTTTACTCTGTATCTAACCCCGTGCTGTCCCTGTCCTGGGAGTGTTTGATGGGGGGACAGTGTAGAGGGAACTTTACTCTGTATCTAACCCCGTGCTGTCCCTGTCCTGGGAGTGTTTGATGGGGGGACAGTGTAGAGGGAGCTTTACTCTGTATCTAACCCCGTGCTGTCCCTGTCCTGGGAGTGTTTGATGGGGGGACAGTGTAGAGGGAGTTTTACTCTGTATCTAACCCCGTGCTGTACCTGTCCTGGGAATGTTTGATGGGGGACAGTGTAGAGGGAGCTTTACTCTGTATCTAACCCCGTGCTGTACCTGTCCTGGGAATGTTTGATGGGGACAGTGTAGAGGGAGCTTTACTCTGTATCTAACCCTGTGCTGTACCTGTCCTGGGAGTGTTTGATGGGGGGACAGTGTAGAGGGAGCTTTACTCTGTATTTAACCCCATGCTGTAACTGTCCTGGGAGTGTTTGATGGGGACAGTGTAGAGGGAGCTTTACTCTGTATCTAACCCCATGCTGTACCTGTCCTGGAGTGTTTGATGGGGGGGACAGTGTAGAGGGAGCTTTACTCTGTATCTAACCCTGTGCTGTACCTGTCCTGGGAGTGTTTGATGGGGACAGTGTCACGTGCTCACTGTGTGACTCTGTATCTAACCCCGTGCTGTACCTGTCCTGGGAGTGTTTGATGGGGACAGTGTAGAGGGAGCTTTACTCTGTATCTAACCCCGTGCTGTACCTGTCTGGAATGTTTGATGGGGGACAGTGTAGAGGGAGCTTTACTCTGTATCTAACCCCGTGCTGTACCTGTCCTGGGAATGTTTGATGGGGACAGTGTAGAGGGAGCTTTACTCTGTATCTAACCCCGTGC
Source organism: Prionace glauca (assembly GCA_037974335.1). NCBI lineage: Eukaryota > Metazoa > Chordata > Chondrichthyes > Carcharhiniformes > Carcharhinidae > Prionace > Prionace glauca. Next base: position 156,799,435 of record CM075723.1, read on the forward strand.
TGTACCTGTCCTGGGAGTGTTTGATGGGGGACAGTGTAGAGGGAGCTTTACTCTGTATCTAACCCCGTGCTGTACCTGTCCTGGGAGTGTTTGATGGGGGACAGTGTAGAGGGAGCTTTACTCTGTATCTAACCCCAGTGCTGTACCTGTCCTGGGAGTGTTTGATGGGGGACAGTGTAGAGGGAGCTTTACTCTGTATCTAACCCTGTGCTGTACCTGTCCTGGGAGTGTTTGATGGGGACAGTGTAGAGGGAGCTTTACTCTGTATCTAACCCCGTGCTGTACCTGTCCTGGGAGTGTTTGATGGGGACAGTGTAGAGGGAGCTTTACTCTGTATCTAACCCCGTGCTGTACCTGTCCTGGGAGTGTTTGATGGGGGGACAGTGTAGAGGGAGCTTTACTCTGTATCTAACCCGTGCTGTACCTGTCCTGGGAGTGTTTGATGGGGACAGTGTAGAGGGAGCTTTACTCTGTATCTAACCCCGTGCTGTCCCTGTCCTGGGAGTGTTTGATGGGGGGACAGTGTAGAGGGAGCTTTACTCTGTATCTAACCCCGTGCTGTCCCTGTCCTGGGAGTGTTTGATGGGGGGACAGTGTAGAGGGAGCTTTACTCTGTATCTAACCCGTGCTGTCCCTGTCCTGGGAGTGTTTGATGGGGGGACAGTGTAGAGGGAGCTTTACTCTGTATCTAACCCCGTGCTGTCCCTGTCCTGGGAGTGTTTGATGGGGGGACAGTGTAGAGGGAGCTTTACTCTGTATCTAACCCCGTGCTGTCCCTGTCCTGGGAGTGTTTGATGGGGGGGACAGTGTAGAGGGAGCTTTACTCTGTATCTAACCCCATGCTGTATCTGTCCTGGGAGTGTTTGATGGGGGGGACAGTGTAGAGGGAGCTTTACTCTGTATCTAACCCCGTGCTGTCCCTGTCCTGGGAGTGTTTGATGGAGGACACTGTAGAGGGAGCTTTACTCTGTATCTAACCCCGTGCTGTACCTGTCCTGGGAGTGTTTGATGGGGGGACAGTGTAGAGGGAGCTTTACTCTGTATCTAACCCTGTGCTGTACCTGTCCTGGGAGTGTTTGATGGGGGGACAGTGTAGAGGGAGTTTTACTCTGTATCTAACCCCGTGCTGTACCTGTCCTGGGAGTGTTTGATGGGGGGACAGTGTGGAGGGAGCTTTACTCTGTATCTAACCCCGTGCTGTACCTGTCCTGGGAGTGTTTGATGGGGACAGTGTAGAGGGAGCTTTACTCTGTATCTAACCCCGTGCTGTACCTGTCCTGGGAGTGTTTGATGGGGAGACAGTGTAGAGGGAGCTTTACTCTGTATCTAACCCCGTGCTGTACCTGTCCTGGGAATGTTTGATGGGGGGACAGTGTAGAGGGAGCTTTACTCTGTATCTAACCCCGTGCTGTACCTGTCCTGGGAATGTTTGATGGGGACAGTGTAGAGGGAGCTTTACTCTGTATCTAACCCTGTGCTGTACCTGTCCTGGGAGTGTTTGATGGGGGGACAGTGTAGAGGGAGCTTTACTCTGTATTAACCCCATGCTGTAACTGTCCTGGGAGTGTTTGATGGGGACAGTGTAGAGGGAGCTTTACTCTGTATCTAACCCCAGTGCTGTACCTGTCCTGGGAGTGTTTGATGGGGGGGACAGTGTAGAGGGAGCTTTACTCTGTATCTAACCCTGTGCTGTACCTGTCCTGGGAGTGTTTGATGGGGGACAGTGTAGAGGGAGCTTTACTCTGTATCTAACCCAGTGCTGTACCTGTCCTGGGAGTGTTTGATGGGGACAGTGTAGAGGGAGCTTTACTCTGTATCTAACCCCGTGCTGTACCTGTCCTGGGAGTGTTTGATGGGGGGACAGTGTGGAGGGAGCTTTACTCTGTATCTAACCCCGTGCTGTACCTGTCCTGGGAGTGTTTGATGGGGGGGACAGTGTAGAGGGAGCTTTACTCTGTATTTAACCCCATGCTGTAACTGTCTGGGAGTGTTTGATGGGGACAGTGTAGAGGGAGCTTTACTCTGTATCTAACCCCATGCTGTACCTGTCCTGGGAGTGTTTGATGGGGGGACAGTGTAGAGGGAGCTTTACTCTGTATCTAACCCTGTGCTGTACCTGTCCTGGGAGTGTTTGATGGGGACAGTGTAGAGGGAGCTTTACTCTGTATCTAACCCCGTGCTGTACCTGTCCTGGGAGTGTTTGATGGGGACAGTGTAGAGGGAGCTTTACTCTGTATCTAACCCCGTGCTGTACCTGTCCTGGGAGTGTTTGATGGGGGGACAGTGTGGAGGGAGCTTTACTCTGTATCTAACCCCGTGCTGTACCTGTCCTGGGAGTGTTTGATGGGGGACAGTGTAGAGGGAGCTTTACTCTGTATCTAACCCCGTGCTGTCCCTGTCCTGGGAGTGTTTGATGGGGGACAGTGTAGAGGGAGCTTTACTCTGTATCTAACCCCGTGCTGTCCCTGTCCTGGGAGTGTTTGATGGGGGGGACAGTGTAGAGGGAGCTTTACTCTGTATCTAACCCCGTGCTGTCCCTGTCCTGGGGGTGTTTGATGGGGGGACAGTGTAGAGGGAGCTTTACTCTGTATCTAACCCCGTGCTGTCCCTGTCCTGGGAGTGTTTGATGGGGGGACAGTGTAGAGGGAACTTTACTCTGTATCTAACCCCGTGCTGTCCCTGTCCTGGGAGTGTTTGATGGGGGACAGTGTAGAGGGAGCTTTACTCTGTATCTAACCCCGTGCTGTCCCTGTCCTAGGAGTGTTTGATGGGGGGACAGTGTAGAGGGAGCTTTACTCTGTATCTAACCCCGTGCTGTCCCTGTCCTGGGAGTGTTTGATGGGGGGACAGTGTAGAGGGAGCTTTACTCTGTATCTAACCCCGTGCTGTCAGTGTTTGATGGGGGGACAGTGTAGAGGGAGCTTTACTCTGTATCTAACCCCGTGCTGTCCCTGTCCTGGGAGTGTTTGATGGAGGACACTGTAGAGGGAGCTTTACTCTGTATCTAACCCCGTGCTGTACCTGTCCTGGGAGTGTTTGATGGGGGGACAGTGTAGAGGGAGCTTTACTCTGTATCTAACCCCGTGCTGTCCCTGTCCTGGGAGTGTTTGATGGGGGGACAGTGTAGAGGGAGTTTTACTCTGTATCTAACCCCGTGCTGTACCTGTCCTGGGAATGTTTGATGGGGGGACAGTGTAGAGGGAGCTTTACTCTGTATCTAACCCCGTGCTGTACCTGTCCTGGGAATGTTTGATGGGGACAGTGTAGAGGGAGCTTTACTCTGTATCTAACCCTGTGCTGTACCTGTCCTGGGAGTGTTTGATGGGGGACAGTGTAGAGGGAGCTTTACTCTGTATCTAACCCCATGCTGTACCTGTCCTGGGAGTGTTTGATGGGGGGGACAGTGTAGAGGGAGCTTTACTCTGTATCTAACCCCGTGCTGTACCTGTCCTGGGAGTGTTTGATGGGGGGGACAGTGTAGAGGGAGCTTTACTCTGTATCTAACCCTGTGCTGTACCTGTCCTGGGAGTGTTTGATGGGGACAGTGTAAAGGGAGCTTTACTCTGTATCTAACCCTGTGCTGTACCTGTCCTGGGAGTGTTTGATGGGGGGACAGTGTAGAGGGAGCTTTACTCTGTATCTAACCCCATGCTGTACCTGTCCTGGGAGTGTTTGATGGGGGACAGTGTAGAGGGAGCTTTACTCTGTATCTAACCCCATGCTGTACCTGTCCTGGGAGTGTTTGATGGGGGGACAGTGTAGAGGGAGCTTTACTCTGTATCTAACCCCTGTGCTGTACCTGTCCTGGGAGTGTTTGATGGGGACAGTGTAGAGGGAGCTTTACTCTGTATCTAACCCCGTGCTGTACCTGTCCTGGGAGTGTTTGATGGGGACAGTGTAGAGGGAGCTTTACTCTGTATCTAACCCCGTGCTGTACCTGTCCTGGGAGTGTTTGATGGGGGACAGTGTGGAGGGAGCTTTACTCTGTATCTAACCCCGTGCTGTACCTGTCCTGGGAGTGTTTGATGGGGGACAGTGTAGAGGGAGCTTTACTCTGTATCTAACCCCGTGCTGTACCTGTCCTGGGAGTGTTTGATGGGGGACAGTGTAGAGGGAGCTTTACTCTGTATCTAACCCCGTGCTGTACCTGTCCTGGGAGTGTTTGATGGGGGGACAGTGTAGAGGGAGCTTTACTCTGTATCTAACCCCGTGCTGTCCCTGTCCTGGGAGTGTTTGATGGGGGGGACAGTGTAGAGGGAGCTTTACTCTGTATCTAACCCCGTGCTGTCCCTGTCCTGGGAGTGTTTGATGGGGGGACAGTGTAGAGGGAGCTTTACTCTGTATCTAACCCCGTGCTGTCCCTGTCCTGGGAGTGTTTGATGGGGGGACAGTGTAGAGGGAGCTTTACTCTGTATCTAACCCCGTGCTGTCCCTGTCCTGGGAGTGTTTGATGGGGGGACAGTGTAGAGGGAGCTTTACTCTGTATCTAACCCCGTGCTGTCCCTGTCCTGGGAGTGTTTGATGGAGGACACTGTAGAGGGAGCTTTACTCTGTATCTAACCCCGTGCTGTACCTGTCCTGGGAGTGTTTGATGGGGGGACAGTGTAGAGGGAGCTTTACTCTGTATCTAACCCCGTGCTGTCCCTGTCCTGGGAGTGTTTGATGGGGGGACAGTGTAGAGGGAGTTTTACTCTGTATCTAACCCCGTGCTGTACCTGTCCTGGGAATGTTTGATGGGGGGACAGTGTAGAGGGAGCTTTACTCTGTATCTAACCCCGTGCTGTACCTGTCCTGGGAATGTTTGATGGGGGACAGTGTAGAGGGAGCTTTACTCTGTATCTAACCCTGTGCTGTACCTGTCCTGGGAGTGTTTGATGGGGGGACAGTGTAGAGGGAGCTTTACTCTGTATTTAACCCCATGCTGTAACTGTCCTGGGAGTGTTTGATGGGGGACAGTGTAGAGGGAGCTTTACTCTGTATCTAACCCCATGCTGTACCTGTCCTGGGAGTGTTTGATGGGGGGACAGTGTAGAGGGAGCTTTACTCTGTATCTAACCCTGTGCTGTACCTGTCCTGGGAGTGTTTGATGGGGGGACAGTGTAGAGGGAGCTTTACTCTGTATCTAACCCTGTGCTGTACCTGTCCTGGGAGTGTTTGATGGGGGGACAGTGTAGAGGGAGCTTTACTCTGTATCTAACCCCATGCTGTAACTGTCCTGGGAGTGTTTGATGGGGGGGACAGTGTAGAGGGAGCTTTACTCTGTATCTAACCCCATGCTGTACCTGTCCTGGGAGTGTTTGATGGGGGGGACAGTGTAGAGGGAGCTTTACTCTGTATCTAACCCTGTGCTGTACCTGTCCTGGGAGTGTTTGATGGGGACAGTGTAAAGGGAGCTTTACTCTGTATCTAACCCCGTGCTGTACCTGTCCTGGGAGTGTTTGATGGGGACAGTGTAGAGGGAGCTTTACTCTGTATCTAACCCCATGCTGTACCTGTCCTGGGAGTGTTTGATGGGGGGGACAGTGTAGAGGGAGCTTTACTCTGTATCTAACCCTGTGCTGTACCTGTCCTGGGAGTGTTTGATGGGGACAGTGTAAAGGGAGCTTTACTCTGTATCTAACCCCGTGCTGTACCTGTCCTGGGAGTGTTTGATGGGGACAGTGTAGAGGGAGCTTTACTCTGTATCTAACCCCGTGCTGTACCTGTCCTGGGAGTGTTTGATGGGGGGACAGTGTGGAGGGAGCTTTACTCTGTATCTAACCCCGTGCTGTACCTGTCCTGGGAGTGTTTGATGGGGACAGTGTAGAGGGAGCTTTACTCTGTATCTAACCCCGTGCTGTACCTGTCCTGGGAGTGTTTGATGGGGACAGTGTAGAGGGAGCTTTACTCTGTATCTAACCCCGTGCTGTACCTGTCCTGGGAGTGTTTGATGGGGACAGTGTAGAGGGAGCTTTACTCTGTATCTAACCCCGTGCTGTACCTGTCCTGGGAGTGTTTGATGGGGGGACAGTGTGGAGGGAGCTTTACTCTGTATCTAACCCCGTGCTGTACCTGTCCTGGGAGTGTTTGATGGGGACAGTGTAGAGGGAGCTTTACTCTGTATCTAACCCCGTGCTGTCCCTGTCCTGGGAGTGTTTGATGGGGGGACAGTGTAGAGGGAGCTTTACTCTGTATCTAACCCCGTGCTGTCCCTGTCCTGGGAGTGTTTGATGGGGGGGACAGTGTAGAGGGAGCTTTACTCTGTATCTAACCCCGTGCTGTCCCTGTCCTGGGAGTGTTTGATGGGGGGACAGTGTAGAGGGAGCTTTACTCTGTATCTAACCCCGTGCTGTCCCTGTCCTGGGAGTGTTTGATGGGGGGACAGTGTAGAGGGAACTTTACTCTGTATCTAACCCCGTGCTGTCCCTGTCCTGGGAGTGTTTGATGGGGGGACAGTGTAGAGGGAGCTTTACTCTGTATCTAACCCCGTGCTGTCCCTGTCCTGGGAGTGTTTGATGGGGGGACAGTGTAGAGGGAGTTTTACTCTGTATCTAACCCCGTGCTGTACCTGTCCTGGGAATGTTTGATGGGGGGACAGTGTAGAGGGAGCTTTACTCTGTATCTAACCCCGTGCTGTACCTGTCCTGGGAATGTTTGATGGGGACAGTGTAGAGGGAGCTTTACTCTGTATCTAACCCTGTGCTGTACCTGTCCTGGGAGTGTTTGATGGGGGGACAGTGTAGAGGGAGCTTTACTCTGTATTTAACCCCATGCTGTAACTGTCCTGGGAGTGTTTGATGGGGACAGTGTAGAGGGAGCTTTACTCTGTATCTAACCCCATGCTGTACCTGTCCTGGGAGTGTTTGATGGGGGGGACAGTGTAGAGGGAGCTTTACTCTGTATCTAACCCTGTGCTGTACCTGTCCTGGGAGTGTTTGATGGGGACAGTGTAGAGGGAGCTTTACTCTGTATCTAACCCCGTGCTGTACCTGTCCTGGGAGTGTTTGATGGGGACAGTGTAGAGGGAGCTTTACTCTGTATCTAACCCCGTGCTGTACCTGTCCTGGGAATGTTTGATGGGGGGACAGTGTAGAGGGAGCTTTACTCTGTATCTAACCCCGTGCTGTACCTGTCCTGGGAATGTTTGATGGGGACAGTGTAGAGGGAGCTTTACTCTGTATCTAACCCTGTGCTGTACCTGTCCTGGGAGTGTTTGATGGGGGGACAGTGTAGAGGGAGCTTTACTCTGTATTTAACCCATGCTGTAACTGTCCTGGGAGTGTTTGATGGGGACAGTGTAGAGGGAGCTTTACTCTGTATCTAACCCCATGCTGTACCTGTCCTGGGAGTGTTTGATGGGGGGGACAGTGTAGAGGGAGCTTTACTCTGTATCTAACCCTGTGCTGTACCTGTCCTGGGAGTGTTTGATGGGGACAGTGTAGAGGGAGCTTTACTCTGTATCTAACCCCGTGCTGTACCTGTCCTGGGAGTGTTTGATGGGGACAGTGTAGAGGGAGCTTTACTCTGTATCTAACCCCGTGCTGTACCTGTCCTGGGAGTGTTTGATGGGGGGACAGTGTGGAGGGAGCTTTACTCTGTATCTAACCCCGTGCTGTACCTGTCCTGGGAGTGTTTGATGGGGACAGTGTAGAGGGAGCTTTACTCTGTATCTAACCCCGTGCTGTCCCTGTCCTGGGAGTGTTTGATGGGGGGACAGTGTAGAGGGAGCTTTACTCTGTATCTAACCCCGTGCTGTCCCTGTCCTGGGAGTGTTTGATGGGGGGACAGTGTAGAGGGAGCTTTACTCTGTATCTAACCCCGTGCTGTCCCTGTCCTGGGAGTGTTTGATGGGGGGACAGTGTAGAGGGAGCTTTACTCTGTATCTAACCCCGTGCTGTCCCTGTCCTGGGAGTGTTTGATGGGGGGACAGTGTAGAGGGAGCTTTACTCTGTATCTAACCCCGTGCTGTCCCTGTCCTGGGAGTGTTTGATGGGGGGGACAGTGTAGAGGGAGCTTTACTCTGTATCTAACCCCATGCTGTATCTGTCCTGGGAGTGTTTGATGGGGGGGACAGTGTAGAGGGAGCTTTACTCTGTATCTAACCCCGTGCTGTCCCTGTCCTGGGAGTGTTTGATGGAGGACACTGTAGAGGGAGCTTTACTCTGTATCTAACCCCGTGCTGTACCTGTCCTGGGAGTGTTTGATGGGGGGACAGTGTAGAGGGAGCTTTACTCTGTATCTAACCCTGTGCTGTACCTGTCCTGGGAGTGTTTGATGGGGGGACAGTGTAGAGGGAGTTTTACTCTGTATCTAACCCCGTGCTGTACCTGTCCTGGGAGTGTTTGATGGGGGGACAGTGTGGAGGGAGCTTTACTCTGTATCTAACCCCGTGCTGTACCTGTCCTGGGAGTGTTTGATGGGGACAGTGTAGAGGGAGCTTTACTCTGTATCTAACCCCGTGCTGTACCTGTCCTGGGAGTGTTTGATGGGGAGACAGTGTAGAGGGAGCTTTACTCTGTATCTAACCCCGTGCTGTACCTGTCCTGGGAATGTTTGATGGGGGGACAGTGTAGAGGGAGCTTTACTCTGTATCTAACCCCGTGCTGTACCTGTCCTGGGAATGTTTGATGGGGACAGTGTAGAGGGAGCTTTACTCTGTATCTAACCCTGTGCTGTACCTGTCCTGGGAGTGTTTGATGGGGGGACAGTGTAGAGGGAGCTTTACTCTGTATTTAACCCCATGCTGTAACTGTCCTGGGAGTGTTTGATGGGGACAGTGTAGAGGGAGCTTTACTCTGTATCTAACCCCATGCTGTACCTGTCCTGGGAGTGTTTGATGGGGGGGACAGTGTAGAGGGAGCTTTACTCTGTATCTAACCCTGTGCTGTACCTGTCCTGGGAGTGTTTGATGGGGACAGTGTAGAGGGAGCTTTACTCTGTATCTAACCCCGTGCTGTACCTGTCCTGGGAGTGTTTGATGGGGACAGTGTAGAGGGAGCTTTACTCTGTATCTAACCCCGTGCTGTACCTGTCCTGGGAGTGTTTGATGGGGGGACAGTGTGGAGGGAGCTTTACTCTGTATCTAACCCCGTGCTGTACCTGTCCTGGGAGTGTTTGATGGGGGGACAGTGTAGAGGGAGCTTTACTCTGTATTTAACCCCATGCTGTAACTGTTCTGGGAGTGTTTGATGGGGACAGTGTAGAGGGAGCTTTACTCTGTATCTAACCCCATGCTGTACCTGTCCTGGGAGTGTTTGATGGGGGGGACAGTGTAGAGGGAGCTTTACTCTGTATCTAACCCTGTGCTGTACCTGTCCTGGGAGTGTTTGATGGGGACAGTGTAGAGGGAGCTTTACTCTGTATCTAACCCCGTGCTGTACCTGTCCTGGGAGTGTTTGATGGGGACAGTGTAGAGGGAGCTTTACTCTGTATCTAACCCCGTGCTGTACCTGTCCTGGGAGTGTTTGATGGGGGGACAGTGTGGAGGGAGCTTTACTCTGTATCTAACCCCGTGCTGTACCTGTCCTGGGAGTGTTTGATGGGGACAGTGTAGAGGGAGCTTTACTCTGTATCTAACCCCGTGCTGTCCCTGTCCTGGGAGTGTTTGATGGGGGGACAGTGTAGAGGGAGCTTTACTCTGTATCTAACCCCGTGCTGTCCCTGTCCTGGGAGTGTTTGATGGGGGGGACAGTGTAGAGGGAGCTTTACTCTGTATCTAACCCCGTGCTGTCCCTGTCCTGGGAGTGTTTGATGGGGGGACAGTGTAGAGGGAGCTTTACTCTGTATCTAACCCCGTGCTGTCCCTGTCCTGGGAGTGTTTGATGGGGGGACAGTGTAGAGGGAGCTTTACTCTGTATCTAACCCCGTGCTGTCCCTGTCCTGGGAGTGTTTGATGGGGGGACAGTGTAGAGGGAGCTTTACTCTGTATCTAACCCCGTGCTGTCCCTGTCCTGGGAGTGTTTGATGGGGGGGACAGTGTAGAGGGAGCTTTACTCTGTATCTAACCCCGTGCTGTCCCTGTCCTGGGAGTGTTTGATGGAGGACACTGTAGAGGGAGCTTTACTCTGTATCTAACCCCGTGCTGTACCTGTCCTGGGAGTGTTTGATGGGGGGACAGTGTAGAGGGAGCTTTACTCTGTATCTAACCCCGTGCTGTCCCTGTCCTGGGAGTGTTTGATGGGGGGACAGTGTAGAGGGAGTTTTACTCTGTATCTAACCCCGTGCTGTACCTGTCCTGGGAATGTTTGATGGGGGGACAGTGTAGAGGGAGCTTTACTCTGTATCTAACCCCGTGCTGTACCTGTCCTGGGAATGTTTGATGGGGACAGTGTAGAGGGAGCTTTACTCTGTATCTAACCCTGTGCTGTACCTGTCCTGGGAGTGTTTGATGGGGGGACAGTGTAGAGGGAGCTTTACTCTGTATTTAACCCCATGCTGTAACTGTCCTGGGAGTGTTTGATGGGGACAGTGTAGAGGGAGCTTTACTCTGTATCTAACCCCATGCTGTACCTGTCCTGGGAGTGTTTGATGGGGGGGACAGTGTAGAGGGAGCTTTACTCTGTATCTAACCGTGTGCTGTACCTGTCCTGGGAGTGTTTGATGGGGACAGTGTAAAGGGAGCTTTACTCTGTATCTAACCCTGTGCTGTACCTGTCCTGGGAGTGTTTGATGGGGGGACAGTGTAGAGGGAGCTTTACTCTGTATTTAACCCCATGCTGTAACTGTCCTGGGAGTGTTTGATGGGGACAGTGTAGAGGGAGCTTTACTCTGTATCTAACCCCATGCTGTACCTGTCCTGGGAGTGTTTGATGGGGGGGACAGTGTAGAGGGAGCTTTACTCTGTATCTAACCCTGTGCTGTACCTGTCCTGGGAGTGTTTGATGGGGACAGTGTAAAGGGAGCTTTACTCTGTATCTAACCCCGTGCTGTACCTGTCCTGGGAGTGTTTGATGGGGACAGTGTAGAGGGAGCTTTACTCTGTATCTAACCCCGTGCTGTACCTGTCCTGGGAGTGTTTGATGGGGGGACAGTGTGGAGGGAGCTTTACTCTGTATCTAACCCCGTGCTGTACCTGTCCTGGGAGTGTTTGATGGGGACAGTGTAGAGGGAGCTTTACTCTGTATCTAACCCCGTGCTGTACCTGTCCTGGGAGTGTTTGATGGGGACAGTGTAGAGGGAGCTTTACTCTGTATCTAACCCCGTGCTGTACCTGTCCTGGGAGTGTTTGATGGGGACAGTGTAGAGGGAGCTTTACTCTGTATCTAACCCCGTGCTGTACCTGTCCTGGGAGTGTTTGATGGGGGGACAGTGTGGAGGGAGCTTTACTCTGTATCTAACCCCGTGCTGTACCTGTCCTGGGAGTGTTTGATGGGGACAGTGTAGAGGGAGCTTTACTCTGTATCTAACCCCGTGCTGTCCCTGTCCTGGGAGTGTTTGATGGGGGGACAGTGTAGAGGGAGCTTTACTCTGTATCTAACCCCGTGCTGTCCCTGTCCTGGGAGTGTTTGATGGGGGGGACAGTGTAGAGGGAGCTTTACTCTGTATCTAACCCCGTGCTGTCCCTGTCCTGGGAGTGTTTGATGGGGGGACAGTGTAGAGGGAGCTTTACTCTGTATCTAACCCCGTGCTGTCCCTGTCCTGGGAGTGTTTGATGGGGGGACAGTGTAGAGGGAACTTTACTCTGTATCTAACCCCGTGCTGTCCCTGTCCTGGGAGTGTTTGATGGGGGGACAGTGTAGAGGGAGCTTTACTCTGTATCTAACCCCGTGCTGTCCCTGTCCTGGGAGTGTTTGATGGGGGGACAGTGTAGAGGGAGCTTTACTCTGTATCTAACCCCGTGCTGTCCCTGTCCTGGGAGTGTTTGATGGGGGGACAGTGTAGAGGGAGCTTTACTCTGTATCTAACCCCGTGCTGTCCCTGTCCTGGGAGTGTTTGATGGGGGGGACAGTGTAGAGGGAGCTTTACTCTGTATCTAACCCCGTGCTGTCCCTGTCCTGGGAGTGTTTGATGGAGGACACTGTAGAGGGAGCTTTACTCTGTATCTAACCCCGTGCTGTACCTGTCCTGGGAGTGTTTGATGGGGGGACAGTGTAGAGGGAGCTTTACTCTGTATCTAACCCCGTGCTGTCCCTGTCCTGGGAGTGTTTGATGGGGGGACAGTGTAGAGGGAGTTTTACTCTGTATCTAACCCCGTGCTGTACCTGTCCTGGGAATGTTTGATGGGGGGACAGTGTAGAGGGAGCTTTACTCTGTATCTAACCCCGTGCTGTACCTGTCCTGGGAATGTTTGATGGGGACAGTGTAGAGGGAGCTTTACTCTGTATCTAACCCTGTGCTGTACCTGTCCTGGGAGTGTTTGATGGGGGGACAGTGTAGAGGGAGCTTTACTCTGTATTTAACCCCATGCTGTAACTGTCCTGGGAGTGTTTGATGGGGACAGTGTAGAGGGAGCTTTACTCTGTATCTAACCCCATGCTGTACCTGTCCTGGGAGTGTTTGATGGGGGGGACAGTGTAGAGGGAGCTTTACTCTGTATCTAACCCTGTGCTGTACCTGTCCTGGGAGTGTTTGATGGGGACAGTGTAGAGGGAGCTTTACTCTGTATCTAACCCCGTGCTGTACCTGTCCTGGGAGTGTTTGATGGGGACAGTGTAGAGGGAGCTTTACTCTGTATCTAACCCCGTGCTGTACCTGTCCTGGGAGTGTTTGATGGGGGGACAGTGTAGAGGGAGCTTTACTCTGTATCTAACCCCGTGCTGTACCTGTCCTGGGAGTGTTTGATGGGGGGACAGTGTAGAGGGAGCTTTACTCTGTATCTAACCCCGTGCTGTCCCTGTCCTGGGAGTGTTTGATGGGGACAGTGTAGAGGGAGCTTTACTCTGTATCTAACCCCGTGCTGTCCCTGTCCTGGGAATGTTTGATGGGGGGGACAGTGTAGAGGGAGCTTTACTCTGTATCTAACCCCGTGCTGTACCTGTCCTGGGAGTGTTTGATGGGGGGGGACAGTGTAGAGGGAGCTTTACTCTGTATCTAACCCCGTGCTGTACCTGTCCTGGGAATGTTTGATGGGGACAGTGTAGAGGGAGCTTTACTCTGTATCTAACCCCGTGCTGTACCTGTCCTGGGAGTGTTTGATGGGGGGACAGTGTAGAGGGAGCTTTACTCTGTATCTAACCCTGTGCTGTACCTGTCCTGGGAGTGTTTGATGGGGGGGGACAGTGTAGAGGGAGCTTTACTCTGTATCTAACCCCGTGCTGTACCTGTCCTGGGAGTGTTTGATGGGGAGACAGTGTAGAGGGAGCTTTACTGTTCTCTGGAACAGAGATTTTGACGAGTGGCTGCCTTTTGGTGAGTGTGCTGCCTTGTAAATACTGCATTTTGACTTACTTCTAGTTCGGGAGGGTTTTTGTTTGTTTTGGCGCTCCGTAGCGGGAGATAGGCGCAGGGGCTGCTGGGAAGGGAGCGCGGGAGTATAAAAAGAAGGCCAAGGTAGATAGCGGGCAGCGTCGGGAGCGGGCAGCAGAGTGAGAGGTAAAAGGGCTTAAGCTCACTGGGCTTGGGTGAGCGCAGGCTTGATAACAGGGCTTCATATCACACCTTAACAGGGGTCAACCATAATGCCAGGGTCTAGGGTTACACGTGTGCACTGTGTTCGTTGTCATATGTGGACATTTCTGGAGACAGCACATCTCCCGAAAGCCCACATATGCGGGAAATGTCTCGAGGTGCAGCGACTAAGGGCCCGGGTGAGGCAGCTGGAACTGAGGCTGGAGGATATGGTTTTAGTTAGGGAAAATGAGGAGGTAATGGAGAGGAATGGCAACCCTGAGCTAATACCAGAACCTACAAGTATAGATGGATGGGTTACAGTTAGGAAGAGCAAAAAGAAAAGTACTAGGAATGCCCCAGATGAATTACCCCAGAATGTCAAGGGTGGGGTGACAGTCGGGGTAGAGAAGGCAAGGGAGGGAGATCAGAAAGTGAAGAGTGCAGGGTGTGAGATAGTGGTGGGGGATGGGAATGTCAAGGGGATTGACAGGCGATTCTGTGGGCAAAAGCGGGACTCCAGGATGGTAGTCTGCCTCCCTGGAGCTGGGGTACAGGACATCTCAGAAAGGGTAGAGGGAATCTTGAAGGGTGGAGGGACTGAGTCGAATGTGACAGTGCATGTTGGAGAGAAGGATGTAGGAACAAAGTGCAGGGGGGACATACGCAGGCAGTTCAGGGAGTTGGGGGCCAGGCTGAAATGTAGGGCCTCCAGGGTGGCGTTCTCTGGGCTGCTGCCGGTGCCTGGGGCTAGCAGGGCTAGAAATAATGAACTAATCCAATTAAATGCTTGGTTGAAAGATTGGTGTAGGGCAGAGGGATTTATATTCATAGACCACTGGGAAGTCTTTATGAAAGAACGGCTAATATACAAGAGGGATGGGGTACAGTTAACTGGGAAGGGCATACATATCTTAGCTGGAAGGTTAGCTGGTGTGTATCGGCAGGGTTTAAACTAATATGGAGGGGGGGTGGGGAGGTAGACGGAACTGGGATTGGGGATAGGGTAGGCCCGGAGGGTAGGAAGAAGGATCGGGATGTTTTGGAGGGTCTTCAGTGCATGTGTTTCAATGCCAGGAGTGTGACTGGCAAAACAGATGAACTGAAGGCATTAATGTTTGAAAGGAAGTTGGAAGTGGTGGCGGTGACAGAGACTTGGTTAAAGGAAGGGCAGGATTGGCAGTTGAATGTTCCTGGGTATAAGTGTTTCAGGCGAGATAGGGGTGGGTCGCTGAGAGGTGGGGGAGTGGCGTTGTTAGTTAAGGATTGCATCGTAGCAGTGCGGAGGGAGGGAGGTACGGAGGATGTAGGAATCGAGTCGCTATGTGTGGAGTTGAGGAATAGGAAGGGTGATGTTACTCTGCTGGGTGTTTACTACAGACCGCCCAACAGCCCGAGGGCTGTGGAAGAAGGGATAAGCAGGGACATTCTAGATAAGTGCAGGAAGAATAGGGTGGTGGTAGTGGGAGATTTTAATCTCCCCAGGGTAGATTGGAATGTACTGAGATCAGAGGGTGCTGACGGGGAGGAATTTGTACAGTGTGTAATGGAAGGATCCCTGGAGCAGTACGTGGATAGACCGACCAGGGAGGGGGCTATACTTGACTTGGTTCTGGGGAATGAGCCTGGGCAGGTGGTTGACGTTGAGGTAGGAGAGCATGTGGCTAACAGTGACCACAACTCTGTCTGGTTCAAGATATTAATGGATAAAGATGAAGCCTGTCCTAAGGGGAGGGTGTTAAATTGGGGGAGGGCTAGATACAGCCGGATTAGGCAGGATCTTAAAGATACAGACTGGGGTACGCTATTTAACGGTAGGTCGACGCTGGGTATGTGGGAGTCTCTCAAGGGAAAACTACAATCTTCACAGGAAAGACATGTGCCGGTCAAGAGGAAGGATGGGAAAGGTAGGATTAGAGAGCCGTGGGTAACTAGGGATATTGAGGACCTGGTCAGGAGAAAGAGGGAAGCGTACAATAGATCGAGGCATTTGAGGACAGAGATAGCGTTAGAAGAATACAGAGAATGTAGGAGGGAACTTAAAAGGGGCATCAGAAAGGCAAAAAGGGGCCACGAAATGGCTTTGGCGGGTAGGATTAAGGAAAATCCTAAAGCATTTTACTCTTATATTAGAAACAAAAGGATGGTTAGAGGGAACATTGGTCCTCTCAGGGACAGAGGAGGGGAACTATGCTTGGAGCCTGGGGGAATGGGGGAGATCTTGAATGAATACTTTGCGTCGGTATTCACTCAGGAGAGGGGTCAGTCCTCTGCTGCTGTGCTTGAGAAGTTTGAGGATCCGTTGAGGGAAATAGTCATCACGAGGGAAGAGGTGTTGGGACTTTTAGACACTATAAAGACAGACAAATCTCCGGGGCCTGATGGCATCTATCCTAGGCTGCTAAGGGAGGTGAGGGATGAAATTGCTGGGCCTCTGACGCAAATCTTTGTCTCTTCTTTGGACACAGGTGAGGTCCCAGAGGATTGGCGGATTGCAAATGTTGTACCGTTGTTTAAGAAGGGTCAGAGAGATAACCCAGGGAACTATAGGCCAGTGAGCTTGACTTCAGTTATAGGCAAGATAATGGAGAGGATCCTCAAGGATAGGATGTATGAGCATCTGGAGCGCTGCAATCTGATCAGGGATACGCAGCATGGCTTCGTTACAGGGAGGTCGTGCCTTACGAATCTGTTGGAATTTTTTGAAGAGGTGACAAAAACGGTTGACGAAGGACAAGCCGTTGATGTTGTCTATATGGATTTCAGTAAGGCGTTTGACAAGGTCCCTCACGGTAGGCTGATAGAAAAGGTGAAGGCTCATGGGATACAAGGCCAGGTATGTAGATGGGTGAAGAACTGGCTTGGGAGGAGAAGACAGCGGGTAGTAGTGGAGGGCTCCTTTTCCAATTGGAGGTCTGTCACCAGTGGGGTGCCGCAGGGCTCGGTACTAGGACCTCTACTATTTGTAGTATACATTAATGACTTGGAAGAGGGGGTAGGTGGTGTGATCAGCAAATTTGCTGATGACACTAAGTTGGTTGGATTGGCGGGTACTGAGGAGCAGTGCCTGTCAATGCAACAGGACATAGATAGGCTGGTAGATTGGGCAGATAGATGGCAAATGGAATTTAATCCGGAGAAATGCGAGGTGATGCACTTTGGCCGGAATAATGTGGAAGGGAGTTATATGATAAAAGGTAGAACTATCCGGAGTATAGATACGCAGAGAGACCTGGGGGTGCAGGTACACAAGTCCCTGAAGGTGTCGGTGCAGGTGCAGAATGTGATGAGGAAAGCGTATGGCATGTTAGCCTTCATAGGAAGGGGTATAGAATATAAGAGTAGGAGTCTGATGTTGCAGTTGTATAGAACGTTGGTTAGGCCTCACCTGGAGTACTGCGTCCAGTTCTGGTCGCCGTACTACCGGAAGGATGTAGAGATCCTGGAGAGAGTGCAGAGGAGATTTACCAGGATGTTGCCTGGTATGGAAGGGCTGTCTTACGAGGAAAGATTGAACGCACTTGGGCTGTTTTCCCTTGAGAGACGTCGGCTGAGGGGGGATTTGATAGAGGTTTATAAGATTATGAAGGGGACAGATAGAGTAGATGGTGATAAGCTTTTTCCGCTATTAGAAATGGATAGAACGAGGGGTCACGGGCTTAGGGTGAGGGGGGCTAGATATAAGACTAATGTTAGAGGGCAGTTTTTCACACAAAGGGTAGTGGGGATGTGGAATGCACTGCCGAGTAAGGTGGTGGAAGCAGGCACGCTAGGGTTGTTCAAGAGTCACTTGGACAGCCACATGAGCGGTCTACATATAGGGGGATATAGCAGGCCTTACTAAGCATTGTAGGCTTGGGGTCAGTTTAGTCTCAGGGGTATAGAGTCTTTAATAATGAAATTTTTATCCACAGGCACTTACCATCTCGAGGGCATCATGGCAGCACAGAGGTTATCTCTGTTGCTGTGCGGACACATGGAGTTGGGCCTGTGTCCGTGGGAGTTTGTGCGTTCTCCCCGTGGTTGCGTGGGTTTCCTCCGGGTGCTCCGGTTTCCTCCCACATCCCAAAAATGTGCTTTTAGGCTGATTGATTGGGTAACAAATTGTCCCTATATTGGACCTCCCTGATCCTCACACAGTAGGCATAGACTAGAGTCATGAATAGGTCACTGACCATGGGACGGCGGCGCGGGCTCGTTGGGCCGAAGGGCCTGTTTCCCGTGCTGTTTTGTTCTTTGTTCTTTGTTCTTTGTTCTTTACTCTGTATCTAACCCCGTGCTGTACCTGTCCTGGGAGTGTTTGATGGGGGGACAGTGTAGAGGGAGCTTTACTCTGTATCTAACCCCGTGCTGTACCTGTCCTGGGAGTGTTTGATGGGGGGACAGTGTAGAGGGAGCTTTACTCTGTATCTAACCCCGTGCTGTACCTGTCCTGGGAGTGTTTGATGGGGACAGTGTAGAGGGAGCTTTACTCTGTATCTAACCCCGTGCTGTACCTGTCCTGGGAGTGTTTGATGGGGGGACAGTGTAGAGGGAGCTTTACTCTGTATCTAACCCCGTGCTGTACCTGTCCTGGGAGTGTTTGATGGGGGGACAGTGTAGAGGGAGCTTTACTCTGTATCTAACCCCGTGCTGTACCTGTCCTGGGAGTGTTTGATGGGGGGACAGTGTAGAGGGAGCTTTACTCTGTATCTAACCCCGTGCTGTACCTGTCCTGGGAGTGTTTGATGGGGGGACAGTGTAGAGGGAGCTTTACTCTGTATCTAACCCCGTGCTGTACCTGTCCTGGGAGTGTTGTGCAGTTGTTACAGTGACAGGCTGGTTGCTGTGTGGCTGTTGATTCTCACCCTGTGACTGCTGGATCTCTGCTATACACTGTGTGTGTGTGTGTGTGTGTGTGTGTGTGTGTGTAATTTCTAATCCATTTGAACAATCTGTTGCACGATTGCTGTTTCGAATCTCAAAGCATGCTGTGTTTGTTGCTGTGATTGTTATTTTGTTTGATCTGAATTATAACCTGTTCCTGCTTTACCAATATTTTCACATTTGAAAATGAAATACATTTTATGATATTTGAATGAGGAGTCTTGGGCCATCTTAAAGCACCATCCAAGCTAGTCACTACCAAATAGCCCCTGCGTGGCATATCAGGGGAGATCTGAGATGGATATAGGACTCACTCACTCACTCGCTCACGCACGTGCGCAAACACACACACACACACACACAGCAGCATTCAATGAGGCATGGCAGAGAGCAGCAATAGTGAGACATGGTTTAGGAGTCAGAGAGAGTGTTTCCAAACTCCACTCTCAAAAAGACCTGCCTTAGAATTTTTCAAACAATGTTTTCTTGCAGCTGTTTTCAGCAAGGATCCACTTCCAGGATTTCCAACTGACCTTTCAGTAATCCTCTGTCTTGAATTGCCATGTGCATTCACATTACCACACAATTACTTTTCACA
This sequence comes from Prionace glauca, assembly GCA_037974335.1. Taxonomy (NCBI): domain Eukaryota; kingdom Metazoa; phylum Chordata; class Chondrichthyes; order Carcharhiniformes; family Carcharhinidae; genus Prionace; species Prionace glauca. The sequence continues at coordinate 156,818,423 of CM075723.1, forward strand.
TCACAACCCTCAAAGCATAATGCAGATAGTTTGAAATGAAATCAAATCCTCTGTAGCAAACAGTTTTGTTTAACATGAGTCTAGCTGGCCTTTTCCCTTTGTCTATAAACATTGAAATCAACTCACTTAAACCTATCCCTGATTTCTAATATTCAACATGACAAACATAGATTACTTAAAACTATTTCTGCCTCCTCACACCTCTGCCTTTGGACAAAAGAAATCTTCATAACCATGAACTGATGTGACTTCCACATCACAAATATCTAACAAAATAACTCCATACATTTCTCTTTCACAATTATGTATAATACTGTATAATTACAATGATTTCACCAAAACGCAGGCAATAACTGTAACGGTGTAATCTATACGTGAAGTTTTTGTCTTTCTTTCTTTCCTGTCTTCAAATATTTAACTTGGAAAAGAATGTTCCATTTAAGTCTCTGGTTCGATTGCCCTTTTTGTTACTTGTAAGTACAGTTCCAATCTCATAAATCCTCATTTATTCTCTTGTCAAAATCTCAGTGCTGTTTCAAGAATGTTGTTTAGAAGCTTCTAACTAAACTGAAAGAAAATTTTCTGGTCTTACTGGGTCCGTATCCCCCTCTTCCCTCCCTATTCATGTCTCCTTCCAGATACCCCTTAAATGTTGCCAATGTGCCTACTTCCACCACCACCTCTGGCAGCGTGTTCCAGACACCCACCACTCTCTGTGAAAAACTTACCCTGCTTATCTCCCTTAAACTCCGCTCACCGCCCCTCACCCTGAACCAGTGCCCCCTTGTAATTGACACTCTCCCCCCTTCCCCCCAGGGGAAAAGGCCTCTGATGATCCACCTGTCTGTCTCATTATTTTGTAGCCCTTTATCAGATCTCCCCTCAGCCTCTGTCCTCATAGAACATAGAACATTACAGCGCAGAACAGGCCCTTCGGCCCACGATGTTGCGCCGACCAGTTACAAAACAATGACCCACTAGCCTAAACCAATCCCTTTTCATCCATAAACCTATCCACAGATCTTTTAAATGCCCCCAAACTAGGCGCATTTCCAACTGCAGCAGGCAGGGCATTCCAATCCCTCACCACCCTCTGGGTAAAGAACCTACCCCTGACATCAGTTCTATAACTACCCCCCCTTAATTTAAAGTCGTGCCCCCTCGTGCTAGATTTCTCCATCCGAGGAAAAAGGCTATTACTATCCACCCTATCTAAACCTCTAATCATCTTATATGTTTCAATAAGATCCCCTCTTAGCCGCCTTCTTTCCAGCGAAAACAATCCCAAATCCCTCAGCCTCTCCTCATAGGACCTCCCCTCCATACCAGGCAACATCCTGGTAAACCTCCTCTGCACCCTCTCCAAAGCCTCCACATCCTGATCTGGGAGATCTTGCTATGGACTTGCAACAGATGGAAAAGATTGAGTATGTGGACATTAAGGAGGAGGATGTGTTAGAACTTTTGAATTCTATCAAAATAGATAAGTCGCCGGGACCAGATGGGATGTACCCCAGGATACTGTGGGAGGCGAGGGAAGTGATTGCAGAGCCCCTGGCGATGATCTTTGCGTCGTCAATGGAGACGGGAGAGGTTCCGGAAGATTGGAGGATTGCGGATGTAGTCCCTATTTTCAAGAAAGGGAACAGAGATAGCCCGGGAAATTACCGCCCGGTGAGTCTGACCTCAGTGGTTGGTAAGCTGATGGAGAGGCTTCTGAGGGACAAGATTTACGAGCATTTGGAGAGGTTTGACATGATCAGGAATAGTCAGCATGGATTTGTCAAGGGCAGGTCGTGCCTTACGAGCCTAGTTGAGTTCTTCAATAATGTGACTGAACACATTGACGAAGGAAGTGCCGTGGACGTAGTGTACATGGACTTCAGCAAGGCGTTTGATAAGGTCCCCCATGCAAGACTTCTTGAGAAGGTGAGAGGGCATGGGATCCAAGGGCCTTTGGCCTTGTGGATCCAGAACTGGCTTGCCTGCAGAAGGCAGAGAGTGGTTGTGGATGGGTCTTTTTCGGAATGAAGGTCAGTCACCAGTGGGGTGCCCCAGGGATCTGTTCTGGGACCCTTGCTGTTTGTCATTTTCATAAATGACCTGGATGAGGAAGTGGAGGGATGGGTTAGCAAGTTCGCTGATGACACGAAGGTCGGTGGTGTTGTGGATGGTCTGGAAGGATGTCAAAAGTTGCAGCAGGACATAGATAGGATGCAGGAATGGGCGGAGAAGTGGCAGATGGACTTCAACGCGGATAAATGTGTAGTCGTCCATTTCGGCAGAACCAACGGGATGAACGAGTACACTATCAAGGGCAGGGGTCTTAGTAGCGTTGAAGAGCAGAAGGATCTCGGGGTCCGGGTCCACAGGACTCTTAAATCGGCCTCGCAGGTGGAGGAGGAGGTCAAGAAGGCGTATGGTGTACTGGCCTTCATAAATCGAGGGATTGAGTTTAGGAGTCGGGAGGTAATGCTGCAACTTTACAGGACCCTTGTCAGGCCTCATTTGGAGTACTGTGCGCAGTTCTGGTCGCCTCACTATAGGAAAGACGTAGAAGCTATTGAAAGGGTGCAGAGGAGATTTACAAGGATGTTGCCTGGACTGGGAGGCATGCCTTATGAAGATAGGTTGAGGGAGCTGGGACTCTTTTCCCTAGAGAGGCGAAGGTTGAAAGGCGACCTGATAGAGGTTTATAAAATGTTGAGAGGAATAGATAGGGTGGACTCTCAGAGGCTATTTCCCCGGGTTGAAATGGTCGCTACGAGAGGACACAGATTTAAGGTGCGGGGAGGGAAGTACAGAGGTGATGTTAGGGGTAAGTTTTTCACTCAGAGGGTGGTGAGTGAATGGAATCGGCTGCCATCATCGGTGGTGGAGGCGAACTCGCTGGGGTCTTTTAAAAGACTTCTGGATGAGTATATGGGGTTTAATGGGATTGGGGGTTATAGATAGGTCTATAGATTGGTGGGGTTGATGTGATCGGCGCAACTCGAGGGCCGAAGGGCCTGTTTGTGCTGTAATGTTCTATGTTCTATCCTTCCTGTAATGTGGGGACCAGAACTGCACACACTACTCCAAGTGCGGCCGCACCAGAGTTGTGTACAGTTGCATCATGACGCTGCGACTCCTAAATTCAATCCCCCTACCAATAAACGCCAAGACACCGTATGCCTTCTTAACAACCTTATCTACTTGATTCCCAACTTTCAGGGATCTACGTACACATACACCTAGATCCCTCTGCTCCTCCACACTATTCATAGTCCTCCCATTAGCCCTATACTCAACACATCTGTTACTCCTACTGAAATGAATTACCTCACACTTCTCCGCATTAAACTCCATCCGCCACCTCTCGGCCCAGCACTGCAACCTGTCTAAGTCTTCCTACAAACTATGACACCCTTCCTCACAATCTACCACACCTCCGACTTTGGTGTCATCAGCAAACTTACTAATCCACCCAACTATACCCTCATCCAGATCATTAATAAAAATTACAAACAGCAGTGGCCCCAAAACAGATCCCTGAGGCACACCACTTGTAACCGAACTCCATGACGAATATTTACCATCAATCGCCAACACCTGCAAGAACAGGCAACTTCCTGATGAACATTCTTTGCACTCTTTCCAAAGTTTCTACATCCTGGTAGTGTGGTGACCAGAAGCGCATGCAATACTCAATTGCGGCCTCACCAAGGTTTTATAAAGCTCACCTGCTCAGTGTCTCTTTTAGCTGCATCCTAAACTGGAATTCTCTCTCTTTTTCTCTTTCTTGCTAACTTTTCCATTCCCACTTTCCTTCATTTCCATTTTTCTCTCGTTTTCTTTTGCCTCCAATTTAAGTTTTTTAATTTGCAAATGGACTTTAGCCAATACAGTTGCTTCCCCTGTCAAAGAACAAGGTCTCTCAAACAACCCTTAGATTTTAAATGGTTTGCTATGCTTTCATCAATTTCAGCTTTCCAAACCCCTGCAGGGTTTTTTATTCCAGTTTATCTGCCAGTTCAGTTAGCACACTGTAGCCAATCAGAGTTAGCTCTTCTATCTTTAGAAAAGCCTCAGCAATTTCCAACGCTATTTTGAATTTAGAAACATAGGAAAAAACTACGGCACAAAACAGGCCCTTCGGCCCACAAGTTGTGCCAAACATGTCCCTACCTTAGAGATTACTAGGTTTACCTATAACGCTCTATCTTACTACGTCCCGTGTAATCATCCAGAAGTAATCATCTTAAAAGACCCCAGCGAGTTCGCCTCCACCACCACTGACAGCAGCCGATTCCATTCACTCACCACCCTCTGAGTGAAAAACTTACCCCTAACATCACCTCTGTACTTCCCAGCACCTTAAATCTGTGTCCTCTCGTAGCGACCATTTCAGCCCTGGGAAATAGCCTCTGACTATCCAATCCTTACAGTACATCTCTCAGCAACTCCAATTATTATGGCCTCTACCTCAGTATCTCCACTCTTTTAAAAGGGTTCACAGATCCCAAACCAAGCTTTACTATTCAGCATCCAGGAATTTGCTTTCCACTTTTCAAAGTACCCCAATGAATTATTACTAATGAGCATTCCCTTTCTCCTTGAATCCTGGACAAACCCCCACATCTGTTACAATCCCAGTTGATTATCTCACGAATGTTTCCAAACTCCAGCCTCAAAGAGCTGCTTTAGAATCTTCTTCCAAATATCACATTCAACTGTTTTCAGCAAGGATTTACTTCCAGGAGTTCAGATTTCCTTTCAGTACACTCCTGTCTTCAATTGTCACCTGCATTCAGTATTCCACACAATTTCTCAGGTCCCCGCCCACCAGTGGAACACTAATGTGTCACAGGCAGGTCACCAACCTTAGGGTTTCACCAGCTCTGCACTTTTTAGCTCTATCGTAACTTCAATGAGCTGTTCCCTTTTGTCCTTTGACTTCAGTCTCCCTGGAACCTCTTCTCATTTTCTTGTTTCTAGAACCGGTTCTTTAGATGCTGGGACTTATTTTCTTAGAGTCATAGAGGTTTACAGCATGGCCCTTCGGCCCAACTTGTCCATGCTGCCCTTTTTTTTAAACCCCTAAGCTAATCTCAGTTACCCATTTGGCCCATATCCCTCTATACCCATTTTATCCATATAACTAACTAAACGCTTTTTAAAAGATAAAATTGTACCCACCTCTTCTCCCACCTCTGGCAGCTCGTTCCAGACACTCCCCACCCTCTGTGTGAAAAAGTTGAAAGAAGTTTCACAACACCTTCTCACTGTGTTTACCCCAGTCCAACGCCGGCATCTCTATATCATGAAAAAATTGCCCCCCTGGACACTTTTGTATCTCTCCCCTTTCACCTTAAACCTATGTCCTCTAGTTTTAAACTCCCCTACCTTTGGGAAAAGATATTGACTATCTAGCTGATCTGTGCCCCTCGTTATTTTGTAGACCTCTATAAGGTCACCCCTCAGCCTTCTACACTCCAGAGAAATAAGTCCCAGTCTATCCAACCTCTCCTTATAACTCAATCCATCAAGTCCTGGTACCATCTTAGTAAATCTTTTCTGCATTCTTTCTAGTTTAATAATATCCTTTCTATAAAAGGGTGACCAGAACTGCACACAGTATTCCATTGTTCTGCTTCTGTCAAAGCTTTGAACTGCCTTTTCTCTCATTACCAACTCCAACTGCCCTGGGTTAAAAGTAAATTCAAAAAGTCTTTCTAATTTAAAGGTGACCCCTGGTTGCTAAGCAACAGCCCAGTCCTTGTCTAAGCTCTTGTTTACTTTACAAATCATAAATACTCAACGTACAATACAGACACAGTTTGAGTTGAAACCAAAACTTGCAAATGCCTTTGTTTAACATGAGTCTTAAACAGAAACTAAATCAACTCACTTAAATCTATCCGTTATTTCTAATATCCAACACAAATGTAGGTTCCTTTAAGTTACCTCTGCTTCCTAACAATGTAGAGATTCAGTAATAAGAAAATTAATCTGTAATGCTCATGAAGTTGTCAGATTATAATAAAATATAAATTATAATAAATTATAATAAATATAATATAAATTATAATAAAAACCCATCTGATTCACTTGTGTCCTTTAAAAATGGAAATCTGCCAACTTGGCCTGGCCTACATGTCATTGAGTCATACAGTGTAGAAAAGACCCTTCAGCCTATCAAGTCTGCGCAATAATAACTACCAATTGCACTAATCCCATTTTCTGGCACTTGTCCCATATCCTCCAGTGTGACTCCAGAACCACAGAAATGTGGTTGACTGTTTAAGTGCCCCCTGAAATGATGCACTCTGAATATTATCAGCTGGTTGACAGACTGGAGGGGCTGATTGTGGACAAGTCCCCAGGACCGGATGGAATGCATCCGAGGGTTCTGAAAGAAATGGCGGAGTTGATAGTGGATGCCTTGGTGGTTATTTTCCAGACGTCGCTGGATTCCGGGGAAGTGCCGGAAGATTGGAAAACGGCTAATGTTACGCCGTTGTTTAAGAAGGGTGCCAGGCAAAAGGCGGGGAATTATAGGCCGGTTAGTTTAACGTCTGTGGTAGGTAAAATGTTAGAATCCGTCATTAAGGAGGAAATAGCGAGGCATCTTGAGGGGAATTGCTTGATAAGGCGGACGCAACACAGTTTCATTAAAGGGAAGTCGTGTCTGACAAATTTACTGGAGTTCTATGAGGATGTGTCTAGGGCGGTGGATAGAGGAGAGCCGGTGGATGTGGTCTTTCTGGATTTTCAGAAGGCGTTTGACAAAGTACCTCACAAGAGGTTATTGCAGAAGGTCAGGGGACATGGAGTTGGGGGTAGGGTGTTAGCGTGGAAAGAGGATTGGTTGTCAAATAGGAGGCAGAGAGTGGGGGTCAATGGATGCTATTCGGATTGGCGGATGGTGACTAGTGGGGTGCCCCAGGGGTCGGTGCTGGGGCCTCAGCTTTTTACCATTTATATAGATGATCTGGAGGAGGGATCCGAGTGTAGGGTGTCGAAATTTGCTGATGACACCAAGATTGGGGGAAAGGCAAATTGTGCGGAGGGTGTGGAGAGTCTGCAGAAGGATCTAGATAGGCTGGGCGAATGGGCCAGGAAATGGCAAATGGAATTTAATGTTGGCAAGTGTGAGGTGGTCCACTTTGGTAGGAGGAATGGTAGGAAGGACTATTACTTACGGGGCGAAAAACTGCAGCAGGCGACGGTGCAGAGGGACCTCGGGGTCCTTGTGCATGAGTCGCAAAAACCCAGCTTGCAGGTGCAGCAGGTGGTCAGGAAGGCGAATGGGATGCTGGCCTTCATAGCGAGGGGGATTGAATATAAAAGTAGGGAGGTCTTGCTACAGCTGTATAGGGCATTGGTGAGGCCGCAGCTGGAGTACTGTGTGCAGTTTTGGGCACCGCACCTGCGCAAGGATATTTTGGCCCTGGAGGGAGTGCAGAGGAGGTTTACTCGGCTGATACCGGAGTTGAGGGGATTGAGCTATGAGGAGAGGCTGAATAAACTAGGCTTGTACTCGTTAGAGTTTAGAAGAATGAGGGGAGATCTCATTGAGACGTATAAGATGATGAATGGGATGGATAGGATAGAGGTGGAGAGACTCTTCCCGCTCAAAAAAGACAGTAGGACTAGGGGGCACAGCCTCAAGATAAAGGGGGGGCGGTTTAGAACAGAGTTGAGGAGGAACTTCTTCACTCAAAGGGTGGTGAATCTCTGGAATTCTCTGCCCGTTGAAGTGGTGGAGGCTGCCTCGCTAAATATTTTTAAGAAACGGGTTGATGGGTTTTTGATAAGAGAAGGGATTAAGGGTTATGGGGAGAGGGCGGGAAGGTGGAGCTGAGTCACGACAGATCAGCCATGATCTTATTGAATGGCGGGGCAGGCTCGAAGGGCCAGATGGCCTACTCCTGCTCCTATTTCTTATATTCTTATGTTACAACCACAGCAGATATTACTGAGCAAAGCAGACCCCAGAGTGAGGTCTGTGTCACTAATTATAAACCTTTCCTTTATTGTGAAAATGAGGATGAAGAGCTACCGACCCCAAAGTATAGAATTCTAATAACACCTTTAGAATTCCAAAAAAAAATTATTAAAATGGAAAAAAAACTTAAGCATACAAGATTAAAGTCACACAGTTAAAACAGTCATACCGAACAATCCCCAAAAAACTGCTTGGCCAAAAGTATACAAATAAACTACCTTTTTGGCAACTTCCCCCTTATAGATTTTTAACCATTAACAATCCAATTAAGTCACTTTATTAATTTTATACCTCCCAGCTTCTCAAACACTTCTTCCAAAAAGGAGATTCAAACTAAACAGAGACTCTGTTGATTTAACACTGGATGGCTGTCTCCACATTTTCAAAACAGCTGACATGCAGTGGAACTGCCCCAGTTCCTAATCCATTTAATAACTGCTCCTTAAATATCTTTCTCCCCTTTCACCGGAGGTTTCATTGTCTTCAAATACCTCTTTGAACTTAACTACAAATCGATAGAATCTTAGATCTTTCATGTTTTTCCATTTCGCCTCTGCCTTTGAGTCAATAAACTTTAATATTTCTTTCCCTGTTTAAGATGTAACAGTTCCTTATCTCTGGGCTCCCTTTTTATAATTCAACATGTGTAAAACCAAGTTTTCTACTTTACACTCAATGAGATCTAATGTATTTATTTTTGACTCAAACTCATCATAATCTCTCACTGCAAATAAACCAATTATTTTATTTATTTGTGGGATGTGTGCGCCTAGCTGGTACATGTATTGCCCATCTCAAGTTGCCCTTGAACTGAGTGGCTTGCTAGGCCATTTCAGAGGGCAGTTGAGTGCAACCACACCCATAACCCTTCAGCTCTTAGCCCTCACAGACAACCTATCTTTAGCAAAATCGTCTCCTGTTTAATTACCCTGAACAAACACGCACAGCTTTCTTTATCTGCATAGAGTATCAACATAATCCCAAAACATTAAAACAAACTGGTATTTCAGGAAGGTTCCATCTTCATCCACCATCTAGCAAAAAATGGCAAATGCTGGCCTTGCCAAGAATGAGGGAGTTTAATTGTACAAGTTTGGGTGGTGACTGTACTCTGAGCTGTTTGAGGGATCTGACTGTATGACCTGGGGACTGATTGATATCCTGTTTTCCCCCAGTGCTAGCTGTGGGGAGACCTCAGGCCACAGCTGTTTACAAGGTCGCAGAGTACGCAAGGAGGTTCTCAGTGCCGGTGATCGCAGACGGCGGGATTCAGACTGTTGGCCACATTGCCAAGGCCTTGGCACTGGGAGCGTCGACCGGTGAGTGAATCATTAACCACAGAGAGACAGGAAAGGCAAACCTCTGGTTTTCTCTGAATTAATTTGGTGTCAAAGAACAGTACAGCACAGGAACAGGCCCTTTGGCCCACTAAGTCTGTGCCAACACAGATGCCTCTGTGTGGTCCCTATCCCTCTATTCCCTGCTTATTCATGTATCTATCCAGGTGCCTCTCGAATGTTGTTACAGAATCTGCTTCCAGCAGCACATTCCAGGCATTCACCGCCCTCTGTGTGAAAAACCTGCCCCTTGCATCTTTTTTAAACTTCCCCCTCTCACTTTCAACCTGTGCCCCCAAGTAATTGACCCTTCGACCCTGGGAGAAAGACCCTGACTATCCACTCTATCCAAACCTATTATAGAACATAGAACATTACAGCGCAGAACAGGCCCTTCGGCCCACGATGTTGCGCCGACCAGTTACAAAACAATGACCCACTAGCCTAAACCAATCCCTTTTCGTCCATAATCCTATCCACAGATCTTTTAAACGCCCCCAAACTAGGCGCATTTACAACTGCAGCAGGCAGGGCATTCCAATCCCTCACCACCCTCTGGGTAAAGAACCTACCCCTGACATCAGTCCTATAACTACCCCCCCTTAATTTAAAGCCATGCCCCCACATGCTAGATTTCTCCATCAGAGGAAAAAGGCTATCACTATCCACCCTATCTAAACCTCTAATCATCTTATATGTTTCAATAAGATCCCCTCTTAGCCGCCTTCTTTCCAGCGAAAACAACCCCAAATCCCTCAGCCTCTCCTCATAGGACCTCCCCTCCATACCAGGCAACATCCTGGTAAACCTCCTCTGCACCCTCTCCAAAGCCTCCACATCCTTCCTGTAATGTGGGGACCAGAACTGCACACAGTACTCCAAGTGCGGCCGTACCAGAGTTGTGTACAGTTGCAACATGACGCTGCGACTCCTAAATTCAATCCCCCTACCAATAAACGCCAAGACACCGTATGCCTTCTTAACAACCTTATCTACTTGATTCCCAACTTTCAGGGATCTATGTACACATACACCTAGATCCCTCTGCTCCTCCACACTATTCAAAGTCCTCCCGTTAGCCCTATACTCGACACATCTGTTATTCCTACCAAAGTGAATTACCTCACACTTCTCCGCATTAAACTCCATCCGCCACCTCTCGGCCCAGCTCTGCAACCTGTCTAAGTTTTCCTGCAAACTATGACACCCTTCCTCACAATCTACCACACCTCCGACTTTGGTGTCATCAGCAAATTTACTAATCCACCCAACTATACCCTCATCCAGATCATTAATAAAAATTACAAACAGCAGTGGCCCCAAAACAGATCCCTGAGGCACACCACTCGTAACCGAACTCCATGACGAATATTTACCATCAACCACCACCCTCTGTCTCCTATCTGCTAGCCAATTCCTGATCCAATTACCTAGATCACCCCCAATCCCATACATCTGCATCTGAATTTTAATCTTGTCAACCTCTATCAGGTCCCCCCCTCACCCTTTGACACCCCAATGAAAACAATCCAAGTTTAAAACATAGAACACTACAGCACAAACAGGCCCTTTGGCCCATAAGTTGCGCTGATTGCATCCATACCTACCAGGCCATAGAACTATCTCTAACTCCTCAATCCCATTAAATCCCGTATACTCATCCAGACCCCAGAAGACTCTCACTCTATGAAAAAATTGCCCCTCTGGACACTTGTATCTCTCCCCTCTCACCTTAAACCTTTGCCTTCCAGTTTTAGACTCCCTTACCTTTGGGAAGAGATATTGACTATCTCGCTGATCTGTGCCCCTCATTATTTTATAGACCTCTATAAGATCACCCCTCAGCCACGTACGCTCCAGGGAAAAAACTCCCAGTCTATTCAGCCTCTCCTTATAACTCAAACCATTAAGTCCTGGTAGCATCCTAGTAAATCTTTTCTGCATTTTTTTTTAGTTTAATAATATCCTTTCTATAATAGTGACCAGAACTGTACACAGTATTCCAAGTTTGGCCTTACCAATGTCTTTTCAACTTTAGCAAAACATCTCAATTCCTGTATTCAATGTTCTGACCAATGAAACTAAGCATGCCGAATGCCTTCTTCACCACTCTGCCCACCTGTGACTCCACTTTCAAGGAGCTATGAACCTGTACCCTGAGATCTCTTTGTTCTGTAACACTTCCCAACACCCTACCATTAACTGAGTAAGTCCTGTCCTGGTTCAATCTACCAAAATGCATCACCTCGCATTTGTCTAAATTAAACTCCATCTGCCATTTGTCAGCCCACTGGCCCAATTGATCAAGATCCTGTTGCAATTGGAGATAACTTTCTTCACTGTCCACTGTGCCACCAATCTTAGTGTCATCTGCAAACTTACTAACCATGTCCCCAATATTCTCATCCAAATCATTAATATAAATGACAAATAACAGTGGGCCCAGCACTGATCCCTGAGGCACACCGCTGGTCACAGGTCTCCAGTTTGAAAACAATTCTCTACAACCATCCTCTGGCTTCTGTCAAGAAGCCAATTTTGTATCCATTTAGAAACCTCACTCTGGATCCTGTGAGATTTAACCTTATGCAACAACCTACCATGCGGTACCTTGTCAAAGGCCTTGCTAAAGTCCATGTAGACAACATCAACTGCACTGCCCTCATCTACCTTCTTCGTTACCCCTTCAAAAAAACTCAATCAAATTTGAGAGACATGATTTTCCACTCACAAAGCCATGCTGACTGTCTCTAATTAGTCCTTGTGTCTCTAAATGCCTGTAGATACTGTTTCTCAAAATACCTTCCAACAATTTACCCACCACAGGTGTGAGGTTCACTGGTCTGTAGTTCCCAGGCTTTTCCCTGCAGCCCTTTTTAAATAAAGACACAACATTTGCCGCCCTCCAATCTATTTATAATTCAAATATCTTGGCTAGGGGACCCACAATTTCCTCTCTAGCCTCCCAGTGTTGTAAGAATGTTGTGTTGGAGCAGGGGAGTTCTCTCTGGTTTCCAGGTTGTTGCTGATTCTTCTCCCCTGTCTCTAGTGATGATGGGATCGCTGCTGGCTGCCACTAGTGAAGCCCCTGGTGAATATTTCTTCACAGACGGAGTGAGGCTAAAGAAATATCGAGGAATGGGCTCCCTGGATGCAATGGACAAGCATGTGGGGAGTCAAAACCGCTACTTTAGGTCAGTTATATGTATTTCTGTCTGTCAACATCTATTTAATCTGAAATAAAAGCAGAAAGTATCTGGAAACCTCTGAGTCTGGCAGGATCTGTGTCGAGGGAAACAGCATCAATGCTTCATGCCTTTGTGACTCTTTCAGATGGACGCATCCAGATTTGAAATATTAACTGTTTCTCCTCAGAAGCTCAGTAAGAAATCTCAACACCAGGTTAAAGTCCAACAGGTTTATTTGGTAGTAAATGACACTAGTTCTTGGAGTTTGCCCCTTTGTCAGGTGAGTGGGAATTCTGATTATAAACGGGGCATAGAAAGAAGCAACCAGACCTGCTGAGGTTTTCCAGCATTTTCAATTTTGATTTCAGATCTCCAACATCTATAGTATTTTTTTTATTGTAATATTTATACTTTTGCTGCCTTTCAGTTCGGGGACCTGGGTTCAATTCTGGCATTGAGTGACTGTGTGGAGTTTGCGCGTTCTCCTCATGTCTGCATGGGTTTTCTCTGGGTGTTCCAGTTTCTTCACAGTCCAAAAATGTGCAAATTTGGTGGATTGGCCATGGGAAATGTGTTGGGTTCTGGGGATAGGGCAGGAAGATGCCCTGGGTAAGATGCTCTGTCGGGGAGTTGGTGCAGACTTGATGGGCTGAATGTTTTTTATTTTAACAGGACATCACTACAGGCCCATCGGCCCTCAATGTTGTGCCGAGCTATGTCCGAACCTAAGATCAAGCTGTCCCACTCCCTATCATTCTGGTGTGTAACTTGTGTTGTATCAATGTTTGCAATGTTCAACTCGGACAAAAAAAGTTACTGCATTTCACAAAATTACAAAATATTGTCTTTAGACTTCAGTATCTCCTGAAGAAGGTAGAAATTTGCATCAGAAATGAACCTTTACTGGTTCACACCTGGCCATGAGACTCAGCAGAGTTTCATTGGTGGAAGGTTAATGGTTTAAAAGGGAGCAGGTGTGAATCCAGAGATCAAAAGTTTAGGTCTGCCTACAGGTTATGGAAATCAATGTAATAAATCTGATTGTTTTTCTGGAATGACCCCCAGTAAAGACTCATTGTTAGATTGTCAGAAGTGCTTGAATGATTTACCCTGAAGGGGAGGAAGCTGGATCAGAATATTCCTCCAGGTTGGATGTTGTTATGGTACATGTACATGTATGAAGTGGCATTGTGTACCGATTAACTCAAAGTAATTCCTCTTGCAGTGAGTCAGATAAGATTAAAGTGGCTCAGGGTGTATCAGGTGCCATCCAGGACAAAGGTTCCATTCACAAATTTGTTCCCTATCTGATTGCTGGAATCCAACACGGTTGCCAAGACATTGGAGCCAAGAGCCTGTCACAGCTCAGGTACGACCCCTGTACTCCTGCTTCCTCACCCTCTTCTCCCTGTCTCTTCACCCTCTTTCTATGACATGGTGCAAGTGATTGACTCTCTGCTGTTTTTAGAGCGATGATGTATTCGGGGGAGCTGAAATTTGAAAAGAGAACATTGTGTGCTCAAATGGAAGGCGGTGTTCATGGGCTTCACTCGTAAGTATTGTCCTCCTTTGCCCTCATTGGAGCTGGTGCTGGTCCCTCCCTGTTTCTCCTACTGTAATTTACTTTGTTTCCACTGGTCCATCTGTTCAGAAAGTGTAATATACTAACTATATTTGGGAGTTTTGTACAAAGATGTGGTTTGCGTGTGCAGATTCACAGTAACACACAACAGGTTTATTGAAAAATATTCTGTGCACACAGCAGAAACTGAAACTAAACAGTTTGTGAAACACCCTAATGACCACCTTCAAATCAGGTGACCAGCTCTTAGAGCAATCATGCAACCAGTTAAATTTATAAGAGTGCTTCAGAAACACAAATTCTAGCTAATCCAGTTGCATAGAATTTTGTAATGTGACCATTTGGGGTGATGTGTAACTGGGAGGTTTTCAATGAGAAATATTCAAAGCTAATTTTCTTTTACTCTAGCTTCATTATGCTTGGACAAGTGATCGTCCTTTAGTTTTAGTTGACATTGTGTATCTCCCCTCCTACACACAGCTCTATAGGATTTCTAACAGTTTTTGTTTCAACTCCTCTCCAATTCAGTAACGTATTTAAACCTCCGGACATGAAACAGCTGCAAAAACAAGTGCCCAATCTGCAGTGATCTGATCAGACTCTAAAGAGTTACTGAGTATGTGTAGCACAGTGGTTAGCACTGCTGCTTCACAGCTCCAGGATCCTGGGTTCAATTCCTGGCTTGGGTCACTGTCTGTGTGGAGTTTGCACATTCTCCTCAAGTCTGTGTGGGTTTCCTTCAGGTGCTCCTTCAGTTTCCTCCCACAGTCTAAAGATGTGTGGGTTAGGTTGATTGGCCATTCTAAGAAATTGCTCCTTAGTATCCTGGGATGTGTAGGTTAGAGGGATTAGCAGGCAAAATGTGTAGGGATATGGGGATAGGGTCTGGATGGGATTGTGTTCGGTGCAGACTCGATGGGCCGAAGGGCCTGTTTCTGCACTGTAGGGTTCTATGGTTCTATGGGTTCTATGGTAGTGTCCATGGATACATAGGTTAGAGGGATTAGTGGTTCATTACAGACTCGATGGGCTGAAGGGCCTCTTTCTGCACTGTAGGGTTCTATGATCTATGTATCTAGGACCAATGAGTGACTTTTTCTTTTTTTCAGATATGAGAAGAGACTTTTCTAGAAATTCCAGTCTGGCTCCAAGATTGTTTCTTGTTGATCATTTCTGGCCAAATTTCCAGAAGTCTTATTTTCAACCTTTTGTCAGCGTGAAATCCATCTGGGGAAGCGATGGGAGAGGATATGGGACTCTGGAATTCACACCGTCGCTGTTTGATTCTGCATGTCTCATGTCTTGGGTTGCTGTGTTGTGTAGATACTGTCACCAAATGCCTTTTATTTTTGTTAAAGTGGAATGACATTGTTTTTCATAATGTAACCAACACCTTTGAAAGGTGCTACTGGCTGTGGCACTTTGATGTCACTGTCAGTGTTACTAAGTCAGTTTGTGTTGGATTTTCCAGCCCTTGCACAACTGGAGTCTTTGTACTCTGTTCTAAGGTAGCACACTAACACTGAGATTATTACTGTGACGAGTTCCTTGGTATCTGCTATTTAAATATTGACTCTGAAGCATCGAGGAATGGTTATTTCATGCAATTTAATCAGGACGTGTATCTGGGAAACTGAAAAGGAGATCAATGTTTGCAGAATGACTGATGAAATAGCATTTGTTTTAAAGATGGGATGGCTGTGTAATTCTTGATTCAGTGTCTTAGACACAGTTCTGATTGTAGTTTAAATATTCCCAAACTGATTAAATTTCAGGTAGGAAAACTTGAATGCAATTTCCAGTGTGAAGAATAAAGAACAACTTGCCTGAAAGGTCTCCTCCTGATTAAACAAGTGAAACAGAAACCCCTTTCCCCAGCATTGGTCTCCTGTTGCCCCTGCTCCCCACCCCTCACATTCTGGGCCAAGTGCCATAGTTAGTGTGTGGGATGCTGAGGGTAAAACTAGCCAGTTCAGTTTGTTACACAGTGACCCTGTCAGTCAATATTTTTAGGCTTCAGACAGTTGCTGAATGTAAGAACATAGAACATTACAGCGCAGAACAGGCCCTTCGGCCCACGATGCTGTGCCGACCAGTTATAAAACAATGACCCACTAACCTAACTCCAATTTACACTAAACCCCAAACCCTTCCCTAACCAATCCTGTTCTCCATTCCTCATCAGGAATGGAAGCAGTGAGGGATGAGGATGGGATGAGGATGGGATTAGCCTGTGTCACAGCACATTAATGTATGAACTCAGCTCAGTTTATACAAAGTTGCTTTAGGAGCTGAGAAATTTGGGAAGGAAAAAGACAGAAGCAGGAATTGGGATCAGCCACTAATATTAAAATTTAATTTTCAAATGACAGAATTGGATCTAGAAAAAGCAGCATGGTGAAGTGCACCCCATGAAACAAAACAACATCAACAACCTGTTGGCACAAAGAGTTTAATTATTCCAGCCGATGGATTCTTTACACACTGCTGTGAGTTACTCCAGCTCCCTGGAAATGTAGTGTGGAGGAATCAGTGCAGCTGCTGTGCATCTTTTCTCACTTGTAAGGAAGTTAAAGGTGGCACACGCATTTGGCTGTGAAGAAAAGAGGAATTAGCTTGGGCACACAATGGAAAGGTAAATCTCAGCGCCAACAGTAAGCTTCATGTGTCAGTGGGCCAGGCATAACCTCAGGCAAAAGGGAGAAACCTTTAAAACAGATGAAGAATTTCTTCAGCCAGAGTGGTGACTCTGGAACGTTACCCCAAAAGGCTGTGGGAACCAGGTCATTGAGTGTCTTTACAGAAACAGATAGATTCTTGATTAATAAGATCAGGGTTATGGGGAAAACACAGGGAAAATGGGGATGAGAAAAATAGCCATGATTGGATGGCAGAGCAGACTCAATGGACTGAGTGGCCAATTGTACACCTGTGTCTTACAGTGTGAAGCCTGTCCTCACAATGACCACCTGATAACACATCCAATAATACCTTCACTGGGCTGGCACTGAGATCACTGTACGAAGTCTCCAAAACCAGGTTAAAGTCCAACAGGTTTATTTGGTAGCAAACACCACTAGCTTTGGGAACGCTGCTCCTTCATCAGGTAAGTGGAGAGTTCTGATCACAAACAGGGCTTATAAAGGCACACACTCAGTTTACAGAATGCGAGTCTTCACAGCTAATCAAGTCTTAAAGATGCAGACAACGTGAGTGGAGATAGCGTTTAGCATAGATTAAAGAGATGTGTATTGACCCGAGACAGGACAGTTAGTGAGATTTTGCAAGCCCAGGCAAGTGGTGGGGGTTACAGATAGTGCGACGTGAACCCAAGATCGTGGTTGAGACTGTCCTCGTGTGCGGAACTTGGCTATCAGTGTCTGCTCAGTGACTCTGCGCTGTCGTGTATCATGAAGGCCGCCTTGGAGAACATTTACCCAAAGATCAGAGGCCAAATGCCTGTGACCGCTGAAGTGTTCACCAACAGGAAGGGAACAGTCTTGCCTGACGATTGTCGAGCGGTGTTCATTCATCCGTTGTCGTAGCGTCTGCATGGTCTCCTTAACGTACCTTGCCTCGGGACATCCTTTTTTGCAACGTATCAGGTAGACAATGTTGACCATTTACTGTTCTCTTCCTGTTGGCGAACACATCAGTCACGGGCATTCAGCCTCTGACCTTCGGGTAAGCATTCTCCAAAGCGGCCTTCACAACACACGACAGCACAGTCGCTGAGCAGAGACTGATAGCCAAGTCCCACACACATAAGGACATGGGATCTTGGGTTCATGTCGCACTATCTGTAACCCCCACGACTTGCCTGGGCTTGTAAAATCTCACTAACTGTCCTGTCTGGAAAAAATACACATCTCTTTAAGCTGTGCTTAATGCTCTCTCCACTCACATTGTCTGTACCTTTAAGACTTGATTAGCTGTAAAGATTCATATTGTAATCAGTATTCTGTAAACTGAGTATGTGCCTTTATATGCCCTGCGATCAGAACTCCACAGTCACCTGACAAATGGGCAAAGCCCCGAAAGCCAGTGGCGTTTGCTATCAAATAAGCCTGTTGGACTTTAACCTGGTGTTGTGAGACTTCTGTGTTTACCCCAGTCCAACGACAGCATCTCCACATCATGACTACTGAGATCATCAACAGAGACAGGCTTGAAGGCAGTGGCAGGTATAATTACTATGTTAACACAGCCACAGGTCCTGTAGATTCACACCTTCAAGCCTGCAAATGAAATAAGACACAGAAACACATGGAAGCTGTACCCCAGTGAGAGTCAGTGTGTGTGGGAACCGTACCCCAGTGAGAGTCAGTGTGTGTGGGACCCGTACCCCAGTGAGAGTCAGTGTGTGTGGGACCTGTACCCCAGTGAGAGTCAGTGTGTGTGGGAACCGTACCCCAGTGAGAGTCAGTGTGTGTGGGACCCATACCCCAGTGAGAGTCAGTGTGTGTGGGACCCGTACCCCAGTGAGAGTCAGTGTGTGTGGGAACCGTACCCCAGTGAGAGTCAGTGTGTGTGGGACCTGTACCCCAGTGAGAGTCAGTGTGTGTGGGACCCATACCCCAGTGAGAGTCAGTGTGTGTGGGACCCGTACCCCAGTGAGAGTCAGTGTGTGTGGGACCCGTACCCCAGTGAGAGTCAGTGTGTGTAGGGCCCGTACCCCAGTGAGAGTCAGTGTGTGTGGGACCCGTACCCCAGTGAGAGTCAGTGTGTGTGGGACCCGTACCCCAGTGAGAGTCAGTGTGTGTGGGACCCGTACCCCAGTGAGAGTCAGTGTGTGTGGGACCCGTACCCCAGTGAGTCAGTGTGTGTGGGACCCGTACCCCAGTGAGAGTCAGTGTGTGTGGGACCCGTACCCCAGTGAGAGTCAGTGTGTGTGGGACCCGTACCCCAGTGAGAGTCAGTGTGTGTGGGACCCGTACCCCAGTGAGAGTCAGTGTGTGTGGACCCGTACCCCAATGAGAGTCAGTGTGTGTGGGACCCGTACCCCAGTGAGAGTCAGTGTGTGTGGGACCCGTACCCCAGTGAGAGTCAGTGTGTGTGGGACCCGTATCCCAGTGAGAGTCAGTGTGTGTGGGACCCGTATCCCAGTGAGAGTCAGTGTGTGTGGGACCCGTACCCCAGTGAGAGTCAGTGTGTGTGGGACCCGTACCCCAGTGAGAGTCAGTGTGTGTGGGACCCGTACCCCAGTGAGAGTCAGTGTGTGTGGGACCCGTACCCCAATGAGAGTCAGTGTGTGTGGGACCCGTACCCCAGTGAGAGTCAGTGTGTGTGAATTGAGGACATTTTTTTGTTTCTGGTTTGAAGTATTCGTACTGTTTGCTGCTGCATTGTTGTGTCTGCGCTGCCTCACTCACCGTGTCCTGTACCTCCACAGCGATCCCCTTGTTCTTCATAAAGACCAACAGTTTGGGATCCAGTCTCTGGATTCTGTCACCCATCCCCAAAACCAGAATCTCTGCAAAACGACAGAATGCAGCTAAAGCAGCATCAAATAGATTGTAAGCATTGTCTGCGCCAATATTTATCGGCACCCCTAATAACCTTTGAGACAGTGGTGGTGAGCTGCCTTATTAAACCGCTGCAGTCCCTGTGTTTCCAGAGTGACAGAGGTTTACAGCATGGAAACAGGCCCTTCGGCCCAACCTATCCATGCCACCCCTAAGCCAGTCTCAATTGCTCGCGTTTGGCCCATATCCCTCTACACCCATCTTATCCATGTAACTGTCTAAAACGCTTTTTAAAAGACAAAATTGTACCCACCTCTACTATTACCTCTGGCAGCTTGTTCCAGACTTTCACTATCCTCTTTGTCAAAAAATTGTTCCTCTGTATCTTTTGTATCTCTCCCTTCTCAGCTTAATCCTACGCCCTCTAGTTTTAGACTCCCCTATCTTTGGGAAAAGATATTGACTATCTTTGTGTGTAAAGCATATACCGAGCGTGGGGTCCCAAAAACCGTCAGCCTTCTATAATAAAGGGATTACAGACCAAGGTCATGTAACCTGCCTTATCATTTGAGCTGTAGTGTTTTGACTCAGTTTCCGATGTAATGTAACACTTCCCACCTATTTTCGGTTCCAGCATATAAAATAGAGCAAGACTGTCCTCATTGATGTCTTTGTAACTTCCAACCTAGACAGAGAGAACACAAAACACAATGTTAACCCCTCCAGTCCCATTCTCATCTCTTACTACTGCACCCCAATTCTCCCTCGCAATATCTCCTGAGCCACTGCCTCATACTCTGAGGTCAGACAGACAGAAACACCGCCTGGATTCACTGCAACCACCCATCAGAAAGGGCAAAGCCACCTGTAACCCTCCCAAACACAACTCCAGCTGAGAAATAAACTAAAAACATAAACTTGGGTTAATTCTTTACATTAACTTTGGCCCTCAAATGTCTGTTCAAAATATCCAGTTAGTGAAAAGGATTCAGTCAGTCCTTTGACTGAGCCCCTGCCACAGATTGGCTGAGTGTGAGTTATCAGGGTGCCTGTTTCCAGGCTGGGATTTCTCTGAGGATTAGTTACACATGAAGAATCCCTCACTTTCTGTAACTGGCACAATGAGAATACCTCGACTGCTGCTCAGGTCAGGCACAAACATGGAAAGTGATTCTTGTTGAAACTGAAGTTTGCAGCAGCAGGTGAGGTAATATGAATGAGGGATTGTTAAAGGGCAGAATGATCATGAGTGATGCTTTAGAAACAAGACAGTCAACCCATTAACTATAAACCACATGCTTGAGAATAACATGAATTCTCTACAAACTGGGAGTGAATGTTTCATGAAGTGTACATGGTTAATATTCATGATATCATTGTACAAAGAACAACACAGCACGGGAAACAGGCCCTTCGGCCCAACGAGCCCGCGCCGCCATCCCATGGTCAGTGACCTATTCATGATTTTAGTCTATGCCTAATGTGTGAGGATCAGGGAGGTCCAATATAGGGACAATTTGTTACCCAATCAATCAGCCTAAAAGCACATTTTTGGGATGTGGGAGGAAACCGGAGCACCCGGAGGAAACCCACGCAACCACGGGGAGAACGCGCAAACTCCCACGGACACAGGCCCAAATCCATGTGTCCGCACAGCAACAGAGATAGTCTCTGAGCTGTCATGATGCCCTCGAGATGGTCCAGTTTACGCACACCAACGACATGAAGCAGTAGGCAACTCCCGAAGCAACATCCAAGAGCAGCCCACCACAACCTGCCGCACGCATGCCCCTTGCTGGACTTAAATGCCTGTGGATAAAAAATTCATTATTAAAAAGACTACATCCCTGAGGCTAAAACTGAACCCCAAGCCTACAATGCTTAGTAAGGCCTGCTATATCCCCCTATATGTAGACCGCTCATGTGGCTGTCCAAGTGACTCTTGAACAACCCTAGCGTGCCTGCTTCCACCACCTTACTCGGCAGTGCATTCCACATCCCCACTACCCTTTGTGTGAAAAACTGCCCTCTAATATTAGTCTTATATCTAGCCCCCCTCACCCTAAGCCCGTGACCCCTCGTTCTATCCATTTCTAATAGCGGAAAAAACTTACCACCATTTACTCTATCTATCCCCTTCATAATCTTATAAACCTCTATTAGATCCCCCCTCAGCCGACGTCTCTCAACGGAAAACAGCCCAAGTGCGTTCAATCTTTCCTCGTAAGACAGCCCTTCCATACCAGGCAACATCCTGGTAAATCTCCTCTGCACTATCTCCAGGATCTCTACATCCTTCCGGTAGTACAGCGACCAGAACTGGACGCAGTACTCCAGGTGAGGCCTAACCAACGTTCTATACAACTGCAACATCAGACTCCTACTCTTATATTCTATACCCCTTCCTATGAAGGCTAACATGCCATACGCTTTCCTCATCACATTCTGCACCTGCACCGACACCTTCAGGGACTTGTGTACCTGCACCCCCAGGTCTCTCTGCGTATCTATACTCCGGATAGTTCTACCTTTTATCGTATAACTCCCCTCCACATTATTCCGGCCAAAGTGCATCACCTCGCATTTCTCCGGATTAAATTCCATTTGCCATCTATCTGCCCAATCTACCAGCCTGTCTATGTCCTGTTGCATTGCCAGGCACTGCTCCTCAGTACCCACCAATCCAACCATCTTAGTGTCATCAGCAAATTTGCTGATCACACCTCCTACCCCCTCTTCCAAGTCATTAATATATACTACAAATAGTAGAGGTCCTAGTACCGAGCCCTGCGGCACCCCACTGGTGACAGACTTCCAATTGGAAAAGGAGCCCTCCACTACTACCCGCTGTCTTCTCCTCCCAAGCCAGTTCTTCACCCATCTACATACCTGGCCTTGTATCCCATGAGCCTTCACCTTTTCTATCAGCCTACCGTGAGGGACCTTGTCAAACGCCTTACTGAAATCCATATAGACAACATCAACGGCTTGTCCTTCGTCAACCGTTTTTGTCACCTCTTCAAAAAATTCCAATAGATTCGTAAGGCACGACCTCCCTGTAACGAAGCCATGCTGCGTATCCCTGATCAGATTGCAGCGCTCCAGATGCTCATACATCCTATCCTTGAGGATCCTCTCCATTATCTTGCCTATAACTGAAGTCAAGCTCACTGGCCTATAGTTCCCTGGGTTATCCCTCTGACCCTTCTTAAACAACGGTACTACATTTGCAATCCGCCAATCCTCTGGGACCTCACCTGTGTCCAAAGAAGAGACAAAGCTTTGCGTCAGAGGCCCAGCAATTTCATCCCTCACCTCCCTTAGCAGCCTAGGATAGATGCCATCAGGCCCCGGAGATTTATCCGTCTTTATACTGTCTAAAAGTCCCAACACCTCTTCCCTCGTGATGACTATTTCCCTCAACGGATCCTCAAACTTCTCAAGCACAGCAGCAGAGATCAGACCCCTCTCCTGCGTGAATACCGACACAAAGTATTCATTCAAGATCTCCCCCATTCCCCCAGGCTCCAAGCATAGTTCCCCTCCTCTGTCCCTGAGAGGACCAGTGTTCCCTCTAACCATCCTTTTGTTTCTAATATAAGAGTAAAATGCCTTAGGATTTTCCTTAATCCTACCCGCCAAAGCCATTTCGTGGCCCCTTTTTGCCTTTCTGATGCCCCTTTTAAGTTCTCTCCTACATTCTCTGTATTCTTCTAACGCTATCTCTGTCCTCAAATGCCTCGATCTAGTGTACGCCTCCCTCTTTCTCCTGACCAGGTCCTCAATATCCCTAGTTACCCACGGCTCTCTAATCCTACCTTTCCCATCCTTCCTCTTGACCGGCACATGTCTTTCCTGTAAAGATTTTAGTTTTCCCTTGAGAGACTCCCACATACCCAGCGTCGACCTACCGTTAAACAGCGTACCCCAGTCCGTATCTTTAAGATCCTGCCTAATCCGGTTGTATCTAGCCCTCCCCCAGTTTAACACCCTCCCCTTAGGACAGGCTTCATCTTTATCCATTAATATCTTGAACCAGACAGAGTTGTGGTCACTGTTAGCCACATGCTCTCCTACTTCAACGTCAACCACCTGCCCAGGCTCATTCCCCAGAACCAAGTCCAGTATAGCCCCCTCTCTGATCGGTCTATCCACGTACTGCTCCAGGGATCCTTCCATTACACACTGTACAAATTCCTCCCCGTCAGCACCCTCTGATCTCAGTACATTCCAATCTACCCGGGGAGATTAAAATCTCCCACTACCACCACCCTATTCTTCCTGCACTTATCTAGAATGTCCCTGTAAGCAGAATGTCCCTTCTTCCACAGCCCTCGGGCTGTTGGGCGGTCTGTAGTACACACCCAACATAGTAACATCTCCCTTCCTATTCCTCAACTCCACCCATAGCGACTCGATTCCTATATCCTCCGTACCTCCCTCCCTCTGCACTGCTACGATGCAATCCTTAACTAATAACGCCACTCCCCCACCTCTCAGCGGCCCATCCCTATCTCGCCTGAAACACTTATACCCAGGAACATTCAACTGCCAGTCCTGCCCTTCCTTTAACCAAGTCTCTGTCACTGCCACCACTTCCAACTTCCTTTCGAACATTAATGCCTTCAGTTCATCTGTTTTGCCAGTCACACTCCTAGCATTGAAACACATGCACCGAAGACCCTCAGAAACAATCCGATCCTTCTTCCTATCCTCCGGGCTTACCCTATCCCCAATCCCAGTTCCGTCTACCTCCCCACCCCCCTCCATGTATTCATTTCCTATGCAATCCTTTAAAACCTATTATTTTGGGGGAATTAATTCTATAGAAGATCAATTTCCTCAAGGACCAATTTAACACTCACATTCCACTGGATTAATGCCTGTGGAATCACTGCACAAGGACCAAAGACTCGGTTCCCATTAATAGTGAAGCCATGCTTGCTGTAAGCATCGATGAACATGTCACGGGATTCGCGCTCCAGAACATTCACTCTAGTGCGCTGGTATAGCTCATCGTCTGAGGGAGTCATCTTGTAACCTCGACAGGTTTGCCTGGAAAGAGAGAATCAAATCTGGGAATTGATACTAGAAACAGGTACCTCACCTTCTACATAACAAGTCCTGGAGCTATACAGCACGGAAACAGGCCCTTCAGCCCAACTCATCCACACTGATCAGGTTTCCTAAACTGAACTAGGCCCTTTTGTTTGTGTTTGGTCCATATCCCTCTAAATCGTTCCCTTCCATGTACCTTTCTAAATGTCTTAAATGATGTAATTGTACCCGCCTCTACCACCTCCTCTGGCAGCTCATTCCATACATGCACCAGCCTCTGGGTGAAAAAGTTACCCATCAGGTCCCTTTTAAATCTTTCCCCTCTCACCTTAAACCTATGCTCTCTAGTTTTGGATTCCCGCACCCTAGGGAAAAGCGCTTAGCTATTTACCTTATCTATGCCCCTCAAGATTTTATAAGTCTCAATAAGGTCATCACTCATCTTTCTACAATCCAGGGAAAAAACTTCTAGCCTCTTCTGACAATTCAATCCCATTAACATCCTTTCAAATCTTTTTTAAGAACATAAGAACATAAGAAATAGGAGCAGGAGTAGGCCATCTGGCCCTTCGAGCCTGCCCCGCCATTCAATAAGATCATGGCTGATCTGTCGTGACTCAGCTCCACCTTCCCGCCCTCTCCCCATAACCCTTAATCCCTTCTCTTATCAAAAACCCATCAACCCGTTTCTTAAAAATATTTAGCGAGGCAGCCTCCACCACTTCAACGGGCAGAGAATTCCAGAGATTCACCACCCTTTGAGTGAAGAAGTTCCTCCTCAACTCTGTTCTAAACCGCCCCCCCTTTATCTTGAGGCTGTGCCCCCTAGTCCTACTGTCTTTTTTGAGCGGGAACAGTCTCTCCACCTCTATCCTATCCATCCCATTCATCATCTTATACGTCTCAATGAGATCTCCCCTCATTCTTCTAAACTCTAACGAGTACAAGCCTAGTTTATTCAGCCTCTCCTCATAGCTCAATCCCCTCAACTCCGGTATCAGCCGAGTAAACCTCCTCTGCACTCCCTCCAGGGCCAAAATATCCTTGCGCAGG
The DNA here is from genome assembly GCA_037974335.1 of Prionace glauca. Classification (NCBI taxonomy): domain Eukaryota; kingdom Metazoa; phylum Chordata; class Chondrichthyes; order Carcharhiniformes; family Carcharhinidae; genus Prionace; species Prionace glauca. The sequence goes on from CM075723.1 coordinate 156,844,096, forward strand.
TGCAGCGCCCAAAACTGCACACAGTACTCCAGCTGCGGCCTCACCAATGCCCTATACAGCTGCAGCAAGACCTCCCTACTTTTATATTCAATCCCCCTCGCTATGAAGGCCAGCATCCCATTCGCCTTCCTGACCACCTGCTGCACCTGCAAGCTGGGTTTTTGCGACTCATGCACAAGGACCCCGAGGTCCCTCTGCACCGTCGCCTGCTGCAGTTTTTCGCCCCGTAAGTAATAGTCCTTCCTACCATTCCTCCTACCAAAGTGGACCACCTCACACTTGCCAACATTAAATTCCATTTGCCATTTCCTGGCCCATTCGCCCAGCCTATCTAGATCCTTCTGCAGACTCTCCACACCCTCCGCACAATTTGCCTTTCCCCCAATCTTGGTGTCATCAGCAAATTTCGACACCCTGCACTCGGTTCCCTCCTCCAGATCATCTATATAAATGGTAAAAAGCTGAGGCCCCAGCACCGACCCCTGGGGCACCCCACTAGTCACCAACCGCCAATCCGAATAGCATCCATTGACCCCCACTCTCTGCCTCCTATTTGACAACCAATCCTCTTTCCACGCTAACACCCTACCCCCAACTCCATGTCCCCTGACCTTCTGCAATAACCTCTTGTGAGGTACCTTGTCAAACGCCTTCTGAAAATCCAGAAAGACCACATCCACCGGCTCTCCTCCATCCACTGCCCTAGACACATCCTCATTGAACTCCAGTAAATTTGTCAGACACGACTTCCCTTTAATGAAACCGTGTTGCGTCCGCCCTATCAAGCAATTCCCCTCAAGATGCCTCGCTATTTCCTCCTTAATGACGGTTTCTAACATTTTACCTACCACAGACGTTAAACTAACCGGCCTATAATTCCCCGTCTTTTGCCTGGCACCCTTCTTAAACAACAGCGTAACATTAGCCGTTTTCCAATCTTCCGGCACTTCCCCGGAATCCAGCGACGTCTGGAAAATAACCACCAAGGCATCCACTATCACCTCCGCCATTTCTTTCAGAACCCTCGGATGCATTCCATCCGGTCCTGGGGACTTGTCCACAATCAGCCCCTCCAGTCTGTCGAGCACCACCTCTCTAGTAACAGTAATGTCATTAAGACCCTCCATTCCTACCACCTTTCCATCGCTAACACCCGGCAAATTATTCACGTCCTCCTCCGTGAAGACAGAAACAAAGAAGTTATTCAAGACCTTAGCCATATCCCTATCCCCTACCACTAGCTCCCCTTTCTCATCCTCTAAAGGACCAACGTTTACCCTAGCCAGCCTCTTCCCTTTTATATATTTATAAAAACTCTTGCTATCCTTTTTTATATTAAGTGCTAGCCCAGCCTCATAGCTTCTCCTACCCTCCTTTATCAATTTCTTTGTCAATCTTTGTTGACATTTAAACCTTTCCCAATCCTCTTCTCGCCCACTGCTCTTAGCTACTCTAAACTCCTCCGCTTTTAATTTAACACTTTCCTTCACCTCCTTCGTTATCCACGGCTTATTACCTCTCCTCCTACTGTCCTTTTTAACCATCGGAATAAATTTCTGCTGAGCACCAAGAAAGATCTCCTTAAAGATCCTCCACTGCTCCTCAGCAGACCTACCTTCCAACGCGTTCCCCCAGTCCACATTCGCCAATTCTTCTCTCATCCTACCATACTCCCCTCTATTCAAACAAAGGACGCGTGTCTGGGAACCCACTTTCTCCTCCTCCATCTGCACCAGAAACTCCACCATACAATGATCACTCTCTCCAAGAGGATCCTTCACCGCAAGGTCCCTAATTCTACCCACCTCATAACATTGCACCAGATCCAAGATAGCTCGCTCCCTCGTCGGCTCCAACACACACTGTTCAAGGAAATTATCCCGGCAGCATTCCAAGAACTCCTCCTCAAGCCCACCTCGTCCAACATGGGTCCACCAATCAATATGCAGATTGAAATCTCCCATAACTACTGCCGTCCCATTCCTGCACGCTGCACTTATTTGCGCGTTAACAGCCCACCCCACCTCCAGATCATTATTCGGGGGCCTATAGACGACACCCACTAGCGTTTTCCTCCCTTTTCTGTTCCTAATCTCCACCCACAACGATTCCACTTTCTGCTCCTTGGCTCCGATATCATCCCTTGCTACCACCTTGATACTATCCTTAATCAGCAGAGCTATGCCACCCCCTCTTTCCTCCTGCCTATCCTTCCTAAACACTTGATAATCCTGTACATTCATCTCCCAGTCCCTGTCACCTTGCAGCCACGTCTCTGTAATGGCCACCAGATCGTATCCATTTGTGTCGATCTGCGCCATCAGCTCATCTACTTTATTCCGAATGCTTCGTGCATTCAGATAAAGCGCTTTCATCCCAGCCTTCACCTGGACCCTACTTGCCGTAACGCCACCAATTGGGACATCCTTGGCCTCTTCCCTTACCTGTACCCTATCCTTAACTTTAGACCTCATAGCGTCACCTACCCTCGCACCCTCCCCCCCCAATTGGTTTAAAGCCCTGTCTACAGTCCTCTTTACTGCACCCTTTACAGTTTAATAACCTTCTTCCTATAGCAAGGTGATCAGAATTTTATGCATTACTCCAAATGTGGCTGCACCAATGTCTTGTACAGTGGTAACATAACATCCCGAATCCTGTATTGTGATCAATAAAGGCCAGTGTGCCAAACATCTTCTGCACCACCCTGCCTATCCGTGATGCCACTTTCAGGGAACCATATATCTGCACCCTGAGGTCTCTGTGTTGATAACACTACCCAAGGTTCTGCCACTAACAGTATAAGCTCTGGCCTGGTTTTTCTCAGCAAAATGCAACACTTTGCATGTATCTAAATTAAACTCCAACTGCCATTGGCCCACTGGCCCAGTTGATGAAAATCATGTTGTGATCTTAGATAATTTTCACTGTCCACTACACCATCAATCCTTGTGTCATTGGCAAACTTACTAACCAGGATTCTCACCCAAATTGTTTATTTAAATGACAAGTAACAGTGGACTCAGCACCAATCCCTGAACACACAGCTGGTCACAGGCCTCCAGTTTGTCAAAACAACCCTCTGACAGAGGGTCAGTGCTGAGGGAGTGCCGCACTGTCAGAGGGCCAGTGCTGAGGGAGTGCCGCACTGTCAGAGGGTCAGTGCTGAGGGAGTGCCGCACTGTCAGAGGGTCAGTGCTGAGGGAGTGCTGCACTGTCAGAGGGTCAGTGCTGAGGGAGTGCCGCACTGTCAGAGGGTCAGTGCTGAGGGAGTGCCGCACTGTCAGAGGGTCAGTGCTGAGGGAGTGCCGCACTGTCAGAGGGTCAGTGCTGAGGGAGTGCTGCACTGTCAGAGGGTCAGTGCTGAGGGAGTGCCGCACTGTCAGAGGGTCAGTGCTGAGGGATTGCCGCACTGTCAGAGGGTCAGTGCTGAGGGAGTGCCGCACTGTCAGAGGGTCAGTGCTGAGGGAGTGCCGCACTGTCAGAGGGTCAGTGCTGAGGGAGTGCCGCACTGTCAGAGGGTCAGTGCTGAGGGAGTGCCGCACTGTCAGAGGGTCAGTGCTGAGGGAATGCCGCACTGTCAGAGGGTCAGTGCTGAGGGAGTGCCGCACTGTCAGAGGGTCAGTGCTGAGGGAGTGCCGCACTGTCAGAGGGTCAGTGCTGAGGGAGTGCCGCACTGTCAGAGGGTCAGTGCTGAGGGAGTGCCGCACTGTCAGAGGGTCAGTGCTGAGGGAGTGCCGCACTGTCAGAGGGTCAGTACTGAGGGAGTGCCACACTGTCAGAGGGTCAGTACTGAGGGAGTGCCACACTGTCAGAGGGTCAGTACTGAGGGAGTGCCGCACTGTCAGAGGGTCAGTACTAAGGGAGTGCCGCAATGTCAGAGGGTCAGTACTGAGGGAGTATCGCACGGTCAGAGGGTCAGTCCTGAGGGAGTGCCCCACTGTCAGAGGGTCAGTACCGAGGGAGTGCCGCACTGTCAGAGGGTCAGTACCGAGGGAGTGCCGCACTGTCAGAGGGTCAGTCCTGAGGGAGTGCCGCACTGTCAGAGGGTCAGTGCTGAGGGAGTGCTGCACTGTCAGAGGGTCAGTGCTGAGGGAGTGCCGCACTGTCAGAGGGTCAGTGCTGAGGGATTGCCACACTGTCAGAGGGTCAGTGCTGAGGGCGTGCCACACTGTCAGAGGGTCAGTGCTGAGGGAGTGCCGCACTGTCAGAGGGTCAGTACTGAGGGAGTGCCGCACTGTCAGAGGGTCAGTGCTGAGGGAGTGCCGCACTGTCAGAGGGGCAGTGCTGAGGGAGTGTCACACTGTCAGAGGGCGAGTGCTGAGAGAGTGCCGCACTGTCAGAGGGTCAGTGCTGAGGGAGTGCAGCACTGTCAGAGGGTCAGTGCTGAGGGAGTGCTGCATTGTCAGAGGGTCAGTACTGAGGGAGTAGCCGCATTGTCAGAGGGTCAGTACTGAGGGAGTGCTGCACTGTCAGAGGTTCGGTACTGAGGGAGTGCCGCACTGTCAGAGGGTCAGTGCTGAGGGAGTGCCGCACTGTCAGAGGGTCAGTGCTGAGGGAGTGCTGCACTGTCAGAGGGTCAGTGCTGAGGGAGTGCCGCACTGTCAGAGGGTCAGTGCTGAGGGAGTGCCGCACTGTCAGAGGGTCAGTGCTGAGGGAGTGCCGCACTGTCAGAGGGTCAGTGCTGAGGGAGTGCCGCACTGTCAGAGGGTCAGTACTGAGGGAATGCTGCACTGTCAGAGGGTCAGTGCTGAGGGAGTGCCGCACTGTCAGAGGGGCAGTGCTGAGGGAGTGCCGCACTGTCAGAGGGTCAGTGCTGAGGGAGTGCAGCACTGTCAGAGGGTCAGTGCTGAGGGAGTGCTGCATTGTCAGAGGGTCAGTACTGAGGGAGTAGCCGCATTGTCAGAGGGTCAGTACTGAGGGAGTGCTGCACTGTCAGAGGTTCGGTACTGAGGGAGTGCCGCACTGTCAGAGGGTCAGTGCTGAGGGTGTGCTGGACTGTCAGAGGTTCAGTACTGTGGGAGTGCCGCACTGTCAGAGGGTCAGTGCTGAGGGAGTGCCGCACTGTCAGAGGGTCAGTACTGAGGGAATGCCGCACTGTCAGAGGGCCAGTGCTGAGGGAGTGCAGCACTGTCAGAGAGTCAGTGCTGAGGGAGTGCTGCACTGTCAGAGAGTCAGTGCAGAGGGAGTGTCGCACTGTCAGAGGGTCAGTACTGAGGGACTGCTGCACTGTCAGCGGGTCAGTGCTGAGGGAGTGCTGCACTGTCAGAGGGTCAGTGCTGAGGGAGTGCCGCACTGTCAGAGGGTCAGTGCTGAGGGATTGCCACACTGTCAGAGGGTCAGTGCTGAGGGCGTGCCACACTGTCAGAGGGTCAGTGCTGAGGGAGTGCCGCACTGTCAGAGGGTCAGTACTGAGGGAGTGCCGCACTGTCAGAGGGTCAGTGCTGAGGGAGTGCCGCACTGTCAGAGGGGCAGTGCTGAGGGAGTGTCACACTGTCAGAGGGCGAGTGCTGAGAGAGTGCCGCACTGTCAGAGGGTCAGTGCTGAGGGAGTGCAGCACTGTCAGAGGGTCAGTGCTGAGGGAGTGCTGCATTGTCAGAGGGTCAGTACTGAGGGAGTAGCCGCATTGTCAGAGGGTCAGTACTGAGGGAGTGCTGCACTGTCAGAGGTTCGGTACTGAGGGAGTGCCGCACTGTCAGAGGGTCAGTGCTGAGGGAGTGCCGCACTGTCAGAGGGTCAGTGCTGAGGGAGTGCTGCACTGTCAGAGGGTCAGTGCTGAGGGAGTGCCGCACTGTCAGAGGGTCAGTGCTGAGGGAGTGCCGCACTGTCAGAGGGTCAGTGCTGAGGGAGTGCCGCACTGTCAGAGGGTCAGTGCTGAGGGAGTGCCGCACTGTCAGAGGGTCAGTACTGAGGGAATGCTGCACTGTCAGAGGGTCAGTGCTGAGGGAGTGCCGCACTGTCAGAGGGGCAGTGCTGAGGGAGTGCCGCACTGTCAGAGGGTCAGTGCTGAGGGAGTGCAGCACTGTCAGAGGGTCAGTGCTGAGGGAGTGCTGCATTGTCAGAGGGTCAGTACTGAGGGAGTAGCCGCATTGTCAGAGGGTCAGTACTGAGGGAGTGCTGCACTGTCAGAGGTTCGGTACTGAGGGAGTGCCGCACTGTCAGAGGGTCAGTGCTGAGGGTGTGCTGGACTGTCAGAGGTTCAGTACTGTGGGAGTGCCGCACTGTCAGAGGGTCAGTGCTGAGGGAGTGCCGCACTGTCAGAGGGTCAGTACTGAGGGAATGCCGCACTGTCAGAGGGCCAGTGCTGAGGGAGTGCAGCACTGTCAGAGAGTCAGTGCTGAGGGAGTGCTGCACTGTCAGAGAGTCAGTGCAGAGGGAGTGTCGCACTGTCAGAGGGTCAGTACTGAGGGACTGCTGCACTGTCAGCGGGTCAGTGCTGAGGGAGTGCCGCATTGTCAGAGGGTCAGTGCTCAGGGAGTGCCGCACTGTCAGAGGGTCAGTACTGAGGGAAAGCCGCACTGTCGGAGGGTCAGTACTGAGGGAGTGCTGCACTGTCAGAGGGTCAGTGCAGAGGGAGTGTCGCACTGTCAGAGGGTCAGTACTGAGGGACTGCTGCACTGTCAGCGGGTCAGTGCAGAGGGAGTGTCGCACTGTCAGAGGGTCAGTGCTGAGGGAGTGCCGCACTGTCAGAGGGTCAGTGCTCAGGGAGTGCCGCACTGTCAGAGGGTCAGTACTGAGGGAAAGCCGCACTGTCGGAGGGTCAGTACTGAGGGAGTGCCGCACTGTCAGAGGGTCAGTGCTGAGGGAGTGCCGCACTGTCAGAGGGTCAGTGCTCAGGGAGTGCCGCACTGTCAGAGGGTCAGTACTGAGGGAGTGCCGCACTGTCAGAGGGTCAGTACTGAGGGAGTGCCGCACTGTCAGTGGGTCAGTGCTGAGGGAGTGCCGCACTGTCAGAGGGTCTGTGCTGAGGGAGTGCCGCACTGTCAGAGGGTCAGTACTGAGGGAGTGCCGCACTGTCAGAGGGACAGTACTGAGGGAGTGCCGCACTGTCAGAAGGTCAGTGCTGAGGGAGTGCCGCACTGTCAGAGGGTCAGTACTGAGGGAGTGCCGCACTGTCAGAGGGTCAGTACTGAGGGAGTGCCGCTCTGTCAGAGGGTCAGTGTTGAGGGAGTAGCCGCATTGTCAGAGGGTGAGTACTGAGGGAGTGCTGCACTGTCAGAGGTTCGGTACTGAGGGAGTGCCGCACTGTCAGAGGGTCAGTGCTGAGGGTGTGCTGGACTGTCAGAGGTTCAGTACTGTGGGAGTGCCGCACTGTCAGAGGGTCAGTGCTGAGGGAGTGCCGCACTGTCAGAGGGTCAGTACTGAGGGAATGCCGCACTGTCAGAGGGCCAGTGCTGAGGGAGTGCAGCACTGTCAGAGAGTCAGTGCTGAGGGAGTGCTGCACTGTCAGAGAGTCAGTGCAGAGGGAGTGTCGCACTGTCAGAGGGTCAGTACTGAGGGACTGCTGCACTGGCAGCGGGTCAGTGCTGAGGGAGTGCCGCATTGTCAGAGGGTCAGTGCTCAGGGAGTGCCGCACTGTCAGAGGGTCAGTACTGAGGGAAAGCCGCACTGTCGGAGGGTCAGTACTGAGGGAGTGCTGCACTGTCAGAGGGTCAGTACTGAGGGAGTGCTGCACTGGCAGAGGGTCAGTACTGAGGGAGTGCCGCACTGTCAGAGGGTCAGTACTGAGGGAGTGCCGCACTGTCAGTGGGTCAGTGCTGAGGGAGTGCCGCACTTTCAGAGGGTCTGTGCTGAGGGAGTGCCGCACTGTCAGAGGGTCAGTACTGAGGGAGTGCCGCACTGTCAGAGGGACAGTACTGAGGGAGTGCCGCACTCTCAGAAGGTCAGTGCTGAGGGAGTGCCGCACTGTCAGAGGGTCAGTACTGAGGGAGTGCCGCACTGTCAGAGGGTCAGTACTGAGGGAGTGCCGCTCTGTCAGAGGGTCAGTGTTGAGGGAGTGCCGCACTGTCAGAGGGTCAGTACTGAGGGAGTGCCGCACTGTCAGAGGGTCAGTACTGAGGAAGTGCCGCACTGTCAGAGGGTCAGTGCTGAGGGAGTGCCGCACTGTCAGAGGGTCAGTACTGAGGGAGTGCCGCACTGTCAGAGGGTCAGTACTGAGGGAGTGCCGCACTGTCAGAGGGTCAGTACTGAGGAAGTGCCGCACTGTCAGAGGGTCAGTGCTGAGGGAGTGCCGCACTGTCAGAGGGTCAGTACTGAGGGAGTGCCGTACTGTCAGAGGGTCAGTGCTGAGGGAATGCTGCACTGTCAGTGGGTCAGTACTGAGGGAGTGCCGCACTGTCAGAGGGTCAGTACTGAGGGAGTGCCGCACTGTCAGAGGGTCAGTGCTGAGGGAGTGCCGCACTGTCAGAGGGTCAGTACTGAGGGAGTGCCGGACTGTCTGAGGGTCAGTGCTGAGGGAATGCCGCACTGTCAGAGGGCGAGTGCTGAGAGAGTGCCGCACTGTCAGAGGGTCAGTACTGAGGGAGTGCCGCACTGTCAGAGGGTCAGTACTGAGGGAGTGTCGCACTGTCAGAGGGTCAGTGCTGAGGGAGTGCCGCACTGTCAGAGGGTCAGTGCTGAGGGAGTGCCGCACTGTCAGAGGGTCAGTGCTGAGGGAGTGCCGCACTGTCAGAGGGTCAGTGCTGAGGGAGTGCCGCACTGTCAGAGGGTCAGTGCTGAGGGAGTGCCGCACTGTCAGAGGGTCACTGCTGAGGGAGTGCTGCACTGTCACAGGGTCAGTACTGAGGGAGTGCCGCACTGTCAGAGGGTCACTGCTGAGGGAGTGCTGCACTGTCACAGGGTCAGTACTGAGGGAGTGCCGCACTGTCAGAGGGTCACTGCTGAGGGAGTGCTGCACTGTCAGAGGGTCAGTGCTGAGGGAGTGCCGCACTGTCAGAGGGTCAATGCTGAGGGAGTGCCTCACTGTCAGAGAGTCAGTGCTGAGGGAGTGCTGCACTGTCAGAGGGTCAGTGCTAAGGGAGTGCCACACTGTCAGAAGGTCAGTACTGAGGGAGTGACGCACTGTCAGAGGGTCAGTGCTGAGGGAGTGCCGCACTGTCAGAGGGTCAGTGCTGGGGGAGTGCCGCACTGTCAGAGGGTCAGTGCTGGGGGAGTGCCGAACTGTCAGAGGGTCAGTACTGAGGGAGTGCCGCACTGTCAGAGGGTCAGTACTGAGGGAGTGCCGCACTGTCAGAGGGTCAGTACTGAGGGAATGCTGCACTGTCAGAGGGTCAGTACTGAGGGAGTGCCGCACTGTCGGAGGGTCAGTGCTGAGGGAGTGCCGCACTGTCAGAGGGTCAGTGCTGAGGGAGTGCCTCATTGTCAGAGAATCAGTACTGAGGGAGTGCCGCACTGTTAGGGGGTCCGTACTGAGGGGAGCCACACTGTCAGAGCGTCAGTACTGAGGGAGTGCCGCACTGTCAGAGGCTCAGTGCTGAGGGAGTGCCTCATTGTCAGAGAATCAGTACTGAGGGAGTGCCGCACTGTCAGAGGGTCAGTGCTGAGGGAGTGCCTCATTGTCAGAGAATCAGTACTGAGGGAGTGCCGCACTGTCAGTGGGTCAGTGCTGAGAGAGTCCCGCACTGTCAGAGGGTCAGTGCTGAGGGAGTGCCACACTGTCAGAGGGTCAATGCTGAGGGAGTGCCTCACTGTCAGAGAGTCAGTACTGAGGGAGTGCTGCACTGTCACAGGGTAAGTACTGAGGGAGTGCCGCACTGTCAGAGGGTCAGTACTGAGGGAGTGCCGCACTGTCAGAGGGTCAGTGCTGAGGGAGTGCCGCACTGTCAGAGGGTCAGTACTGAGGGAGTGCCGCACTGTCAGAGGGTCAGTACTGAGGGAGTGCCACACTGTCAGAGCGTCAGTACTGAGGGAGTGCCATACTGTCACAGGGTCAGTACTGAGGGAGTGCCGCACTGTCAGAGGGTCAGTGCTGAGGGAGTGCCGCACTGTTAGAGGGACATTGCTGAGGGAGTGCCTCACTGTCAGGGGGTCAGTACTGAGGGAATGCCGCACTGTCAGAGGGTCAATGCTGAGGGAGTGCCTCACTGTCAGAGAGTCAGTACTGAGTGAGTGCCGCAATGTCAGGGGGACAGTACTGAGGGAGTGCCACACTGTCAGAGGGTCAGTGCTGAGGGAGTGCTGCACTGTCAGAGGGTCAGTGCTGAGGGAGTGCTGAACTGTCAGAGGGTCAGTACTGAGGGAGTGCCACATCGTCAGAGGGTCAGTGCTGAGGGAGTGCCGCATTGTCAGAGGGTCAGTACTGAGGGAATGCTGCAATGTCAGTGGGTCAGTACTGAGGGAGTGCCGCACTGTCAGAGGGTCAGTGCTGATGGAGTGCCGCACAGTCAGAGGGTCAGTGCTGAGGGAGTGCCGCACGGTCAGAGGGTCAGTGCTGAGGGAGTGCCACACTGTCAGAGGGTCACTGCTGAGGGAGTGCCGCACTGTCAGAGGGTCAGTGCTGAGGGAGTGCCGCACTGTCAGAGGGTCAGTGCTGAGGGAGTGCCGCACTGTCAGAGGGTCAGTGCTGAGGGAGTGCCGCACTGTCAGAGGGTCAGTACTGAGGGAGTGCCGCACTGGCAGAGGGTCAGTGCTGAGGGAGTGCCGCACTGTCAGAGGGTCAGTGCTGAGGGAGTGCCGCACTGTCAGAGGGTCAATACTGAGGGAGTGACGCACTGTCAGAGGGTCAGTGCTGAAGGAGTGCCGCACTGTCGGAGGGTCAGTGCTGAGGGAGTGCCGCACTGTCAGAGGGTCAGTACTGAGGGAGTGCCCCACTGTCAGAGGGTCAGTACTGAGAGAGTGCCGCACTGTTGGAGGGTCAGTGCTGAGGGAGTGCCACACTGTCAGAGGGTCAGTGCTGAGGGATTGCCGCACTGTCAGAGGGTCAGTGCTGAGGGAGTGCCGCACTGTTAGAGGTCAGTGCTGAGGGAGTGCCACACTGTCAGAGGGTCAGTGCTGAGGGAGTGCCACACTGTCAGAGGGTCAGTGCTGAGGGAGTGCCGCACTGTCAGAGGGTCAGTGCTGAGGGAGTGCCGCACTGTCAGAGGGTCAGTACTGAGGGAGTGCCGCACTGTCAGAGGGTCAGTACTGAGGGAGTGACGCACTGTCAGAGGGTCAGTACTGAGGGAGTGCCGCACTGTCAGAGGGTCAGTGCTGAGGGAGTGCCGCACTGTTAGAGGGACATTGCTGAGGGAGTGCCGCACTGTCAGAGGGTCAGTCCTGAGGGAGTGCCTCACTGTCAGAGAGTCAGTACTGAGTGAGTGCCACACTGTCAGAGGGTCAGTACTGAGGGAGTGCTGCACTGTCAGCGGGTCAGTGCTGTGGGAGTGCAGCACTGTCAGAGGGTCAGTACTGAGTGAGTGCCGCATTGTCAGAGGGTCAGTACTGAGGGAGTGCCGCACTGTCAGAGGGTCAGTGTTGAGCGAGTGCCGCACTGTCAGAGGGTCAGTGCTGAGGGAGTGCGGCATTGTCAGAGGTTCAGTATTGAGGGAGTGCCACACTGTCAGAGGGTCAGTGCTGAGGGAGTGCCGCACTGTCACAGGGTCAGTACTGAGGGAGTGCCGCACTGTCAGAGGGTCAGTACTGAGGGAGTGCCGCACTGTCAGAGGGTCAGTACTCAGGGAGTGCCGCACTGTCAGAGAGTCAGTGCTGAGGGAGTGCTTTACTGTCAGAGAGTCAGTGCTCAGGGAGTGCCGCACTGTCAGAGGGTCAGTGCTGAGGGAGTGTCGCACTGTCAGAGGGTCAGTACTGAGGGACTGCTGCACTGTCAGCGGGTCACTGCTGAGGGAGTGCCGCACTGTCAGAGGGTCAGTGCTCAGGGAGTGCCGCACTGTCAGAGGGTCAGTACTGAGGGAAAGCTGCACTGTCGGAGGGTCAGTACTGAGGGAGTGCTGCACTGTCAGAGGGTCAGTACTGAGGGAGTGCTGCACTGTCAGAGGGTCAGTACTGAGGGAGTGCCGCACTGTCAGAGGGTCAGTACTGAGGGAAAGCTGCACTGTCGGAGGGTCAGTACTGAGGGAGTGCTGCACTGTCAGAGGGTCAGTACTGAGGGAGTGCTGCACTGTCAGAGGGTCAGTACTGAGGGAGTGCCGCACTGTCGGAGGGTCAGTACTGAGGGACTGCCGCACTGTCAGTGGGTCAGTGCTGAGGGAGTGCCGCACTTTCAGAGGGTCAGTACTGAGGGAGTGCCGCACTGTCAGAGGGCGAGTGCTGAGGGAGTGCCGCACTGTCAGAGGGTCAGTGCTGAGGGAGTGCCGCACTGTCAGAGGGTCAGTACTGAGGGAGTGCCGCACTGTCAGAGGATCAGTGCTGAGGGAGTGCCGCACTGTCAGAAGGTCAGTACTGAGGGGGTGCCGCACTGTCAGAAGGTCAGTACTGAGGGAGTGCCGCACTGTCAGAGGGTCAGTACTGAGGGAGTGCCGCACTGTCAGTGGGTCAGTACTGAGGGAGTGCTGCACTGTCAGAGGGCGAGTGCTGAGAGAGTGCCGCACTGTCAGAGGGTCAGTACTGAGGGAGTGCCGCACTGTCAGAGTGGCAGTGCTGAGGGAGTGCCGCACTGTCAGACGTTCAGTACTGAGGGAGTGCCACACTGTCAGAAGGTCAGTACTGAGGGAGTGCCGCAGTGTCAGAAGGTCAGTACTGAGGGAGTGCCGCACTGTCAGAACGTCAGTGCTGAGGGAGTGCTGCACTGTCAGAGGGTCAGTGCTGAGGGAATGCTGCACTGTCAGATGGTCAGTGCTGAGGGAGTGCTGCATTGGCAGAAGGTCAGTACTGAGGGAGTAGCCGCATTGTCAGAGGGTCAGTACTGAGGGAGTGCTGGACTGTCAGAGGTTCAGTACTGAGGGAGTGCCGCACTGTCAGAGGGTCAGTACTGAGGGAGCGCCGCATTGTCAGAGGGTCAGTACTGAGGGAGTGCTGGACTGTCAGAGGTTCAGTACTGAGGGAGTGCCGCACTGTCAGAGGGTCAGTGCTGAGGGAGTGCCGCACTGTCAGAGGGTCAGTGCTGAGGGAGTGCCGCACTGTCAGAGGGTAAGTGCTGAGGGAGTGCCGCACTGTCAGACGGTCAGTACTGAGGGAATGCTGCACTGTCAGAGGGTCAGTGCTGAGGGAGTGTCGCACTGTCAGAGGGTCAGTGCTGAGGGAGTGCCGCACTGTCAGAGGGTCAGTGCTGAGGGAGTGCCGCACTGTCAGAGGGTCAGTGCTGAGGGAGTGCCGCACTGTCAGAGGGTCAGTGCTGAGGGAGTGCCGCACTGTCAGAGGGTCAGTGCTGAGGGAGTGCCGCACTGTCAGACGGTCAGTACTGAGGGAATGCTGCACTGTCAGAGGGTCAGTGCTGAGGGAGTGCCGCACTGTCAGAGGGGCAGTGCTGAGGGAGTGCCACACTGTCGGAGGGTCAGTACTGAGGGAGTGCCGCACTGTCAGAGGGTCAGTACTGAGGGAGTGCCGCACTGTCAGAGGGCCAGTGCTGAGGGAGTGCCGCACTGTCAGAGGGTCAGTACTGAGGGAGTGCCGCACTGTCAGAGGGTCAGTACTGAGGGAGTGCCGGACTGTCAGAGGGTCAGTACTGAGGGAGTGCCGCACTGTCGGAGAATCAGTACTGAGGGGGTGCCGCACTGTTAGGGGGTAAGTACTGAGGGAGTGCCGCACTGTCAGAGGGTCAGTACTGAGGGAATGCCGCACTGTCAGAGGGCCAGTGCTGAGGGAGTGCAGCACTGTCAGAGAGTCAGTGCTGAGGGAGTGCTGCACTGTCAGAGGGTCAGTACTGAGGGAGTGCCGCACTGTCAGAGGGTCATTACTGAGGGAGTGCCGCACTGTCAGAGGGTCATTACTGAGGGAGTGCCGCACTGTCAGAGGGTCAGTGCTGAGGGAGTGCCGCACTGTCAGAGGGTCAGTGCTGAGGGAGTGCAGCACTGTCAGGGGGTCAGTACTGAGGGAGTGCCTCACTGTCAGAGAGTCAGTACTGAGTGAGTGCCGCAATGTCAGGGGGTCAGTACTGAGGGAGTGCCACACTGTCAGAGGGTCAGTGCTGAGGGAGTGCTGCACTGTCAGAGGGTCAGTGCTGAGGGAGTGCTGCACTGTCAGAGTGTCAGTACTGAGGGAGTGCCACACTGTCAGAGGGTCAGTGCTGAGGGAGCGCCGCACTGTCAGAGGGTCAGTACTGAGGGAATGCCACACTGTCAGAAGGTCAGTACTGAGGGAGTGCCGCACTGTCAGAGGGTCAGTACTGAGGGAGCGCCGCATTGTCAGAGGGTCAGTACTGAGGGAGTGCTGCATTGTCAGAGGGTCAGTACTGAGGGAGTGCCGCACTGTCAGAGGGTCAGTACTGAGGGAGCGCCGCATTGTCAGAGGGTCAGTACTGAGGGAGTGCTGGACTGTCAGAGGTTCAGTACTGAGGGAGTGCCGCACTGTCAGAGGGTCAGTGCTGAGGGAGTGCCGCACTGTCAGAGGGTCAGTGCTGAGGGAGGGCCGCACTGTCAGAGGGTCAGTGCTGAGGGATTGCCGCACTGTCAGAGGGTCAGTACTGAGGGAATGCTGCACTGTCAGAGGGTCAGTGCTGAGGGAGTGCCGCACTGTCAGAGGGGCAGTGCTGAGGGAGTGTCACACTGTCAGAGGGCGAGTGCTGAGAGAGTGCCGCACTGTCAGAGGGTCAGTGCTGAGGGAGTGCAGCACTGTCAGAGGGTCAGTGCTGAGGGAGTGCTGCATTGTCAGAGGGTCAGTACTGAGGGAGTAGCCGCATTGTCAGAGGGTCAGTACTGAGGGAGTGCTGCACTGTCAGAGGTTCGGTACTGAGGGAGTGCCGCACTGTCAGAGGGTCAGTACTGAGGGAGCGCCGCATTGTCAGAGGGTCAGTACTGAGGGAGTAGCCGCATTGTCAGAGGGTCAGTACTGAGGGAGTGCTGCACTGTCAGAGGTTCGGTACTGAGGGAGTGCCGCACTGTCAGAGGGTCAGTACTGAGGGAATGCCGCACTGTCAGAGGGCCAGTGCTGAGGGAGTGCAGCACTGTCAGAGAGTCAGTGCTGAGGGAGTGCTGCACTGTCAGAGAGTCAGTGCAGAGGGAGTGCCGCACTGTCAGAAGGTCAGTACTGAGGGAGTGCCGTACTGTCAGAGGGTCAGTGCTGAGGGAATGCTGCACTGTCAGTGGGTCAGTACTGAGGGAGTGCCACACTGTCAGAGGGTCAGTACTGAGGGAGTGCCGCACTGTCAGAGGGTCAGTGCTGAGGGAGTGCCGCACTGTCAGAGGGTCAGTACTGAGGGAGTGCCGCACTGTCAGAGGGTCAGTGCTGAGGGAGTGCCGCACCGTCAGAGGGTCAGTACTGAGGGAGTGCCGGACTGTCTGAGGGTCAGTGCTGAGGGAATGCCGCACTGTCAGAGGGCGAGTGCTGAGAGAGTGCCGCACTGTCAGAGGGTCAGTACTGAGGGAGTGCCGCACTGTCAGAGGGTCAGTACTGAGGGAGTGCCGCACTGTCAGAGGGTCAGTGCTGAGGGAGTGCCGCACTGTCAGAGGGTCAGTACTGAGGGAGTGCCGCACTGTCAGAGGGTCAGTGCTCAGGGAGTGCCGCACTGTCAGAGGATCAGAACTGAGGGAGCGCCGCACTGTCAGAGGATCAGTGCTGAGGGAGTGCCGCACTGTCAGAGGGTCAGTACTGAGGGAGTGCCGCACTGTCAGAGGGTCAGTGCTCAGGGAGTGCCGCACTGTCAGAGGATTAGTACTGAGGGAGCGCCGCACTGTCAGAGGGTCAGTAATGAGGGAGTGCCGCACTGTCAGAGGGTCAGTGCTGAGGGAGTGCCACACTGTCAGAAGGTCAGTACTGAGGGAGTGACGCACTGTCAGAGGGTCAGTGCTGAGGGAGTGCCGCACTGTCAGAGGGTCAGTGCTGGGGGAATGCCACACTGTCAGAAGGTCAGTACTGAGGGAGTGCCGCACTGTCAGAGGATCAGTGCTGAGGGAGTGCCGCACTGTCAGAGGGTCAGTGCTGGGGGAATGCTGCACTGTCAGAAGGTCAGTACTGAGGGAGTGCCGCACTGTCAGAGGG
The DNA here is from genome assembly GCA_037974335.1 of Prionace glauca. Classification (NCBI taxonomy): domain Eukaryota; kingdom Metazoa; phylum Chordata; class Chondrichthyes; order Carcharhiniformes; family Carcharhinidae; genus Prionace; species Prionace glauca. The sequence goes on from CM075723.1 coordinate 156,860,164, forward strand.
TCAGTACTGAGGGAGTGCTGCACTGTCAGAAGGTCAGTGCTGAGGGAGTGCCGCACTGTCAGAAGGTCAGTACTGAGGGAGTGCCGCACTGTCAGAGGTCAGTGCTGAGGGAGCGCCGCACTGTCAGAGGGTCAGTGCTGAGGGAGTGCCGCACTGTCAGAAGGTCAGTACTGAGGGAGTGCCGCACTGTCAGAGGGTCAGTGCTGAGGGAGTGCCGCACTGTCAGAGGGTCAGTGCTGGGGGAATGCTGCACTGTTAGTGGGTCAGTACTGAGGGAGTGCCGCACTGTCAGAGGGTCAGTGCTGGGGGAATGCTGCATTGTTAGTGGGTCAGTACTGAGGGAGTGCCGCACTGTCAGTGGGTCAGTACTGAGGGAGTGCCGCACTGTCAGAAGGTCAGTGCTGAGGGAGTGCCGCACTGTCAGATGGTCAGTGCTGAGGGAGTGCTGCATTGTCAGAGGGTCAGTACTGAGGGAGTGCCGCACTGTCAGAGGGTCAGTACTGAGGGAGGGCCGCACTGTCAGAGGGTCAGTGCTGAGGGAGTGCCGCAATGTCAGAGGGTCAGTACTGAGGGAATGCTGCACTGTCTAAGGGTCAGTGCTGAGGGAGTGCCGCACTGTCAGAGGGGCAGTGCTGAGGGAGTGCCACACTGTCGGAGGGTCAGTGCTGAGGGAATGCCGCACTGTCAGAGGGTCAGTACTGAGGGAGTGCCGCACTGTCAGAGGGTCAGTGCTGAGGGAGTGCCGCACTGTCAGATGGTCAGTACTGAGGGAGTGCCGCACTGTCAGAGGGTCAGTGCTGAGGGAGTGCCGCACTGTCAGAGGGTCAGTACTGAGGGAGTGCCGCACTGTCAGAGGGTCAGTGCTGAGGGAGTGCCGCACTGTCAGAGGGTCAGTGCTGAGGGAGTGCCGCACTGTCAGAGGGTCAGTGCTGAGGGAGTGCCGCACTGTCAGAGGGTCCGTACTGAGGGAGTGCCACACTGTCAGAGGGTCAGTGCTGAGGGAGTGCAGCACTGTCAGAGGGTCAGTGCTGAGGGAGTGCTGCACTGTCAGGGGGTCAGTACTGAGGGAATGCTGCACTGTCAGTGGGTCAGTACTGAGGGAGTGCCGCACTGTCAGAGGTTCAGTACTGAGAGAGTGCCACACTGTCAGAGGGTCAGTGCTGAGGGAGTGCCGCACAGTCAGAGGGTCAGTGCTGAGGGAGTGCCGCACTGTCAGAGGGTCAGTGCTGAGGTAGTGCCACACTGTCAGAGGGTCAGTGCTGAGGGAGTGCCGCACTGTCAGAAGGTCAGTGCTGAGGGAGTGCCGCACTGTCAGAGGGTCAGTGCTGAGGGAGTGCCGCACTGTCAGAGGGTCAGTGCTGAGGGAGTGCCACACTGTCAGAGAATCACTGCTGAGAGAGTGCCGCACTGTCAGAGGGTCAGTGCTGAGGGAGTGCCGCACTGTCAGAGGGTCAGTGCTGAGGGAGTGCCACACTGTCAGAGAATCACTGCTGAGAGAGTGCCGCACTGTCAGAGGGTCAGTACTGATGGAGTGCCGCACTGGCAGAGGGTCAGTGCTGAGGGAGTGCCGCACTGTCACAGGGTCATTGCTGAGGGAGTGCCGCACTGTCAGAGGGTCAGTACTGAGGGAGTGACGCACTGTCAGAGGGTCAGTGCTGAGGGAGTGCCGCACTGTCAGAGGGTCAGTAATGAGAGAGTGCCGCAGTGTTGGAGGGTCAGTGCTGACGGAGTGCCGCACTGTCAGAGGGTCAGTGCTGAGGGATTGCCGCACTGTCAGAGGGTCAGTGTGGAGGGAGTGCCGCACTGTCAGAAGGTCTGTCCTGAGGGAGTGCCTCACTGTCAGAGAATCTGTACTGAGGGAGTGCCGCACTGTCAGAGGGTCAGTGCTGAGGGAGTGCCGCACTGTCATAGGGACAGTGCTGAGGGAGTGCCGCACTGTCAGAGGGTCAGTGCTGAGGGAGTGCCGCACTGTCAGAGGGTCAGTGCTGAGGGAGTGCCGCACTGTCAGAGGGTCAGTGGTGAGGGAGTGCCGCACTGTCAGAGGGTCAGTACTGAGGGAGTGCCGCACTGTCAGAGGGTCAGTACTGAGGGAGTGCCGCACTGTCAGAGGGTCAGTGCTGAGGGAGTGCCGCACTGTCATAGGGACAGTGCTGAGGGAGTGCCGCACTGTCAGAAGGTCAGTGCTGAGGGAGTGCCTCACTGTCAGAGAGTCAGTACTGAGTGAGTTCCGCAATGTGAGGGGGTCAGTACTGAGGGAGTGCCACACTGTCAGAGGGTCAGTACTGAGGGAGTGCTGCACTGTCAGCGGGTCAGTGCGGTGGGAGTGCCGCACTGTCAGAGGGTCAGTACTGAGGGAGTGCTGCACTGTCAGAGGGTCAGTGTTGAGCGAGTGCCGTACTGTCAGAGGGTCAGTGCTGAGGGGGTGCGGCACTGTCAGAGGGTCAGTGCTGAGGGAGTGTCGCACTGTCAGAGGGTCAGTGCTGAGGGATTGCCGCACTGTCAGAGGGTCAGTGCTGAGGGAGTGCTGCACTGTCAGAGGGTCAGTGTTGAGGGAGTGCCGCACTGTCAGAGGGTCAGTGCTCAGGGAGTGCCGCACTGTCAGAGGGTCAGTGCTGAGGGAGTGCCGCACTGTCAGAGGGTCAGTGCTGAGGGAGTGCTGCACTGTCAGAGGGTCAGTGTTGAGGGAGTGCCATACTGTCAGAGGGTCATTACTGAGGGAGTGCCGCACTGTCAGAGGGTCAGTGCTGAGGGAGTGCGGCACTGTCAGAGGGTCAGTGCTCAGGGAGTGCCGCACTGTCAGAGGGTCAGTGCTGAGGGAGTGCTGCACTGTCAGAGGGTCAGTGCTGAGGGAGTGCCGCACTGTCAGAGGGTCAGTACTGAGGGGTGCCACACTGTCAGAGCGTCAGTACTGAGGGAGTGCCGCACTGTCAGAGGGTCCGTACTGAGGGAGTGCCACACTGTCAGAGGGTCAGTGCTGAGGGAGTGCAGCACTGTCAGAGGGTCAGTGCTGAGGGAGTGCTGCACTGTCAGGGGGTCAGTGCTGAGGGAGTGCAGCACTGTCAGAGGGTCAGTACTGAGGGAATGCCGCACTGTCAGAGGGTCAATGCTGAGGGATTGCCGCACTGTCAGAGGGTCAGTGCTGAGGGAGTGCCGCACTGTCAGAGGGTCAGTGCTGAGGGAATGCTGCACTGTCAGAGGGTCAGTACTGAGGGAGTGCAGCACTGTCAGAGGGTCAGTACTGAGGGAGTGCCACACTGCCAGAGGGTCAGTGCTGAGGGAGTGCTGCACTGTCAGAGGGTCAGTGCTGAGGGAATGCTGCACTGTCAGAGGGTCAGTACTGAGGGAGTGCCACACTGTCAGAGGGTCAGTGCTGAGGGAGTGCCGCATTGTCAGAGGGTCAGTACTGAGGGAATGCTGCACTGTCAGTGGGTCAGTACTGAGGGAGTGCCGCACTGTCAGAGGTTCAGTACTGAGGGAGTGCCACACTGTCAGAGGGTCAGTGCTGAGGGAGTGCCGCACAGTCAGAGGGTCAGTGCTGAGGGAGTGCCGCACTGTCAGAGGGTCAGTGCTGAGGTAGTGCCACACTGTCAGAGGGTCAGTGCTGAGGGAGTGCCGCACTGTCAGAAGGTCAGTGCTGAGGGAGTGCCGCACTGTCAGAGGGTCAGTGCTGAGGGAGTGCCGCACTGTCAGAGGGTCAGTGGTGAGGGAGTGCCGCACTGTCAGAGGGTCAGTACTGAGGGAGTGCCGCACTGTCAGAGGGTCAGTACTGAGGGAGTGCCGCACTGTCAGAGGGTCAGTGCTGAGGGAGTGCCGCACTGTCATAGGGACAGTGCTGAGGGAGTGCCGCACTGTCAGAAGGTCAGTGCTGAGGGAGTGCCTCACTGTCAGAGAGTCAGTACTGAGTGAGTTCCGCAATGTGAGGGGGTCAGTACTGAGGGAGTGCCACACTGTCAGAGGGTCAGTACTGAGGGAGTGCTGCACTGTCAGCGGGTCAGTGCGGTGGGAGTGCCGCACTGTCAGAGGGTCAGTACTGAGGGAGTGCTGCACTGTCAGAGGGTCAGTGTTGAGCGAGTGCCGTACTGTCAGAGGGTCAGTGCTGAGGGGGTGCGGCACTGTCAGAGGGTCAGTGCTGAGGGAGTGTCGCACTGTCAGAGGGTCAGTGCTGAGGGATTGCCGCACTGTCAGAGGGTCAGTGCTGAGGGAGTGCTGCACTGTCAGAGGGTCAGTGTTGAGGGAGTGCCGCACTGTCAGAGGGTCAGTGCTCAGGGAGTGCCGCACTGTCAGAGGGTCAGTGCTGAGGGAGTGCCGCACTGTCAGAGGGTCAGTGCTGAGGGAGTGCTGCACTGTCAGAGGGTCAGTGTTGAGGGAGTGCCATACTGTCAGAGGGTCATTACTGAGGGAGTGCCGCACTGTCAGAGGGTCAGTGCTGAGGGAGTGCGGCACTGTCAGAGGGTCAGTGCTCAGGGAGTGCCGCACTGTCAGAGGGTCAGTGCTGAGGGAGTGCTGCACTGTCAGAGGGTCAGTGCTGAGGGAGTGCCGCACTGTCAGAGGGTCAGTACTGAGGGGTGCCACACTGTCAGAGCGTCAGTACTGAGGGAGTGCCGCACTGTCAGAGGGTCCGTACTGAGGGAGTGCCACACTGTCAGAGGGTCAGTGCTGAGGGAGTGCAGCACTGTCAGAGGGTCAGTGCTGAGGGAGTGCTGCACTGTCAGGGGGTCAGTGCTGAGGGAGTGCAGCACTGTCAGAGGGTCAGTACTGAGGGAATGCCGCACTGTCAGAGGGTCAATGCTGAGGGATTGCCGCACTGTCAGAGGGTCAGTGCTGAGGGAGTGCCGCACTGTCAGAGGGTCAGTGCTGAGGGAATGCTGCACTGTCAGAGGGTCAGTACTGAGGGAGTGCAGCACTGTCAGAGGGTCAGTACTGAGGGAGTGCCACACTGCCAGAGGGTCAGTGCTGAGGGAGTGCTGCACTGTCAGAGGGTCAGTGCTGAGGGAATGCTGCACTGTCAGAGGGTCAGTACTGAGGGAGTGCCACACTGTCAGAGGGTCAGTGCTGAGGGAGTGCCGCATTGTCAGAGGGTCAGTACTGAGGGAATGCTGCACTGTCAGTGGGTCAGTACTGAGGGAGTGCCGCACTGTCAGAGGTTCAGTACTGAGGGAGTGCCACACTGTCAGAGGGTCAGTGCTGAGGGAGTGCCGCACAGTCAGAGGGTCAGTGCTGAGGGAGTGCCGCACTGTCAGAGGGTCAGTGCTGAGGTAGTGCCACACTGTCAGAGGGTCAGTGCTGAGGGAGTGCCGCACTGTCAGAAGGTCAGTGCTGAGGGAGTGCCGCACTGTCAGAGGGTCAGTGCTGAGGGAGTGCCGCACTGTCAGAGGGTCAGTGCTGAGGGAGTGCCGCACTGTCAGAGGGTCAGTGCTGAGGGAGTGCCACACTGTCAGAGAGTCACTGCTGAGGGAGTGCCGCACTGTCAGAGGGTCAGTGCTGAGGGAGTGCCGCACTGTCAGAGGGTCAGTACTGAGGGAGTGCCGCACTGGCAGAGGGTCAGTGCTGAGGGAGTGCCGCACTGTCACAGGGTCATTGCTGAGGGAGTGCCGCACTGTCAGAGGGTCAGTACTGAGGGAGTGACGCACTGTCATAGGGACAGTGTTGAGGGAGTGCCGCACTGTCAGAGGGTCACTGCTGAGGGAGTGCCTCACTGTCAGAGAGTCAGTACTGAGTGAGTGCCGCAATGTGAGGGGGTCAGTACTGAGGGAGTGCCACACTGTCAGAGGGTCAGTACTGAGGGAGTGCTGCACTGTCAGAGGGTCAGTGTTGAGCGAGTGCCGTACTGTCAGAGGGTCAGTGCTGAGGGAGTGCTGCACTGTCAGAGGGTCAGTGTTGAGCGAGTGCCGTACTGTCAGAGGGTCAGTGCTGAGGGGGTGCGGCACTGTCAGAGGGTCATTATTGAGGGAGTGCCACACTGTCAGAGGGTCAGTGCTGAGGGAGTGTCGCACTGTCAGAGGGTCAGTGCTGAGGGAGTGCTGCACTGTCAGAGGGTCAGTGTTGAGGGAGTGCCATACTGTCAGAGGGTCATTACTGAGGGAGTGCCGCACTGTCAGAGGGTCAGTACTGAGGGAGTGCCGCACTGTCAGAGGGTCAGTACTGAGGGAGTGCCGCACTGTCAGAGGGTCAGTACTGAGGGAGTGCCGCACTGTCAGAGGGTCAGTACTGAGGGAGTGCAGCACTGTCAGAGGGTCAGTGCTCAGGGACTGCCGCACTGTCAGAGGGTCAGTGCTGAGGGAGTGCCGCACTGTCAGAGGGTCCGTACTGAGGGAGTGCCACACTGTCAGAGGGTCAGTGCTGAGGGAGTGCCGCACTGACAGAGGGTCAGTGCTGAGGGAGTGCCGCATTGTCAGAGGGTCAGTACTGAGGGAATGCTGCACTGTCAGTGGGTCAGTGCTGAGGGACTGCAGCACTGTCAGAGGGTCAGTGCTGAGGAAGTGCTGCACTGTCAGGGGGTCATTACTGAGGGAATGCCGCACTGTCAGAGGGTCAATGCTGAGGGAGTGCCTCACTGTCAGAGAGTCAGTACTGAGTGAGTGCCGCAATGCCAGGGGGTCAGTACTGAGGGAGTGCCGCACTGTCAGAGGGTCAGTGCTGAGGGAGTGCTGCACTGTCAGAGGGTCAGTGCTGAGGGAGTGCCGCACTGTCAGAGGGTCAGTACTGAGGGAGTGCCGCACTGTCAGAGGGTCAGTACTGAGGGAGTGCCGCACTGTCAGAGGGTCAGTACTGATGGAGTGCCGCACTGTCAGAGGGTCAGTGCTGAGGGAGTGCCACACTGTCAGAGGGTCAGTGCTGAGGGAGTGCCGCACTGTCAGAGGGTCAGTGCTGAGGGAGTGCTGCACTGTCAGAGGGTCAGTGCTGAGGGCGTGCCACACTGTCAGAGGGTCAGTGCTGAGGGAGTGCCGCACTGTCAGAGGGTCAGTGTGGAGGGAGTGCCGCACTGTCAGAAGGTCTGTCCTGAGGGAGTGCCTCACTGTCAGAGAATCTGTACTGAGGGAGTGACGCACTGTCAGAGGGTCAGTACTGAGGGGTGCCGCACTGTCAGAGGGTCAGTACTGAGGGAGTGCCGCACTGTCAGAGGGTCCGTACTGAGGGAGTGCCGCACTGTCAGAGGGTCAGTACTGAGGGAGTGCCGCACTGTCAGAGGGTCCGTACTGAGGGAGTGCCGCACTGTCAGAGGGTCAGTGCTGAGGGAGTGCCGCACTGTCAGAGGGTCAGTACTGAGGGAGTGCCGCACTGTCAGAGGGTCCGTACTGAGGGAGTGCCGCACTGTCAGAGGGTCAGTGCTGAGGGAGTGCCGCACTGTCAGAGGGTCAGTACTGAGGGAGTGCCGCACTGTCAGAGGGTCCGTACTGAGGGAGTGCCGCACTGTCAGAGGGTCAGTACTGAGGGAGTGCCGCACTGTCAGAGGGTCAGTACTGAGGGAGTGCCACACTGTCAGAGGGTCAGTGCTGAGGGAGTGCAGCACTGTCAGAGGGTCAGTGCTGAGGGAGTGCCGCACTGTCAGAGGGTCAGTACTGAGGGAATGCCACACTGCCAGAGGGTCAGTGCTGAGGGAGTGCTGCACTGTCAGAGGGTCAGTGCTGAGGGAATGCTGCACTGTCAGAGGGTCAGTGCTGAGGGAATGCTGCACTGTCAGAGGGTCAGTACTGAGGGAGTGCCACACTGTCAGAGGGTCAGTGCTGAGGGAGTGCCGCATTGTCAGAGGGTCAGTACTGAGGGAATGCTGCACTGTCAGTGGGTCAGTACTGAGGGAGTGCCGCACTGTCAGAGGTTCAGTACTGAGGGAGTGCCACACTGTCAGAGGGTCAGTGCTGAGGGAGTGCCGCACAGTCAGAGGGTCAGTGCTGAGGGAGTGCCGCACTGTCAGAGAGTCAGTGCTGAGGTAGTGCCGCACTGTCAGAGGGTCAGTGCTGAGGGAGTGCCGCACTGTCAGAGGGTCAGTGCTGAGGGACTGCCGCACTGTCAGAGGGTCAGTGCTGAGGGAGTGCCGCACTGTCAGAGGGTCAGTGCTGAGGGAGTGCCGCACTGTCAGAGGGTCAGTACTGAGGGAGTGCCGCACTGGCAGAGGGTCAGTGCTGAGGGGAGTGCCGCACTGTCACAGGGTCATTGCTGAGGGAGTGCCGCACTGTCAGAGGGTCAGTACTGAGGGAGTGACGCACTGTCATAGGGACAGTGCTGAGGGAGTGCCGCACTGTCAGAGGGTCAGTGCTGAGGGAGTGCCTCACTGTCAGAGAGTCAGTACTGAGTGAGTGCCGCAATGTGAGGGGGTCAGTACTGAGGGAGTGCCACACTGTCAGAGGGTCAGTACTGAGGGAGTGCTGCACTGTCAGCGGGTCAGTGCTGTGGGATTGCCGCACTGTCAGAGGGTCAGTACTGAGGGAGTGCTGCACTGTCAGAGGGTCAGTGTTGAGCGAGTGCCGTACTGTCAGAGGGTCAGTGCTGAGGGGGTGCGGCACTGTCAGAGGGTCATTATTGAGGGAGTGCCACACTGTCAGAGGGTCAGTGCTGAGGGAGTGTCGCACTGTCAGAGGGTCAGTGCTGAGAGAGTGCCGCACTGTCAGAGTGTCAGTGCTGAGGGAGTGCCGCACTGTCAGAGGGTCAGTGCTGAGGGAGTGCCGCACTGTCAGAGGGTCAGTGCTGAGGGAGTGCCGCACTGTCAGAGGGTCAGTGTTGAGGGAGTGCCATACTGTCAGAGGGTCATTACTGAGGGAGTGCCGCACTGTCAGAGGGTCAGTACTGAGGGAGTGCCGCACTGTCAGAGGGTCAGTACTGAGGGAGTGCCGCACTGTCAGAGGGTCAGTACTGAGGGAGTGCCGCACTGTCAGAGGGTCAGTACTGAGGGAGTGCCGCACTGTCAGAGGGTCAGTACTGAGGGAGTGCCGCACTGTCAGAGGGTCAGTACTGAGGGAGTGCCGCACTGTCAGAGGGTCAGTACTGAGGGAGTACCGCACTGTCAGAGGGTCAGTACTGAGGGAGTGCCGCACTGTCAGAGGGTCAGTACTGAGGGAGTGCCGCACTGTCAGAGGGTCAGTACTGAGGGAGTGCCGCACTGTCAGAGGGTCAGTACTGAGGGAGCGCCGCACTGTCAGAGGGTCAGTGCTGAGGGAGTGCTGCACTGTCAGGGGGTCAGTACTGAGGGAATGCCGCACTGTCAGAGGGTCAATGCTGAGGGAGTGCCTCACTGTCAGAGGGTCAGTGCTGAGGGAGTGCCACACTGTCAGAGGGTCAGTGCTGAGGGAGTGCCGCACTGTCAGAGGGTCCGTACTGAGGGAGTGCCACACTGTCAGAGGGTCAGTGCTGAGGGAGTGCAGCACTGTCAGAGGGTCAGTGCTGAGGGAGTGCTGCACTGTCAGGGGGTCAGTACTGAGTGAGTGCCGCAATGCCAGGGGGTCAGTACTGAGGGAGTGCCACACTGCCAGAGGGTCAGTGCTGAGGGAATGCTGCACTGTCAGAGGGTCAATGCTGAGGGAGTGCCTCACTGTCAGAGGGTCAGTGCTGAGGGAGTGCCACACTGTCAGAGGGTCAGTGCTGAGGGAGTGCCGCACTGTCAGAGGGTCCGTACTGAGGGAGTGCCACACTGTCAGAGGGTCAGTGCTGAGGGAGTGCAGCACTGTCAGAGGGTAAGTGCTGAGGGAGTGCCGGACTGTCAGAGGGTCAGTACTGAGGGAGTGCCACACTGTCAGAGGGTCAGTGCTGAGGGAGTGCCGCACTGTCAGAGGGTCAGTACTGAGGGAGTGCCACACTGTCAGAGGGTCAGTGCTCAGGGAGTGCCGCACTGTTAGAGGGTCAGTACTGAGGGAGTGCCGCACTGTCAGAGGTTCAGTACTGAGGGAGTGCCACACTGTCAGAGGGTCAGTGCTCAGGGAGTGCCGCACTGTCAGAGGGTCAGTGCTGAGGGAGTGCTGCACTGTCAGAGGGTCAGTGCTGAGGGAGTGCCGCACTGTCAGAGGGTCAGTGCTGAGGGAGTGCCGCACTGTCAGAGGGTCAGTGCTGAGGGAGTGCCGCACTGTCAGAGGTTCAGTACTGAGGGAGTGCCACACTGTCAGAGGGTCAGTGCTCAGGGAGTGCCGCACTGTCAGAGGGTCAGTGCTGAGGGGGTGCCGCACTGTCAGAGGGTCAGTTCTGAGGGAGTGCCGCACTGTCAGAGGGTCAGTGCTGAGGGAGTGCCACACTGTCAGAGGGTCAGTGCTGAGGGAGTGCCGCATTGTCAGAGGGTCAGTACTGAGGGAGTGCCGCACTGTCAGAGGGTCAGTGCTGAGGGAGTGCCGCACTGTCAGAGGGTCCGTACTGAGGGAGTGCCACACTGTCAGAGGGTCAGTGCTGAGGGAGTGCAGCACTGTCAGAGGGTCAGTGCTGAGGGAGTGCTGCACTGTCAGGGGGTCATTACTGAGGGAATGCCGCACTGTCAGAGGGTCAATGCTGAGGGAGTGCCTCACTGTCAGAGAGTCAGTGCTGAGGGAGTGCCGCACTGTCAGAGGGTCAGTGCTGAGGGAGTGCTGCACTGTCAGAGGGTCAGTGCTGAGGGAGTGCCGCACTGTCAGAGGGTCAGTGCTGAGGGAGTGCTGCACTGTCAGAGGGTCAGTGCTGAGGGAGTGCCGCACTGTCAGAGGGTCAGTACTGAGGGAGTGCCGCACTGTCAGAGGGTCAGTACTGAGGGAGTGCCGCACTGTCAGAGGGTCAGTATTGAGGGAGTGACGCACTGTCAGAGGGTCAGTGCTGAGGGTGTGCTGCTCTGGAAGAGGGTCAGTGCTGAGGGAGTGCCGCACTGTCAGAGGGTCAGTGCTGAGGGAGTGCTGCACTGTCAGAGGGTCAGTGCTGAGGGAGTGCCGCACTGTCAGAGGGTCAGTACTGAGGGAGTGCCGCACTGTCAGAGGGTCAGTACTGAGGGAGTGCCGCACTGTCAGAGGGTCAGTATTGAGGGAGTGACGCACTGTCAGAGGGTCAGTGCTGAGGGTGTGCTGCTCTGGAAGAGGGTCAGTGCTGAGGGAGTGCCGCACTGTCGGAGGGTCAGTGCTGAGGGAGTGCCCCACTGTCAGTGGGACAGTACTGAGGGAGTGCCGCACTGTCAGAGGGTCAGTACTGAGGGAGTGCCGCACTGTCAGAGGGTCAGTACTGAGGGAGTGCCGCACTGTCAGAGGGTCAGTGCTCAGGGAGTGCCGCACTGTCAGAGGGTCAGTGCTGAGGGAGTGCTGCACTGTCAGAGGGTCAGTGCTGAGGGAGTGCCACACTGTCAGAGGGTCAGTGCTGAGGGAGTGCCACACTGTCAGAGGGTCAGTGCTGAGGGAGTGCCGCACTGTCAGAGGGTCAGTGCTGAGGGAGTGCCGCACTGTCAGAGGGTCCGTACTGAGGGAGTGCCACACTGTCAGAGGGTCAGTGCTGAGGGAGTGCAGCACTGTCAGAGGGTCAGTGCTGAGGGAGTGCTGCACTGTCAGGGGGTCAGTACTGAGGGAGTGCCGCACTGTCAGAGGGTCAATGCTGAGGGAGTGCCTCACTGTCAGAGAGTCAGTACTGAGTGAGTGCCGCAATGCCAGGGGGTCAGTACTGAGGGAGTGCCAGACTGTCAGAGGGTCAGTGCTGAGGGAGTGCTGCACTGTCAGAGGGTCAGTGCTGAGGGCGTGCCACACTGTCAGAGGGTCAGTGCTGAGGGAGTGCCGCACTGTCAGAGGGTCAGTGTGGAGGGAGTGCCGCACTGTCAGAAGGTCTGTCCTGAGGGAGTGCCTCACTGTCAGAGAATCTGTACTGAGGGAGTGCCGCACTGTCAGAGGGTCAGTGCTGAGGGAGTGCCGCACTGTCATAGGGACAGTGCTGAGGGAGTGCCGCACTGTCAGAGGGTCAGTGCTGAGGGAGTGCCGCACTGTCAGAGGGTCAGTGCTGAGGGAGTGCCGCACTGTCAGAGGGTCAGTGCTGAGGGAGTGCCGCACTGTCAGAGGGTCAGTACTGAGGGAGTGCCGCACTGTCAGAGGGTCAGTACTGAGGGAGTGCCGCACTGTCAGAGGGTCAGTGCTGAGGGAGTGCCGCACTGTCATAGGGACAGTGCTGAGGGAGTGCCGCACTGTCAGAAGGTCAGTGCTGAGGGAGTGCCTCACTGTCAGAGAGTCAGTACTGAGTGAGTTCCGCAATGTGAGGGGGTCAGTACTGAGGGAGTGCCACACTGTCAGAGGGTCAGTACTGAGGGAGTGCTGCACTGTCAGCGGGTCAGTGCGGTGGGAGTGCCGCACTGTCAGAGGGTCAGTACTGAGGGAGTGCTGCACTGTCAGAGGGTCAGTGTTGAGCGAGTGCCGTACTGTCAGAGGGTCAGTGCTGAGGGGGTGCGGCACTGTCAGAGGGTCAGTGCTGAGGGAGTGTCGCACTGTCAGAGGGTCAGTGCTGAGGGATTGCCGCACTGTCAGAGGGTCAGTGCTGAGGGAGTGCTGCACTGTCAGAGGGTCAGTGTTGAGGGAGTGCCGCACTGTCAGAGGGTCAGTGCTCAGGGAGTGCCGCACTGTCAGAGGGTCAGTGCTGAGGGAGTGCCGCACTGTCAGAGGGTCAGTGCTGAGGGAGTGCTGCACTGTCAGAGGGTCAGTGTTGAGGGAGTGCCATACTGTCAGAGGGTCATTACTGAGGGAGTGCCGCACTGTCAGAGGGTCAGTGCTGAGGGAGTGCGGCACTGTCAGAGGGTCAGTGCTCAGGGAGTGCCGCACTGTCAGAGGGTCAGTGCTGAGGGAGTGCTGCACTGTCAGAGGGTCAGTGCTGAGGGAGTGCCGCACTGTCAGAGGGTCAGTACTGAGGGGTGCCACACTGTCAGAGCGTCAGTACTGAGGGAGTGCCGCACTGTCAGAGGGTCCGTACTGAGGGAGTGCCACACTGTCAGAGGGTCAGTGCTGAGGGAGTGCAGCACTGTCAGAGGGTCAGTGCTGAGGGAGTGCTGCACTGTCAGGGGGTCAGTGCTGAGGGAGTGCAGCACTGTCAGAGGGTCAGTACTGAGGGAATGCCGCACTGTCAGAGGGTCAATGCTGAGGGATTGCCGCACTGTCAGAGGGTCAGTGCTGAGGGAGTGCCGCACTGTCAGAGGGTCAGTGCTGAGGGAATGCTGCACTGTCAGAGGGTCAGTACTGAGGGAGTGCAGCACTGTCAGAGGGTCAGTACTGAGGGAGTGCCACACTGCCAGAGGGTCAGTGCTGAGGGAATGCTGCACTGTCAGTGGGTCAGTACTGAGGGAGTGCCGCACTGTCAGAGGTTCAGTACTGAGGGAGTGCCACACTGTCAGAGGGTCAGTGCTGAGGGAGTGCCGCACAGTCAGAGGGTCAGTGCTGAGGGAGTGCCGCACTGTCAGAGGGTCAGTGCTGAGGTAGTGCCACACTGTCAGAGGGTCAGTGCTGAGGGAGTGCCGCACTGTCAGAAGGTCAGTGCTGAGTGAGTGCCGCACTGTCAGAGGGTCAGTGCTGAGGGAGTGCCGCACTGTCAGAGGGTCAGTGCTGAGGGAGTGCCGCACTGTCAGAGGGTCAGTGCTGAGGGAGTGCCACACTGTCAGAGAGTCACTGCTGAGGGAGTGCCGCACTGTCAGAGGGTCAGTGCTGAGGGAGTGCCGCACTGTCAGAGGGTCAGTACTGAGGGAGTGCCGCACTGGCAGAGTGTCAGTGCTGAGGGAGTGCCGCACTGTCACAGGGTCATTGCTGAGGGAGTGCCGCACTGTCAGAGGGTCAGTACTGAGGGAGTGACGCACTGTCATAGGGACAGTGTTGAGGGAGTGCCGCACTGTCAGAGGGTCACTGCTGAGGGAGTGCCTCACTGTCAGAGAGTCAGTACTGAGTGAGTGCCGCAATGTGAGGGGGTCAGTACTGAGGGAGTGCCACACTGTCAGAGGGTCAGTACTGAGGGAGTGCTGCACTGTCAGAGGGTCAGTGTTGAGCGAGTGCCGTACTGTCAGAGGGTCAGTGCTGAGGGAGTGCTGCACTGTCAGAGGGTCAGTGTTGAGCGAGTGCCGTACTGTCAGAGGGTCAGTGCTGAGGGGGTGCGGCACTGTCAGAGGGTCATTATTGAGGGAGTGCCACACTGTCAGAGGGTCAGTGCTGAGGGAGTGTCGCACTGTCAGAGGGTCAGTGCTGAGGGAGTGCTGCACTGTCAGAGGGTCAGTGTTGAGGGAGTGCCATACTGTCAGAGGGTCATTACTGAGGGAGTGCCGCACTGTCAGAGGGTCAGTACTGAGGGAGTGCCGCACTGTCAGAGGGTCAGTACTGAGGGAGTGCCGCACTGTCAGAGGGTCAGTACTGAGGGAGTGCCGCACTGTCAGAGGGTCAGTACTGAGGGAGTGCAGCACTGTCAGAGGGTCAGTGCTCAGGGACTGCCGCACTGTCAGAGGGTCAGTGCTGAGGGAGTGCCGCACTGTCAGAGGGTCCGTACTGAGGGAGTGCCACACTGTCAGAGGGTCAGTGCTGAGGGAGTGCCGCACTGACAGAGGGTCAGTGCTGAGGGAGTGCCGCATTGTCAGAGGGTCAGTACTGAGGGAATGCTGCACTGTCAGTGGGTCAGTGCTGAGGGACTGCAGCACTGTCAGAGGGTCAGTGCTGAGGGAGTGCTGCACTGTCAGGGGGTCATTACTGAGGGAATGCCGCACTGTCAGAGGGTCAATGCTGAGGGAGTGCCTCACTGTCAGAGAGTCAGTACTGAGTGAGTGCCGCAATGCCAGGGGGTCAGTACTGAGGGAGTGCCGCACTGTCAGAGGGTCAGTGCTGAGGGAGTGCTGCACTGTCAGAGGGTCAGTGCTGAGGGAGTGCCGCACTGTCAGAGGGTCAGTACTGAGGGAGTGCCGCACTGTCAGAGGGTCAGTACTGAGGGAGTGCCGCACTGTCAGAGGGTCAGTACTGATGGAGTGCCGCACTGTCAGAGGGTCAGTGCTGAGGGAGTGCCACACTGTCAGAGGGTCAGTGCTGAGGGAGTGCCGCACTGTCAGAGGGTCAGTGCTGAGGGAGTGCTGCACTGTCAGAGGGTCAGTGCTGAGGGCGTGCCACACTGTCAGAGGGTCAGTGCTGAGGGAGTGCCGCACTGTCAGAGGGTCAGTGTGGAGGGAGTGCCGCACTGTCAGAAGGTCTGTCCTGAGGGAGTGCCTCACTGTCAGAGAATCTGTACTGAGGGAGTGACGCACTGTCAGAGGGTCAGTACTGAGGGGTGCCGCACTGTCAGAGGGTCAGTACTGAGGGAGTGCCGCACTGTCAGAGGGTCCGTACTGAGGGAGTGCCGCACTGTCAGAGGGTCAGTACTGAGGGAGTGCCGCACTGTCAGAGGGTCCGTACTGAGGGAGTGCCGCACTGTCAGAGGGTCAGTGCTGAGGGAGTGCCGCACTGTCAGAGGGTCAGTACTGAGGGAGTGCCGCACTGTCAGAGGGTCCGTACTGAGGGAGTGCCGCACTGTCAGAGGGTCAGTGCTGAGGGAGTGCCGCACTGTCAGAGGGTCAGTACTGAGGGAGTGCCGCACTGTCAGAGGGTCCGTACTGAGGGAGTGCCGCACTGTCAGAGGGTCAGTACTGAGGGAGTGCCGCACTGTCAGAGGGTCAGTACTGAGGGAGTGCCACACTGTCAGAGGGTCAGTGCTGAGGGAGTGCAGCACTGTCAGAGGGTCAGTGCTGAGGGAGTGCCGCACTGTCAGAGGGTCAGTACTGAGGGAATGCCACACTGCCAGAGGGTCAGTGCTGAGGGAGTGCTGCACTGTCAGAGGGTCAGTGCTGAGGGAATGCTGCACTGTCAGAGGGTCAGTGCTGAGGGAATGCTGCACTGTCAGAGGGTCAGTACTGAGGGAGTGCCACACTGTCAGAGGGTCAGTGCTGAGGGAGTGCCGCATTGTCAGAGGGTCAGTACTGAGGGAATGCTGCACTGTCAGTGGGTCAGTACTGAGGGAGTGCCGCACTGTCAGAGGTTCAGTACTGAGGGAGTGCCACACTGTCAGAGGGTCAGTGCTGAGGGAGTGCCGCACAGTCAGAGGGTCAGTGCTGAGGGAGTGCCGCACTGTCAGAGAGTCAGTGCTGAGGTAGTGCCGCACTGTCAGAGGGTCAGTGCTGAGGGAGTGCCGCACTGTCAGAGGGTCAGTGCTGAGGGAGTGCCGCACTGTCAGAGGGTCAGTGCTGAGGGAGTGCCGCACTGTCAGAGGGTCAGTGCTGAGGGAGTGCCGCACTGTCAGAGGGTCAGTACTGAGGGAGTGCCGCACTGGCAGAGGGTCAGTGCTGAGGGAGTGCCGCACTGTCACAGGGTCATTGCTGAGGGAGTGCCGCACTGTCAGAGGGTCAGTACTGAGGGAGTGACGCACTGTCATAGGGACAGTGCTGAGGGAGTGCCGCACTGTCAGAGGGTCAGTGCTGAGGGAGTGCCTCACTGTCAGAGAGTCAGTACTGAGTGAGTGCCGCAATGTGAGGGGGTCAGTACTGAGGGAGTGCCACACTGTCAGAGGGTCAGTACTGAGGGAGTGCTGCACTGTCAGCGGGTCAGTGCTGTGGGATTGCCGCACTGTCAGAGGGTCAGTACTGAGGGAGTGCTGCACTGTCAGAGGGTCAGTGTTGAGCGAGTGCCGTACTGTCAGAGGGTCAGTGCTGAGGGGGTGCGGCACTGTCAGAGGGTCATTATTGAGGGAGTGCCACACTGTCAGAGGGTCAGTGCTGAGGGAGTGTCGCACTGTCAGAGGGTCAGTGCTGAGAGAGTGCCGCACTGTCAGAGTGTCAGTGCTGAGGGAGTGCCGCACTGTCAGAGGGTCAGTGCTGAGGGAGTGCCGCACTGTCAGAGGGTCAGTGCTGAGGGAGTGCCGCACTGTCAGAGGGTCAGTGTTGAGGGAGTGCCATACTGTCAGAGGGTCATTACTGAGGGAGTGCCGCACTGTCAGAGGGTCAGTACTGAGGGAGTGCCGCACTGTCAGAGGGTCAGTACTGAGGGAGTGCCGCACTGTCAGAGGGTCAGTACTGAGGGAGTGCCGCACTGTCAGAGGGTCAGTACTGAGGGAGTGCCGCACTGTCAGAGGGTCAGTACTGAGGGAGTACCGCACTGTCAGAGGGTCAGTACTGAGGGAGTGCCGCACTGTCAGAGGGTCAGTACTGAGGGAGTGCCGCACTGTCAGAGGGTCAGTACTGAGGGAGTGCCGCACTGTCAGAGGGTCAGTACTGAGGGAGCGCCGCACTGTCAGAGGGTCAGTGCTGAGGGAGTGCTGCACTGTCAGGGGGTCAGTACTGAGGGAATGCCGCACTGTCAGAGGGTCAATGCTGAGGGAGTGCCTCACTGTCAGAGGGTCAGTGCTGAGGGAGTGCCACACTGTCAGAGGGTCAGTGCTGAGGGAGTGCCGCACTGTCAGAGGGTCCGTACTGAGGGAGTGCCACACTGTCAGAGGGTCAGTGCTGAGGGAGTGCAGCACTGTCAGAGGGTCAGTGCTGAGGGAGTGCTGCACTGTCAGGGGGTCAGTACTGAGTGAGTGCCGCAATGCCAGGGGGTCAGTACTGAGGGAGTGCCACACTGCCAGAGGGTCAGTGCTGAGGGAATGCTGCACTGTCAGAGGGTCAATGCTGAGGGAGTGCCTCACTGTCAGAGGGTCAGTGCTGAGGGAGTGCCACACTGTCAGAGGGTCAGTGCTGAGGGAGTGCCGCACTGTCAGAGGGTCCGTACTGAGGGAGTGCCACACTGTCAGAGGGTCAGTGCTGAGGGAGTGCAGCACTGTCAGAGGGTAAGTGCTGAGGGAGTGCCGGACTGTCAGAGGGTCAGTACTGAGGGAGTGCCACACTGTCAGAGGGTCAGTGCTGAGGGAGTGCCGCACTGTCAGAGGGTCAGTACTGAGGGAGTGCCACACTGTCAGAGGGTCAGTGCTCAGGGAGTGCCGCACTGTTAGAGGGTCAGTACTGAGGGAGTGCCGCACTGTCAGAGGTTCAGTACTGAGGGAGTGCCACACTGTCAGAGGGTCAGTGCTCAGGGAGTGCCGCACTGTCAGAGGGTCAGTGCTGAGGGAGTGCTGCACTGTCAGAGGGTCAGTGCTGAGGGAGTGCCGCACTGTCAGAGGGTCAGTGCTGAGGGAGTGCCGCACTGTCAGAGGGTCAGTGCTGAGGGAGTGCCGCACTGTCAGAGGTTCAGTACTGAGGGAGTGCCACACTGTCAGAGGGTCAGTGCTCAGGGAGTGCCGCACTGTCAGAGGGTCAGTGCTGAGGGGGTGCCGCACTGTCAGAGGGTCAGTTCTGAGGGAGTGCCGCACTGTCAGAGGGTCAGTGCTGAGGGAGTGCCACACTGTCAGAGGGTCAGTGCTGAGGGAGTGCCGCATTGTCAGAGGGTCAGTACTGAGGGAGTGCCGCACTGTCAGAGGGTCAGTGCTGAGGGAGTGCCGCACTGTCAGAGGGTCCGTACTGAGGGAGTGCCACACTGTCAGAGGGTCAGTGCTGAGGGAGTGCAGCACTGTCAGAGGGTCAGTGCTGAGGGAGTGCTGCACTGTCAGGGGGTCATTACTGAGGGAATGCCGCACTGTCAGAGGGTCAATGCTGAGGGAGTGCCTCACTGTCAGAGAGTCAGTGCTGAGGGAGTGCCGCACTGTCAGAGGGTCAGTGCTGAGGGAGTGCTGCACTGTCAGAGGGTCAGTGCTGAGGGAGTGCCGCACTGTCAGAGGGTCAGTGCTGAGGGAGTGCTGCACTGTCAGAGGGTCAGTGCTGAGGGAGTGCCGCACTGTCAGAGGGTCAGTACTGAGGGAGTGCCGCACTGTCAGAGGGTCAGTACTGAGGGAGTGCCGCACTGTCAGAGGGTCAGTATTGAGGGAGTGACGCACTGTCAGAGGGTCAGTACTGAGGGAGTGCCGCACTGTCATAGGGACAGTGCTGAGGGAGTGCCGCACTGTCAGAGGGTCAGTGCTGAGGGAGTGCCTCACTGTCAGAGAGTCAGTACTGAGTGAGTGCCGCAATGTGAGGGGGTCAGTACTGAGGGAGTGCCACACTGTCAGAGGGTCAGTACTGAGGGAATGCCACACTGTCAGAGGGTCAGTACTGAGGGAGTGCCGCACTGTCAGAGGGTCAGTACTGAGGGAGTGCCGCACTGTCAGAGGGTCAGTACTGAGGGAGTGCTGCACTGTCAGAGGGTCAGTGTTGAGCGAGTGCCGTACTGTCAGAGGTGCAGTACTGAGGGAGTGCCGCACTGTCAGAGGGTCAGTGCTGAGGGAGTGCTGCACTGTCAGCGGGTCAGTGCGGTGGGAGTGCCGCACTGTCAGAGGGTCAGTACTGAGGGAGTGCTGCACTGTCTATCAAGGTAGATAAGTCGCCGGGACCAGATGGGATGTACCCCAGGATACTGTGGGAGGCCAGGGAAGTGATTGCAGAGCCCTTGACGATGATCTTTGCGTCGTCAATGGAGACGGGAGAGGTTCCGGAAGATTGGAGGATTGCGGATGTAGTCCCTATTTTCAAGAAAGGGAACAGAGATAGCCCGGGAAATTACCGCCCGGTGAGTCTGACCTCAGTGGTTGGTAAGCTGATGGAGAGGCTTCTGAGGGACAAGATTTACGACCATTTGGAGAGGTTTGACATGATCAGGAATAGTCAGCATGGATTTGTCAAGGGCAGGTCGTGCCTTACGAGCCTAGTTGAGTTCTTCGATAATGTGACTGAACACATTGACGAAGGAAGTGCCGTGGACGTAGTGTACATGGACTTCAGCAAGGCTTTTGATAAGGTCCCCCATGCAAGACTTCTTGAGAAGGTGAGAGGGCATGGGATCCAAGGGCCTTTGGCCTTGTGGATCCAGAACTGGCTTGCCTGCAGAAGGCAGAGAGTGGTTGTGGATGGGTCTTTTTCGGAATGGAGGTCAGTCACCAGTGGGGTGCCCCAGGGATCTGTTCTGGGACCCTTGTTGTTTGTCATTTTCATAAATGACCTGGATGAGGAAGTGGAGGGATGGGTTAGCAAGTTCGCTGATGACACGAAGGTCGGCGGTGTTGTGGATGGTCTGGAAGGATGTCAAAAGTTGCAGCAGGACATAGATAGGATGCAGGAATGGGCGGAGAAGTGGCAGATGGACTTCAACGCGGATAAATGTGTAGTAGTCCATTTCGGCAGAACCAATGGGATGAACGAGTACACTATTAAGGGCAGGGGTCTTAGTAGCGTTGAAGAGCAGAAGGATCTCGGGGTCCGGGTTCACAGGACTCTTAAATCGGCCTCGCAGGTGGAGGAGGTGGTCAAGAAGGCGTATGGTGTACTGGCCTTCATTAATCGAGGGATTGAGTTTAGGAGTCGGGAGGTAATGCTGCAACTTTACAGGACCCTAGTCAGGCCTCATTTGGAGTACTGTGCGCAGTTCTGGTCGCCTCACTATAGGAAAGATGTAGAAGCTATTGAAAGGGTGCAGAGGAGATTTACAAGGATGTTGCCTGGACTGGGAGGCATGCCTTATGAAGATAGGTTGAGGGAGCTGGGACTCTTTTCCCTGGAGAGGCGAAGGTTGAGAGGCGACCTGATAGAAGTTTATAAAATGTTGAGAGGAATAGATAGGGTGGACTCTCAGAGGCTATTTCCCCGGGTTGAAATGGTCGCTACGAGGGGACACAGATTTAAGGTGCGGGGAGGGAGGTACAGAGGAGATGTTAGGGGTAAGTTTTTCACTCAGAGGGTGGTGAGTGATTGGAATCGGCTGCCGTCGTCGGTGGTGGAGGCGAACTCGCTGGGGTCTTTTAAAAGACTTCTGGATGAGTATATGGGGTTTAATGGGATTGGGGGTTATAGATAGGTCTATAGATTGGTGGGGTTGATGCGATCGGCGCAACTCGAGGGCCGAAGGGCCTGTTTGTGCTGTAATGTTCTATGTTCTATGTTCTATGTCAGAGGGTCAGTGTTGAGCGAGTGCCACACTGTCAGAGGGTCAGTGCTGAGGGAGTACTGCACTGTCAGAGGGTCAGTACTGAGGGAGTGCCGCACTGTCAGAGGGTCAGTGCTCAGGGAGTGCCGCACTGTCAGAGGGTCAGTGCTGAGGGAGTGCTGCACTGTCAGAGGGTCAGTGCTGAGGGAGTGCCGCACTGTCAGAAGGTCAGTGCTGAGGGAGTGCTGCACTGTCAGAGGGTCAGTGCTGAGGGAGTGCAGCACTGTCAGAGGGTCAGTGCTGAGGGAGTGCTGCACTGTCAGGGGGTCATTACTGAGGGAATGCCGCACTGTCAGAGGGTCAATGCTGAGGGAGTGCCTCACTGTCAGAGAGTCAGTGCTGAGGGAGTGCCGCACTGTCAGAGGGTCAGTGCTGAGGGAGTGCTGCACTGTCAGAGGGTCAGTGCTGAGGGAGTGCCGCACTGTCAGAGGGTCAGTGCTGAGGGAGTGCTGCACTGTCAGAGGGTCAGTGCTGAGGGAGTGCCGCACTGTCAGAGGGTCAGTACTGAGGGAGTGCCGCACTGTCAGAGGGTCAGTACTGAGGGAGTGCCGCACTGTCAGAGGGTCAGTATTGAGGGAGTGACGCACTGTCAGAGGGTCAGTACTGAGGGAGTGCCGCACTGTCATAGGGACAGTGCTGAGGGAGTGCCGCACTGTCAGAGGGTCAGTGCTGAGGGAGTGCCTCACTGTCAGAGAGTCAGTACTGAGTGAGTGCCGCAATGTGAGGGGGTCAGTACTGAGGGAGTGCCACACTGTCAGAGGGTCAGTACTGAGGGAATGCCACACTGTCAGAGGGTCAGTACTGAGGGAGTGCCGCACTGTCAGAGGGTCAGTACTGAGGGAGTGCCGCACTGTCAGAGGGTCAGTACTGAGGGAGTGCTGCACTGTCAGAGGGTCAGTGTTGAGCGAGTGCCGTACTGTCAGAGGTGCAGTACTGAGGGAGTGCCGCACTGTCAGAGGGTCAGTGCTGAGGGAGTGCTGCACTGTCAGCGGGTCAGTGCGGTGGGAGTGCCGCACTGTCAGAGGGTCAGTACTGAGGGAGTGCTGCACTGTCTATCAAGGTAGATAAGTCGCCGGGACCAGATGGGATGTACCCCAGGATACTGTGGGAGGCCAGGGAAGTGATTGCAGAGCCCTTGACGATGATCTTTGCGTCGTCAATGGAGACGGGAGAGGTTCCGGAAGATTGGAGGATTGCGGATGTAGTCCCTATTTTCAAGAAAGGGAACAGAGATAGCCCGGGAAATTACCGCCCGGTGAGTCTGACCTCAGTGGTTGGTAAGCTGATGGAGAGGCTTCTGAGGGACAAGATTTACGACCATTTGGAGAGGTTTGACATGATCAGGAATAGTCAGCATGGATTTGTCAAGGGCAGGTCGTGCCTTACGAGCCTAGTTGAGTTCTTCGATAATGTGACTGAACACATTGACGAAGGAAGTGCCGTGGACGTAGTGTACATGGACTTCAGCAAGGCTTTTGATAAGGTCCCCCATGCAAGACTTCTTGAGAAGGTGAGAGGGCATGGGATCCAAGGGCCTTTGGCCTTGTGGATCCAGAACTGGCTTGCCTGCAGAAGGCAGAGAGTGGTTGTGGATGGGTCTTTTTCGGAATGGAGGTCAGTCACCAGTGGGGTGCCCCAGGGATCTGTTCTGGGACCCTTGTTGTTTGTCATTTTCATAAATGACCTGGATGAGGAAGTGGAGGGATGGGTTAGCAAGTTCGCTGATGACACGAAGGTCGGCGGTGTTGTGGATGGTCTGGAAGGATGTCAAAAGTTGCAGCAGGACATAGATAGGATGCAGGAATGGGCGGAGAAGTGGCAGATGGACTTCAACGCGGATAAATGTGTAGTAGTCCATTTCGGCAGAACCAATGGGATGAACGAGTACACTATTAAGGGCAGGGGTCTTAGTAGCGTTGAAGAGCAGAAGGATCTCGGGGTCCGGGTTCACAGGACTCTTAAATCGGCCTCGCAGGTGGAGGAGGTGGTCAAGAAGGCGTATGGTGTACTGGCCTTCATTAATCGAGGGATTGAGTTTAGGAGTCGGGAGGTAATGCTGCAACTTTACAGGACCCTAGTCAGGCCTCATTTGGAGTACTGTGCGCAGTTCTGGTCGCCTCACTATAGGAAAGATGTAGAAGCTATTGAAAGGGTGCAGAGGAGATTTACAAGGATGTTGCCTGGACTGGGAGGCATGCCTTATGAAGATAGGTTGAGGGAGCTGGGACTCTTTTCCCTGGAGAGGCGAAGGTTGAGAGGCGACCTGATAGAAGTTTATAAAATGTTGAGAGGAATAGATAGGGTGGACTCTCAGAGGCTATTTCCCCGGGTTGAAATGGTCGCTACGAGGGGACACAGATTTAAGGTGCGGGGAGGGAGGTACAGAGGAGATGTTAGGGGTAAGTTTTTCACTCAGAGGGTGGTGAGTGATTGGAATCGGCTGCCGTCGTCGGTGGTGGAGGCGAACTCGCTGGGGTCTTTTAAAAGACTTCTGGATGAGTATATGGGGTTTAATGGGATTGGGGGTTATAGATAGGTCTATAGATTGGTGGGGTTGATGCGATCGGCGCAACTCGAGGGCCGAAGGGCCTGTTTGTGCTGTAATGTTCTATGTTCTATGTTCTATGTCAGAGGGTCAGTGTTGAGCGAGTGCCACACTGTCAGAGGGTCAGTGCTGAGGGAGTACTGCACTGTCAGAGGGTCAGTACTGAGGGAGTGCCGCACTGTCAGAGGGTCAGTGCTCAGGGAGTGCCGCACTGTCAGAGGGTCAGTGCTGAGGGAGTGCTGCACTGTCAGAGGGTCAGTGCTGAGGGAGTGCCGCACTGTCAGAAGGTCAGTGCTGAGGGAGTGCTGCACTGTCAGAGGGTCAGTGCTGAGGGAGTGCTGCACTGTCAGAGGGTCAGTACTGAGGGAGTGCCGCACTGTCAGAGGGTCCGTACTGAGGGAGTGCCACACTGTCAGAGGGTCAGTGCTGAGGGAGTGCCGCACTGTCAGAGGGTCCGTACTGAGGGAGTGCCGCACTGTCAGAAGGTCAGTACTGAGGGAGTGCCACACTGTCAGAGGGTCAGTGCTGAGGGGTGCCGCACTGTCAGAGGGTCCGTACTGAGGGAGTGCCGCACTGTCAGAGGGTCAGTACTGAGGGAGTGCCACACTGTCAGAGGGTCAGTGCTGAGGGAGTGCCACACTGTCAGAGGGTCAGTGCTGAGGGAGTGCAGCACTGTCAGAGGGTCAGTGCTGAGGGAGTGCCGCACTGTCAGAGGGTCCGTACTGAGGGAGTGCCACACTGTCAGAGGGTCAGTGCTGAGGGAGTGCAGCACTGTCAGAGGGTCAGTGCTGAGAGAGTGCTGCACTGTCAGGGGGTCAGTACTGAGGGAATGCCGCACTGTCAGAGGGTCAATGCTGAGGGAGTGCCTCACTGTCAGAGAGTCAGTACTGAGTGAGTGCCGCAATGCCAGGGGGTCAGTACTGAGGGAGTGCCGCACTGTCAGAGGGTCAGTACTGAGGGAGTGCCGCACTGTCAGAGGGTCAGTGCTGAGGGAGTGCCGCACTGTCAGAGGGTCAGTGCTGAGGGAGTGCCGCACTGTCAGAGGGTCAGTACTGAGGGAGTGCCGCACTGTCAGAGGGTCAGTGCTGAGGGAGTGCCGCACTGTCAGAGGGTCAGTGCTGAGGGAGTGCCGCACTGTCAGAGGGTCAGTACTGAGGGAGTGCCACACTGCCAGAGGGTCAGTGCTGAGGGAGTGCTGCACTGTCAGAGGGTCAGTGCTGAGGGAATGCTGCACTGTCAGAGGGTCAGTACTGAGGGAGTGCCACCCTGCCAGAGGGTCAGTGCTGAGGGAGTGCTGCACTGTCAGAGGGTCAGTGCTGAGGGAATGCTGCACTGTCAGAGGGTCAGTGCTGAGGGAGTGCCGCATTGTCAGAGGGTCAGTACTGAGGGAATGCTGCACTGTCAGTGGGTCAGTACTGAGGGAGTGCCGCACTGTCAGAGGTTCAGTACTGAGGGAGTGCCACACTGTCAGAGGGTCAGTGCTGAGGGAGTGTCGCACAGTCAGAGGGTCAGTGCTGAGGGAGTGCCGCACTGTCAGAGGGTCAGTGCTGAGGTAGTGCCACACTGTCAGAGGGTCAGTGCTGAGGGAGTGCCGCACTGTCAGAAGGTCAGTGCTGAGGGAGTGCCGCACTGTCAGAGGGTCAGTGCTGAGGGAGTGCCGCACTGTCAGAGGGTCAGTGCTGAGGGAGTGCCGCACTGTCACAGGGTCAGTGCTGAGGGAGTGCCAAACTGTCAGAGAGTCACTGCTGAGGGAGTGCCGCACTGTCAGAGGGTCAGTGCTGAGGGAGTGCCGCACTGTCAGAGGGTCAGTACTGAGGGAGTGCCACACTGCCAGAGGGTCAGTGCTGAGGGAGTGCTGCACTGTCAGAGGGTCAGTGCTGAGGGAATGCTGCACTGTCAGAGGGTCAGTACTGAGGGAGTGCCACACTGTCAGAGGGTCAGTGCTGAGGGAGTGCCGCATTGTCAGAGGGTCAGTACTGAGGGAATGCTGCACTGTCAGTGGGTCAGTACTGAGGGAGTGCCGCACTGTCAGAGGTTCAGTACTGAGGGAGTGCCACACTGTCAGAGGGTCAGTGCTGAGGGAGTGCCGCACAGTCAGAGGGTCAGTGCTGAGGGAGTGCCGCACTGTCAGAGGGTCAGTGCTGAGGTAGTGCCACACTGTCAGAGGGTCAGTGATGAGGGAGTGCCGCACTGTCAGAAGGTCAGTGCTGAGGGAGTGCCGCACTGTCAGAGGGTCAGTGCTGAGGGAGTGCCGCACTGTCAGAGGGTCAGTGCTGAGGGAGTGCCGCACTGTCAGAGGGTCAGTGCTGAGGGAGTGCCACACTGTCAGAGAGTCACTGCTGAGAGAGTGCCGCACTGTCAGAGGGTCAGTGCTGAGGGAGTGCCGCACTGTCAGAGGGTCAGTACTGAGGGAGTGCCGCACTGGTAGAGGGTCAGTGCTGAGGGAGTGCCGCACTGTCACAGGGTCATTGCTGAGGGAGTGCCGCACTGTCAGAGGGTCAGTACTGAGGGAGTGACGCACTGTCATAGGGACAGTGCTGAGGGAGTGCCGCACTGTCAGAGGGTCAGTGCTGAGGGAGTGCCTCACTGTCAGAGAGTCAGTACTGAGTGAGTGCCGCAATGTGAGGGGGTCAGTACTGAGGGAGTGCCACACTGTCAGAGGGTCAGTACTGAGGGAGTGCTGCACTGTCAGCGGGTCAGAGCTGTGGGATTGCCGCACTGTCAGAGGGTCAGTACTGAGGGAGTGCTGCACTGTCAGAGGGTCAGTGTTGAGCGAGTGCCGTACTGTCAGAGGGTCAGTGCTGAGGGGGTGCGGCACTGTCAGAGGGTCATTACTGAGGGAGTGCCACACTGTCAGAGGGTCAGTGCTGAGGGAGTGTCGCACTGTCAGAGGGTCAGTGCTGAGAGAGTGCCGCACTGTCAGAGGGCCCGTACTGAGGGAGTGCCGCACTGTCAGAGGGTCAGTGCTGAGGGAGTGCCGCACTGTCAGAGGGTCAGTGCTGAGGGAGTGCCGCACTGTCAGAGGGTCAGTGCTGAGGGAGTGCTGCACTGTCAGAGGGTCAGTGTTGAGGGAGTGCCATACTGTCAGAGGGTCATTACTGATGGAGTGCCGCACTGTCAGAGGGTCAGTACTGAGGGAGTGCCGCACTGTCAGGGGGTCAGTGCTCAGGGACTGCCGCACTGTCAGAGGGTCCGTACTGAGGGAGTGCCACACTGTCAGAGGGTCAGTGCTGAGGGAGTGCAGCACTGTCAGAGGGTCAGTGCTGAGGGAGTGCTGCACTGTCAGGGGGTCAGTACTGAGGGAATGCCGCACTGTCAGAGGGTCAATGCTGAGGGAGTGCCGCACTGTCAGAGGGTCAGTGCTGAGGGAGTGCCGCACTGTCAGAGGGTCAGTGCTGAGGGAGTGCAGCACTGTCAGAGGGTCAGTGCTGAGGGATTGCTGCACTGTCAGGGGGTCAGTACTGAGGGAATGCCGCACTGTCAGAGGGTCAATGCTGAGGGAGTGCCTCACTGTCAGAGGGTCAGTGCTGAGGGAGTGCCACACTCCCAGAGGGTCAGTGCTGAGGGAGTGCCGCATTGTCAGAGGGTCAGTGCTGAGGGAATGCTGCACTGTCAGAGGGTCAGTACTGAGGGAGTGCCACACTGTCAGAGGGTCAGTACTGAGGGAGTGCCGCACTGTCAGAGGGTCAGTGCTGAGGGAATGCTGCACTGTCAGTGGGTCTGTACTGAGGGAGTGCCGCACTGTCAGAGGTTCAGTACTGAGGGAGTTCCGCACTGTCAGAGGGTCAGTGCTGAGGGAGTGCTGCACAGCCAGAGGGTCAGTGCTGAGGGAGTGCCGCACTGTCAGAGGGTCAGTGCTGAGGGAGTGCCGCACTGTCAGAGGGTCAGTGCTGAGGGAGTGCAGCACTGCCAGAGGGTCAGTGCTGAGGGAGTGCCGCACTGTCAGAGGGTCAGTGCTGAGGGAGTGCCGCACTGTCAGAGGGTCAGTGCTGAGGGAGTGCCGCACTGTCAGAGGGTCAGTGCTGAGGGAGTGCTGCACTGCCAGAGGGTCAGTGCTGAGGGAGTGCCGCACTGTCAGAGGGTCAGTGCTGAGGGAGTGCCGCACTGTCAGAGGGTCAGTGCTGAGGGAGTGCAGCACTGCCAGAGGGTCAGTGCTGAGGGAGTGCCGCACTGTCAGAGGGTCAGTGCTGAGGGAGTGCAGCACTACCAGAGGGTCAGTGCTGAGGGAGTGCCGCACTGTCAGAAGGTCAGTGCTGAGGCAGTGCCGCATTGTCAGAGGGTCAGTGCTGAGGGGGTGCCGCACTGTCAGAGGGTCAGTGCTGAGGGAGTGCCGCACTGTCAGAGGGTCAGTGCTGAGGGTGTGCCACACTGTCAGAGAGTCACTGCTGAGGGAGTGCCGCACTGTCAGAGGGTCAGTGCTGAGGGAGTGCCGCACTGTCAGAGGGTCAGTACTGAGGGAGTGCCGCACTGGCAGAGGGTCAGTGCTGAGGGAGTGCCGCACTGTCACAGGGTCATTGCTGAGGGAGTGCCGCACTGTCAGAGAGTCAGTACTGAGGGAGTGACGCACTGTCATAGGGACAGTGCTGAGGGAGTGCCGCACTGTCAGAGGGTCAGTGCTGAGGGAGTGCCTCACTGTCAGAGAGTCAGTACTGAGTGAGTGCCGCGATGTGAGGGGGTCAGTACTGAGGGAGTGCCACACTGTCAGAGGGTCAGTACTGAGGGAGTGCTGCACTGTCAGCGGGTCAGTGCTGTGGGATTGCCGCACTGTCAGAGGGTCAGTACTGAGGGAGTGCTGCACTGTCAGAGGGTCAGTGTTGAGCGAGTGCCGTACTGTCAGAGGGTCAGTGCTGAGGGGGTGCGGCACTGTCAGAGGGTCATTATTGAGGGAGTGCCACACTGTCAGAGGGTCAGTGCTGAGGGAGTGTCGCACTGTCAGAGGGTCAGTGCTGAGAGAGTGCCGCACTGTCAGAGTGTCAGTGCTGAGGGAGTGCCGCACTGTCAGAGGGTCAGTGCTGAGGGAGTGCCGCACTGTCAGAGGGTCAGTGCTGAGGGAGTGCCGCACTGTCAGAGGGTCAGTGCTGAGGGAGTGCTGCACTGTCAGAGGGTCAGTGTTGTGGGAGTGCCATACTGTCAGAGGGTCATTACTGAGGGAGTGCCGCACTGTCAGAGGGTCAGTACTGAGGGAGTGCCGCACTGTCAGGGGGTCAGTGCTCAGGGACTGCCGCACTGTCAGAGGGTCCGTACTGAGGGAGTGCCACACTGTCAGAGGGTCAGTGCTGAGGGAGTGCAGCACTGTCAGAGGGTCAGTGCTGAGGGAGTGCTGCACTGTCAGAGGGTCAGTGCTGAGGGAGTGCCGCACTGTCAGAGGGTCAGTGCTGAGGGAGTGCAGCACTGTCAGAGGGTCAGTGCTGAGGGAGTGCTGCACTGTCAGGGGGCAGTACTGAGGGAATGCCGCACTGTCAGAGGGTCAATGCTGAGGGAGTGCCTCACTGTCAGAGGGTCAGTGCTGAGGGAGTGCCACACTGCCAGAGGGTCAGTGCTGAGGGAGTGCCGCATTGTCAGAGGGTCAGTGCTGAGGGAATGCTGCACTGTCAGAGGGTCAGTACTGAGGGAGTGCCACACTGTCAGAGGGTCAGTACTGAGGGAGTGCCGCACTGTCAGAGGGTCAGTGCTGAGGGAGTGCTGCACTGCCAGAGGGTCAGTGCTGAGGGAGTGCCACACTGTCAGACGGTCAGTGCTGAGGGAGTGCCGCACTGTCAGAGGGTCAGTGCTGAGGGAGTGCCGCACTGCCAGAGGGTCAGTGCTGAGGGAGTGCCGCACTGTCAGAGGGTCAGTGCTGAGGGAGTGCAGCACTGCCAGAGGGTCAGTGCTGAGGGAGTGCCGCACTGTCAGAGGGTCAGTGCTGAGGGAATGCCCCACTGTCAGAGGGTCAGTGCTGAGGGAGTGCCGCACTGTCAGAGGGTCAGTGCTGAGGGAATGCCGCACTGTCAGTGAGTCAGTGCTGAGGGAGTGCCGCACTGTCAGAGGGTCAGTACTGAGGGAGTGCCGCACTGTCAGAGGGTCAGTGTTGAGCGAGTGCCGTACTGTCAGAGGGTCAGTGCTGAGGGGGTGCGGCACTGTCAGAGGGTCAGTATTGAGGGAGTGCCACACTGTCAGAGGGTCAGTGCTGAGGGAGTGTCGCACTGTCAGAGGGTCAGTGCTGAGGGAGTGCCGCACTGTCAGAGGGTCAGTGCTGAGGGAGTGCTGCACTGTCAGAGGGTCAGTGTTGAGGGAGTGCCGCACTGTCAGAGGGTCAGTGCTCAGGGAGTGCCGCACTGTCAGAGGGTCAGTGCTGAGGGAGTGTCGCACTGTCAGAGTGTCAGTGCTGAGGGAGTGCCGCACTGTCAGAGGGTCAGTGCTGAGGGAGTGCCGCACTGTCAGAGGGTCAATGCTGAGGGAGTGCCGCACTGTCAGAGGGTCAGTGCTGAGGGAGTGCCGCACTGTCAGAGGGTCAGTGCTGAGGGAGTGCCGCACTGTCAGAGGGTCAGTGCTGAGGGAGTGCAGCACTGTCAGAGGGTCAGTGCTGAGGGAGTGCTGCACTGTCAGGGGGTCAGTACTAAGGGAATGCCGCACTGTCAGAGGGTCAATGCTGAGGGAGTGCCTCACTGTCAGAGGGTCAGTGCTGAGGGAGTGCCACACTGCCAGAGGGTCAGTGCTGAGGGAGTGCCGCATTGTCAGAGGGTCAGTGCTGAGGGAATGCTGCACTGTCAGAGGGTCAGTACTGAGGGAGTGCCACACTGTCAGAGGGTCAGTACTGAGGGAGTGCCGCACTGTCAGAGGGTCAGTGCTGAGGGAATGCTGCACTGTCAGTGGGTCAGTACTGAGGGAGTGCCGCACTGTCAGAGGTTCAGTACTGAGGGAGTTCCGCACTGTCAGAGGGTCAGTGCTGAGGGAGTGCTGCACAGCCAGAGGGTCAGTGCTGAGGGAGTGCCGCACTGTCAGAGGGTCAGTGCTGAGGGAGTGCCGCACTGTCATAGGGTCAGTGCTGAGGGAGTGCAGCACTGCCAGAGGGTCAGTGCTGAGGGAGTGCCGCACTGTCAGAGGGTCAGTGCTGAGGGAGTGCCTCACTGTCAGAGGGTCAGTGCTGAGGGAGTGCCGCACTGTCAGAGGGTCAGTGCTGAGGGAGTGCTGCACTGCCAGAGGGTCAGTGCTGAGGGAGTGCCGCACTGTCAGAGGGTCAGTGCTGAGGGATTGCCGCACTGTCAGAGGGTCAGTGCTGAGGGAGTGCAGCACTGCCAGAGGGTCAGTGCTGAGGGAGTGCCGCACTGTCAGAGGGTCAGTGCTGAGGGAGTGCAGCACTACCAGAGGGTCAGTGCTGAGGGAGTGCCGCACTGTCAGAAGGTCAGTGCTGAGGGAGTGCCGCACTGTCAGAGGGTCAGTGCTGAGGGGGTGCCGCACTGTCAGAGGGTCAGTGCTGAGGGAGTGCCGCACTGTCAGAGGGTCAGTGCTGAGGGTGTGCCACACTGTCAGAGAGTCACTGCTGAGGGAGTGCCGCACTGTCAGAGGGTCAGTGCTGAGGGAGTGCCGCACTGTCAGAGGGTCAGTACTGAGGGAGTGCCGCACTGGCAGAGGGTCAGTGCTGAGGGAGTGCCGCACTGTCACAGGGTCATTGCTGAGGGAGTGCCGCACTGTCAGAGGGTCAGTACTGAGGGAGTGACGCACTGTCATAGGGACAGTGCTGAGGGAGTGCCGCACTGTCAGAGGGTCAGTGCTGAGGGAGTGCCTCACTGTCAGAGAGTCAGTACTGAGTGAGTGCCGCGATGTGAGGGGGTCAGTACTGAGGGAGTGCCACACTGTCAGAGGGTCAGTACTGAGGGAGTGCTGCACTGTCAGCGGGTCAGTGCTGTGGGATTGCCGCACTGTCAGAGGGTCAGTACTGAGGGAGTGCTGCACTGTCAGAGGGTCAGTGTTGAGCGAGTGCCGTACTGTCAGAGGGTCAGTGCTGAGGGGGTGCGGCACTGTCAGAGGGTCATTATTGAGGGAGTGCCACACTGTCAGAGGGTCAGTGCTGAGGGAGTGTCGCACTGTCAGAGGGTCAGTGCTGAGAGAGTGCCGCACTGTCAGAGTGTCAGTGCTGAGGGAGTGCCGCACTGTCAGAGGGTCAGTGCTGAGGGAGTGCCGCACTGTCAGAGGGTCAGTGCTGAGGGAGTGCCGCACTGTCAGAGGGTCAGTGCTGAGGGAGTGCTGCACTGTCAGAGGGTCAGTGTTGAGGGAGTGCCATACTGTCAGAGGGTCATTACTGAGGGAGTGCCGCACTGTCAGAGGGTCAGTACTGAGGGAGTGCCGCACTGTCAGGGGGTCAGTGCTCAGGGACTGCCGCACTGTCAGAGGGTCCGTACTGAGGGAGTGCCACACTGTCAGAGGGTCAGTGCTGAGGGAGTGCAGCACTGTCAGAGGGTCAGTGCTGAGGGAGTGCTGCACTGTCAGAGGGTCAGTGCTGAGGGAGTGCCGCACTGTCAGAGGGTCAGTGCTGAGGGAGTGCAGCACTGTCAGAGGGTCAGTGCTGAGGGAGTGCCTCACTGTCAGGGGGGCAGTACTGATGGAATGCCGCACTGTCAGAGGGTCAATGCTGAGGGAGTGCCTCACTGTCAGAGGGTCAGTGCTGAGGGAGTGCCACACTGCCAGAGGGTCAGTGCTGAGGGAGTGCCGCATTGTCAGAGGGTCAGTGCTGAGGGAATGCTGCACTGTCAGAGGGTCAGTACTGAGGGAGTGCCACACTGTCAGAGGGTCAGTACTGAGGGAGTGCCGCACTGTCAGAGGGTCAGTGCTGAGGGAGTGCTGCACTGCCAGAGGGTCAGTGCTGAGGGAGTGCCACACTGTCAGAGGGTCAGTGCTGAGGGAAGTGCCGCACTGTCAGAGGGTCAGTGCTGAGGGAGTGCCGCACTGCCAGAGGGTCAGTGCTGAGGGAGTGCCGCACTGTCAGAGGGTCAGTGCTGAGGGAGTGCAGCACTGCCAGAGGGTCAGTGCTGAGGGAGTGCCGCACTGTCAGAGGGTCAGTGCTGAGGGAATGCCCCACTGTCAGAGGGTCAGTGCTGAGGGAGTGCCGCACTGTCAGAGGGTCAGTGCTGAGGGAGTGCCGCACTGTCAGAGGGTCAGTACTGAGGGAGTGCCGCACTGTCAGTGAGTCAGTGCTGAGGGAGTGCCGCACTGTCAGAGGGTCAGTACTGAGGGAGTGCCGCACTGTCAGAGGGTCAGTGTTGAGCGAGTGCCGTACTGTCAGAGGGTCAGTGCTGAGGGGGTGCGGCACTGTCAGAGGGTCAGTATTGAGGGAGTGCCACACTGTCAGAGGGTCAGTGCTGAGGGAGTGTCGCACTGTCAGAGGGTCAGTGCTGAGGGAGTGCCGCACTGTCAGAGGGTCAGTGCTGAGGGAGTGCTGCACTGTCAGAGGGTCAGTGTTGAGGGAGTGCCGCACTGTCAGAGGGTCAGTGCTCAGGGAGTGCCGCACTCACGGCTCACTGTGTCAGTGCTGAGGGAGTGTCGCACTGTCAGAGTGTCAGTGCTGAGGGAGTGCCGCACTGTCAGAGGGTCAGTGCTGAGGGAGTGCCGCTGTCAGAGGGTCAGTGCTGAGGGAGTGCCGCACTGTCAGAGGATCAGTGCTGAGGGAGTGCTGCACTGTCAGAGGGTCAGTGTTGAGGGAGTGCCATACTGTCAGAGGGTCATTACTGAGGGAGTGCCGCACTGTCAGAGGGTCAGTACTGAGGGAGTGCCGCACTGTCAGAGGGTCAGTGCTCAGGGAGTGCCGCACTGTCAGAGGGTCAGTGCTGAGGGAGTGCCGCACTGTCAGAGGGTCAGTACTGAGGGAGTGCCGCACTGTCAGAGGGTCAGTACTGAGGGAGTACCGCACTGTCAGAGGGTCAGTGCTCAGGGAGTGCCGCACTGTCAGAGGGTCAGTGCTGAGGGAGTGCTGCACTGTCAGAGGGTCAGTGCTGAGGGAGTGCCGCAATGCCAGGGGGTCAGTACTGAGGGAATGCCACACTGTCAGAGGGTCAGTGCTGAGGGAGTGCCGCACTGTCAGAGGGTCAGTGCTGAGGGAGTGCCGCACTGTCAGAGGTTCAGTACGGAGGGAGTGCCACACTGTCAGAGGGTCAGTGCTGAGGGAGTGCCGCACAGTCAGAGGGTCAGTGCTGAGGGAGTGCCACACTGTCAGAGGGTCAGTGCTGAGGGAGTGCCGCACTGTCAGAAGGTCAGTACTGAGGGAGTGCCGCACTGTCAGAAGGTCAGTGCTGAGGGAGTGCCGCACTGTCAGTGGGACAGTACTGAGGGAGTGCCACACTGTCAGAAGGTCAGTACTGAGGGGTGCCGCACTGTCAGGGGGTCAGTGCTGAGGGAGTGCCGCACTGTCAGAGGGTCAGTGCTGAGGGAGTGCCGCACTGTCAGAGGGTCAGTGCTGAGAGAGTGCTGCACTGTCAGGGGGTCAGTACTGAGGGAATGCCGCACTGTCAGAGGGTCAGTGCTGAGGGAGTGCCGCACTGTCAGTGAGTCAGTACTGAGGGAGTGCCGCACTGTCAGAGGGTCAGTGCTGAGGGAGTGCCGCATAGTCAGAGGGTCAGTGCTGAGGGATTGCCGCACTGTCAGAGGGTCAGTGCTGAGGGAGTGCCGTACTGTCAGTGGGTCAGTACTGAGAGAGTGCCGCACTGTCAGAGGGTCAGTGCTGAGGGAGTGCCGCACTGTCAGAGGGTCCAGTGCTGAGGGAGTGCCACACTGTCAGAGGGTCAGTGCTGAGGGAGTGCCGCACAGTCAGAGGGTCAGTGCTGAGGGAGTGCCGCACTGTCAGAGGGTCAGTGCTGAGGGAGTGCCACACTGTCAGAGGGTCAGTGCTGAGGGAGTGCCGCACTGTCAGAGGGTCAGTACTGAGGCAGTGCCGCACTGTCAGAGGGTCAGTGCTGAGGGAGTGCCGCACTGTTGGAGGGTCAGTGCTGAGGAGTGCCGCACTGTCAGAGGGTCAGTACTGAGGCAGTGCCGCACTGTCAGAGGGTCAGTGCTGAGGGAGTGCCACACTGTCAGAGGGTCAGTGCTGGGGGAGTGCCGCACTGTCAGAGGGTCAGTGCTGAGGGAGTGCCGCACTGTTGGAGGGTCAGTGCTGAGGAGTGCCACACTGTCAGAGGGTCAGTGCTGGGGGAGTGCCGCACTGTCAGAGGGTCAGTGCTGAGGAGTGCCGCACTGTCAGAGGGTCAGTGCTGAGGGAGTGCCACACTGTCAGAGGGTCAGTGCTGAGGGAGTGCCGCACTGTCAGAGGGTCAGTGCTGAGGGAGTGCCGCACTGTCAGAGGGTCAGTGCTGAGGGAGTGCCGCACTGTCAGAGGGTCAGTGCTGAGGGAGTGCCGCACTGTCAGAGGGTCAGTGCTGGGGGAGTGCCGCACTGTGAGAGGTTCCGTACTGAGGGAGTGCCGCACTGTCAGAGGGTCAGTGCTGAGGGAGTGCCACACTGTCAGAGGGTCAGTGCTGAGGGAGTGCCGCACTGTCAGAGGGTCAGTGCTGAGAGAGTGCCGCACTGTCAGAGGGTCAGTGCTGAGGGAGTGCAGCACTGTCAGGGGGTCAGTACTGAGGGAGTGCTGCACTGTCAGAGGGTCAGTGCTGAGGGAGTGCCACACTGCGAGAGGTTCCGTACTGAGGGAGTGCCGCACTGTCAGAGGGTCAGTGCTGAGGGAGTGCCACACTGTCAGAGGGTCAGTGCTGAGGGAGTGCCGCACTGTCAGAGGGTCAGTGCTGAGGGAGTGCCGCACTGTCAGAGGGTCAGTGCTGAGGGAGTGCAGCACTGTCAGGGGGTCAGTACTGAGGGAGTGCTGCACTGTCAGAGGGTCAGTGCTGAGGGAGTGCCGCACTGTCAGAGGGTCAGTGCTGAGGGAGTGCCGCACTGTCAGAGGGTCAGTACTGAGGGAGTGCCGCACTGTCAGAGGGTCAGTGCTGAGGGAGTGCAGCACTGTCAGGGGGTCAGTACTGAGGGAGTGCTGCACTGTCAGAGGGTCAGTGCTGAGGGAGTGCCACACTGTCAGAGGGTCAGTGCTGAGGGATTGCCGCACTGTCAGAGGGTCAGTGCTGAGGGAGTGCCGCACTGTTAGAGGGTCAGTACTGAGGGAGTGCCGCACTGTCAGAGGGTCAGTGCTGAGGGAGTGCCGCACTGTCAGAGGGTCAGTATTGAGGGAGTGCCGCACTGTCAGAGGGTCAGTGCTGAGGGAGTGCCGCACTGTCAGAGTGTCAGTACTGAGTGAGTGCCGCAATGTCAGAGGGTCAGTACTGAGGGAGTGCCGCACTGTCAGAGGGTCAGTGCTGAGGGAGTACCGCACTGTCAGAGGGTCAGTGCTGAGGGAGTGCCACACTGTCAGAGGGTCATTGCTGAGGGAGTGCCGCACTGTCAGAGGGTCAGTGCTGAGGGAGTACCGCACTGTCAGAGGGTCAGTGCTGAGGGAGTGCCGCACTGTCAGAGGGTCGGTGCTGAGGGAGTGCCGCACTGTCAGAGGGTCGGTGCTGAGGGAGTGCCGCACTGTCAGAGGGTCAATGCTGAGGGAGTGCCTCACTGTCAGAGAGTCAGTACTGAGTGAATGCCGCAATGTCAGAGGGTCAGTACTGAGGGAGTGCCACACTGTCAGAGGGTCATTGCTGAGGGAGTGCCGCACTGTCAGAGGGTCAGTGCTGAGGGAGTACCGCACTGTCAGAGGGTCAGTGCTGAGGGAGTGCCGCACTGTCAGAGGGTCAGTGCTGAGGGAGTACCGCACTGTCAGAGGGTCAGTGCTGAGGGAGTGCCACACTGTCAGAGGGTCTGTCCTGAGGGAGTGCCGCACTGTCAGAGGGTCAGTGCTGAGGGAGTGCCGCACTGTCAGAGGGTCAGTGCTGAGGGAGTGCCACACTGTCAGAGAGTCACTGCTGAGGGAGTGCCGCACTGTCAGAGGGTCAGTGCTGAGGGAGTGCCGCACTGTCAGAGGTCAGTACTGAGGGAGTGCCGCACTGTCAGAGGGTCAGTGCTGAGGGAGTGCCGCACTGTCAGAGGGTCAGTACTGAGGGAGTGACGCACTGTCAGAGGGTCAGTGCTGAGGGAGTGCCGCACTGTCGGAGGGTCAGTGCTGAGGGAGTGCCGCACTGTCAGAGGGTCAGTGCTGAGGGAGTGCCGCACTGTCAGAGGGTCAGTGCTGGGGGCGTGCCACACTGTCAGAGGGTCAGTGCTGAGGGAGTGCCGCACTGTCAGAGGGTCAGTGCTGAGGGAGTGCCGCACTGTTAGGGGGTCAGTGCTGAGGGAGTGCCACACTGTCAGAGGGTCAGTGCTGAGGGAGTGCCGCACTGTCAGAGGGTCAGTGCTGAGGGAGTGCCGCACTGTCAGAGGGTCAGTGCTGAGGGAGTGCCCCACTGTCAGAGGGTCAGTACTGAGAGAGTGCCGCAGTGTTGGAGGGTCAGTGCTGAGGGAGTGCCACACTGTCAGAGGGTCAGTGCTGAGGGATTGCCGCACTGTCAGAGGGTCAGTGCTGAGGGAGTGCCGCACTGTCAGAGGGTCAGTGCTGGGGGCGTGCCACACTGTCAGAGGGTCAGTGCTGAGGGAGTGCCGCACTGTCAGAGGGTCAGTGCTGAGGGAGTGCCGCACTGTTAGGGGGTCAGTGTTGAGGGAGTGCCACACTGTCAGAGGGTCAGTGCTGAGGGAGTGCCGCACTGTCAGAGGGTCAGTGCTGAGGGAGTGCCGCACTGTCAGAGGGTCAGTACTGAGGGAGTGCCGCACTGTCAGAGGGTCAGTACTGAGGGAGTGCCGCACTGTCAGAGGGTCAGTGCTGAGGGAGTGCCGCACTGTCATAGGGACAGTGCTGAGGGAGTGCCGCACTGTCAGAGGGTCAGTGCTGAGGGAGTGCCTCACTGTCAGAGAGTCAGTACTGAGTGAGTGCCGCAATGTGAGGGGGTCAGTACTGAGGGAGTGCCACACTGTCAGAGGGTCAGTACTGAGGGAGTGCTGCACTGTCAGCGGGTCAGTACTGAGGGAGTGCACTGAGGGAGTGCTGCACTGTCAGCGGGTCAGTACTGAGGGAGTGCCGCACTGTCATAGGGACAGTGCTGAGGGAGTGCCGCACTGTCAGAGGGTCAGTGCTGAGGGAGTGCCTCACTGTCAGAGAGTCAGTACTGAGTGAGTGCCGCAATGTGAGGGGGTCAGTACTGAGGGAGTGCCACACTGTCAGAGGGTCAGTACTGAGGGAGTGCTGCACTGTCAGCGGGTCAGTACTGAGGGAGTGCACTGAGGGAGTGCTGCACTGTCAGCGGGTCAGTACTGAGGGAGTGCCGCACTGTCAGAGGGTCAGTACTGAGGGAGTGCTGCACTGTCAGAGGGTCAGTGTTGAGCGAGTGCCGTACTGTCAGAGGGTCAGTGCTGAGGGGGTGCGGCACTGTCAGAGGGTCATTATTGAGGGAGTGCCACACTGTCAGAGGGTCAGTGCTGAGGGAGTGTCGCACTGTCAGAGGGTCAGTGCTGAGAGAGTGCCGCACTGTCAGAGTGTCAGTGCTGAGGGAGTGCCGCACTGTCAGAGGGTCAGTGCTGAGGGAGTGCCGCACTGTCAGAGGGTCAGTGCTGAGGGAGTGCCGCACTGTCAGAGGGTCAGTGCTGAGGGAGTGCTGCACTGTCAGAGGGTCAGTGTTGTGGGAGTGCCATACTGTCAGAGGGTCATTACTGAGGGAGTGCCGCACTGTCAGAGGGTCAGTACTGAGGGAGTGCCGCACTGTCAGGGGGTCAGTGCTCAGGGACTGCCGCACTGTCAGAGGGTCCGTACTGAGGGAGTGCCACACTGTCAGAGGGTCAGTGCTGAGGGAGTGCAGCACTGTCAGAGGGTCAGTGCTGAGGGAGTGCTGCACTGTCAGAGGGTCAGTGCTGAGGGAGTGCCGCACTGTCAGAGGGTCAGTGCTGAGGGAGTGCAGCACTGTCAGAGGGTCAGTGCTGAGGGAGTGCTGCACTGTCAGGGGGCAGTACTGAGGGAATGCCGCACTGTCAGAGGGTCAATGCTGAGGGAGTGCCTCACTGTCAGAGGGTCAGTGCTGAGGGAGTGCCACACTGCCAGAGGGTCAGTGCTGAGGGAGTGCCGCATTGTCAGAGGGTCAGTGCTGAGGGAATGCTGCACTGTCAGAGGGTCAGTACTGAGGGAGTGCCACACTGTCAGAGGGTCAGTACTGAGGGAGTGCCGCACTGTCAGAGGGTCAGTGCTGAGGGAGTGCTGCACTGCCAGAGGGTCAGTGCTGAGGGAGTGCCACACTGTCAGAGGGTCAGTGCTGAGGGAGTGCCGCACTGTCAGAGGGTCAGTGCTGAGGGAGTGCCGCACTGCCAGAGGGTCAGTGCTGAGGGAGTGCCGCACTGTCAGAGGGTCAGTGCTGAGGGAGTGCAGCACTGCCAGAGGGTCAGTGCTGAGGGAGTGCCGCACTGTCAGAGGGTCAGTGCTGAGGGAATGCCCCACTGTCAGAGGGTCAGTGCTGAGGGAGTGCCGCACTGTCAGAGGGTCAGTGCTGAGGGAATGCCGCACTGTCAGTGAGTCAGTGCTGAGGGAGTGCCGCACTGTCAGAGGGTCAGTACTGAGGGAGTGCCGCACTGTCAGAGGGTCAGTGTTGAGCGAGTGCCGTACTGTCAGAGGGTCAGTGCTGAGGGGGTGCGGCACTGTCAGAGGGTCAGTATTGAGGGAGTGCCACACTGTCAGAGGGTCAGTGCTGAGGGAGTGTCGCACTGTCAGAGGGTCAGTGCTGAGGGAGTGCCGCACTGTCAGAGGGTCAGTGCTGAGGGAGTGCTGCACTGTCAGAGGGTCAGTGTTGAGGGAGTGCCGCACTGTCAGAGGGTCAGTGCTCAGGGAGTGCCGCACTGTCAGAGGGTCAGTGCTGAGGGAGTGTCGCACTGTCAGAGTGTCAGTGCTGAGGGAGTGCCGCACTGTCAGAGGGTCAGTGCTGAGGGAGTGCCGCACTGTCAGAGGGTCAATGCTGAGGGAGTGCCGCACTGTCAGAGGGTCAGTGCTGAGGGAGTGCCGCACTGTCAGAGGGTCAGTGCTGAGGGAGTGCCGCACTGTCAGAGGGTCAGTGCTGAGGGAGTGCAGCACTGTCAGAGGGTCAGTGCTGAGGGAGTGCTGCACTGTCAGGGGGTCAGTACTAAGGGAATGCCGCACTGTCAGAGGGTCAATGCTGAGGGAGTGCCTCACTGTCAGAGGGTCAGTGCTGAGGGAGTGCCACACTACCAGAGGGTCAGTGCTGAGGGAGTGCCGCATTGTCAGAGGGTCAGTGCTGAGGGAATGCTGCACTGTCAGAGGGTCAGTACTGAGGGAGTGCCACACTGTCAGAGGGTCAGTACTGAGGGAGTGCCGCACTGTCAGAGGGTCAGTGCTGAGGGAATGCTGCACTGTCAGTGGGTCAGTACTGAGGGAGTGCCGCACTGTCAGAGGTTCAGTACTGAGGGAGTTCCGCACTGTCAGAGGGTCAGTGCTGAGGGAGTGCTGCACAGCCAGAGGGTCAGTGCTGAGGGAGTGCCGCACTGTCAGAGGGTCAGTGCTGAGGGAGTGCCGCACTGTCATAGGGTCAGTGCTGAGGGAGTGCAGCACTGCCAGAGGGTCAGTGCTGAGGGAGTGCCGCACTGTCAGAGGGTCAGTGCTGAGGGAGTGCCTCACTGTCAGAGGGTCAGTGCTGAGGGAGTGCCGCACTGTCAGAGGGTCAGTGCTGAGGGAGTGCTGCACTGCCAGAGGGTCAGTGCTGAGGGAGTGCCGCACTGTCAGAGGGTCAGTGCTGAGGGATTGCCGCACTGTCAGAGGGTCAGTGCTGAGGGAGTGCAGCACTGCCAGAGGGTCAGTGCTGAGGGAGTGCCGCACTGTCAGAGGGTCAGTGCTGAGGGAGTGCAGCACTACCAGAGGGTCAGTGCTGAGGGAGTGCCGCACTGTCAGAAGGTCAGTGCTGAGGGAGTGCCGCACTGTCAGAGGGTCAGTGCTGAGGGGGTGCCGCACTGTCAGAGGGTCAGTGCTGAGGGAGTGCCGCACTGTCAGAGGGTCAGTGCTGAGGGTGTGCCACACTGTCAGAGAGTCACTGCTGAGGGAGTGCCGCACTGTCAGAGGGTCAGTGTGAGGGAGTGCCGCACTGTCAGAGGGTCAGTACTGAGGGAGTGCCGCACTGGCAGAGGGTCAGTGCTGAGGGAGTGCCGCACTGTCACAGGGTCATTGCTGAGGGAGTGCCGCACTGTCAGAGGGTCAGTACTGAGGGAGTGACGCACTGTCATAGGGACAGTGCTGAGGGAGTGCCGCACTGTCAGAGGGTCAGTGCTGAGGGAGTGCCTCACTGTCAGAGAGTCAGTACTGAGTGAGTGCCGCGATGTGAGGGGGTCAGTACTGAGGGAGTGCCACACTGTCAGAGGGTCAGTACTGAGGGAGTGCTGCACTGTCAGCGGGTCAGTGCTGTGGGATTGCCGCACTGTCAGAGGGTCAGTACTGAGGGAGTGCTGCACTGTCAGAGGGTCAGTGTTGAGCGAGTGCCGTACTGTCAGAGGGTCAGTGCTGAGGGGGTGCGGCACTGTCAGAGGGTCATTATTGAGGGAGTGCCACACTGTCAGAGGGTCAGTGCTGAGGGAGTGTCGCACTGTCAGAGGGTCAGTGCTGAGAGAGTGCCGCACTGTCAGAGTGTCAGTGCTGAGGGAGTGCCGCACTGTCAGAGGGTCAGTGCTGAGGGAGTGCCGCACTGTCAGAGGGTCAGTGCTGAGGGAGTGCCGCACTGTCAGAGGGTCAGTGCTGAGGGAGTGCTGCACTGTCAGAGGGTCAGTGTTGAGGGAGTGCCATACTGTCAGAGGGTCATTACTGAGGGAGTGCCGCACTGTCAGAGGGTCAGTACTGAGGGAGTGCCGCACTGTCAGGGGGTCAGTGCTCAGGGACTGCCGCACTGTCAGAGGGTCCGTACTGAGGGAGTGCCACACTGTCAGAGGGTCAGTGCTGAGGGAGTGCAGCACTGTCAGAGGGTCAGTGCTGAGGGAGTGCTGCACTGTCAGAGGGTCAGTGCTGAGGGAGTGCCGCACTGTCAGAGGGTCAGTGCTGAGGGAGTGCAGCACTGTCAGAGGGTCAGTGCTGAGGGAGTGCCTCACTGTCAGGGGGGCAGTACTGATGGAATGCCGCACTGTCAGAGGGTCAATGCTGAGGGAGTGCCTCACTGTCAGAGGGTCAGTGCTGAGGGAGTGCCACACTGCCAGAGGGTCAGTGCTGAGGGAGTGCCGCATTGTCAGAGGGTCAGTGCTGAGGGAATGCTGCACTGTCAGAGGGTCAGTACTGAGGGAGTGCCACACTGTCAGAGGGTCAGTACTGAGGGAGTGCCGCACTGTCAGAGGGTCAGTGCTGAGGGAGTGCTGCACTGCCAGAGGGTCAGTGCTGAGGGAGTGCCACACTGTCAGAGGGTCAGTGCTGAGGGAGTGCCGCACTGTCAGAGGGTCAGTGCTGAGGGAGTGCCGCACTGCCAGAGGGTCAGTGCTGAGGGAGTGCCGCACTGTCAGAGGGTCAGTGCTGAGGGAGTGCAGCACTGCCAGAGGGTCAGTGCTGAGGGAGTGCCGCACTGTCAGAGGGTCAGTGCTGAGGGAATGCCCCACTGTCAGAGGGTCAGTGCTGAGGG
Source organism: Prionace glauca (assembly GCA_037974335.1). Taxonomy (NCBI): domain Eukaryota; kingdom Metazoa; phylum Chordata; class Chondrichthyes; order Carcharhiniformes; family Carcharhinidae; genus Prionace; species Prionace glauca. The sequence goes on from CM075723.1 coordinate 156,902,187, forward strand.
AGTGCCGCACTGTCAGAGGGTCAGTGCTGAGGGAATGCCGCACTGTCAGTGAGTCAGTGCTGAGGGAGTGCCGCACTGTCAGAGGGTCAGTACTGAGGGAGTGCCGCACTGTCAGAGGGTCAGTGTTGAGCGAGTGCCGTACTGTCAGAGGGTCAGTGCTGAGGGGGTGCGGCACTGTCAGAGGGTCAGTATTGAGGGAGTGCCACACTGTCAGAGGGTCAGTGCTGAGGGAGTGTCGCACTGTCAGAGGGTCAGTGCTGAGGGAGTGCCGCACTGTCAGAGGGTCAGTGCTGAGGGAGTGCTGCACTGTCAGAGGGTCAGTGTTGAGGGAGTGCCGCACTGTCAGAGGGTCAGTGCTCAGGGAGTGCCGCACTGTCAGAGGGTCAGTGCTGAGGGAGTGTCGCACTGTCAGAGTGTCAGTGCTGAGGGAGTGCCGCACTGTCAGAGGGTCAGTGCTGAGGGAGTGCCGCACTGTCAGAGGGTCAGTGCTGAGGGAGTGCCGCACTGTCAGAGGATCAGTGCTGAGGGAGTGCTGCACTGTCAGAGGGTCAGTGTTGAGGGAGTGCCATACTGTCAGAGGGTCATTACTGAGGGAGTGCCGCACTGTCAGAGGGTCAGTACTGAGGGAGTGCCGCACTGTCAGAGGGTCAGTGCTCAGGGAGTGCCGCACTGTCAGAGGGTCAGTGCTGAGGGAGTGCCGCACTGTCAGAGGGTCAGTACTGAGGGAGTGCCGCACTGTCAGAGGGTCAGTACTGAGGGAGTACCGCACTGTCAGAGGGTCAGTGCTCAGGGAGTGCCGCACTGTCAGAGGGTCAGTGCTGAGGGAGTGCTGCACTGTCAGAGGGTCAGTGCTGAGGGAGTGCCGCAATGCCAGGGGGTCAGTACTGAGGGAATGCCACACTGTCAGAGGGTCAGTGCTGAGGGAGTGCCGCACTGTCAGAGGGTCAGTGCTGAGGGAGTGCCGCACTGTCAGAGGTTCAGTACGGAGGGAGTGCCACACTGTCAGAGGGTCAGTGCTGAGGGAGTGCCGCACAGTCAGAGGGTCAGTGCTGAGGGAGTGCCACACTGTCAGAGGGTCAGTGCTGAGGGAGTGCCGCACTGTCAGAAGGTCAGTACTGAGGGAGTGCCGCACTGTCAGAAGGTCAGTGCTGAGGGAGTGCCGCACTGTCAGTGGGACAGTACTGAGGGAGTGCCACACTGTCAGAAGGTCAGTACTGAGGGGTGCCGCACTGTCAGGGGGTCAGTGCTGAGGGAGTGCCGCACTGTCAGAGGGTCAGTGCTGAGGGAGTGCCGCACTGTCAGAGGGTCAGTGCTGAGAGAGTGCTGCACTGTCAGGGGGTCAGTACTGAGGGAATGCCGCACTGTCAGAGGGTCAGTGCTGAGGGAGTGCCGCACTGTCAGTGAGTCAGTACTGAGGGAGTGCCGCACTGTCAGAGGGTCAGTGCTGAGGGAGTGCCGCATAGTCAGAGGGTCAGTGCTGAGGGATTGCCGCACTGTCAGAGGGTCAGTGCTGAGGGAGTGCCGTACTGTCAGTGGGTCAGTACTGAGAGAGTGCCGCACTGTCAGAGGGTCAGTGCTGAGGGAGTGCCGCACTGTCAGAGGGTCAGTGCTGAGGGAGTGCCACACTGTCAGAGGGTCAGTGCTGAGGGAGTGCCGCACAGTCAGAGGGTCAGTGCTGAGGGAGTGCCGCACTGTCAGAGGGTCAGTGCTGAGGGAGTGCCACACTGTCAGAGGGTCAGTGCTGAGGGAGTGCCGCACTGTCAGAGGGTCAGTACTGAGGCAGTGCCGCACTGTCAGAGGGTCAGTGCTGAGGGAGTGCCGCACTGTTGGAGGGTCAGTGCTGAGTGAGTGCCGCACTGTCAGAGGGTCAGTACTGAGGCAGTGCCGCACTGTCAGAGGGTCAGTGCTGAGGGAGTGCCACACTGTCAGAGGGTCAGTGCTGGGGGAGTGCCGCACTGTCAGAGGGTCAGTGCTGAGGGAGTGCCGCACTGTTGGAGGGTCAGTGCTGAGGGAGTGCCACACTGTCAGAGGGTCAGTGCTGGGGGAGTGCCGCACTGTCAGAGGGTCAGTGCTGAGGGAGTGCCGCACTGTCAGAGGGTCAGTGCTGAGGGAGTGCCACACTGTCAGAGGGTCAGTGCTGAGGGAGTGCCGCACTGTCAGAGGGTCAGTGCTGAGGGAGTGCCGCACTGTCAGAGGGTCAGTGCTGAGGGAGTGCCGCACTGTCAGAGGGTCAGTGCTGAGGGAGTGCCGCACTGTCAGAGGGTCAGTGCTGGGGGAGTGCCGCACTGTGAGAGGTTCCGTACTGAGGGAGTGCCGCACTGTCAGAGGGTCAGTGCTGAGGGAGTGCCACACTGTCAGAGGGTCAGTGCTGAGGGAGTGCCGCACTGTCAGAGGGTCAGTGCTGAGAGAGTGCCGCACTGTCAGAGGGTCAGTGCTGAGGGAGTGCAGCACTGTCAGGGGGTCAGTACTGAGGGAGTGCTGCACTGTCAGAGGGTCAGTGCTGAGGGAGTGCCACACTGCGAGAGGTTCCGTACTGAGGGAGTGCCGCACTGTCAGAGGGTCAGTGCTGAGGGAGTGCCACACTGTCAGAGGGTCAGTGCTGAGGGAGTGCCGCACTGTCAGAGGGTCAGTGCTGAGGGAGTGCCGCACTGTCAGAGGGTCAGTGCTGAGGGAGTGCAGCACTGTCAGGGGGTCAGTACTGAGGGAGTGCTGCACTGTCAGAGGGTCAGTGCTGAGGGAGTGCCGCACTGTCAGAGGGTCAGTGCTGAGGGAGTGCCGCACTGTCAGAGGGTCAGTACTGAGGGAGTGCCGCACTGTCAGAGGGTCAGTGCTGAGGGAGTGCAGCACTGTCAGGGGGTCAGTACTGAGGGAGTGCTGCACTGTCAGAGGGTCAGTGCTGAGGGAGTGCCACACTGTCAGAGGGTCAGTGCTGAGGGATTGCCGCACTGTCAGAGGGTCAGTGCTGAGGGAGTGCCGCACTGTTAGAGGGTCAGTACTGAGGGAGTGCCGCACTGTCAGAGGGTCAGTGCTGAGGGAGTGCCGCACTGTCAGAGGGTCAGTATTGAGGGAGTGCCGCACTGTCAGAGGGTCAGTGCTGAGGGAGTGCCGCACTGTCAGAGTGTCAGTACTGAGTGAGTGCCGCAATGTCAGAGGGTCAGTACTGAGGGAGTGCCGCACTGTCAGAGGGTCAGTGCTGAGGGAGTACCGCACTGTCAGAGGGTCAGTGCTGAGGGAGTGCCACACTGTCAGAGGGTCATTGCTGAGGGAGTGCCGCACTGTCAGAGGGTCAGTGCTGAGGGAGTACCGCACTGTCAGAGGGTCAGTGCTGAGGGAGTGCCGCACTGTCAGAGGGTCGGTGCTGAGGGAGTGCCGCACTGTCAGAGGGTCGGTGCTGAGGGAGTGCCGCACTGTCAGAGGGTCAATGCTGAGGGAGTGCCTCACTGTCAGAGAGTCAGTACTGAGTGAATGCCGCAATGTCAGAGGGTCAGTACTGAGGGAGTGCCACACTGTCAGAGGGTCATTGCTGAGGGAGTGCCGCACTGTCAGAGGGTCAGTGCTGAGGGAGTACCGCACTGTCAGAGGGTCAGTGCTGAGGGAGTGCCGCACTGTCAGAGGGTCAGTGCTGAGGGAGTACCGCACTGTCAGAGGGTCAGTGCTGAGGGAGTGCCACACTGTCAGAGGGTCTGTCCTGAGGGAGTGCCGCACTGTCAGAGGGTCAGTGCTGAGGGAGTGCCGCACTGTCAGAGGGTCAGTGCTGAGGGAGTGCCACACTGTCAGAGAGTCACTGCTGAGGGAGTGCCGCACTGTCAGAGGGTCAGTGCTGAGGGAGTGCCGCACTGTCAGAGGTCAGTACTGAGGGAGTGCCGCACTGGCAGAGGGTCAGTGCTGAGGGAGTGCCGCACTGTCAGAGGGTCATTGCTGAGGGAGTGCCGCACTGTCAGAGGGTCAGTACTGAGGGAGTGACGCACTGTCAGAGGGTCAGTGCTGAGGGAGTGCCGCACTGTCGGAGGGTCAGTGCTGAGGGAGTGCCGCACTGTCAGAGGGTCAGTGCTGAGGGAGTGCCGCACTGTCAGAGGGTCAGTGCTGGGGGCGTGCCACACTGTCAGAGGGTCAGTGCTGAGGGAGTGCCGCACTGTCAGAGGGTCAGTGCTGAGGGAGTACCGCACTGTTAGGGGGTCAGTGCTGAGGGAGTGCCACACTGTCAGAGGGTCAGTGCTGAGGGAGTGCCGCACTGTCAGAGGGTCAGTGCTGAGGGAGTGCCGCACTGTCAGAGGGTCAGTGCTGAGGGAGTGCCCCACTGTCAGAGGGTCAGTACTGAGAGAGTGCCGCAGTGTTGGAGGGTCAGTGCTGAGGGAGTGCCACACTGTCAGAGGGTCAGTGCTGAGGGATTGCCGCACTGTCAGAGGGTCAGTGCTGAGGGAGTGCCGCACTGTCAGAGGGTCAGTGCTGGGGGCGTGCCACACTGTCAGAGGGTCAGTGCTGAGGGAGTGCCGCACTGTCAGAGGGTCAGTGCTGAGGGAGTGCCGCACTGTTAGGGGGTCAGTGCTGAGGGAGTGCCACACTGTCAGAGGGTCAGTGCTGAGGGAGTGCCGCACTGTCAGAGGGTCAGTGCTGAGGGAGTGCCGCACTGTCAGAGGGTCAGTACTGAGGGAGTGCCGCACTGTCAGAGGGTCAGTACTGAGGGAGTGCCGCACTGTCAGAGGGTCAGTGCTGAGGGAGTGCCGCACTGTCATAGGGACAGTGCTGAGGGAGTGCCGCACTGTCAGAGGGTCAGTGCTGAGGGAGTGCCGCGCTGTCAGAGTGTCAGTACTGAGGGAATGCCGCACTGTCAGAGGGTCAGTGCTGAGGGAGTGCCTCACTGTCAGAGAGTCAGTACTGAGTGAGTGCCGCAATGTGAGGGGGTCAGTACTGAGGGAGTGCCACACTGTCAGAGGGTCAGTACTGAGGGAGTGCTGCACTGTCAGCGGGTCAGTACTGAGGGAGTGCACTGAGGGAGTGCTGCACTGTCAGCGGGTCAGTACTGAGGGAGTGCCGCACTGTCATAGGGACAGTGCTGAGGGAGTGCCGCACTGTCAGAGGGTCAGTGCTGAGGGAGTGCCTCACTGTCAGAGAGTCAGTACTGAGTGAGTGCCGCAATGTGAGGGGGTCAGTACTGAGGGAGTGCCACACTGTCAGAGGGTCAGTACTGAGGGAGTGCTGCACTGTCAGCGGGTCAGTACTGAGGGAGTGCACTGAGGGAGTGCTGCACTGTCAGCGGGTCAGTACTGAGGGAGTGCCGCACTGTCAGAGGGTCAGTACTGAGGGAGTGCTGCACTGTCAGAGGGTCAGTGTTGAGCGAGTGCCGTACTGTCAGAGGGTCAGTGCTGAGGGGGTGCGGCACTGTCAGAGGGTCAGTATTGAGGGAGTGCCACACTGTCAGAGGGTCAGTGCTGAGGGAGTGTCGCACTGTCAGAGGGTCAGTGCTGAGGGAGTGCGGCACTGTCAGAGTGTCAGTGCTGAGGGAGTGCCGCACTGTCAGAGGGTCAGTGCTGAGGGAGTGCCGCACTGTCAGAGGGTCAGTGCTGAGGGAGTGCTGCACTGTCAGAGGGTCAGTGTTGAGGGAGTGCCATACTGTCAGAGGGTCATTACTGAGGGAGTGCCGCACTGTCAGAGGGTCAGTACTGAGGGAGTGCCGCACTGTCAGAGGGTCAGTACTGAGGGAGTGCCGCACTGTCAGAGGATCAGTACTGAGGGAGTGCCGCACTGTCAGAGGGTCAGTACTGAGGGAGTGCCGCACTGTAAGAGGGTCAGTGCTCAGGGAGTGCCGCACTGTCAGAGGGTCAGTGCTGAGGGAGTGCTGCACTGTCAGAGGGTCAGTGCTGAGGGAGTGCAGCATTGTCAGAGGGTCAGTGCTGAGGGAGTGCCGCACTGTCAGAGGGTCCGTACTGAGGGAGTGCCGCACTGTCAGAAGGTCAGTACTGAGGGAGTGCCGCACTGTCAGAGGGTCCGTACTGAGGGAGTGCCACACTGTCAGAGGGTCAGTGCTGAGGGAGTGCAGCATTGTCAGAGGGTCAGTGCTGAGGGAGTGCTGCACTGTCAGAGGGACAGTACTGAGTGAGTGCCGCAATGCCAGGGGGTCAGTACTGAGGGAGTGCCACACTGCCAGAGGGTCAGTACTGAGGGAGTGCCACACTGTCAGAGGGTCAGTGCTGAGGGAGTGCCGCATTGTCAGAGGGTCAGTACTGAGGGAATGCTGCACTGTCAGTGGGTCAGTACTGAGGGAGTGCCGCACTGTCAGAGGGTCAGTACTGAGGGAGTGCCGCACAGTAAGAGGGTCAGTGCTCAGGGAGTGCCGCACTGTCAGAGGGTCAGTGCTGAGGGAGTGCTGCATTGTCAGAGGGTCAGTACTGAGGGAGTGCCGCACTGTCAGTGGGTCAGTACTGAGGGAGTGCCGCACTGTCAGAGATTCAGTACTGAGGGAGTGCCACACTGTCAGAGGGTCAGTGCTGAGGGAGTGCCGCACAGTCAGAGGGTCAGTGCTGAGGGAGTGCCGCACTGTCAGAGGGTCAGTGCTGAGGTAGTGCCACACTGTCAGAGGGTCAGTGCTGAGGGATTGCCGCACTGTCAGAGGGTCAGTGCTGAGGTAGTGCCACACTGTCAGAGGGTCAGTGCTGAGGTAGTGCCACACTGTCAGAGGGTGAGTGCTGAGGGAGTGCCGCACTGTCAGAGGGTCAGTGCTGAGGGAGTGCCGCACTGTCAGAGGGTCAGTGCTGTGGGAGTGCCGCACTGTCAGAGGGTCAGTGCTGAGGGAGTGCCGCACTGTCAGAGGGTCAGTGCTGAGGTAGTGCCACACTGTCAGAGGGTGAGTGCTGAGGGAGTGCCGCACTGTCAGAGGGTCAGTGCTGAGGGAGTGCCGCACTGTCAGAGGGTCAGTGCTGAGCGATTGCCGCACTGTCAGAGGGTCAGTGCTGAGGGAGTGCCACACTGTCAGAGAGTCACTGCTGAGGGAGTGCCGCACTGTCAGAGCGTCAGTGCTGAGGGAGTGCCGCACTGTCAGAGGGTCAGTACTGAGGGAGTGCCGCACTGGCAGAGGGTCAGTACTGAGGGAGTGCCGCACTGTCAGAGGTTCATTGCTGAGGGAGTGCCGCACTGTCAGAGGGTCAGTACTGAGGGAGTGACGCACTGTCAGAGGGTCAGTGCTGAGGGAGTGCCGCAGTGTCGGAGGGTCAGTGCTGAGGGAGTGCCGCACTGTCAGAGGGTCAGTACTGAGGGAGTGCCCCACTGTCAGAGGGTCAGTACTGAGAGAGTGCCGCAGTGTTGGAGGGTCAGTGCTGAGGGAGTGCCAAACTGTCAGAGGGTCAGTGCTGAGGGATTGCCGCACTGTCAGAGGGTCAGTGCTGAGGGATTGCCGCACTGTCAGAGGGTCAGTGCTGAGGGAGTGCCGCACTGTCAGAGGGTCAGTGCTGAGGGCGTGCCACACTGTCAGAGGGTCAGTGCTGAGGGAGTGCCGCACTGTCAGAGGGTCAGTGCTGAGGGAGTGCCGCACTGTCAGAAGGTCTGTCCTGAGGGAGTGCCTCACTGTCAGAGAATCTGTACTGAGGGAGTGCCGCACTGTTAGGGGGTCAGTGCTGAGGGAGTGCCACACTGTCAGAGGGTCAGTGCTGAGGGAGTGCCGCACTGTCAGAGGGTCAGTGCTGAGGGAGTGCCGCACTGTCAGAGGGTCAGTACTGAGGGAGTGCCGCACTGTCAGAGGGTCAGTACTGAGGGAGTGACGCACTGTCAGAGGGTCAGTACTGAGGAAGTGCCGCACTGTCAGAGGGTCAGTGCTGAGGGAGTGCCGCACTGTCATAGGGACAGTGCTGAGGGAGTGCCGCACTGTCAGAGGGTCAGTGCTGAGGGAGTGCCTCACTGTCAGAGAGTCAGTACTGAGTGAGTGCCGCAATGTGAGGGGGTCAGTACTGAGGGAGTGCCACACTGTCAGAGGGTCAGTGCTGAGGGAGTGCTGCACTGTCAGCGGGTCAGTGCGGTGGGAGTGCCGCACTGTCAGAGGGTCAGTACTGAGGGAGTGCTGCACTGTCAGAGGGTCAGTGTTGAGCGAGTGCCGTACTGTCAGAGGGTCAGTGCTGAGGGGGTGCGGCACTGTCAGAGGGTCAGTATTGAGGGAGTGCCACACTGTCAGAGGGTCAGTGCTGAGGGAGTGTCGCACTGTCAGAGGGTCAGTGCTGAGGGAGTGCCGTACTGTCAGAGTGTCAGTGCTGAGGGAGTGCCGCACTGTCAGAGGGTCAGTGCTGAGGGAGTGCCGCACTGTCAGAGGGTCAGTGTTGAGGGAGTGCCATACTGTCAGAGGGTCATTACTGAGGGAGTGCCGCACTGTCAGAGGGTCAGTACTGAGGGAGTGCCGCACTGTCAGAGGGTCAGTACTGAGGGAGTACCGCACTGTCAGAGGGTCAGTGCTCAGGGAGTGCTGCACTGTCAGAGGGTCAGTGCTGAGGGAGTGCCGCACTGTCAGAAGGTTAGTAGTGAGGGGTGCCGCACTGTCAGAGGGTCCGTACTGAGGGAGTGCCACACTGTCAGAGGGTCAGTGCTGAGGGAGTGCAGCACTGTCAGAGGGTCAGTGCTGAGGGAGTGCTGCACTGTCAGGGGGTCAGTACTGAGGGAATGCCGCACTGTCAGAGGGTCAATGCTGAGGGAGTGCCTCACTGTCAGAGAGTCAGTACTGAGTGAGTGCCGCAATGCCAGGGGGTCAGTACTGAGGGAGTGCCACACTGCCAGAGGGTCAGTGCTGAGGCAGTGCTGCACTGTCAGAGGGTCAGTGCTGAGGGAATGCTGCACTGTCAGAGGGTCAGTACTGAGGGAGTGCCACACTGTCAGAGGGTCAGTGCTGAGGGAGTGCCGCATTGTCAGAGGGTCAGTACTGATGGAATGCTGCACTGTCAGTGGGTCAGTGCTGAGTGAGTGCCGCACTGTCAGAGGTTCAGTACTGAGGGAGTGCCGCACAGTCAGAGGGTCAGTGCTGAGGGAGTGCCGCACTGTCAGAGGGTCAGTGCTGAGGGAGTGCCACACTGTCAGAGAGTCAGTGCTGAGGGAGTGCCGCACTGTCAGAGGGTCAGTACTGAGGGAGTGCCACACTGTCAGAGGGTCAGTACTGAGGGAGTGCCGCACTGTCAGAGGGTCAGTACTGAGGGAGTGCCGCACTGTCTGAGGGTCAGTGCTCAGGGAGTGCCGCACTGTCAGAGGGTCAGTGCTGAGGGAGTGCAGCACTGTCAGAGGGTCAGTGCTGAGGGAGTGCTGCACTGTCAGGGGGTCAGTACTGAGGGAATGCCGCACTGTCAGAGGGTCAATGCTGAGGGAGTGCCTCACTGTCAGAGAGTCAGTACTGAGTGAGTGCCGCAATGCCAGGGGATCAGTACTGAGGGAGTGCCACACTGTCAGAGGGTCAGTGCTGAGGGAGTGCTGCACTGTCAGAGGGTCAGTGTTAAGGGAGTGCCACACTGTCAGAGGGTCAGTGCTGAGGGAGTGCCGCATTGTCAGAGGGTCAGTACTGAGGGAATGCTGCACTGTCAGTGGGTCAGTACTGAGGGAGTGCCACACTGTCAGAGTGTCAGTGCTGAGGGAGTGCCGCACAGTCAGAGGGTCAGTGCTGAGGGAGTGCCGCACTGTCAGAGGGTCAGTGCTGAGGGAGTGCTACACTGTCAGAGGGTCAGTGCTGAGGCAGTGCCGCACTGTCAGAGGGTCAGTACTGAGGGAGTGTCGCACTGGCACAGGGTCAGTGCTGAGGGAGTGCCGCACTGTCAGTGGGTCAGTACTGAGGCAGTGCCGCACTGTCAGAGGGTCAGTGCTGAGGGAGTGCCGCACTGTCGGAGGGTCAGTGCTGAGGGAGTGCCGCACTGTCAGAGGGTCAGTACTGAGGGAGTGCCCCACTGTCAGTGGGTCAGTACTGAGAGAGTGCCGCACTGTTGGAGGGTCAGTGCTGAGGGAGTGCCACACTGTCAGAGGGTCAGTGCTGAGGGAGTGCCGCACTGTCAGAGGGTCAGTGCTGAGGGAGTGCCGCACTGTCAGAGGGTCAGTGCTGATTGAGTGCCGCACTGTCAGAGGGTCAGTATTGAGGGAGTGCCGCACTGTCAGAGGGTCAGTACTGAGGGAGTGCCGCACTGTCAGAGGGTCAATGCTGAGGGAGTGCCACACTGTCAGAGGGTCAGTGCTGAGGGAGTGCTGCACTGTCAGAGGGTCAGTGCTGAGGGAGTGTTGCACTGTCAGAGGGTCAGTACTGAGGGAGTGCCACACTGTCAGTGGGTCAGTGCTGAGGGAGTGCCGCATTGTCACTGGGTCAGTACTGAGGGAATGCTGCACTGTCAGTGGGTCAGTACTGAGGGAGTGCCGCACTGTCAGAGGGTCAGTGCTGAGGGAGTGCCGCATTGTCAGAGGGTCAGTACTGAGGGAATGCTGCACTGTCAGTGGGTCAGTACTGAGGGAGTGCCGCACAGTCAGAGGGTCAGTGCTGAGGGAGTGCCGCACTGTCAGAGGGTCAGTGCTGAGGGAGTGCCACACTGTCAGAGAGTCACTGCTGAGGGAGTGCCGCACTGTCAGAGGGTCAGTGCTGAGGGATAGCCGCACTGTCAGAGGGTCAGTACTGAGGGCGTGCCGCACTGGCAGAGGGTCAGTGCTGAGGGAGTGCCGCACTGTCAGAGGGTCATTGCTGAGGGAGTGCCGCACTGTCAAAGGGTCAGTGCTGAGGGCGTGCCACACTGTCAGAGGGTCAGTGCTGAGGGAGTGCCGCACTGTCAGAGGGTCAGTACTGAGGGAGTGCCGCACTGTCAGAGGGTCAGTGCTGAGGGAGTGCCACACTGTCAGAGGGTCAGTGCTGAGGGAGTGCCGCATTGTCAGAGGGTCAGTACTGAGGGAGTGCCCCACTGTCAGAGGGTCAGTGCTGAGGGAGTGCCACACTGTCAGAGAGTCACTGCTGAGGGAGTGCCGCACTGTCAGAGGGTCAGTGCTGAGGGAGTGCCGCACTGTCAGAGGGTCAGTACTGAGGGAGTGCCGCACTGGCAGAGGGTCAGTGCTGAGGGAGTGCCGCACTGTCAGAGGGTCATTGCTGAGGGAGTGCCGCACTGTCAGAGGGTCAGTACTGAGGGAGTGACGCACTGTCAGAGGGTCAGTGCTGAGGGAGTGCCGCACTGTCGGAGGGTCAGTGCTGAGGGAGTGCCGCACTGTCAGAGGGTCAGTACTGAGAGAGTGCCGCAGTGTTGGAGGGTCAGTGCTGAGGGCGTGCCACACTGTCAGAGGGTCAGTGCTGAGGGAGTACCACACTGTCAGAGGGTCAGTGCTGAGGGAGTGCCACACTGTCAGAGGGTCTGTACTGAGGGAGTGCCGCACTGGCAGAGGGTCAGTGCTGAGGGAGTGCCTCACTGTCAGAGAATCAGTACAGAGGGAGTGCCGCACTGTTAGGGGGTCAGTGCTGAGGGAATGCCACACTGTCAGAGGGTCAGTGCTGAGGGAGTGCCGCACTGTCAGAGGGTCAGTGCTGAGGGAGTGCCACACTGTCTGAGAGTCACTGCTGAGGGAGTGCCGCACTGTCAGAGGGTTAGTGCTGAGGGAGTGCCGCACTGTCAGAGGGTCAGTACTGAGGGAGTGCCGCACTGGCAGAGGGTCAGTGCTGAGGGAGTGCCGCACTGTCAGAGGGTCATTGCTGAGGGAGTGCCGCACTGTCAGAGGGTCAGTACTGAGGGAGTGACGCACTGTCAGAGGGTCAGTGCTGAGGGAGTGCCGCACTGTCGGAGGGTCAGTTCTGAGGGAGTGCCGCACTGTCAGAGGGTCAGTACTGAGGGAGTGCCCCACTGTCAGAGGGTCAGTACTGAGAGAGTGCCGCAGTGTTGGAGGGTCAGTGCTGAGGGAGTGCCACACTGTCAGAGGGTCAGTGCTGAGGGATTGCCGCACTGTCAGAGGGTCAGTGCTGAGGGAGTGCCGCACTGTCAGAGGGTCAGTGCTGAGGGAGTGCCGCACTGTCAGAGGGTCTGTCCTGAGGGAGTGCCTCACTGTCAGAGTATCAGTACTGAGGGAGTGCCGCACTGTTAGGGGGTCAGTGCTGAGGGAGTGCCACACTGTCAGAGGGTCAGTGCTCAGGGAGTGCCGCACTGTCAGAGGGTCAGTGCTGAGGGAGTGCCGCACTGTCAGAGGGTCAGTACTGAGGGAGTGCCGCACGGTCAGGCGGTCAGTACTGAGGGAGTGACGCACTGTCAGAGGGTCAGTACTGAGGGAGTGCTGCACTGTCAGAGGGTCAGTGCTGAGGGAGTGCCGCACTGTCATAGGGACAGTGCTGAGGGAGTGCCGCACTGTCAGAGGGTCAGTGCTGAGGGAGTGCCTCACTGTCAGAGAGTCAGTACTGAGTGAGTGCCGCAATGTGAGGGGGTCAGTACTGAGGGAGTGCTGCACTGTCAGCGGGTCAGTGCTGTGGGAGTGCCGCACTGTCAGAGGGTCAGTACTGAGGGAATGCTGCACTGTCAGAGGGTCAGTGTTGAGCGAGTGCCGTACTGTCAGAGGGTCAGTGCTGAGGGGGTGCGGCACTGTCAGAGGGTCAGTATTGAGGGAGTGCCACACTGTCAGAGGGTCAGTGCTGAGGGAGCGCCGCACTGTCAGAGGGTCAGTGCTGAGGGAGTGCCGCAGTGTCAGAGGGTCTGTGCTGAGGGAGTGCCGCACTGTCAGCGTGTCAGTACTGAGGGAGTGCCGCACTGTCAGAGGGTCAGTGCTGAGGGAGTGCCGCACTTTCAGAAGGTCAGTACTGAGGGAGTGCCGCGCTGTCAGAGTGTCAGTGCTGAGGGAGTGCCGCACTGTCAGAGGGTCAGTGCTGAGGGAGTGCCGCACTGTCAGAGGGTCAGTGCTGAGGGAGTGCTGCACTGTCAGAGGGTCAGTGCTGAGGGAGTGCCGCACTGTCAGAGGGTCCGTACTAAGGGAGTGCCACACTGTCAGAGGGTCAGTGCTGAGGGAGTGCAGCACTGTCAGAGGGGTCAGTGCTGAGGGACTGCTGCACTGTCAGGGGGTCAGTACTGAGGGAATGCCGCACTGTCAGAGGGTCAATGCTGAGGGAGTGCCTCACTGTCAGAGAGTCAGTACTGAGTGAGTGCCGCAATGCCAGGGGGTCAGTACTGAGGGAGTGCCACACTGTCAGAGGGTCAGTGCTGAGGGAGTGCTGCACTGTCAGAGGGTCAGTGCTGAGGGAGTGCCACACTGTCAGAGGGTCAGTGCTGAGGGAGTGCCGCATTGTCAGAGGGTCAGTACTGAGGGAATGCTGCACTGTCAGTGGGTCAGTACTGAGGGAGTGCCGCACTGTCAGAGGTTCAGTACTGAGGGAGTGCCACACTGTCAGAGGGTCAGTGCTGAGGGAGTGCCGCACAGTCAGAGGGTCAGTGCTGAGGGAGTGCCGCACTGTCAGAGGGTCAGTGCTGAGGGAGTGCTACACTGTCAGAGGGTCAGTGCTGAGGCAGTGCCGCACTGTCAGAGGGTCAGTACTGAGGGAGTGTCGCACTGGCACAGGGTCAGTGCTGAGGGAGTGCCGCACTGTCAGAGGGTCAGTACTGAGGCAGTGCCGCACTGTCAGAGGGTCAGTGCTGAGGGAGTGCCGCACTGTCGGAGGGTCAGTGCTGAGGGAGTGCCGCACTGTCAGAGGGTCAGTACTGAGGGAGTGCCCCACTGTCAGTGGGTCAGTACTGAGAGAGTGCCGCACTGTTGGAGGGTCAGTGCTGAGGGAGTGCCACACTGTCAGAGGGTCAGTGCTGGGGGAGTGCCGCACTGTCAGAGGGTCAGTGCTGAGGGAGTGCCGCACTGTCAGAGGGTCAGTGCTGAGGGAGTGCCACACTGTCAGAGGGTCAGTGCTGAGGGAGTGCCGCACTGTCAGAGGGTCAGTGCTGATTGAGTGCCGCACTGTCAGAGGGTCAGTATTGAGGGAGTGCCGCACTGTCAGAGGGTCAGTACTGAGGGAGTGCCGCACTGTCAGAGGGTCAGTGCTGAGGGAGTGCAGCACTGTCAGGGGGTCAGTACTGAGGGAGTGCCGCACTGTCAGAGGGTCAATGCTGAGGGAGTGCCTCACTGTCAGAGAGTCAGTACTGAGTGAGTGCCGCAATGTCAGGGGGTCAGTACTGAGGGAGTGCCACACTGTCAGAGGGTCAGTGCTGAGGGAGTGCTGCACTGTCAGAGGGTCAGTGCTGAGGGAGTGTTGCACTGTCAGAGGGTCAGTACTGAGGGAGTGCCACACTGTCAGAGGGTCAGTGCTGAGGGAGTGCCGCATTGTCAGAGGGTCAGTACTGAGGGAATGCTGCACTGTCAGTGGGTCAGTGCTGAGGGAGTGCCTCACTGTCAGAGAGTCAGTACTGAGGGAGTGCCGCACAGTCAGAGGGTCAGTGCTGAGGGAGTGCCGCACTGTCAGAGGGTCACTGCTGAGGGAGTGCCGCACTGTCAGAGGGTCATTGCTGAGGGAGTGCCGCACTGTCAGAGGGTCAGTGCTGAGGGATAGCCGCACTGTCAGAGGGTCAGTACTGAGGGCGTGCCGCACTGGCAGAGGGTCAGTGCTGAGGGAGTGCCGCACTGTCAGAGGGTCATTGCTGAGGGAGTGCCGCACTGTCAGAGGGTCAGTGCTGAGGGAGTGCCGCACTGTCAGAGGGTCAGTACTGAGGGAGTGCCGCACTGTCAGAGGGTCAGTGCTGAGGGAATGCAGCACTGTCAGAGGGTCAGTGCTGAGGGAGTGCCACACTGTCAGAGAGTCACTGCTGAGGGAGTGCCGCACTGTCAGAGGGTCAGTGCTGAGGGAGTGCCGCACTGTCAGAGGGTCAGTACTGAGGGAGTGCCGCACTGGCAGAGGGTCAGTGCTGAGGGAGTGCCGCACTGTCAGAGGGTCATTGCTGAGGGAGTGCCGCACTGTCAGAGGGTCAGTACTGAGGGAGTGACGCACTGTCAGAGGGTCAGTGCTGAGGGAGTGCCGCACTGTCGGAGGGTCAGTGCTGAGGGAGTGCCGCACTGTCAGCGTGTCAGTACTGAGGGAGTGCCGCACTGTCAGAGGGTCAGTGCTGAGGGAGTGCCGCACTGTCAGAGGGTCAGTGCTGAGGGAGTGCCGCACTGTCAGAGGGTCAGTGCTGAGTGAGTGCCACACTGTCAGAGGGTCAGTGCTGAGGGAGTGCCGCATTGTCAGAGGGTCAGTACTGAGGGAATGCTGCACTGTCAGTGGGTCAGTACTGAGGGAGTGCCGCACTGTCAGAGGTTCAGTACTGAGGGAGTGCCACACTGTCAGAGGGTCAGTGCTGAGGGAGTGCCGCACAGTCAGAGGGTCAGTGCTGAGGCAGTGCCGCACTGACAGAGGGTCAGTACTGAGGGAGTGTCGCACTGGCACAGGGTCAGTGCTGAGGGAGTGCCGCACTGTCAGAGGGTCAGTACTGAGGCAGTGCCGCACTGTCAGAGGGTCAGTGCTGAGGGAGTGCCGCACTGTCGGAGGGTCAGTGCTGAGGGAGTGCCGCACTGTCAGAGGGTCAGTACTGAGGGAGTGCCCCACTGTCAGTGGGTCAGTACTGAGAGAGTGCCGCACTGTTGGAGGGTCAGTGCTGAGGGAGTGCCACACTGTCAGAGGGTCAGTGCTGGGGGAGTGCCGCACTGTCAGAGGGTCAGTGCTGAGGGAGTGCCGCACTGTCAGAGGGTCAGTGCTGAGGGAGTGCCACACTGTCAGAGGGTCAGTGCTGAGGGAGTGCCGCACTGTCAGAGGGTCAGTGCTGATTGAGTGCCGCACTGTCAGAGGGTCAGTATTGAGGGAGTGCCGCACTGTCAGAGGGTCAGTACTGAGGGAGTGCCGCACTGTCAGAGGTTCAGTGCTGAGGGAGTGCAGCACTGTCAGGGGGTCAGTACTGAGGGAGTGCCGCACTGTCAGAGGGTCAATGCTGAGGGAGTGCCTCACTGTCAGAGAGTCAGTACTGAGTGAGTGCCGCAATGTCAGGGGGTCAGTACTGAGGGAGTGCCACACTGTCAGAGGGTCTTTCCTGAGGGAGTGTTGCACTGTCAGAGGGTCAGTACTGAGGGAGTGCCACACTGTCAGAGGGTCAGTGCTGAGGGAGTGCCGCATTGTCAGAGGGTCAGTACTGAGGGAATGCTGCACTGTCAGTGGGTCAGTGCTGAGGGAGTGCCTCACTGTCAGAGAGTCAGTACTGAGGGAGTGCCGCACAGTCAGAGGGTCAGTGCTGAGGGAGTGCCGCACTGCCAGAGGGTCACTGCTGAGGGAGTGCCGCACTGTCAGAGGGTCATTGCTGAGGGAGTGCCGCACTGTCAGAGGGTCAGTGCTGAGGGATAGCCGCACTGTCAGAGGGTCAGTACTGAGGGCGTGCCGCACTGGCAGAGGGTCGGTGCTGAGGGAGTGCCGCACTGTCAGAGGGTCATTGCTGAGGGAGTGCCGCACTGTCAGAGGGTCAGTGCTGAGGGAGTGCCGCACTGTCAGAGGGTCAGTACTGAGGGAGTGCCGCACTGTCAGAGGGTCAGTGCTGAGGGAATGCAGCACTGTCAGAGGGTCAGTGCTGAGGGAGTGCCACACTGTCAGAGAGTCACTGCTGAGGGAGTGCCGCACTGTCAGAGGGTCAGTGCTGAGGGAGTGCCGCACTGTCAGAGGGTCAGTACTGAGGGAGTGCCGCACTGGCAGAGGGTCAGTGCTGAGGGAGTGCCGCACTGTCAGAGGGTCATTGCTGAGGGAGTGCCGCACTGTCAGAGGGTCAGTACTGAGGGAGTGACGCACTGTCAGAGGGTCAGTGCTGAGGGAGTGCCGCACTGTCGGAGGGTCAGTGCTGAGGGAGTGCCGCACTGTCAGAGGGTCAGTACTGAGAGAGTGCCGCAGTGTTGGAGGGTCAGTGCTGAGGGCGTGCCACACTGTCAGAGGGTCAGTGCTGAGGGAGTACCACACTGTCAGAGGGTCAGTGCTGAGGGAGTGCCACACTGTCAGAGGGTCTGTACTGAGGGAGTGCCGCACTGGCAGAGGGTCAGTGCTGAGGGAGTGCCTCACTGTCAGAGAATCAGTACTGAGGGAGTGCCGCACTGTTAGGGGGTCAGTGCTGAGGGAATGCCACACTGTCAGAGGGTCAGTGCTGAGGGAGTGCCGCACTGTCAGAGGGTCAGTGCTGAGGGAGTGCCACACTGTCTGAGAGTTACTGCTGAGGGAGTGCCGCACTGTCAGAGGGTTAGTGCTGAGGGAGTGCCGCACTGTCAGAGGGTCAGTACTGAGGGAGTGCCGCACTGGCAGAGGGTCAGTGCTGAGGGAGTGCCGCACTGTCAGAGGGTCATTGCTGAGGGAGTGCCGCACTGTCAGAGGGTCAGTACTGAGGGAGTGACGCACTGTCAGAGGGTCAGTGCTGAGGGAGTGCCGCACTGTCGGAGGGTCAGTGCTGAGGGAGTGCCACACTGTCAGAGGGTCAGTGCTGAGGGATTGCCGCACTGTCAGAGGGTCAGTGCTGAGGGAGTGCCGCACTGTCAGAGGGTCAGTGCTGAGGGATTGCCGCACTGTCAGAGGGTCAGTGCTGAGGGAGTGCCACACTGTCAGAGGGTCAGTGCTGAGGGATTGCCGCACTGTCAGAGGGTCAGTGCTGAGGGAGTGCCGCACTGTTAGAGGGTCAGTGCTGAGGGAGTGCCGCACTGTCATAGGGACAGTGCTGAGGGAGTGCCGCACTGTCAGAGGGTCAGTGCTGAGGGAGTGCCTCACTGTCAGAGAGTCAGTACTGAGTGAGTGCCGCAATGTGAGGGGGTCAGTGCTGTGGGAGTGCCGCACTGTCAGAGGGTCAGTACTGAGGGAATGCTGCACTGTCAGAGGGTCAGTGTTGAGCGAGTGCTGTACTGTCAGAGGGTCAGTGCTGAGGGGGTGCGGCACTGTCAGAGGGTCAGTATTGAGGGAGTGCCACACTGTCAGAGGGTCAGTGCTGAGGGAGCGCCGCACTGTCAGAGGGTCAGTGCTGAGGGAGTGCCGCACTGTCAGAGGGTCTGTGCTGAGGGAGTGCCGCACTGTCAGCGTGTCAGTACTGAGGGAGTGCCGCACTGTCAGAGGGTCAGTGCTGAGGGAGTGCCGCACTGTCAGAAGGTCAGTACTGAGGGAGTGCCGCGCTGTCAGAGTGTCAGTGCTGAGGGAGTGCCGCACTGTCAGAGGGTCAGTGCTGAGGGAGTGCCGCACTGTCAGAGGGTCAGTGCTGAGGGAGTGCTGCACTGTCAGAGGGTCAGTGCTGAGGGAGTGCCATACTGTCAGAGGGTCATTACTGAGGGAGTGCCGCACTGTCAGAGGGTCAGTACTGAGGGAGTGCCGCACTGTCAGAGGGTCAGTACTGAGGGAGTGCCGCACTGTCAGAGGGTCAGTACTGAGGGAGTGCCGCACTGTCAGTGGGTCAGTACTGAGGGAGTGCCGCACTGTCAGAGGGTCAGTGCTCAGGGAGTGCCGCACTGTCAGAGGGTCAGTGCTGAGGGAGTGCTGCACTGTCAGAGGGTCAGTGCTGAGGGCGTGCCGCACTGTCAGAGGGTCAGTACTGAGGGAGTGCCGCACTGTCAGAGGGTCAGTGCTCAGGGAGTGCCGCACTGTCAGAGGGTCAGTGCTGAGGGAGTGCCGCACTGTCAGAGGGTCCGTACTGAGGGAGTGCCACACTGTCAGAGGGTCAGTGCTGAGGGAGTGCAGCACTGTCAGAGGGTCAGTGCTGAGGGAGTGCTGCACTGTCAGGGGGTCAGTACTGAGGGAATGCCGCACTGTCAGAGGGTCAATGCTGAGGGAGTGCCTCACTGTCAGAGAGTCAGTACTGAGTGAGTGCCGCAATGCCAGGGGGTCAGTACTGAGGGAGTGCCACACTGTCAGAGGGTCAGTGCTGAGGGAGTGCCGCATTGTTAGGGGGTCAGTACTGAGGGAGTGCCGCACTGTCAGAGCGTCAGTACTGTGGGAGTGCCGCACTGTCAGAGGGTCCGTACTGAGGGCGTGCCACACTGTCAGTGGGTCAGTGCTGAGGGAGTGCAGCACTGTCAGAGGGTCAGTGCTGAGGGAGTGCTGCACTGTCAGGGGGTCAGTACTGAGGGAATGCCGCACTGTCAGAGGGTCAATGCTGAGGGAGTGCCTCTCTGTCAGAGAGTCAGTGCTGAGGGAGTGCCACACTGTCAGAGGGTCAGTGCTCAGGGAGTGCCGCACTGTCAGAGGGTCAGTGCTGAGGGAGTGCCGCACTGTCAGAGGGTCAGTGCTGAGGGAGTGCCGCACTGTCAGAGGGTCAGTGCTGAGGGAGTGCTTCACTGTCAGAGAGTCAGTACTGAGTGAGTGCCGCAATGTGAGGGGGTCAGTACTGAGGGAGTGCCACACTGTCAGAGGGTCAGTACTGAGGGAGTGCTGCACTGTCAGCGGGTCAGTGTTGAGCGAGTGCCGCACTGTCAGAGGGTCAGTACTGAGGGAATGCTGCACTGTCAGAGGGTCAGTGTTGAGCGAGTGCCGTACTGTCAGAGGGTCAGTGCTGAGGGGGTGCGGCACTGTCAGAGGGTCAGTATTGAGGGAGTGCCACACTGTCAGAGGGTCAGTGCTGAGGGAGCGCCGCACTGTCAGAGGGTCAGTGCTGAGGGAGTGCCGCACTGTCAGAGGGTCTGTGCTGAGGGAGTGCCGCACTGTCAGCGTGTCAG
This sequence comes from Prionace glauca, assembly GCA_037974335.1. NCBI lineage: Eukaryota > Metazoa > Chordata > Chondrichthyes > Carcharhiniformes > Carcharhinidae > Prionace > Prionace glauca. The sequence continues at coordinate 156,921,804 of CM075723.1, forward strand.
TACTGAGGGAGTGCCGCACTGTCAGAGGGTCAGTGCTGAGGGAGTGCCGCACTGTCAGAAGGTCAGTACTGAGGGAGTGCCGCGCTGTCAGAGTGTCAGTGCTGAGGGAGTGCCGCACTGTCAGAGGGTCAGTGCTGAGGGAGTGCCGCACTGTCAGAGGGTCAGTGCTGAGGGAGTGCTGCACTGTCAGAGGGTCAGTGCTGAGGGAGTGCCATACTGTCAGAGGGTCATTACTGAGGGAGTGCCGCACTGTCAGAGGGTCAGTACTGAGGGAGTGCCGCACTGTCAGAGGGTCAGTACTGAGGGAGTGCCGCACTGTCAGAGGGTCAGTACTGAGGGAGTGCCGCACTGTCAGAGGGTCAGTACTGAGGGAGTGCCGCACTGTCAGAGGGTCAGTGCTCAGGGAGTGCCGCACTGTCAGAGGGTCAGTGCTGAGGGAGTGCTGCACTGTCAGAGGGTCAGTGCTGAGGGAGTGCCGCACTGTCAGAGGGTCAGTACTGAGGGAGTGCCGCACTGTCAGAGGGTCAGTACTGAGGGAGTGCCACACTGTCAGAGGGTCAGTGCTGAGGGAGTGCCGCACTGTCAGAGGGTCAGTGCTGAGGGAGTGCCGCACTGTCAGAGGGTCCGTACTGAGGGAGTGCCACACTGTCAGAGGGTCAGTGCTGAGGGAGTGCAGCACTGTCAGAGGGTCAGTGCTGAGGCAGTGCTGCACTGTCAGGGGGTCAGTACTGAGGGAATGCCGCACTGTCAGAGGGTCAATGCTGAGGGAGTGCCTCACTGTCAGAGAGTCAGTACTGAGTGAGTGCCGCAATGCCAGGGGGTCAGTACTGAGGGAGTGCCACACTGTCAGAGGGTCAGTGCTTAGGGAGTGCCGCATTGTTAGGGGGTCAGTACTGAGGGAGTGCCGCACTGTCAGAGCGTCAGTACTGTGGGAGTGCCGCACTGTCAGAGGGTCCGTACTGAGGGCGTGCCACACTGTCAGTGGGTCAGTGCTGAGGGAGTGCAGCACTGTCAGAGGGTCAGTGCTGAGGGAGTGCTGCACTGTCAGGGGGTCAGTACTGAGGGAATGCCGCACTGTCAGAGGGTCAATGCTGAGGGAGTGCCTCTCTGTCAGAGAGTCAGTACTGAGTGAGTGCCGCACTGTCAGAGAGTCAGTACTGAGGGAGTGCTGCACTGTCAGAGGGTCAGTACTGAGGGAGTGCTGCACTGTCAGAGGGTCAGTACTGAGGGAGTGCCACACTGTCAGAGGGTCAGTACTGAGGGAGTGCCGCACTGTCAGAGGGTCAGTGCTGAGGGAGTGCCGCACTGTCAGAGGGTCAGTGCTGAGGGAGTGCCGCACTGTCAGAGGCTCTGTCCTGAGGGAGTGCCTCACTGTCAGAGTATCAGTACTGAGGGAGTGCCGCACTGTTAGGGGGTCAGTGCTGAGGGAGTGCCACACTGTCAGAGGGTCAGTGCTCAGGGAGTGCCGCACTGTCAGAGGGTCAGTGCTGAGGGAGTGCCGCACTGTCAGAGGGTCTTTACTGAGGGAGTGCCGCACGGTCAGGCGGTCAGTACTGAGGGAGTGCCGCACTGTCATAGGGACAGTGCTGAGGGAGTGCCGCACTGTCAGAGGGTCAGTGCTGAGGGAGTGCCTCACTGTCAGAGGGTCAGTGCTGAGGGAGTGCCTCACTGTCAGAGAGTCAGTACTGAGTGAGTGCCGCAATGTGAGGGGGTCAGTACTGAGGGAGTGCCACACTGTCAGAGGGTCAGTACTGAGGGAGTGCTGCACTGTCAGCGGGTCAGTGCTGTGGGAGTGCCGCACTGTCAGAGGGTCAGTAGTGAGGGAATGCTGCACTGTCAGAGGGTCAGTGTTGAGCGAGTGCCGTACTGTCAGAGGGTCAGTGCTGAGGGGGTGCGGCACTGTCAGAGGGTCAGTATTGAGGGAGTGCCACACTGTCAGAGGGTCAGTGCTGAGGGAGCGCCGCACTGTCAGAGGGTCAGTGCTGAGGGAGTGCCGCACTGTCAGAGGGTCTGTGCTGAGGGAGTGCCGCACTGTCAGCGTGTCAGTACTGAGGGAGTGCCGCACTGTCAGAGGGTCAGTGCTGAGGGAGTGCCGCACTGTCAGAAGGTCAGTACTGAGGGAGTGCAGCACTGTCAGAGGGTCAGTGCTGAGGGAGTGCCGCGCTGTCAGAGTGTCAGTGCTGAGGGAGTGCCGCACTGTCAGAGGGTCAGTGCTGAGGGAGTGCCGCACTGTCAGAGGGTCAGTGCTGAGGGAGTGCTGCACTGTCAGAGGGTCAGTGCTGAGGGAGTGCCATACTGTCAGAGGGTCATTACTGAGGGAGTGCCGCACTGTCAGAGGGTCAGTACTGAGGGAGTGCCGCACTGTCAGAGGGTCAGTACTGAGGGAGTGCCGCACTGTCAGAGGGTCAGTACTGAGGGAGTGCCGCACTGTCAGAGGGTCAGTACTGAGGGAGTACCGCACTGTCAGAGGGTCAGTGCTCAGGGAGTGCCGCACTGTCAGAGGGTCAGTGCTGAGGGAGTGCTGCACTGTCAGAGGGTCAGTGCTGAGGGAGTGCCGCACTGTCAGAGGGTCAGTACTGAGGGAGTGCCGCACTGTCAGAGGGTCAGTGCTCAGGGAGTGCCGCACTGTCAGAGGGTCAGTGCTGAGGGAGTGCAGCACTGTCAGAGGGTCAGTGCTGAGGGAGTGCTGCACTGTCAGGGGGTCAGTACTGAGGGAATGCCGCACTGTCAGAGGGTCAGTACTGAGGGAGTGCCGCAATGTCAGGGGGTCAGTAGTGAGGGAGTGCCACACTGTCAGAGGGTCAGTACTGAGGGAGTGCAGCACTGTCAGAGGGTCAGTGCTGAGGGAGTGCCGCAATGTCAGGGGGTCAGTAGTGAGGGAGTGCCACACTGTCAGAGGGTCAGTACTGAGGGAGTGCAGCACTGTCAGAGGGTCAGTGCTGAGGGAGTGCCGCAATGTCAGGGGGTCAGTAGTGAGGGAGTGCCGCACTGTCAGAGGGTCAGTGCTGAGGGAGTGCTGCACTGTCAGAGGGTCAGTGCTGACGGAGTGCTGCACTGTCAGAGGGTCAGTACTGAGGGAGTGCCACACTGTCAGAGGGTCAGTACTGAGGGAGTGCCGCATTGTCAGAGGGTCAGTACTCAGGGAGTGCCGCACTGTCAGAGGGTCAGTACTGAGGGAGTGCCACACTGTCAGAGGGTCAGTGCTGAGGGAGTGCCGCACGGTCAGAGGCTCAGTGCTGAGGGAGTGCCGCACTGTCAGAGGGTCAGTGCTGAGGGAGTGCCGCACTGTCAGAGGGTCAGTGCTGAGGGAATGCCGCACTGTCAGAGGGTCAGTGCTGAGGGAGTGCCGCACTGTCAGAGGGTCAGTACTGAGGGAATGCCGCACTGTCAGAGGGTCAGTGCTGAGGGAGTGCCGCACTGTCAGAGGGTCAGTACTGACGGAGTGCCACACTGTCAGAGGGTCAGTACTGAGAGAGTGCCGCACAGTCATAGGGTCAGTGCTGAGGGAGTGCCTCACTGTCAGAGAATCAGTACTGAGGGAGTGCCGCACTGTTAGGGGGTCAGTGCTGAGGGAGTGCCACACTGTCAGAGGGTCAGTGCTGAGGGAGTGCCGCACTGTCAGAGGGTCAGTGCTGAGGGAGTGCCGCACTGTCAGAGGGTCAGTACTGAGGGAGTGCCGCACGGTCAAAGGGTCAGTACTGAGGGAGTGACGCACTGTCAGAGGGTCAGTACTGAGGGAGTGCCGCACTGTCAGAGGGTCAGTGCTGAGGGAGTGCCGCACTGTCAGAGGGTCAGTGCTGAGGGAGTGCCCCACTGTCAGAGGGTCAGTGCTGAGGGAGTGCTGCACTGTCAGAGGGTCAGTGCTGAGGGAGTGCCGCACTGTCAGAGGGTCCGTACTGAGGGAGTGCCACACTGTCAGAGGGTCAGTGCTGAGGGAGTGCTTCACTGTCAGAGAGTCAGTACTGAGTGAGTGCCGCAATGCCAGGGGGTCAGTACTGAGGGAGTGCCACACTGTCAGAGGGTCAGTGCTGAGGGAGTGCCGCACTGTCAGAGGGTCAGTGCTGAGTGAGTGCCACACTGTCAGAGGGTCAGTGCTGAGGGAGTGCCGCATTGTCAGAGGGTCAGTACTGAGGGAGTGCCCCACTGTCAGTGGGTCAGTACTGAGAGAGTGCCGCACTGTTGGAGGGTCAGTGCTGAGGGAGTGCCACACTGTCAGAGGGTCAGTGCTGGGGGAGTGCCGCACTGTCAGAGGGTCAGTGCTGAGGGAGTGCCGCACTGTCAGAGGGTCAGTGCTGAGGGAGTGCCACACTGTCAGAGGGTCAGTGCTGAGGGAGTGCCGCACTGTCAGAGGGTCAGTGCTGATTGAGTGCCGCACTGTCAGAGGGTCAGTATTGAGGGAGTGCCGCACTGTCAGAGGGTCAGTGCTGAGGGAGTGCAGCACTGTCAGGGGGTCAGTACTGAGGGAGTGCCGCACTGTCAGAGGGTCAGTGCTGAGGGAGTGCAGCACTGTCAGGGGGTCAGTACTGAGGGAGTGCCGCACTGTCAGAGGGTCAATGCTGAGGGAGTGCCTCACTGTCAGAGAGTCAGTACTGAGTGAGTGCCGCAATGTCAGGGGGTCAGTACTGAGGGAGTGCCACACTGTCAGAGGGTCTTTGCTGAGGGAGTGTTGCACTGTCAGAGGGTCAGTACTGAGGGAGTGCCACACTGTCAGAGGGTCAGTGCTGAGGGAGTGCCGCATTGTCAGAGGGTCAGTACTGAGGGAATGCTGCACTGTCAGTGGGTCAGTGCTGAGGGAGTGCCTCACTGTCAGAGAGTCAGTACTGAGGGAGTGCCGCACAGTCAGAGGGTCAGTGCTGAGGGAGTGCCGCACTGTCAGAGGTTCAGTGCTGAGGGAGTGCTTCACTGTCAGAGAGTCAGTACTGAGTGAGTGCCGCAATGTGAGGGGGTCAGTACTGAGGGAGTGCCACACTGTCAGAGGGTCAGTACTGAGGGAGTGCTGCACTGTCAGCGGGTCAGTGTTGAGCGAGTGCCGCACTGTCAGAGGGTCAGTACTGAGGGAATGCTGCACTGTCAGAGGGTCAGTGTTGAGCGAGTGCCGTACTGTCAGAGGGTCAGTGCTGAGGGGGTGCGGCACTGTCAGAGGGTCAGTATTGAGGGAGTGCCACACTGTCAGAGGGTCAGTGCTGAGGGAGCGCCGCACTGTCAGAGGGTCAGTGCTGAGGGAGTGCCGCACTGTCAGAGGGTCTGTGCTGAGGGAGTGCCGCACTGTCAGCGTGTCAGTACTGAGGGAGTGCCGCACTGTCAGAGGGTCAGTGCTGAGGGAGTGCCGCACTGTCAGAAGGTCAGTACTGAGGGAGTGCCGCGCTGTCAGAGTGTCAGTGCTGAGGGAGTGCCGCACTGTCAGAGGGTCAGTGCTGAGGGAGTGCCGCACTGTCAGAGGGTCAGTGCTGAGGGAGTGCTGCACTGTCAGAGGGTCAGTGCTGAGGGAGTGCCATACTGTCAGAGGGTCATTACTGAGGGAGTGCCGCACTGTCAGAGGGTCAGTACTGAGGGAGTGCCGCACTGTCAGAGGGTCAGTACTGAGGGAGTGCCGCACTGTCAGAGGGTCAGTACTGAGGGAGTGCCGCACTGTCAGAGGGTCAGTACTGAGGGAGTGCCGCACTGTCAGAGGGTCAGTGCTCAGGGAGTGCCGCACTGTCAGAGGGTCAGTGCTGAGGGAGTGCTGCACTGTCAGAGGGTCAGTGCTGAGGGAGTGCCGCACTGTCAGAGGGTCAGTACTGAGGGAGTGCCGCACTGTCAGAGGGTCAGTACTGAGGGAGTGCCACACTGTCAGAGGGTCAGTGCTGAGGGAGTGCCGCACTGTCAGAGGGTCAGTGCTGAGGGAGTGCCGCACTGTCAGAGGGTCCGTACTGAGGGAGTGCCACACTGTCAGAGGGTCAGTGCTGAGGGAGTGCAGCACTGTCAGAGGGTCAGTGCTGAGGCAGTGCTGCACTGTCAGGGGGTCAGTACTGAGGGAATGCCGCACTGTCAGAGGGTCAATGCTGAGGGAGTGCCTCACTGTCAGAGAGTCAGTACTGAGTGAGTGCCGCAATGCCAGGGGGTCAGTACTGAGGGAGTGCCACACTGTCAGAGGGTCAGTGCTTAGGGAGTGCCGCATTGTTAGGGGGTCAGTACTGAGGGAGTGCCGCACTGTCAGAGCGTCAGTACTGTGGGAGTGCCGCACTGTCAGAGGGTCCGTACTGAGGGCGTGCCACACTGTCAGTGGGTCAGTGCTGAGGGAGTGCAGCACTGTCAGAGGGTCAGTGCTGAGGGAGTGCTGCACTGTCAGGGGGTCAGTACTGAGGGAATGCCGCACTGTCAGAGGGTCAATGCTGAGGGAGTGCCTCTCTGTCAGAGAGTCAGTACTGAGTGAGTGCCGCACTGTCAGAGAGTCAGTACTGAGGGAGTGCTGCACTGTCAGAGGGTCAGTACTGAGGGAGTGCTGCACTGTCAGAGGGTCAGTACTGAGGGAGTGCCACACTGTCAGAGGGTCAGTACTGAGGGAGTGCCGCACTGTCAGAGGGTCAGTGCTGAGGGAGTGCCGCACTGTCAGAGGGTCAGTGCTGAGGGAGTGCCGCACTGTCAGAGGCTCTGTCCTGAGGGAGTGCCTCACTGTCAGAGTATCAGTACTGAGGGAGTGCCGCACTGTTAGGGGGTCAGTGCTGAGGGAGTGCCACACTGTCAGAGGGTCAGTGCTCAGGGAGTGCCGCACTGTCAGAGGGTCAGTGCTGAGGGAGTGCCGCACTGTCAGAGGGTCTTTACTGAGGGAGTGCCGCACGGTCAGGCGGTCAGTACTGAGGGAGTGCCGCACTGTCATAGGGACAGTGCTGAGGGAGTGCCGCACTGTCAGAGGGTCAGTGCTGAGGGAGTGCCTCACTGTCAGAGGGTCAGTGCTGAGGGAGTGCCTCACTGTCAGAGAGTCAGTACTGAGTGAGTGCCGCAATGTGAGGGGGTCAGTACTGAGGGAGTGCCACACTGTCAGAGGGTCAGTACTGAGGGAGTGCTGCACTGTCAGCGGGTCAGTGCTGTGGGAGTGCCGCACTGTCAGAGGGTCAGTAGTGAGGGAATGCTGCACTGTCAGAGGGTCAGTGTTGAGCGAGTGCCGTACTGTCAGAGGGTCAGTGCTGAGGGGGTGCGGCACTGTCAGAGGGTCAGTATTGAGGGAGTGCCACACTGTCAGAGGGTCAGTGCTGAGGGAGCGCCGCACTGTCAGAGGGTCAGTGCTGAGGGAGTGCCGCACTGTCAGAGGGTCTGTGCTGAGGGAGTGCCGCACTGTCAGCGTGTCAGTACTGAGGGAGTGCCGCACTGTCAGAGGGTCAGTGCTGAGGGAGTGCCGCACTGTCAGAAGGTCAGTACTGAGGGAGTGCAGCACTGTCAGAGGGTCAGTGCTGAGGGAGTGCCGCGCTGTCAGAGTGTCAGTGCTGAGGGAGTGCCGCACTGTCAGAGGGTCAGTGCTGAGGGAGTGCCGCACTGTCAGAGGGTCAGTGCTGAGGGAGTGCTGCACTGTCAGAGGGTCAGTGCTGAGGGAGTGCCATACTGTCAGAGGGTCATTACTGAGGGAGTGCCGCACTGTCAGAGGGTCAGTACTGAGGGAGTGCCGCACTGTCAGAGGGTCAGTACTGAGGGAGTGCCGCACTGTCAGAGGGTCAGTACTGAGGGAGTGCCGCACTGTCAGAGGGTCAGTACTGAGGGAGTACCGCACTGTCAGAGGGTCAGTGCTCAGGGAGTGCCGCACTGTCAGAGGGTCAGTGCTGAGGGAGTGCTGCACTGTCAGAGGGTCAGTGCTGAGGGAGTGCCGCACTGTCAGAGGGTCAGTACTGAGGGAGTGCCGCACTGTCAGAGGGTCAGTGCTCAGGGAGTGCCGCACTGTCAGAGGGTCAGTGCTGAGGGAGTGCAGCACTGTCAGAGGGTCAGTGCTGAGGGAGTGCTGCACTGTCAGGGGGTCAGTACTGAGGGAATGCCGCACTGTCAGAGGGTCAGTACTGAGGGAGTGCCGCAATGTCAGGGGGTCAGTAGTGAGGGAGTGCCACACTGTCAGAGGGTCAGTACTGAGGGAGTGCAGCACTGTCAGAGGGTCAGTGCTGAGGGAGTGCCGCAATGTCAGGGGGTCAGTAGTGAGGGAGTGCCACACTGTCAGAGGGTCAGTACTGAGGGAGTGCAGCACTGTCAGAGGGTCAGTGCTGAGGGAGTGCCGCAATGTCAGGGGGTCAGTAGTGAGGGAGTGCCGCACTGTCAGAGGGTCAGTGCTGAGGGAGTGCTGCACTGTCAGAGGGTCAGTGCTGACGGAGTGCTGCACTGTCAGAGGGTCAGTACTGAGGGAGTGCCACACTGTCAGAGGGTCAGTACTGAGGGAGTGCCGCATTGTCAGAGGGTCAGTACTCAGGGAGTGCCGCACTGTCAGAGGGTCAGTACTGAGGGAGTGCCACACTGTCAGAGGGTCAGTGCTGAGGGAGTGCCGCACGGTCAGAGGCTCAGTGCTGAGGGAGTGCCGCACTGTCAGAGGGTCAGTGCTGAGGGAGTGCCGCACTGTCAGAGGGTCAGTGCTGAGGGAATGCCGCACTGTCAGAGGGTCAGTGCTGAGGGAGTGCCGCACTGTCAGAGGGTCAGTACTGAGGGAATGCCGCACTGTCAGAGGGTCAGTGCTGAGGGAGTGCCGCACTGTCAGAGGGTCAGTACTGACGGAGTGCCACACTGTCAGAGGGTCAGTACTGAGAGAGTGCCGCACAGTCATAGGGTCAGTGCTGAGGGAGTGCCTCACTGTCAGAGAATCAGTACTGAGGGAGTGCCGCACTGTTAGGGGGTCAGTGCTGAGGGAGTGCCACACTGTCAGAGGGTCAGTGCTGAGGGAGTGCCGCACTGTCAGAGGGTCAGTGCTGAGGGAGTGCCGCACTGTCAGAGGGTCAGTACTGAGGGAGTGCCGCACGGTCAAAGGGTCAGTACTGAGGGAGTGACGCACTGTCAGAGGGTCAGTACTGAGGGAGTGCCGCACTGTCAGAGGGTCAGTGCTGAGGGAGTGCCGCACTGTCAGAGGGTCAGTGCTGAGGGAGTGCCCCACTGTCAGAGGGTCAGTGCTGAGGGAGTGCTGCACTGTCAGAGGGTCAGTGCTGAGGGAGTGCCGCACTGTCAGAGGGTCCGTACTGAGGGAGTGCCACACTGTCAGAGGGTCAGTGCTGAGGGAGTGCTTCACTGTCAGAGAGTCAGTACTGAGTGAGTGCCGCAATGCCAGGGGGTCAGTACTGAGGGAGTGCCACACTGTCAGAGGGTCAGTGCTGAGGGAGTGCCGCACTGTCAGAGGGTCAGTGCTGAGTGAGTGCCACACTGTCAGAGGGTCAGTGCTGAGGGAGTGCCGCATTGTCAGAGGGTCAGTACTGAGGGAGTGCCCCACTGTCAGTGGGTCAGTACTGAGAGAGTGCCGCACTGTTGGAGGGTCAGTGCTGAGGGAGTGCCACACTGTCAGAGGGTCAGTGCTGGGGGAGTGCCGCACTGTCAGAGGGTCAGTGCTGAGGGAGTGCCGCACTGTCAGAGGGTCAGTGCTGAGGGAGTGCCACACTGTCAGAGGGTCAGTGCTGAGGGAGTGCCGCACTGTCAGAGGGTCAGTGCTGATTGAGTGCCGCACTGTCAGAGGGTCAGTATTGAGGGAGTGCCGCACTGTCAGAGGGTCAGTGCTGAGGGAGTGCAGCACTGTCAGGGGGTCAGTACTGAGGGAGTGCCGCACTGTCAGAGGGTCAGTGCTGAGGGAGTGCAGCACTGTCAGGGGGTCAGTACTGAGGGAGTGCCGCACTGTCAGAGGGTCAATGCTGAGGGATTGCCTCACTGTCAGAGAGTCAGTACTGAGTGAGTGCCGCAATGTCAGGGGGTCAGTACTGAGGGAGTGCCACACTGTCAGAGGGTCTTTGCTGAGGGAGTGTTGCACTGTCAGAGGGTCAGTACTGAGGGAGTGCCACACTGTCAGAGGGTCAGTGCTGAGGGAGTGCCGCATTGTCAGAGGGTCAGTACTGAGGGAATGCTGCACTGTCAGTGGGTCAGTGCTGAGGGAGTGCCTCACTGTCAGAGAGTCAGTACTGAGGGAGTGCCGCACAGTCAGAGGGTCAGTGCTGAGGGAGTGCCGCACTGTCAGAGTGTCACTGCTGAGGGAGTGCCGCACTGTCAGAGGGTCATTGCTGAGGGAGTGCCGCACTGTCAGAGGGTCAGTGCTGAGGGATAGCCGCACTGTCAGAGGGTCAGTACTGAGGGCGTGCCGCACTGGCAGAGGGTCAGTGCTGAGGGAGTGCCGCACTGTCAGAGGGTCATTGCTGAGGGAGTGCCGCACTGTCAGAGGGTCAGTGCTGAGGGAGTGCCGCACTGTCAGAGGGTCAGTACTGAGGGAGTGCCGCACTGTCAGAGGGTCAGTGCTGAGGGAATGCAGCACTGTCAGAGGGTCAGTGCTGAGGGAGTGCCACACTGTCAGAGAGTCACTGCTGAGGGAGTGCCGCACTGTCAGAGGGTCAGTGCTGAGGGAGTGCCGCACTGTCAGAGGGTCAGTACTGAGGGAGTGCCGCACTGGCAGAGGGTCAGTGCTGAGGGAGTGCCGCACTGTCAGAGGGTCATTGCTGAGGGAGTGCCGCACTGTCAGAGGGTCAGTACTGAGGGAGTGACGCACTGTCAGAGGGTCAGTGCTGAGGGAGTGCCGCACTTTCGGAGGGTCAGTGCTGAGGGAGTGCCGCACTGTCAGAGGGTCAGTACTGAGAGAGTGCCGCAGTGTTGGAGGGTCAGTGCTGAGGGCGTGCCACACTGTCAGAGGGTCAGTGCTGAGGGAGTACCACACTGTCAGAGGGTCAGTGCTGAGGGAGTGCCACACTGTCAGAGGGTCTGTACTGAGGGAGTGCCGCACTGGCAGAGGGTCAGTGCTGAGGGAGTGCCTCACTGTCAGAGAATCAGTACTGAGGGAGTGCCGCACTGTTAGGGGGTCAGTGCTGAGGGAATGCCACACTGTCAGAGGGTCAGTGCTGAGGGAGTGCCGCACTGTCAGAGGGTCAGTGCTGAGGGAGTGCCACACTGTCTGAGAGTTACTGCTGAGGGAGTGCCGCACTGTCAGAGGGTTAGTGCTGAGGGAGTGCCGCACTGTCAGAGGGTCAGTACTGAGGGAGTGCCGCACTGGCAGAGGGTCAGTGCTGAGGGAGTGCCGCACTGTCAGAGGGTCATTGCTGAGGGAGTGCCGCACTGTCAGAGGGTCAGTACTGAGGGAGTGACGCACTGTCAGAGGGTCAGTGCTGAGGGAGTGCCGCACTGTCGGAGGGTCAGTGCTGAGGGAGTGCCACACTGTCAGAGGGTCAGTGCTGAGGGATTGCCGCACTGTCAGAGGGTCAGTGCTGAGGGAGTGCCGCACTGTCAGAGGGTCAGTGCTGAGGGATTGCCGCACTGTCAGAGGGTCAGTGCTGAGGGAGTGCCGCACTGTCAGAGGGTCAGTGCTGAGGGAGTGCCACACTGTCAGAGGGTCAGTGCTGAGGGATTGCCGCACTGTCAGAGGGTCAGTGCTGAGGGAGTGCCGCACTGTTAGAGGGTCAGTGCTGAGGGAGTGCCGCACTGTCATAGGGACAGTGCTGAGGGAGTGCCGCACTGTCAGAGGGTCAGTGCTGAGGGAGTGCCTCACTGTCAGAGAGTCAGTACTGAGTGAGTGCCGCAATGTGAGGGGGTCAGTACTGAGGGAGTGCCACACTGTCAGAGGGTCAGTACTGAGGGAGTGCTGCACTGTCAGCGGGTCAGTGCTGTGGGAGTGCCGCACTGTCAGAGGGTCAGTACTGAGGGAATGCTGCACTGTCAGAGGGTCAGTGCTGAGGGAGTGCTGCACTGTCAGAGGGTCAGTGCTGAGGGAGTGCCATACTGTCAGAGGGTCATTACTGAGGGAGTGCCGCACTGTCAGAGGGTCAGTACTGAGGGAGTGCCGCACTGTCAGAGGGTCAGTACTGAGGGAGTGCTGCACTGTCAGAGGGTCAGTACTGAGGGAGTGCCGCACTGTCAGTGGGTCAGTACTGAGGGAGTGCCGCACTGTCAGAGGGTCAGTGCTCAGGGAGTGCCGCACTGTCAGAGGGTCAGTGCTGAGGGAGTGCTGCACTGTCAGAGGGTCAGTGCTGAGGGCGTGCCGCACTGTCAGAGGGTCAGTACTGAGGGAGTGCCGCACTGTCAGAGGGTCAGTGCTCAGGGAGTGCCGCACTGTCAGAGGGTCAGTGCTGAGGGAGTGCCGCACTGTCAGAGGGTCCGTACTGAGGGAGTGCCACACTGTCAGAGGGTCAGTGCTGAGGGAGTGCAGCACTGTCAGAGGGTCAGTGCTGAGGGAGTGCTGCACTGTCAGGGGGTCAGTACTGAGGGAATGCCGCACTGTCAGAGGGTCAATGCTGAGGGAGTGCCTCACTGTCAGAGAGTCAGTACTGAGTGAGTGCCGCAATGCCAGGGGGTCAGTACTGAGGGAGTGCCACACTGTCAGAGGGTCAGTGCTGAGGGAGTGCCGCATTGTTAGGGGGTCAGTACTGAGGGAGTGCCGCACTGTCAGAGCGTCAGTACTGTGGGAGTGCCGCACTGTCAGAGGGTCCGTACTGAGGGCGTGCCACACTGTCAGTGGGTCAGTGCTGAGGGCGTGCAGCACTGTCAGAGGGTCAGTGCTGAGGGAGTGCTGCACTGTCAGGGGGTCAGTACTGAGGGAATGCCGCACTGTCAGAGGGTCAATGCTGAGGGAGTGCCTCTCTGTCAGAGAGTCAGTGCTGAGGGAGTGCCACACTGTCAGAGGGTCAGTGCTCAGGGAGTGCCGCACTGTCAGAGGGTCAGTGCTGAGGGAGTGCCGCACTGTCATAGGGACAGTGCTGAGGGAGTGCCGCACTGTCAGAGGGTCAGTGCTGAGGGAGTGCTTCACTGTCAGAGAGTCAGTACTGAGTGAGTGCCGCAATGTGAGGGGGTCAGTACTGAGGGAGTGCCACACTGTCAGAGGGTCAGTACTGAGGGAGTGCTGCACTGTCAGTGGGTCAGTGTTGAGCGAGTGCCGCACTGTCAGAGGGTCAGTACTGAGGGAATGCTGCACTGTCAGAGGGTCAGTGTTGAGCGAGTGCCGTACTGTCAGAGGGTCAGTGCTGAGGGGGTGCGGCACTGTCAGAGGGTCAGTATTGAGGGAGTGCCACACTGTCAGAGGGTCAGTGCTGAGGGAGCGCCGCACTGTCAGAGGGTCAGTGCTGAGGGAGTGCCGCACTGTCAGAGGGTCTGTGCTGAGGGAGTGCCGCACTGTCAGCGTGTCAGTACTGAGGGAGTGCCGCACTGTCAGAGGGTCAGTGCTGAGGGAGTGCCGCACTGTCAGAAGGTCAGTACTGAGGGAGTGCCGCGCTGTCAGAGTGTCAGTGCTGAGGGAGTGCCGCACTGTCAGAGGGTCAGTGCTGAGGGAGTGCTGCACTGTCAGAGGGTCAGTGCTGAGGGAGTGCCATACTGTCAGAGGGTCATTACTGAGGGAGTGCCGCACTGTCAGAGGGTCAGTACTGAGGGAGTGCCGCACTGTCAGAGGGTCAGTACTGAGGGAGTGCCGCACTGTCAGAGGGTCAGTACTGAGGGAGTGCCGCACTGTCAGAGGGTCAGTACTGAGGGAGTGCCGCACTGTCAGAGGGTCAGTGCTCAGGGAGTGCCGCACTGTCAGAGGGTCAGTGCTGAGGGAGTGCTGCACTGTCAGAGGGTCAGTGCTGAGGGAGTGCCGCACTGTCAGAGGGTCAGTACTGAGGGAGTGCCGCACTGTCAGAGGGTCAGTACTGAGGGAGTGCCACACTGTCAGAGGGTCAGTGCTGAGGGAGTGCCGCACTGTCAGAGGGTCAGTGCTGAGGGAGTGCCGCACTGTCAGAGGGTCCGTACTGAGGGAGTGCCACACTGTCAGAGGGTCAGTGCTGAGGGAGTGCAGCACTGTCAGAGGGTCAGTGCTGAGGCAGTGCTGCACTGTCAGGGGGTCAGTACTGAGGGAATGCCGCACTGTCAGAGGGTCAATGCTGAGGGAGTGCCTCACTGTCAGAGAGTCAGTACTGAGTGAGTGCCGCAATGCCAGGGGGTCAGTACTGAGGGAGTGCCACACTGTCAGAGGGTCAGTGCTGAGGGAGTGCCGCATTGTTAGGGGGTCAGTACTGAGGGAGTGCCGCACTGTCAGAGCGTCAGTACTGTGGGAGTGCCGCACTGTCAGAGGGTCCGTACTGAGGGCGTGCCACACTGTCAGTGGGTCAGTGCTGAGGGAGTGCAGCACTGTCAGAGGGTCAGTGCTGAGGGAGTGCTGCACTGTCAGGGGGTCAGTACTGAGGGAATGCCGCACTGTCAGAGGGTCAATGCTGAGGGAGTGCCTCTCTGTCAGAGAGTCAGTACTGAGTGAGTGCCGCACTGTCAGAGAGTCAGTACTGAGGGAGTGCTGCACTGTCAGAGGGTCAGTGCTGAGGGAGTGCTGCACTGTCAGAGGGTCAGTACTGAGGGAGTGCCACACTGTCAGAGGGTCAGTACTGAGGGAGTGCCGCACTGTCAGAGGGTCAGTGCTGAGGGAGTGCCGCACTGTCAGAGGGTCAGTGCTGAGGGAGTGCCGCACTGTCAGAGGCTCTGTCCTGAGGGAGTGCCTCACTGTCAGAGTATCAGTACTGAGGGAGTGCCGCACTGTTAGGGGGTCAGTGCTGAGGGAGTGCCACACTGTCAGAGGGTCAGTGCTCAGGGAGTGCCGCACTGTCAGAGGGTCAGTGCTGAGGGAGTGCCGCACTGTCAGAGGGTCTTTACTGAGGGAGTGCCGCACGGTCAGGCGGTCAGTACTGAGGGAGTGCCGCACTGTCATAGGGACAGTGCTGAGGGAGTGCCGCACTGTCAGAGGGTCAGTGCTGAGGGAGTGCCTCACTGTCAGAGGGTCAGTGCTGAGGGAGTGCCTCACTGTCAGAGAGTCAGTACTGAGTGAGTGCCGCAATGTGAGGGGGTCAGTACTGAGGGAGTGCCACACTGTCAGAGGGTCAGTACTGAGGGAGTGCTGCACTGTCAGCGGGTCAGTGCTGTGGGAGTGCCGCACTGTCAGAGGGTCAGTACTGAGGGAATGCTGCACTGTCAGAGGGTCAGTGTTGAGCGAGTGCCGTACTGTCAGAGGGTCAGTGCTGAGGGGGTGCGGCACTGTCAGAGGGTCAGTATTGAGGGAGTGCCACACTGTCAGAGGGTCAGTGCTGAGGGAGCGCCGCACTGTCAGAGGGTCAGTGCTGAGGGAGTGCCGCACTGTCAGAGGGTCTGTGCTGAGGGAGTGCCGCACTGTCAGCGTGTCAGTACTGAGGGAGTGCCGCACTGTCAGAGGGTCAGTGCTGAGGGAGTGCCGCACTGTCAGAAGGTCAGTACTGAGGGAGTGCCGCACTGTCAGAGGGTCAGTGCTGAGGGGAGTGCCGCTCTGTCAGAGTGTCAGTGCTGAGGGAGTGTCGCACTGTCAGAGGGTCAGTGCTGAGGGAGTGCCGCACTGTCAGAGGGTCAGTGCTGAGGGAGTGCTGCACTGTCAGAGGGTCAGTGCTGAGGGAGTGCCATACTGTCAGAGGGTCATTACTGAGGGAGTGCCGCACTGTCAGAGGGTCAGTACTGAGGGAGTGCCGCACTGTCAGAGGGTCAGTACTGAGGGAGTGCCGCACTGTCAGAGGGTCAGTACTGAGGGAGTGCCGCACTGTCAGAGGGTCAGTACTGAGGGAGTACCGCACTGTCAGAGGGTCAGTGCTCAGGGAGTGCCGCACTGTCAGAGGGTCAGTGCTGAGGGAGTGCTGCACTGTCAGAGGGTCAGTTCTGAGGGAGTGCCGCACTGTCAGAGGGTCAGTACTGAGGGAGTGCCGCACTGTCAGAGGGTCAGTGCTCAGGGAGTGCCGCACTGTCAGAGGGTCAGTGCTGAGGGAGTGCAGCACTGTCAGAGGGTCAGTGCTGAGGGAGTGCTGCACTGTCAGGGGGTCAGTACTGAGGGAATGCCGCACTGTCAGAGGGTCAGTACTGAGGGAGTGCCGCAATGTCAGGGGGTCAGTAGTGAGGGAGTGCCACACTGTCAGAGGGTCAGTACTGAGGGAGTGCAGCACTGTCAGAGGGTCAGTGCTGAGGGAGTGCCGCAATGTCAGGGGGTCAGTAGTGAGGGAGTGCCACACTGTCAGAGGGTCAGTACTGAGGGAGTGCAGCACTGTCAGAGGGTCAGTGCTGAGGGAGTGCCGCAATGTCAGGGGGTCAGTAGTGAGGGAGTGCCGCACTGTCAGAGGGTCAGTGCTGAGGGAGTGCTGCACTGTCAGAGGGTCAGTGCTGACGGAGTGCTGCACTGTCAGAGGGTCAGTACTGAGGGAGTGCCACACTGTCAGAGGGTCAGTACTGAGGGAGTGCCGCATTGTCACAGGGTCAGTACTCAGGGAGTGCCGCACTGTCAGAGGGTCAGTACTGAGGGAGTGCCACACTGTCAGAGGGTCAGTGCTGAGGGAGTGCCGCACGGTCAGAGGCTCAGTGCTGAGGGAGTGCCGCACTGTCAGAGGGTCAGTGCTGAGGGAGTGCCGCACTGTCAGAGGGTCAGTGCTGAGGGAATGCCGCACTGTCAGAGGGTCAGTGCTGAGGGAGTGCCGCACTGTCAGAGGGTCAGTACTGAGGGAATGCCGCACTGTCAGAGGGTCAGTGCTGAGGGAGTGCCGCACTGTCAGAGGGTCAGTACTGACGGAGTGCCACACTGTCAGAGGGTCAGTACTGAGAGAGTGCCGCACTGTCATAGGGTCAGTGCTGAGGGAGTGCCTCACTGTCAGAGAATCAGTACTGAGGGAGTGCCGCACTGTTAGGGGGTCAGTGCTGAGGGAGTGCCACACTGTCAGAGGGTCAGTGCTGAGGGAGTGCCGCACTGTCAGAGGGTCAGTGCTGAGGGAGTGCCGCACTGTCAGAGGGTCAGTACTGAGGGAGTGCCGCACGGTCAAAGGGTCAGTACTGAGGGAGTGACGCACTGTCAGAGGGTCAGTACTGAGGGAGTGCCGCACTGTCAGAGGGTCAGTGCTGAGGGAGTGCCGCACTGTCAGAGGGTCAGTGCTGAGGGAGTGCCGCACTGTCAGAGGGTCAGTGCTGAGGGAGTGCCTCACTGTCAGAGAGTCAGTACTGAGTGCCGCAAGGTGAGGGGGTCAGTACTGAGGGAGTGCCACACTGTCAGAGGGTCAGTACTGAGGGAGTGCTGCACTGTCAGCGGGTCAGTGCTGTGGGAGTGCAGCACTGTCAGAGGGTCAGTACTGAGTGAGTGCCGCACTGTCAGAGGGTCAGTACTGAGGGAGTGCCGCACTATCAGTGGGTCAGTGCTGAGCGAGTGCCGCACTGTCAGAGGGTCAGTGCTGAGGGAGTGCGGCACTGTCAAAGGGTCAGTATTGAGGGAGTGCCACACTGTCAGAGGGTCAGTGCTGAGGGAGCGCCGCACTGTCAGAGGGTCAGTGCTGAGGGAGTGTCGCACTGTCAGAGGGTCAGTGCTGAGGGAGTGCCGCACTCTCAGAGGGTCAGTGCTGAGGGAGTGCCGCACTGTCAGAGTGTCAGTACTGAGGGAGTACCGCACTGTCAGCGTGTCAGTACTGAGGGAGTGCTGCACTGTCAGAGGGTCAGTGCTCAGGGAGTGCCGCACTGTCAGAGGGTCAGTACCGAGGGAGTGCCGCACTGTCAGAGGGTCAGTAGTGAGGGAGTGCCGCACTGTCAAAGGGTCAGTGCTGAGGGAGTGCCGCACTGTCAGAGGGTCAGTACTGAGGGAGTGCCGCACTGTCAGAAGGTCAGTACTGAGGGTGTGCCACACTGTCAGAAGGTCAGTACTGAGGGAGTGCCGCACTGTCAGAGGGTCAGTACTGAGGGAGTGCCACACTGTCAGAGGGTCAGTGCTGAGGGAGTGCCGCACTGTCAGAGGGTCAGTGCTGATTGAGTGCCGCACTGTCAGAGGGTCAGTATTGAGGGAGTGCCGCACTGTCAGAGGGTCAGTGCTGAGGGAGTGCAGCACTGTCAGGGGGTCAGTACTGAGGGAGTGCCGCACTGTCAGAGGGTCAGTGCTGAGGGAGTGCAGCACTGTCAGGGGGTCAGTACTGAGGGAGTGCCGCACTGTCAGAGGGTCAATGCTGAGGGAGTGCCGCACTGTCAGAGGGTCAGTGCTGAGGGAGTGCCGCACTGTCAGAGGGTCAGTACTGAGGGAGTGCCGCACTGGCAGAGGGTCAGTGCTGAGGGAGTGCCGCACTGTCAGAGGGTCATTGCTGAGGGAGTGCCGCACTGTCAGAGGGTCAGTACTGAGGGAGTGACGCACTGTCAGAGGGTCAGTGCTGAGGGAGTGCCGCACTTTCGGAGGGTCAGTGCTGAGGGAGTGCCGCACTGTCAGAGGGTCAGTACTGAGAGAGTGCCGCAGTGTTGGAGGGTCAGTGCTGAGGGCGTGCCACACTGTCAGAGGGTCAGTGCTGAGGGAGTACCACACTGTCAGAGGGTCAGTGCTGAGGGAGTGCCACACTGTCAGAGGGTCTGTACTGAGGGAGTGCCGCACTGGCAGAGGGTCAGTGCTGAGGGAGTGCCTCACTGTCAGAGAATCAGTACTGAGGGAGTGCCGCACTGTTAGGGGGTCAGTGCTGAGGGAATGCCACACTGTCAGAGGGTCAGTGCTGAGGGAGTGCCGCACTGTCAGAGGGTCAGTGCTGAGGGAGTGCCACACTGTCTGAGAGTTACTGCTGAGGGAGTGCCGCACTGTCAGAGGGTTAGTGCTGAGGGAGTGCCGCACTGTCAGAGGGTCAGTACTGAGGGAGTGCCGCACTGGCAGAGGGTCAGTGCTGAGGGAGTGCCGCACTGTCAGAGGGTCAGTGCTGAGGGAGTGCCACACTGTCAGAGGGTCAGTGCTGAGGGAGTGCAGCACTGTCAGAGGGTCAGTGCTGAGGCAGTGCTGCACTGTCAGGGGGTCAGTACTGAGGGAATGCCGCACTGTCAGAGGGTCAATGCTGAGGGAGTGCCTCACTGTCAGAGAGTCAGTACTGAGTGAGTGCCGCAATGCCAGGGGGTCAGTACTGAGGGAGTGCCACACTGTCAGAGGGTCAGTGCTGAGGGAGTGCCGCATTGTTAGGGGGTCAGTACTGAGGGAGTGCCGCACTGTCAGAGCGTCAGTACTGTGGGAGTGCCGCACTGTCAGAGGGTCCGTACTGAGGGCGTGCCACACTGTCAGTGGGTCAGTGCTGAGGGAGTGCAGCACTGTCAGAGGGTCAGTGCTGAGGGAGTGCTGCACTGTCATGGGGTCAGTACTGAGGGAATGCCGCACTGTCAGAGGGTCAATGCTGAGGGAGTGCCTCTCTGTCAGAGAGTCAGTACTGAGTGAGTGCCACACTGTCAGAGAGTCAGTACTGAGGGAGTGCTGCACTGTCAGAGGGTCAGTGCTGAGGGAGTGCTGCACTGTCAGAGGGTCAGTACTGAGGGAGTGCCACACTGTCAGAGGGTCAGTACTGAGGGAGTGCCGCACTGTCAGAGGGTCAGTGCTGAGGGAGTGCCGCACTGTCAGAGGGTCCGTACTGAGGGAGTGCCACACTGTCAGAGGGTCAGTGCTGAGGGAGTGCAGCACTGTCAGAGGGTCAGTGCTGAGGGAGTGCTGCACTGTCAGGGGGTCAGTACTGAGGGAATGCCGCACTGTCAGAGGGTCAATGCTGAGGGAGTGCCTCACTGTCAGAGAGTCAGTACTGAGTGAGTGCCGCAATGCCAGGGGGTCAGTACTGAGGGAGTGCCACACTGTCAGAGGGTCAGTGCTGAGGGAGTGCCGCATTGTTAGGGGGTCAGTACTGAGGGAGTGCCGCACTGTCAGAGCGTCAGTACTGTGGGAGTGCCGCACTGTCAGAGGGTCCGTACTGAGGGCGTGCCACACTGTCAGTGGGTCAGTGCTGAGGGAGTGCAGCACTGTCAGAGGGTCAGTGCTGAGGGAGTGCTGCACTGTCAGGGGGTCAGTACTGAGGGAATGCCGCACTGTCAGAGGGTCAATGCTGAGGGAGTGCCTCTCTGTCAGAGAGTCAGTGCTGAGGGAGTGCCACACTGTCAGAGGGTCAGTGCTCAGGGAGTGCCGCACTGTCAGAGGGTCAGTGCTGAGGGAGTGCCGCACTGTCATAGGGACAGTGCTGAGGGAGTGCCGCACTGTCAGAGGGTCAGTGCTGAGGGAGTGCTTCACTGTCAGAGAGTCAGTACTGAGTGAGTGCCGCAATGTGAGGGGGTCAGTACTGAGGGAGTGCCACACTGTCAGAGGGTCAGTACTGAGGGAGTGCTGCACTGTCAGTGGGTCAGTGTTGAGCGAGTGCCGCACTGTCAGAGGGTCAGTACTGAGGGAATGCTGCACTGTCAGAGGGTCAGTGTTGAGCGAGTGCCGTACTGTCAGAGGGTCAGTGCTGAGGGGGTGCGGCACTGTCAGAGGGTCAGTATTGAGGGAGTGCCACACTGTCAGAGGGTCAGTGCTGAGGGAGCGCCGCACTGTCAGAGGGTCAGTGCTGAGGGAGTGCCGCACTGTCAGAGGGTCTGTGCTGAGGGAGTGCCGCACTGTCAGCGTGTCAGTACTGAGGGAGTGCCGCACTGTCAGAGGGTCAGTGCTGAGGGAGTGCCGCACTGTCAGAAGGTCAGTACTGAGGGAGTGCCGCGCTGTCAGAGTGTCAGTGCTGAGGGAGTGCCGCACTGTCAGAGGGTCAGTGCTGAGGGAGTGCTGCACTGTCAGAGGGTCAGTGCTGAGGGAGTGCCATACTGTCAGAGGGTCATTACTGAGGGAGTGCCGCACTGTCAGAGGGTCAGTACTGAGGGAGTGCCGCACTGTCAGAGGGTCAGTACTGAGGGAGTGCCGCACTGTCAGAGGGTCAGTACTGAGGGAGTGCCGCACTGTCAGAGGGTCAGTACTGAGGGAGTGCCGCACTGTCAGAGGGTCAGTGCTCAGGGAGTGCCGCACTGTCAGAGGGTCAGTGCTGAGAGAGTGCTGCACTGTCAGAGGGTCAGTGCTGAGGGAGTGCCGCACTGTCAGAGGGTCAGTACTGAGGGAGTGCCGCACTGTCAGAGGGTCAGTACTGAGGGAGTGCCACACTGTCAGAGGGTCAGTGCTGAGGGAGTGCCGCACTGTCAGAGGGTCAGTGCTGAGGGAGTGCCGCACTGTCAGAGGGTCAGTGCTGAGGGAGTGCCACACTGTCAGAGGGTCAGTGCTGAGGGAGTGCAGCACTGTCAGAGGGTCAGTGCTGAGGCAGTGCTGCACTGTCAGGGGGTCAGTACTGAGGGAATGCCGCACTGTCAGAGGGTCAATGCTGAGGGAGTGCCTCACTGTCAGAGAGTCAGTACTGAGTGAGTGCCGCAATGCCAGGGGGTCAGTACTGAGGGAGTGCCACACTGTCAGAGGGTCAGTGCTGAGGGAGTGCCGCATTGTTAGGGGGTCAGTACTGAGGGAGTGCCGCACTGTCAGAGCGTCAGTACTGTGGGAGTGCCGCACTGTCAGAGGGTCCGTACTGAGGGCGTGCCACACTGTCAGTGGGTCAGTGCTGAGGGAGTGCAGCACTGTCAGAGGGTCAGTGCTGAGGGAGTGCTGCACTGTCAGGGGGTCAGTACTGAGGGAATGCCGCACTGTCAGAGGGTCAATGCTGAGGGAGTGCCTCTCTGTCAGAGAGTCAGTACTGAGTGAGTGCCGCACTGTCAGAGAGTCAGTACTGAGGGAGTGCTGCACTGTCAGAGGGTCAGTGCTGAGGGAGTGCTGCACTGTCAGAGGGTCAGTACTGAGGGAGTGCCACACTGTCAGAGGGTCAGTACTGAGGGAGTGCCGCACTGTCAGAGGGTCAGTGCTGAGGGAGTGCCGCACTGTCAGAGGGTCAGTGCTGAGGGAGTGCCGCACTGTCAGAGGCTCTGTCCTGAGGGAGTGCCTCACTGTCAGAGTATCAGTACTGAGGGAGTGCCGCACTGTTAGGGGGTCAGTGCTGAGGGAGTGCCACACTGTCAGAGGGTCAGTGCTCAGGGAGTGCCGGACTGTCAGAGGGTCAGTGCTGAGGGAGTGCCGCACTGTCAGAGGGTCTTTACTGAGGGAGTGCCGCACGGTCAGGCGGTCAGTACTGAGGGAGTGCCGCACTGTCATAGGGACAGTGCTGAGGGAGTGCCACACTGTCAGAGGGTCAGTGCTGAGGGAGTGCCTCACTGTCAGAGGGTCAGTGCTGAGGGAGTGCCTCACTGTCAGAGAGTCAGTACTGAGTGAGTGCCGCAATGTGAGGGGGTCAGTACTGAGGGAGTGCCACACTGTCAGAGGGTCAGTACTGAGGGAGTGCTGCACTGTCAGCGGGTCAGTGCTGTGGGAGTGCCGCACTGTCAGAGGGTCAGTACTGAGGGAATGCTGCACTGTCAGAGGGTCAGTGTTGAGCGAGTGCCGTACTGTCAGAGGGTCAGTGCTGAGGGGGTGCGGCACTGTCAGAGGGTCAGTATTGAGGGAGTGCCACACTGTCAGAGGGTCAGTGCTGAGGGAGCGCCGCACTGTCAGAGGGTCAGTGCTGAGGGAGTGCCGCACTGTCAGAGGGTCTGTGCTGAGGGAGTGCCGCACTGTCAGCGTGTCAGTACTGAGGGAGTGCCGCACTGTCAGAGGGTCAGTGCTGAGGGAGTGCCGCACTGTCAGAAGGTCAGTACTGAGGGAGTGCCGCACTGTCAGAGGGTCAGTGCTGAGGGAGTGCCGCTCTGTCAGAGTGTCAGTGCTGAGGGAGTGTCGCACTGTCAGAGGGTCAGTGCTGAGGGAGTGCCGCACTGTCAGAGGGTCAGTGCTGAGGGAGTGCTGCACTGTCAGAGGGTCAGTGCTGAGGGAGTGCCATACTGTCAGAGGGTCATTACTGAGGGAGTGCCGCACTGTCAGAGGGTCAGTACTGAGGGAGTGCCGCACTGTCAGAGGGTCAGTACTGAGGGAGTGCCGCACTGTCAGAGGGTCAGTACTGAGGGAGTGCCGCACTGTCAGAGGGTCAGTACTGAGGGAGTACCGCACTGTCAGAGGGTCAGTGCTCAGGGAGTGCCGCACTGTCAGAGGGTCAGTGCTGAGGGAGTGCTGCACTGTCAGAGGGTCAGTGCTGAGGGAGTGCCGCACTGTCAGAGGGTCAGTACTGAGGGAGTGCCGCACTGTCAGAGGGTCAGTGCTCAGGGAGTGCCGCACTGTCAGAGGGTCAGTGCTGAGGGAGTGCAGCACTGTCAGAGGGTCAGTGCTGAGGGAGTGCTGCACTGTCAGGGGGTCAGTACTGAGGGAATGCCGCACTGTCAGAGGGTCAGTACTGAGGGAGTGCCGCAATGTCAGGGGGTCAGTAGTGAGGGAGTGCCACACTGTCAGAGGGTCAGTACTGAGGGAGTGCAGCACTGTCAGAGGGTCAGTGCTGAGGGAGTGCCGCAATGTCAGGGGGTCAGTAGTGAGGGAGTGCCACACTGTCAGAGGGTCAGTACTGAGGGAGTGCAGCACTGTCAGAGGGTCAGTGCTGAGGGAGTGCCGCAATGTCAGGGGGTCAGTAGTGAGGGAGTGCCGCACTGTCAGAGGGTCAGTGCTGAGGGAGTGCTGCACTGTCAGAGGGTCAGTGCTGACGGAGTGCTGCACTGTCAGAGGGTCAGTACTGAGGGAGTGCCACACTGTCAGAGGGTCAGTACTGAGGGAGTGCCGCATTGTCACAGGGTCAGTACTCAGGGAGTGCCGCACTGTCAGAGGGTCAGTGCTGAGGGAGTGCCACACTGTCAGAGGGTCAGTGCTGAGGGAGTGCCGCACGGTCAGAGGCTCAGTGCTGAGGGAGTGCCGCACTGTCAGAGGGTCAGTGCTGAGGGAGTGCCGCACTGTCAGAGGGTCAGTGCTGAGGGAGTGCCGCACTGTCAGAGGGTCAGTGCTGAGGGAGTGCCGCACTGTCAGAGGGTCAGTACTGAGGGAATGCCGCACTGTCAGAGGGTCAGTGCTGAGGGAGTGCCGCACTGTCAGAGGGTCAGTACTGACGGAGTGCCACACTGTCAGAGGGTCAGTACTGAGAGAGTGCCGCACTGTCATAGGGTCAGTGCTGAGGGAGTGCCTCACTGTCAGAGAATCAGTACTGAGGGAGTGCCGCACTGTTAGGGGGTCAGTGCTGAGGGAGTGCCACACTGTCAGAGGGTCAGTGCTGAGGGAGTGCCGCACTGTCAGAGGGTCAGTGCTGAGGGAGTGCCGCACTGTCAGAGGGTCAGTACTGAGGGAGTGCCGCACGGTCAAAGGGTCAGTACTGAGGGAGTGACGCACTGTCAGAGGGTCAGTACTGAGGGAGTGCCGCACTGTCAGAGGGTCAGTGCTGAGGGAGTGCCGCACTGTCAGAGGGTCAGTGCTGAGGGAGTGCCGCACTGTCAGAGGGTCAGTGCTGAGGGAGTGCCTCACTGTCAGAGAGTCAGTACTGAGTGCCGCAAGGTGAGGGGGTCAGTACTGAGGGAGTGCCACACTGTCAGAGGGTCAGTACTGAGGGAGTGCTGCACTGTCAGCGGGTCAGTGCTGTGGGAGTGCAGCACTGTCAGAGGGTCAGTACTGAGTGAGTGCCGCACTGTCAGAGGGTCAGTACTGAGGGAGTGCCGCACTATCAGTGGGTCAGTGCTGAGCGAGTGCCGCACTGTCAGAGGGTCAGTGCTGAGGGAGTGCGGCACTGTCAAAGGGTCAGTATTGAGGGAGTGCCACACTGTCAGAGGGTCAGTGCTGAGGGAGCGCCGCACTGTCAGAGGGTCAGTGCTGAGGGAGTGTCGCACTGTCAGAGGGTCAGTGCTGAGGGAGTGCCGCACTGTCAGAGGGTCAGTGCTGAGGGAGTGCCGCACTGTCAGAGTGTCAGTACTGAGGGAGTACCGCACTGTCAGCGTGTCAGTACTGAGGGAGTGCTGCACTGTCAGAGGGTCAGTGCTCAGGGAGTGCCGCACTGTCAGAGGGTCAGTACCGAGGGAGTGCCGCACTGTCAGAGGGTCAGTAGTGAGGGAGTGCCGCACTGTCAAAGGGTCAGTGCTGAGGGAGTGCCGCACTGTCAGAGGGTCAGTACTGAGGGAGTGCCGCACTGTCAGAAGGTCAGTACTGAGGGTGTGCCACACTGTCAGAAGGTCAGTACTGAGGGAGTGCCGCACTGTCAGAGGGTCAGTACTGAGGGAGTGCCACACTGTCAGAGGGTCAGTGCTGAGGCAGTGCCGCATTGTCAGAGGGTCAGTACTGAGGGAGTGCCGCACTGTCAGAACGTCAGTACTGAGGGAGTGCCGCACTGTCAGAAGGTCAGTACTGAGGGAGTGCCGCACTGTCAGAAGGTCAGTACTGAGGGAGCGCCGCATTGTCAGAGGGTCAGTACTGAGGGAGTGCTGCACTGCCAGAGGTTCAGTACTGAGGGAGTGCTGCACTGTCAGAGGTTCAGTACTGAGGGAGTGCTGGACTGTCAGAGGTTCAGTACTGAGGGAGTGCCGCACTGTCAGAGGGTCAGTGCTGAGGGAGTGCCGCACTGTCAGAGGGTCAGTGATGAGGGAGTGCCGCACTGTCAGAGGGTCAGTGCTGAGGGAATGCTGCACTGTCAGAGGGTCAGTGCTGAGTGAGTGCCGCACTGTCAGAGGGGCAGTGCTGAGGGAGTGCCACACTGTCGGAGGGTCAGTGCTGAGGGAGTGCTGCACTGTCAGAGGGTCAGTGCTGAGGGCGTGCTGCACTGCCAGAGGGTCAGTACTGAGGGAGTGCCACACTGTCAGAGGGTCAGTGCTGAGGGAGTGCCGCATTGTCAGAGGGTCAGTACTGAGGGAATGCTGCACTGTCAGTGGGTCAGTACCGAGGGATGCCGCACTGTCAGAGGTGCAGTACTGAGGGAGTGCCACACTGTCAGAGGGTCAGTGCTGAGGGAGTGCCGCACGGTCAGAGGGTCAGTGCTGAGGGAGTGCCGCACTGTCAGAGGGTCAGTGCTGAGGGAGTGCCACACTGTCAGAGGGTGAGTGCTGAGGGAGTGCCGCACAGTCAGAGGGTCAGTGCTGAGGGAGTGCCGCACTGTCAGAGGGTCAGTACTGAGGGAGTGCCGCACTGGCAGAGGGTCAGTGCTGAGGGAGTGCCGCACTGTCAGAGGGTCAGTGCTGAGGGAGTGCTGCACTGTCAGAGGGTCAGTCCTGAGGGAGTACCACTCTGTCAGAAGGTCAGTACTGAGGGGGTGCCACACAGTCAGAGGGTCAATGCTGAGGGAGTGCCGCACTGTCAGAGGGTCAGTGCTGAGGGAGTGCCTCACTGTCAGAGAGTCAGTACTGAGGGAGTGCCGCACTGTCAGAGAGTCAGTACTGAGGGAGTGCCGCACTGTCAGAGAGTCAGTACTGAGGGAGTGCCGCACTGTCAGAGGGTCAGTACTGAGAGAGTGCCGCACTGTCAGAGAGTCAGTACTGAGGGAGTGCCGCACTGTCAGAGGGTCAGTGCTGAGGGAGTGCTGCACTGTCAGAGAGTCAGTACTGAGGGAGTGCCACACTGTCAGAGGGTCAGTACTGAGGGAATGCCTCACTGTCAGAGAGTCAGTACTGAGGGAGTGCCTCACTGTCAGAGAGTCAGTACTGAGGGAATGCCTCACTGTCAGAGAGTCAGTACTGAGGGAATGCCACACTGTCAGAGAGTCAGTACTGAGGGAGTGCCGCACTGTCAGAGAGTCAGTACTGAGGGAATGCCACACTGTCAGAGAGTCAGTACTGAGGGAGTGCCGCACTGTCAGAGAGTCAGTACTGAGGGAGTGCCGCACTGTCAGAGGGTCCAGGGAAAAGAGTCTCAGCTCCCTCAACCTAACTTCATAAGGCATGCCTCCCAGTCCAGGCAACATCCTTGTAAATCTCCTCTGTACCCTCTCAATAGCTTCCACATCTTTCCTATAGTGAGACGACCAGAACTGCGCACAATACTCTAAATGCGCCTGACAAGGGTCTTATAAAGTTGCAGCATTACCTCCCGACTCCTAAACTCAATCCCACGATTAATGAAGGCCAGTACACCATACGCCTTCTTGACCACCTCCTCCACCTGCGAGGCCGATTTAAGAGTCCTGTGGACCTGGACCCCTAGATTCTTCTGCTCTTCAACACTACTAAGACTCCTGCCCTTAATAGTGTACTCGTTCATCCCGTTGGTTCTGCCAAAATGGATGACTACGCATTTATCTGCGTTGAGGTCCATCTGCCACTTCTCCGCCCATTCCTGCATCCTATCTATGCCCTGCTGCAACTTTTGACATCCTTCCAGACCATCCATAACACCACCGACCTTAGTGTCATCAGCGAACTTGCTAACCCATCCCTCCACTTCCTCATCCAGGTCATTTATGAAAATGACAAACAACAAGGGTCCCAGAACAGATCCTTGAGGCACTCCGCTGGTGACTGACCTCCATTCAGAAAAAGCCCACAACCACTCTCTGCCTTCTGCAGGCAAGCCAGTTCTGGATCCACAAGGCCAAAGGCCCTTGGATCCCATGCCCTCTCACCTTCTCAAGAAGTCTTGCATGGGGACCTTATCAAAAGCCTTGCTGAAGTCCATGTACACTACGTCCACGGCACTTCCTTCGTCAATGTGTTCAGTCACATTATCGAAGAACTCAACTAGGCTCGTAAGGCACGACCTGCCCTTGACAAATCCATGCTGACTATTCCTGATCATGTCAAACCTCTCCAAATGTTCGTAAATCTTGTCCCTCAGAAGCCTCTCCATCAGCTTACCAAGCACTGAGGTCAGACTCACCGGGCGGTAATTTCCCGGGCTATCTTTGTTCCCTTTCTTGAAAATATGGACTACATCCGCAATCCTCCAATCTTCTGGAACCTCTCCCGTCTCCATTGATGACGCAAAGATCATCGCCAAGGGCTCTGCAATCACTTCCCTCGCCTCCCACAGTATCCTGGGGTACATCCCATCTGGTCCAGGTGACTTATCTACCTTGATAGAATTCAAAAGTTCCAACACATCCTCCTCCTTAATATTCACATATTCAATCTTTTCCATCTGCTGCAAATCCATAACAATATCTCCTCGATCAGCTTCCACTGTGAATACTGAGGCAAAGTACTCATTAAGCACCTCTGCCATTTAGTATTCAGGGAATGCTGCACTGTCAGAGGGTCAGTGCTGAGGGAGTGCCGCACTGTCAGAGGGTCAGTGCTGAGGGAGTGCCGCACTGTCAGAGGGTCAGTGCTGAGGGAGTGCCGCACTGTCAGAGGGTCAGTGCTGAGGGAGTGCCGCACTGTCAGAGGGTCAGTGCTGAGGGAGTGCCGCACTGTCAGAGGGTCAGTACTGAGGGAGTGCCGCACTGTCAGAGGGTCAGTGCTGAGGGAGTGCCGCACTGTCAGAGGGTCAGTACTAAGTGAGTGCCGCACTGTCAGAGGGTGAGTCCTGAGGGAGTGCCGCATTGTCAGAGGGTCAGTGCCGCACTGTCAGAGGGTCAGTACTGAGTGAGTGTCGCACTGTCAGAAGGTCAGTGCAGAGGGAGTGCCGCATTGTCAGAGGGTCAGTACTAAGGGAGTGCCGCTCTGTCAGAGGGTCAGTGCTGAGGGAGTGCCGCACTGTCAGAGGGTCAGTACTGAAGGAGTGCCGCACTGTCAGAGGGTCAGTGCTGAGGGAGTGCCGCACTGTCAGAGGGTCAGTGCTGAGGGAGTGCCGCACTGTCAGAGGGTCAGTACTGAGGGAGTGCCTCACTGTCAAAGGGCAGTACTGAGGGAGTGCCACACTGTCAGAGGATCAGGGCTGAGGGAGTGCCGCACTGTCAGAGGGTCAGTACTGAGGGAGTGCCGCACTGTCAGAGGGTCAGTACCGAGGGAGTGCCGCACTGTCAGAGGGTCAGTACCGAGGGAGTGCCGCACTGTCAGAGGGTCAGCGCTGAGGGAGTGCCGCACTGTCAGAGGGTCAGTGCTGAGGGAGTGCCGCACTGTCAGAGGGTCAGTGCTGAGGGAGTGCCGCACTGTCAGAGGGTCAGTGCTAAGGGAGTGCCGCACTGTCAAAGGGTCAGTGCTGAGGGAGTGCCACACTGTCAGAAGGTCAGTACTGAGGGAGTGCCGCACTGTCAGAGGGTCAGTGCTGAGGGAGTGCCACACTGTCAGAGGGTCACTGCTAAGGGAGTGCCACACTGTCAGAGGGTCAGTGCTGAGGGAGTACCGCACTGTCAGAGGGTCAGTGCTGAGGGAGTGCCGCACTGTCAGAGGGTCACTACTGTGGGAGTGCCGCACTGTCAGGGGGTCAGTACTGAGGTAGTGCCGCACTGTCAGAGGGTCAGTACTGAGGGAGTGCCACACTGTCAGGGGGTCAGTACTGAGGGAATGCCGCCTGTCAGAGGGTCAGTACAGAGGGAGTGCCGCACTGTCAGAGGGTCAGTACTGAGGGAGTGCCGCACTGTCAGAGGGTCAGTACTGAGGGAGTGCCGCACTGTCAGGGGGTCAGTACTGAGGGAGTGCCGCACTGTCAGAGGGTCAGTACTGAGGGAGTGCCGCACTGTCAGAGGGTCAGTGCTGAGGGAGTGCCGCACTGTCAGAGGGTCAGTGCATAGGGAGTACGGCACTGTCAGCGGGTCACTATCGAGGGGGTGCCGCACTGTCAGAGGGTTAGTGCTGAGGGAGTGCCTCACAGTCATAGAGTCAGTACTGAGGGAGTGCCGCACTGTCAGAGGGTCAGTACTGAGGGAATGCCGCACTGTCAGAGGGTCAGTGCTGAGGGAGTGCCGCATTGTCAGAGGGTCAGTGCTGAGGGAGTGCCGCACTGTCAGAGGGTCAGTGCTGAGGGAATGCCACACTGTCAGAGGGTCAGTGCTGAGGGAGTGCCGCACTGTCAGAGGATCAGTGCGGAGGGAGTGCCGCACTGTCAGAGGGTCAGTGCTGAGGGAGTGCCGCAGTGTCAGAGGGTCAGTGCTGAGGGAATGCCGCACTGTCAGAGGGTCAGTGCTGAGGGAGTGCCGCACTGTCAGAGGATCAGTGCGGAGGGAATGCCACACTGTCAGAGGGTCAGTGCTGAGGGAGTGCCGCACTGTCAGAGGGTCAGTACTGAGGGAGTGCCGCACTGTCAGAGGGTCAGTGCGGAGGGAGTGCCGCACTGTCAGAGGGTCAGTGCTGAGGGAGTGCCGCACTGTCAGAGGGTCAGTGCTGAGGGAATGCCGCACTGTCAGAGGGTCAGTGCTGAGGTAGTGCCGCACTGTCAGTGGGTCAGTGCTGAGGGAGTGCCGCACTGTCAGAGGGTCAGTACTGTCGGAATGCTGCACTGTCAGAGGGTCAGTGCTGAGGGAATGCCACACTGTCAGAGGGTGAGTGCTGAGGGAGTGCCGCACTGTCAGAGGGTCAGTGCTGAGGGAATGCCGCACTGTCAGAGGGTCAGTGCTGAGGTAGTGCCGCACTGTCAGTGGGTCAGTGCTGAGGGAGTGCCGCACTGTCAGAGGGTCAGTACTGTTGGAATGCTGCACTGTCAGAGGGTCAGTGCTGAGGGAGTGCCGCACTGTCAGAGGGTCAGTGCTGAGGGAGTGCCGCACTGTCAGAGGGTCAGTACTGTCGGAATGCTGCACTGTCAGAGGGTCAGTGCTGAGGGAGTGCCACACTGTCAGAGGGTCAGTGCTGAATGAGTGCCGCAATGTGAGGGGGTCAGTACTGAGGGAGTGCCACAGTGTCAGAGGGTCAGTGCTGAGGGAGCGCCGCACTGTCAGCGGGTCAGTACTGAGGGAGTGCCGCACTGTCAGAGGGCCAGTGCTGAGGGAGTACCGCACTGTCAGAGGGTCAGTGCTGAGGGAGCGCCGCACTGTCAGCGGGTCAGTACTGAGGGAGTGCCGCACTGTCAGGGTCAGTGCTGAGGGAGCGCCGCACTGTCAGCGGGTCAGTGCTGAGGGAGTGCCGCACTGTCAGGGGGTCAGTACTGAGGTAGTGCCGCACTGTCAGAGGGTCAGTACTGAGGGAGTGCCGCACTGTCAGGGGGTCAGTACTGAGGGAATGCCGCCTGTCAGAGGGTCAGTACAGAGGGAGTGCCGCACTGTCAGAGGGTCAGTACTGAGGGAGTGCCGCACTGTCAGAGGGTCAGTACTGAGGGAGTGCCGCACTGTCAGGGGGTCAGTACTGAGGGAGTGCCGCACTGTCAGAGGGTCAGTACTGAGGGAGTGCCGCACTGTCAGAGGGTCAGTGCTGAGGGAGTGCCGCACTGTCAGAGGGTCAGTGCATCGGGAGTGCCGCACTGTCAGCGGGTCACTATCGAGGGGGTGCCGCACTGTCAGAGGGTTAGTGCTGAGGGAGTGCCTCACAGTCATAGAGTCAGTACTGAGGGAGTGCCGCACTGTCAGAGGGTCAGTACTGAGGGAATGCCGCACTGTCAGAGGGTCAGTGCTGAGGGAGTGCCGCATTGTCAGAGGGTCAGTGCTGAGGCAGTGCCGCACTGTCAGAGGGTCAGTGCTGAGGGAATGCCACACTGTCAGAGGGTCAGTGCTGAGGGAGTGCCGCACTGTCAGAGGATCAGTGCGGAGGGAGTGCCGCACTGTCAGAGGGTCAGTGCTGAGGGAGTGCCGCACTGTCAGAGGGTCAGTGCTGAGGGAATGCCGCACTGTCAGAGGGTCAGTGCTGAGGTAGTGCCGCACTGTCAGTGGGTCAGTGCTGAGGGAGTGCCGCACTGTCAGAAGGTCAGTGCTGAGGGAATGCCACACTGTCAGAGGGTGAGTGCTGAGGGAGTGCCGCACTGTCAGAGGGTCAGTGCTGAGGGAATGCCGCACTGTCAGAGGGTCAGTGCTGAGGTAGTGCCGCACTGTCAGTGGGTCAGTGCTGAGGGAGTGCCGCACTGTCAGAGGGTCAGTACTGTTGGAATGCTGCACTGTCAGAGGGTCAGTGCTGAGGGAGTGCCGCACTGTCAGAGGGTCAGTGCTGAGGGAGTGCCGCACTGTCAGAGGGTCAGTACTGTCGGAATGCTGCACTGTCAGAGGGTCAGTGCTGAGGGAGTGCCACACTGTCAGAGGGTCAGTGCTGAATGAGTGCCGCAATGTGAGGGGGTCAGTACTGAGGGAGTGCCACAGTGTCAGAGGGTCAGTGCTGAGGGAGCGCCGCACTGTCAGCGGGTCAGTACTGAGGGAGTGCCGCACTGTCAGAGGGCCAGTGCTGAGGGAGTACCGCACTGTCAGCGGGTCAGTACTGAGGGAGCGCCGCACTGTCAGGGTCAGTGCTGAGGGAGCGCCGCACTGTCAGCGGGTCAGTGCTGAGGGAGTGCCGCACTGTCAGGGGGTCAGTACTGAGGTAGTGCCGCACTGTCAGAGGGTCAGTACTGAGGGAGTGCCGCACTGTCAGGGGGTCAGTACTGAGGGAATGCCGCCTGTCAGAGGGTCAGTACAGAGGGAGTGCCGCACTGTCAGAGGGTCAGTACTGAGGGAGTGCCGCACTGTCAGAGGGTCAGTACTGAGGGAGTGCCGCACTGTCAGGGGGTCAGTACTGAGGGAGTGCCGCACTGTCAGAGGGTCAGTACTGAGGGAGTGCCGCACTGTCAGAGGGTCAGTGCTGAGGGAGTGCCGCACTGTCAGAGGGTCAGTGCATAGGGAGTGCCGCACTGTCAGCGGGTCACTATCGAGGGGGTGCCGCACTGTCAGAGGGTTAGTGCTGAGGGAGTGCCTCACAGTCATAGAGTCAGTACTGAGGGAGTGCCGCACTGTCAGAGGGTCAGTACTGAGGGAATGCCGCACTGTCAGAGGGTCAGTGCTGAGGGAGTGCCGCATTGTCAGAGGGTCAGTGCTGAGGCAGTGCCGCACTGTCAGAGCGTCAGTGCTGAGGGAATGCCACACTGTCAGAGGGTCAGTGCTGAGGGAGTGCCGCACTGTCAGAGGATCAGTGCGGAGGGAGTGCCGCACTGTCAGAGGGTCAGTGCTGAGGGAGTGCCGCACTGTCAGAGGGTCAGTGCTGAGGGAATGCCGCACTGTCAGAGGGTCAGTGCTGAGGTAGTGCCGCACTGTCAGTGGGTCAGTGCTGAGGGAGTGCCGCACTGTCAGAGGGTCAGTACTGTCGGAATGCTGCACTGTCAGAAGGTCAGTGCTGAGGGAATGCCACACTGTCAGAGGGTGAGTGCTGAGGGAGTGCCGCACTGTCAGAGGGTCAGTGCTGAGGGAATGCCGCACTGTCAGAGGGTCAGTGCTGAGGTAGTGCCGCACTGTCAGTGGGTCAGTGCTGAGGGAGTGCCGCACTGTCAGAGGGTCAGTACTGTTGGAATGCTGCACTGTCAGAGGGTCAGTGCTGAGGGAGTGCCGCACTGTCAGAGGGTCAGTGCTGAGGGAGTGCCGCACTGTCAGAGGGTCAGTACTGTCGGAATGCTGCACTGTCAGAGGGTCAGTGCTGAGGGAGTGCCACACTGTCAGAGGGTCAGTGCTGAATGAGTGCCGCAATGTGAGGGGGTCAGTACTGAGGGAGTGCCACAGTGTCAGAGGGTCAGTGCTGAGGGAGCGCCGCACTGTCAGCGGGTCAGTACTGAGGGAGTGCCGCACTGTCAGAGGGCCAATGCTGAGGGAGTACCGCACTGTCAGAGGGTCAGTGCTGAGGGAGCGCCGCACTGTCAGCGGGTCAGTACTGAGGGAGTGCCGCACTGTCAGAGGGTCAGTGCTGAGGGAGCGCCGCACTGTCAGCGGGTCAGTGCTGAGGGAGTACCGCACTGTCAGCGGGTCAGTGCTGAGGGAGTACCGCACTATCAGAGGGTCAGTACTGAGGGAGTGCCACACAGTCAGAGAGTCAGTACTGAGGGAGTGCCGCAATGTCAGCGGGTCAGTGCTGAGGGAGTGCCGTACTGTCAGGGGGTCAGTACTGAGGGAATGACACACTGTCAGAGGGTCAGTGCTGAGGGAGTGCCGCACTGTCAGAGAGTCAGTGCTGAGGGAGTGCCGCACTGTCAGAGGGTCAGTGCTGAGGGAGTGCCGCACTGTCAGAGAGTCAGTGTTGAGGGAGGGCGGCACTGTCAGAGGGTCAGTACTGAGGGAGTGCCGCACTGTCAGAGGGTCAGTGCTGAGGGAGTGCCGAACTGTCAGAGGGCCAGTGCTGAGGGAGTGCCGCACTGTCAGAGGGTCAGTGCTGAGGGTGTACTGCACTGTCAGAGGGTCAGTACTGAGGGAGTGCCACACTGTCAGAGGGTCAGTGCTGAGAGAGTGCCGCACTGTCAGAGGGTCAGTGCTGAGGGAGTGCCGCACTGTCAGAGGGTCAGTACTGTGGGAATGCCGCACTGTCAGAGGGTCAGTGCTGAGGGAGTGCCTCACTGTCAGAGAGTCAGTACTGAGGGAGTGCTGCACTGTCAGAGGGTCAGTGCTGAGGGAGTGCCGCATTGTCAGAGGGTCCAGGGAAAAGAGTCTCAGCTCCCTCAACCTAACTTCATAAGGCATCCCTCCCAGTCCAGGCAACATCCTTGTAAATCTCCTCTGTACCCTCTCAATAGCTTCCACATCTTTCCTATAGTGAGACGACCAGAACTGCGCACAATACTCTAAATGCGCCTGACAAGGGTCTTATAAAGTTGCAGCATTATCTTATAAAGTTGCAGCATTACCTCCCGACTCCTAAACTCAATCCCTCGATTAATGAAGGCCAGTACACCATACGCCTTCTTGACCACCTCCTCCACCTGCGAGGCCGATTTAAGAGTCCTGTGGACCTGGACCCCTAGATCCTTCTGCTCTTCAACACTACTCAGACTTCTGCCCTTGATAGTGTACTCGTTCATCCCGTTGGTTCTGCCAAAATGGATGACTACGCATTTATCTGCGTTGAGGTCCATCTGCCACTTCTCCGCCCATTCCTGCATCCTATCTATGCCCTGCTGCAACTTTTGACATCCTTCCAGACCATCCATAACACCACCGACCTTAGTGTCATCAGCGAACTTGCTAACCCATCCCTCCACTTCCTCATCCAGGTCATTTATGAAAATGACAAACAACAAGGGTCCCAGAACAGATCCTTGAGGCACTCCGCTGGTGACTGACCTCCATTCAGAAAAAGCCCACAACCACTCTCTGCCTGCTGCAGGCAAGCCAGTTCTGGATCCACAAGGCCAAAGGCCCTTGGATCCCATGCCCTCTCACCTTCTCAAGAAGTCTTGCATGGGGGACCTTATCAAAAGCCTTGCTGAAGTCCATGTACACTACGTCCACGGCACTTCCTTCGTCAATGTGTTCAGTCACATTATCGAAGAACTCAACTAGGCTTGTAAGGCACGACCTGCCCTTGACAAATCCATGCTGACTATTCCTGATCATGTCAAACCTCTCCAAATGTTCGTAAATCTTGTCCCTCAGAAGCCTCTCCATCAGCTTACCAACCACTGAGGTCAGACTCACCGGGCTATCTTTGTTCCCTTTCTTGAAAATAGGGACTACATCCGCAATCCTCCAATCTTCCGGGACCTCTCCCGTCTCCATTGACGACGCAAAGATCATCGCCAGGGGCTCCGCAATCTCTTCCCTCGCCTCCCACAGTATCCTGGGGTACATCCCATCTGGTCCAGGTGACTTATCTATCTTGATAGAATTCAAAAGTTCCAACACATCCTCCTCCTTAATATTCACATATTCAATCTTTTCCATCTGCTGCAAATCCATAACAATATCTCCTCGATCAGCTTCCACTGTGAATACTGAGGCAAAGTACTCATTAAGCACCTCTGCCATTTAGTATTACATAAGAACATAAGAAATAGGAGCAGGAGTAGGCCATCTGGCCCTTCGAGCCTGCCCCGCCATTCAATAAGATCATGGCTGATCTGTCGTGACTCAGCTCCACCTTCCGCCCTTTCCCCATAACCCTTAATCCCTTCTCTTATCAAAAACCCATCAACCCGTTTCTTAAAAATATTTAGCGAGGCAGCCTCCACCACTTCAACGGGCAGAGAATTCCAGAGATTCACCACCCTTTGAGTGAAGAAGTTCCTCCTCAACTCTGTTCTAAACCGCCCCCCCTTTATCTTGAGGCTGTGCCCCCTAGTCCTACTGTCTTTTTTGAGCGGGAACAGTCTCTCCACCTCTATCCTATCCATCCCATTCATCATCTTATACGTCTCAATGAGATCTCCCCTCATTCTTCTAAACTCTAACGAGTACAAGCCTAGTTTATTCAGCCTCTCCTCATAGCTCAATCCCCTCAACTCCGGTATCAGCCGAGTAAACCTCCTCTGCACTCCCTCCAGGGCCAAAACATCCTTGCGCAGGTGCGGCGCCCAAAACTGCACACAGTACTCCAGCTGCGGCCTCACCAATGCCCTATACAGCTGCAGCAAGACCTCCCTACTTTTATATTCAATCCCCTTCGCTATGAAGGCCAGCATCCCATTCGCCTTCCTGACCACCTGCTGCACCTGCAAGCTGGGTTTTTGCGACTCATGCACAAGGACCCCGAGGTCCCTCTGAATGCCGCACTGTCAGAGGGTCAGTGCTGAGGGAGTGCCGCACTGTCAGAGGGTCAGTGCTGAGGGAGTGCCGCACTGTCAGAGGGTCAGTGCTGAGGGAGTGCTGCACTGTCAGAGGGTCAGTGCTGAGGGAGTGCCGCACTGTCAGAGGGTCAGTACCGAGGGAGTGCCGCACTGTCAGAGGGTCAGTACTGAGGGAGTGCCGCACTGTCAGAGGGTCAGTGCTGAGGGAATGCCGCACTGTCAGAGGGTCAGTGCTGAGGGAGTGCCACACTGTCAGAGGGTCAGTACTGAGGGTGTGCCGCACTGTCAGAGGGTCAGTGCTGAGGGAGTGCCGCACTGTCAGAGGGTCAGTGCTGAGGGAGTGCCACACTGTCAGAGGGTCAGTACTGAGGGAGTGCCGCACTGTCAGAGGGTCAGTGCTGAGGGTGTGCCGTACTGTCAGAGGGTCAGTGCTGAGGGAGTGCCGCACTGTCAGAGGGTCAGTACTGAGGGAGTGCCGCACTGTCAGAGGATCAGTGCTGAGGGAGTGCCGCACTGTCAGAGGGTCAGTGCTGAGGGTGTGCCGCACTGTCAGAGGGTCAGTGCTGAGGGAGTGCCGCACTGTCAGAGGGTCAGTACTGAGGGAGTGCCGCACTGTCAGAGGGTCAGTGCTGAGGGAGTGCCGCACTGTCAGAGGGTCAGTGCTGAGGGAGTGCCGCACTGTCAGAGGGTCAGTGCTGAGGGAGTGCCGCACTGTCAGAGGGTCAGTACTGAGGGTGTGCCGCACTGTCAGAGGGTCAGTGCTGAGGGAGTGCCGCACTGTCAGAGGGTCAGTGCTGAGGGAGTGCCGCACTGTCAGAGGGTCAGTGCTGAGGGAGTGCCGCACTGTCAGAGGGTCAGTGTTGAGGGAGTGCCGCACTGTCAGAGGGTCAGTACTGAGGGAGTGCCGCACTGTCAGAGGGTCAGTACTGAGGGAGTGCCGCACTGTCAGAGGGTTAGTGCTGAGGGAGTGCCGCACTGTCAGAGGAGTGTTTTTCTGTTGAGATGTGAAAGTTTGATCTGTTGTTCTGATCCTGTTCTATGAATGTGAGATTGAGAGGCTTCTGCTGTCCTGCCCAACATTCCTGTCTTAGCGAATGAATCCTCTTGCTTACTCTTCAATGTGATGAGTCACCTATTCACCCTGTGTGAGTGACAATGAGTTGGATACGGACAGCACTGGGAGGAGAATGCATTCAATCAGCAGCCTGTTTCCTTGTTGCTGATCTGACTGCATGTTACTGAGTGCAGTGGCGCGGTTTGGGTGTGGGGGCGGGGGCAGATGTGCGTCCCAGGACCGTGGGAAGAGGGGCAGCAGGTTCAATCTCCTGGCTTGGTCAGTTGGGGTGGGGGGTGGTCTCGCGACTGTGGGGCGGGGTAGCAGTCTCCTGGCTGGGTGCAGTGGGGATGTGTTGGGGGGTGCTAGGGAGGGGGAGCAGGTTCAGTCCCCTGTCTGGGTGCATTGGGGGGGGTCTCTGGGAGGCTGGGGAGGGGGAATAGGTTCAGTCCCCTGTCTGGGTGCATTGGGGGGCCTCTCTGGGAGGCTGGGGAGGGGGAATAGGTTCAGTCTCCTGTCTGGGTGCAGTGTGAGGGTCTCGGG
This sequence comes from Prionace glauca, assembly GCA_037974335.1. Taxonomy (NCBI): domain Eukaryota; kingdom Metazoa; phylum Chordata; class Chondrichthyes; order Carcharhiniformes; family Carcharhinidae; genus Prionace; species Prionace glauca. The sequence continues at coordinate 156,959,750 of CM075723.1, forward strand.
ACTGGGGAGGGGGAGCAGGTTCGGTCCCCTGTCTGGGTGCAGTATGGGGGTCTCGGGACTGGGGAGGGGGAGCAGGTTCGGTCCCCTGTCTGGGTGCAGTGGGGGGGCTCTCTGGGAGGCTGGGGAAGGGGAGTAGGTTCAGTCTCCTGTCTGGGTGCAGTGTGGGGGTCTCAGGGCTGGGGAGGGGGAGCAGGTTCGGTCCCCTGTCTGGGTGCAGTGTGGGGGTCTCGGGGGGGCTGAGGAGGGGGAGCAGGTTCAGTCTCCTGTCTGGGTGCAGTGTGGGGGTCTCGGGGAGGCTGGGGAGGGGGAACAGGTTCAGTCTCCTGTCTGGGTGCAGTGTCGGGGTCTCAGGGGGGGACTGGGGAGGGGGAGCAGGTTCGGTCCCCTGTCTGGGTGCAGTGGGGGGGCTCTCTGGGAGGCTGGGGAAGGGGAGTAGGTTCAGTCCCCTGTCTGGGTGCAGTGTGGGGGTCTCAGGGCTGGGGAGGGGGAGCAGGTTCGGTCCCCTGTATGGGTGCAGTGTGGGGGTCTCGGGGGGGCTGAGGAGGGGGAGCAGGTTCAGTCTCCTGTCTGGGTGCAGTGTGGTGGTCTCGGGGGGGCTGAGGAGGGGGAGCAGGTTCAGTCTCCTGTCTGGGTGCAGTGTCGGGGTCTCGGGGGGGGGCTGGGGAGGGGGAACAGGTTCAGTCTCCTGTCTGGGTGCAGTGTCGGGGTCTCGGGGGGGGCTGGGGAGGGGGAACAGGTTCAGTCTCCTGTCTGGGTGCAGTGTCGGGGTCTCGGGGGAGGCTGGGGAGGGGGAACAGGTTCAGTCTCCTGTCTGGGTGCAGTGTGGGGGTCTCGGGGAGGCTGTGGAGGGGGAGCAGGTTCAGTTTCCTGTCTGGGTGCAGTGTGAGGGTCTCGGGGGGAGGCTGGGGAGGGGGAACAGGTTCAGTCTCCTGTCTGGGTGCAGTGTGGGGGTCTCGGGGAGGCTGTGGAGGGGGAGCAGGTTCAGTTTCCTGTCTGGGTGCAGTGTGAGGGTCTCGGGGGGGGGAGCTGGGGAGGGGGAGCAGGTTCAGTCTCCTGTCTGGGTGCAGTGGGGGGGTCTCGGGGCTGGGGAGGGGAGCAGGTTCAGTTTCCTGTCTGGGTGCAGTGTCGGGGTCTCGGGGGGAGGCTGGGGAGGGGGAGCAGGTTCAGTCTCCTGTCTGGGTGCAGTGTCGGGGTCTCGGGGGGGGGCTGGGGAGGGGAACAGGTTCAGTCTCCTGTCTGGGTGCAGTGTGGGGGTCTCGGGGGGGGGGGGCTGGGGAGGGGGAGCAGGTTCAGTCTCCTGTCTGGGTGCAGTGTCGGGGTCTCGGGGGGGGGCTGGGGAGGGGGAACAGGTTCAGTCTCCTGTCTGGGTGCAGTGGGGGGGTCTCGGGGCTGGGGAGGGGGAGCAGGTTCAGTCCTCTGGCTGTGTGCAGTATGGGGGTCTCGCGGGGGGGCGGGGGGGTGGGGGGGGTGGGGAGCAGGTTCAGTCTCCTGTCTGGGTGCAGTGGGGGGGCTCTCTGGGAGGCTGGGGAGGGGAGCAGGTTCAGTCCTCTGGCTGTGTGCAGTATGGGGGTCTCGCGGGGGGGCGGGGGGGTGGGGGGGGTGGGGAGCAGGTTCAGTCTCCTGTCTGGGTGCAGTGGGGGGGTCTCGGGGCTGGGGAGGGGAACAGGTTCAGTCTCCTGTCTGGGTGCAGTGGGGGGGGTGAATCACTAACCTGAAAAAGTTTGAACTCCTAGTGGATAGCAGGTGATGAGGAAGAGTCTCGAAGCAGAGTTTGTACAAACTCAAATCAAAGCTGTCAAATTGCAGAGAGGAAACAGGTCCAAATACAGATGGAACCACGTGCCTGAAATGTGTTCAGACAGCTGGCTGCATTATTATAAGCGAATAAGATTAAGTTTGATTTGCCAACACCCTGAGACTGACTGGGTAACATAGCTACTGACAAACCATTGTTTAATACCGGGGCTCCGAGTGTTGGCTCTCGACCCTGGGCTGTGCCTTTGTTTGAATCTGATATCACTCAGTCAATGGCTGTCCTGGGAATACGGGCCCCTCCTCAACTCACCATGCAGACCACCTGCCCACAGCATCAGCTGGAGCCCATCTGCTGACAGTTCCTCACAACCATCTGTTCTCTCAGTAGTTCACATCACCTTTGTATTGCTGCTGAATGAAGAGAATGTGAGCAGCCACGTTTTTCACAGACAATGTGTAGAATGTGAGCGATTCCTGTAACACTGAGAAACTTGATCAAAGTTCCCCAATACAGGTTAACCCTCTGAATACAAGGGCTGCTCTATGACAGATAATCCCGTACACATTCCAGTAGCAGATCACAGGGACAATCAGCACTCTCTGTATCCCTGGGTAAATCACAGCAGGCACTGCCTCTGTTATCGCCATATAAGAACATAAGAAATAGGAAATAGGAGCAGGAGTAGGCCATCTGGCCCTTCGAGCCTGCCCCGCCATTCAATAAGATCATGGCTGATCTGTCGTGACTCAGCTCCACCTTCCCGCCCTCTCCCCATAACCCTTAATCCCTTCTCTTATCAAAAACCCATCAACCCGTTTCTTAAAAATATTTAGCGAGGCAGCCTCCACCACTTCAACGGGCAGAGAATTCCAGAGATTCACCACCCTTTGAGTGAAGAAGTTCCTCCTCAACTCTGTTCTAAACCGCCCCCCCTTTATCTTGAGGCTGTGCCCCCTAGTCCTACTGTCTTTTTTGAGCGGGAGCAGTCTCTCCACCTCTATCCTATCCATCCCATTCATCATCTTATACGTCTCAATGAGATCTCCCCTCATTCTTCTAAACTCTAACGAGTACAAGCCTAGTTTATTCAGCCTCTCCTCATAGCTCAATCCCCTCAACTCCGGTATCAGCCGAGTAAACCTCCTCTGCACTCCCTCCAGGGCCAAAACATCCTTGCGCAGGTGCGGCGCCCAAAACTGCACACAGTACTCCAGCTGCGGCCTCACCAATGCCCTATACAGCTGTAGCAAGACCTCCCTACTTTTATATTCAATCCCCTTCGCTATGAAGGCCAGCATCCCATTCGCCTTCCTGACCACCTGCTGCACCTGCAAGCTGGGTTTTTGCGACTCATGCACAAGGACCCCGAGGTCCCTCTGCACCGTCGCCTGCTGCAGTTTTTCGCCCCGTAAGTAATAGTCCTTCCTACCATTCCTCCTACCAAAGTGGACCACCTCACACTTGCCAACATTAAATTCCATTTGCCATTTCCTGGCCCATTCGCCCAGCCTATCTAGATCCTTCTGCAGACTCTCCACACCCTCCGCACAATTTGCCTTTCCCCCAATCTTGGTGTCATCAGCAAATTTCGACACCCTGCACTCGGTTCCCTCCTCCAGATCATCTATATAAATGGTAAATAGCTGAGGCCCCAGCACCGACCCCTGGGGCACCCCACTAGTCACCAACCGCCAATCCGAATAGCATCCATTGACCCCCACTCTCTGCCTCCTATTTGACAACCAATCCTCTATCCATGCTAACACCCTACCCCCAACTCCATGTCCCCTGACCTTCTGCAATAACCTCTTGTGAGTAAAAGTAAGAGGTATTCACCTCTTGTGAATAAAACCAGCAATGGATATGGGGACACTATCCAGGCAACAATCTGTCAGACTGAATCTCACTGTGCCTGTGTCGCTGGTCCCAATTCACAAAACAATCGTCACAGTGAGAGTCAGTGTGTGTGGGACCCGTACCCCAGTGAGAGTCAGTGTGTGTGGGACCCGTACCCCACTGAGAGTCAGTGTGTGTGGGACCCGTACCCCAGTGAGTGTCAGTGTGTGTGGGACCCGTACCCCAGTGAGAGTCAGTGTGTGTGGGACCCGTACCCCAGTGAGAGTCAGTGTGTGTGGGACCCGTACCCCAGTGAGAGTCAGTGTGTGTGGGACCCGTACCCCAGTGAGTCAGTATGTGTGGGACCCGTACCCCATTGAGAGTCATTGTATGTGGGACCCGTACCCCAGTGAGAGTCAGTGTGTGTGGGACCCGTACCCCAGTGAGAGTCAGTGTGTGTGACCCGTACCCCAGTGAGAGTCAGTGTGTGTGGGACCCGTACCCCAGTGAGAGTCAGTGTGTGTGGAACCCGTACCTCAGTGAGAGTCAGTGTGTGTGGGACCCGTGCCCCAGTGAGAGTCAGTGTGTGTGGGACCCGTGCCCCAGTGAGAGTCAGTGTGTGTGGGACCCGTACCCCAGTGAGAGTCAGTTTGTGTGGGACCCATACCCCAGTGAGAGTCAGTGTGTGTGGGACCCGTACCCCAGTGAGAGTCAGTGTGTGTGGGAGCCGTACCCCAGTGAGAGTCAGTTTGTGTGGGACCCATACCCCAGTGAGAGTCAGTGTGTGTGGGACCCGTACCCCAGTGAGAGTCAGTGTGTGTGGGTCCCGTACCTCAGTGAGAGTCAGTGTGTGTGGGACCCGTACCCCAGTGAGAGTCAGTGTGTGTGGGACCCGTACCCCAGTGAGAGTCAGTGTGTGTGGGTCCCGTACCTCAGTGAGAGTCAGTGTGTGTGGGACCCGTACCCCAGTGAGAGTCAGTGTGTGTGGGACCCGTACCCCAGTGAGAGTCAGTGTGTGTGGGAGCCGTACCCCAGTGAGAGTCAGTGTGTGTGGGACCCGTACCCCAGTGAGAGTCAGTGTGTGTGGGAGCCGTACCCCAGTGAGAGTCAGTGTGTGTGGGACCCAGTTCTATAATGCTGCTCTATGTGGGGGAATTGGGGTTTGTGGGAGAGGGGTGTGTCGGGAGGAGTCATAGAGGTTTACAGCATGGAAACAGGCCCTTTCGCCCAACTTGTCCATTTCATCCTTTTTTTTTAAACCGTAAGCTAATCCCAATGGCTCGCATTTGGCCCATATCCCTCTATACCCATCTTACCCGTGTAACTGTCTAAATGCTTTTTAAAAGACAAAATTGTACCCACCTCTACTACTACCTCTGACAGCTTGTTCCAGACACTCACTACCCTCTGTGTGAAAAAATTGCCCCTCTGGACACTTTTGTATCTCTCCCCTCTCACGTTAAACCTATTCCCTCTAGTTTTAAACTCCCCTACCTTTGGGAAAAAATATTGACTATCTCGCTGATCTGTGCCCCTCATTATTTTATAGACCGCTATAAAATCACCCCTCAGCCTCCTACACTCCGGAGAAATAAGTCCCAGTCTATCCAACCTCTCCTTATAACTCAATCCATCAAGTCCTGGTACCATCCCAGTAAATCTTTTCTGCACTCTTTCTTATTTAATAATATCTTTTCTATAATAGGGTGACCAGAATTGCACACCATATTCCAAGTGTGGCTTTACTAATATCTTGTACAACTCTTGTGGGCGGCACGGTAGCACAGTGGTTAGCACTGCTGCTTCACAGCTCCAGGGACCTGGGTTCGATTCCTGGCTCGGGTCACTGTCTGTGTGGAGTTTGCACATTCTCCTCGTGTCTGCGTGGGTTTCCTCCAGGTGCTCCGGTTTCCTCCCACAGTCCAAAGATGTGCGGGTTAGGTTGATTGGCTATGCTAAAATTGCCCCTTACTGTCCTGAGATGTGTAGGTTAGAGGGATTAGTGGGTAAAATATGCGGGGATATGGGGGTGGGGCCTGGGTGAGATTGTGTTCGGTGCAGACTCGATGGGCTGAAGGGCCTCTTTCTGCACTGTAGGGTTCTATGATTTCAACAAAAGAACAAAGAACAAACAAAGAACAAACCAGCACAGTAAACAGGCCCTTCGGCCCAACAACCCCGTGTCACCGCATCACCCTACACCTATTCTACCCTGCGTGTCTACGAATAGAACCCCTGACTTAGCCAGATTCAGGGGAGAATAGTGTCAATTTGGTAAAACCAATCAGCCTAAGAGCACTTAGAACATAGAACACCAAAGCACAAACAGGCCCTTCAGCCCACGAGTTGCGCCGATCACATCAACACCTACCAACTTACAAACCTATCTATAACCCCCAATCCCATTAAACCCCATATACTCATCCAGAAGTCTTTTAAAAGACCCCAGCGAGTTCGCCTCCACCACCACTGACGGCAGCCGATTCCATTCACTCACCACCATCTTTGGGGTGTGGGAGGAAACCGGAGCGCCCGGAGGAAACCCACGCAACCACAGGGAGAATGCGCAAACTCCCACAGACACAGGCCCAAATCCATGTGCCTGCACAGCCAGCAGTGCTAGTCACTGAGCTGTTGCGGCGCCCATCTACCGGTCCAGGATCAAGCACACACACCGACATGAAGTACTAGGCCACTCCCGGAACCTCCAAGAGCAGCCCACGCACGACCCACCGTGTGCATGCCCCTCGTTTGACAACGAGGTGGACCTCCACCTGCGGAATAAAAGACAAAAACGTTAATCACAAGCCTGCCTTTCCGGTGTCTCCCGAGGTTCTAACCCTTATTTAATATCCCTTATTTACTATGTTGGGTGTGTACTACAGACCGCCCAACAGCCCGAGGGCTGTGGAAGAAGGGATAAGCAGGGACATTCTAGATAAGTGCAGGAAGAATAGGGTGGTGGTAGTGGGAGATTTTAATCTCCCCAGGGTAGATTGGAATGTACTGAGATCAGAGGGTGCTGACGAGGAGGAATTTGTACAGTGTGTAATGGAAGGATCCCTGGAGCAGTACGTGGATAGACCGACCAGAGAGGGGGCTATACTGGACTTGGTTCTGGGGAATGAGCCTGGGCAGGTGGTTGACGTTGAGGTAGGAGAGCATGTGGCTAACAGTGACCACAACTCTGTCTGGTTCAAGATATTAATGGATAAAGATAAAGCCTGTCCTAAGGGGAGGGTGTTAAATTGGGGGAGGGCTAGATACAACCGGATTAGGCAGGATCTTAAAGATACGGACTGGGGTACGCTATTTAACGGTAGGTCGACGCTGGGTATGTGGGAGTCTCTCAAGGGAAAACTACAATCTTTACAGGAAAGACATGTGCCGGTCAAGAGGAAGGATGGGAAAGGTAGGATTAGAGAGCCGTGGGTAACTAGGGATATTGAGGACCTGGTCAGGAGAAAGAGGGAGGCGTACACTAGATCGAGGCATTTGAGGACAGAGATAGCGTTAGAAGAATACAGAGAATGTAGGAGAGAACTTAAAAGGGGCATCAGAAAGGCAAAAAGGGGCCACGAAATGGCTTTGGCGGGTAGGATTAAGGAAAATCCTAAGGCATTTTACTCTTATATTAGAAACAAAAGGATGGTTAGAGGGAACATTGGTCCTCTCAGGGACAGAGGAGGGGAACTATGCTTGGAGCCTGGGGGAATGGGGGAGATCTTGAATGAATACTTTGCGTCGGTATTCACTCAGGAGAGGGGTCAGTCCTCTGCTGCTGTGCTTGAGAAGTTTGAGGATCCGTTGAGGGAAATAGTCATCACGAGGGAAGAGGTGTTGGGACTTTTAGACAATATAAAGACAGACAAATCTCCAGGGCCTGATGGCATCTATCCTAGGCTGCTAAGGGAGGTGAGGGATGAAATTGCTGGGCCTCTGATGCAAATCTTTGTCTCTTCTTTGGACACAGATGAGGTCCCAGAGGATTGGCGGATTGCAAATGTAGTACCGTTGTTTAAGAAGGGTCAGAGGGATAACCCAGGGAACTATAGGCCAGTGAGCTTGACTTCAGTTATAGGCAAGATAATGGAGAGGATCCTCAAGGATAGGATGTATGAGCATCTGGAGCGCTGCAATCTGATCAGGGATACGCATCATGGCTTCGTTACAGGGAGGTCGTGCCTTACGAATCTATTGGAATTTTTTGAAGAGGTGACAAAAACGGTTGACGAAGGACAAGCCGTTGATGTTGTCTATATGGATTTCAGTAAGGCGTTTGACAAGGTCCCTCACGGTAGGCTGATAGAAAAGGTGAAGGCTCATGGGATACAAGGCCAGGTATGTAGATGGGTGAAGAACTGGCTTGGGAGGAGGAGACAGCGGGTAGTAGTGGAGGGCTCCTTTTCCAATTGGAGGTCTGTCACCAGTGGGGTGCCGCAGGGCTCGGTACTAGGACCTCTACTATTTGTAGTATATATTAATGACTTGGAAGAGGGGGTAGGTGGTGTGATCAGCAAATTTGCTGATGACACTAAGATGGTTGGATTGGCGGGTACTGAGGAGCAGTGCCTGGCAATGCAACAGGACATAGATAGGCTGGTAGATTGGGCAGATAGATGGCAAATGGAATTTAATCCGGAGAAATGCGAGGTGATGCACTTTGGCCGGAATAATGTGGAAGGGAGTTATATGATAAAAGGTAGAACTATCCGGAGTATAGATACGCAGAGAGACCTGGGGGTGCAGGTACACAAGTCCCTGAAGGTGTCGGTGCAGGTGCAGAATGTGATGAGGAAAGCGTATGGCATGTTAGCCTTCATAGGAAGGGGTATTGAATATAAGAGTAGGAGTCTGATGTTGCAGTTGTATAGAACGTTGGTTAGGCCTCACCTGGAGTACTGCGTCCAGTTCTGGTCGCCGTACTACCGGAAGGATGTAGAGATCCTGGAGAGAGTGCAGAGGAGATTTACCAGGATGTTGCCTGGTATGGAAGGGCTGTCTTACGAGGAAAGATTGAACGCACTTGGGCTGTTTTCCCTTGAGAGACGTTGGCTGAGGGGGGATCTAATAGAGGTTTATAAGATGATGAAGGGGACAGATAGAGTAGATGGTGATAAGCTTTTTCCGCTATTAGAAATGGATAGAACGAGGGGTCACGGGCTTAAGGTGAGGGGGGCTAGATATAAGACTAATATTAGAGGGCAGTTTTTCACACAAAGGGTAGTGGGGATGTGGAATGCACTGCCGAGTAAGGTGGTGGAAGCAGGCACGCTAGGGTTGTTCAAGAATCACTTGGACAGCCACATGAGCGGTCTACATATAGGGGGATATAGCAGGCCTTACTAAGCATTGTAGGCTTGGGGTCAGTTTTAGCCTCAGGGATATAGAGTCTTTAATAATGAAATTTTTATCCACAGGCACTTACCATCTCGAGGGCATCATGGCAGCACAGAGGCTATCTCTGTTGCTGTGCGGACACATGGAGTTGGGCCTGTGTCCGTGGGAGTTTGCGCGTTCTCCCCGTGGTTGCGTGGGTTTCCTCCGGGTGCTCCGGTTTCCTCCCACATCCCAAAAATGTGCTTTTAGGCTGATTGATTGGGTAACAAATTGTCCCTATATTGGACCTCCCTGATCCTCACACATTAGGCATAGACTAGAGTCATGAATAGGTCACTGACCATGGGACGGCGGCGCGGGCTCGTTGGGCCAAAGGGCCTGTTTCCCGTGCTGTGTTGTTCTTTGTTCTTTGTATCCCCTACCATAACCCTCCATCCTCGTTTCACTCATGTGCCTATATAACTGAACCTTAAACGAGTCCAATGTTCCCGTCTCCACCACCCTACTCGGTAGCCCGTTCCATACCCCTACAACTCTCTGCGTAAAGAACCTTCCTCTCATATCCAAATTATATCTCTCCCCCCTCACCCTTAAATCATGTCCTCTTGTATTTGTAACCAATCTAGGGAGCAGTCTCTCACTATTGACTCTGTCTATTCCCTTCAGTATCTTATATACCTCTATCATGTCCCCCCTCAATCTTCGTCTTTCCAAGGAGAACAGTCCCAGTTTCTCCAACCTCTCCTCGTAACCCAGTCCCCCCATGCCAGGCAACATCCTGGTAAACCTCCTCTGCACCCTTTCCAGAGCCTCCACGTCCTTCCGGTAGTAAGGTGACCAGAACTGGACGCAGTACTCCAAATGCGGTCTAACCAACGTTCTATACAACTGAAGCATTAGACGGCAGCTTTTAAACTCTATACCCCTTCCTATAAAAGCGAGCATTCCATAAGCCTTCCTAACAACATTCTCCACTTGTGTTGCAACCTTCATGGATTTGTGAACCTGCACTCCCAGGTCCCTCTGTGTTTCTATACTCCTAATTTGTCTACCTTTAATCACGTAGCTCCTCTCTACATTATTCCTTCCAAAATGCATCACCTCGCATTTGTCAGGATTAAATTCCATCTGCCACCTATCTGCCCAATGCACCAACCTATCTATATCCTGTTGTATCACCTCACAATCCACTTCGGTACCCGCCAACCCTGCCATCTTGGTGTCATCAGCAAACTTGCTGATCACACCACCTACGCTCTCTTCCAAGTCATTTATGTAGACTACAAAGAGGAGAGGTCCCAGTACTGAGCCCTGCGGCACACCACTGGTCACTGGCCTCCAGCCGGACAAAGTCCCCTCCACTACTACCCTCTGTCTCCTATTTCCCAGCCAGTTCTCAATCCACCTAGCTACCTGACCTCGTATCCCATGCGCCTTAACCTTTTCTACCAGCCTACCATGAGGGACTTTGTCAAACGCCTTACTGAAATCCATATAGATGACATCAATGGCTCTCCCATCGTCAACCATTTTTGTCACCTCTTCAAAGAATTCCACCAGATTCGTAAGGCAAGACCTCCCTCTAACAAAGCCATGTTGCGTATCCCCAATCAGACTGCAACGCTCCAAATCCTCATACATCCTACCCCTAAGTACTTTTTCCATTAATTTCCCTACCACCGACGTCAAACTCACCGACCTATAATTTCCAGGGTCATCCCTGCTACCTTTTTTGAACAACGGGACCACATTTGCTACCCTCCAGTCTTCTGGGATCTCACCTGTGTCCAAAGAAGAGACAAAGATTTGCGCCAGAGGTCCAGCAATTTCATCTTTCACCTCCCTAAGCAGCCTGGGATAAATTCCATCAGGCCCCGGAGCTTTATCCGTCCTTACGCTACCTAAAAGCCCTAGCACTTCCTCCCTCGTAATAGATATTTCCTGCAGCTGATCCTCAGCTCCCTCTAACAGACCACACGATTCCGAACCCCTCTCCTTCGTGAATACCGACGCAAAGTATTCATTCAGGAGCTCCCCCATTCCCTCCGACTCAATACATAACTCCCCACTTTTGTCCCTAAGAGGACCAATTTTCCCTCTAACTACTCTCTTGCTCCTAATACAGGAATAAAACATCCCAATTCCTGTATTCAATGTTCTGACCGATGAAACCAAGCATGCCGAATGCCTTCTTCACCACTCTGTCCACCTGTGACTCCACTTTCAAGGAGCTATGAACCTGTACCCCTAGATCTCTTTGTTCTATAACTCTCTCCAATGCTCTACCTTTAACTGAGTAAGTCCTGTCCTGGTTCAATCTACCAAAATGTATCAACTTGCATTTGTCTAAATTAAACTCCATCTGCCACTCGTCAGCCCACTGGCCCAATTGATCAAGATCTTGTTGCAATCCAAGATAACTTTCTTCACTGTCCACTATGCCACCAATCTTGGTGTAATCTGCAAACTTACTAACCATGTCTCCTATATTCTCATCCAAATCATTAATATAAATGACAAATAACAGTGGGCCCAGCACTGATCCCTGAGGCACATCGCTGGTCACAGGCCTCCAGTTTGAAAAACAACTCTCTACAACTGCCCTCTGGCTTCTGTGAAGAAGCCAATCTTGTATCCATTTAGATACCCTACCCTGGATCCCATGAGATTTAACCTTATGCAACAACCTACCATGAGGTACCTTGTCAAAGGCCTTGCTAAAGTCCATGTAGACAACATCAACTGCACTGCCCTCATCTTCCTTCTTCGTTACCCCTTCAAAAACTCAAATTTGTGAGACATGATTTTCCACTCACAAAGCCATGCTGACTGTCCCTAATCAGTCCTTGTGTCTCTAAATGCCTGTAGATCCTGTCTCTCAAAATACCTTCCAATAATTTACCCACCACAGGTGTGAGGTTCACTGGTCTGTAGTTCCCAGGCTTTTCCCTGCAGCCCTTTTTAAACAAAGGCACAACATTTGCCACCCTCCAATCTTCAGGCACCCCACCCGTGACTATCGATGTTTCAAATATCCCGGCTAGGGAACTCGCAATTTCCTCCCTAACCTCCCACAATGCCCTGGGATACACTTCATCAGATCCCAGGGATTTGTCTACCTTGATGTGCCTCCTTTTTTGTAATATTTACACTCCTGAAGATATCATACACTCCTGAAGTACAGTGTGAGACTACAAGGAGCTAGAGAGTGTGCCGATGCTCAGTGGATGTTCTGCATCTTTTAGCCTCTGTCCTTTGGCAGAGTCTGCTCTCCCAGTTGCCTCTAGGCTGAGACCTCACTCCACTGGGACCGTGTGGTGGGTGTGAAATGATCACCCCACGGTACAATAATCCACACACAGGCATCTTCTCCCTATCCTCCACCACCCCAATCCCCAACCACCCTCACCCTCACCCTCATCCCCATCCGTGCCTCACCCCACCCCCACCCACCCCCTTCTCCTTTCTCGCCCGAATGCCCACTTTCACCTCACCCCACCCCCACTTCCCACACACCTCCACCCAACTCCACCCACTTCCCCTTGCTCACCCTGACCCCCACTCCCACCCCACCCACCCCCACCCCCTCCCCTCCCTCACTCCAACTCTCACCCTCAACCCCACCCACCCATCCCCACCTCAACCCCACCCACCCCACGCACATCCCTGCCTGCCCCGCATCCATCCCCACCTACAACCCCATCCAGACCCCCACTCCCACCCCACCCACCCCCACCCCCTCCCCTCCCTCACTCCAACTCTCACCCTCAACCCCACCCACCCATCCCCACCTCAACCCCACCCACCCCACGCACATCCCTGCCTGCCCCGCATCCATCCCCACCTACAACCCCATCCAGATCCCCACTCCCACCCCACCCCCACCCCCTCCCCCTCCTCACCCAAAGGAATTTTGGGACTTGGAAGGTCAGGATCCTCATGGACAATCCCAGCAGTGACAGATGGGAATGTGATGCCAGCACGGGGACTCTAACTGAGGGACAGGGCCTGAGGGACAAGCAGAAGATGTCAGCAGCAGTGGAGATGATTTTGGAGGGCCCTCCCTGAGCAGCCCAGGCACTGGAGACACATTTTCAGTCAGCCTATCGTCTGCTCGTTCAGGCGCCAGTTGCAGTGTGTATCTGATTGTAACGAGTCTCCTCAGGGGTCCGTGTCCTTGGGGAGCAATCCTGATTCCGAGGCCCAATCCCTGTTATGTTGGGTGTCCCTCATAAAGTTCAGGATTAGGAAGTAGCCAAGGATGAAACTGTTATGGACATTCCCGGGATACAGACACACACTTGCATGGTGAGCTTGGAGTGGTCCCAATCGCGTGGAACACTCGGATGGAATTGATGAAAGGCCTTGGGACTGGAGAACTGCAGGGTGCAATCAATTGCCCCCCGTGCCTGTGTCTGCCCTAACCCCTCCTGTCCTCCTCACAGCCTGCTCCAGGCCGATCTGGAGGCAATCTTTCACCCTGGCTCCATGATCTTCTGGATGTACTTGTACACGAAGAAATCCCACAAATGTCTGTGCTGGAGGGAGTCGGTGGGATTAATGTTTGGAGCGGCTGTTGCCTGTCTGGCTCCACACAGCAGACATCCACCATGGCAGCTATTCCTGGAAGATGCTGCACGGTCTCTCTCGTGGCAAACTCTCTGGCAGCTTGTGGTCTTGGAAAGCTTGAGAAGGAGATGTTAAAGCGGTAAACCTTCGTGTGTCTGCGTTACCTTCCAGCGCCCTCACCCATTGGTTCAGCCTCAGCCAGCTGACCATGGCGTCTCCCCCTCACGCCCGTCGTCAAGGTGACGCTCCAGTTTCCGCAGCGGAGTGTTAATGCTGGGATTTTCCTCATCCATAATTGTTATCAAAACAACCACTCATTCTACTGAGCCCACCGCAAACTCAACAAACCTGTGAGGGAATAGAGAGAGAGATTGAAGTCCAAATATCTGATCAATACAACACCCTGGACCTTTGGCCCTCTTTACCCAGGGGCAGTGAGGTGACACAGCGCTGATCCCCTCACATCCCCAAAACTGAGCACTCCCTGGAATCCGCCCACACCAACTCACCCTCGAGTACAGTCACCCTCGAGTACAGTCACCGTGAGGCGGCCGTCACCCTCGAGTACAGTCACCCTCGAGTACAGTCACCCTCGAGTACAGTCACCCTCAGGCTGCTGTCACCCTCGAGTACAGTCACCGTGAGGCAGCCGTCACCCTCGAGTACAGTCACCGTGAGGCTGCTGTCACCCTCGAGTACAGTCACCCTCAGGCTGCTGTCACCCTCGAGTACAGTCACCGTGAGGCAGCCGTCACCCTCGAGTACAGTCACCGTGAGGCGGCCGTCACCCTCGAGTACAGTCACCGTGAGGCGGCCGTCACCCTCGAGTACAGTCACCGTGAGGCGGCCGTCACCCTCGAGTACAGTCACCGTGAGGCGGCCGTCACCCTCGAGTACAGTCACCGTGAGGCGGCCGTCACCCTCGAGTACAGTCACCCTCAGCTGCCGTCACCCTCGAGTACAGTCACCGTGAGGCTGCCGTCACCCTCGAGTACAGTCACCCTCAGCTGCCGTCACCCTCGAGTACAGTCACCGTGAGGCTGCCGTCACCCTCGAGTACAGTCACCCTCAGCTGCCGTCACCCTCGAGTACAGTCACCCTCAGGCTGCCGTCACCCTCGAGTACAGTCACCGTGAGGCTGCCGTCACCCTCGAGTACAGTCACCGTGAGGCGGCCGTCACCCTCGAGTACAGTCACCCTCAGGCTGCCGTCACCCTCGAGTACAGTCACCGTGAGGCTGCCGTCACCCTCGAGTACAGTCACCGTGAGGCGGCCGTCACCCTCGAGTACAGTCACCGTGAGGCTGCCGTCACCCTCGAGTACAGTCACCGTGAGGCGGCCGTCACCCTCGAGTACAGTCACCCTCAGGCTGCCGTCACCCTCGAGTACAGTCACCGTGAGGCGGCCGTCACCCTCGAGTACAGTCACCCTCAGGCTGCTGTCACCCTCGAGTACAGTCACCGTGAGGCTGCCGTCACCCTCGAGTACAGTCACCGTGAGGCGGCCGTCACCCTCGAGTACAGTCACCCTCAGCTGCCGTCACCCTCGAGTACAGTCACCGTGAGGCTGCCGTCACCCTCGAGTACAGTCACCGTGAGGCGGCCGTCACCCTCGAGTACAGTCACCGTGAGGCTGCTGTCACCCTCGAGTACAGTCATCCTCAGGCTGCCGTCACCCTGAGTACAGTCACCCTCAGCTGCCGTCACCCTCGAGTACAGTCACCGTGAGGCTGCCATCACTCTCGAGTACAGTCATCCTCAGGCTGCCGTCACCCTCGAATACAGTCACCCTCAGGCTGCCATCACCCTCGAGTACAGTCACCCTCAGGCGGCTGTCACCCTCGAGTACAGTCACCCTCAGGCTGCTGTCACCCTCGAGTACAGTCACCGTGAGGCTGCCGTCACCCTCGAGTACAGTCATCCTCAGGCTGCCGTCACCCTCGAGTACAGTCACCCTCAGGCGGCTGTCACCCTCGAGTACAGTCACCCTCGAGCTGCCGTCACCCTCGAGTACAGTCACCCTCAGGCTGCTGTCACCCTCGAGTACAGTCACCCTCAGGCGGCTGTCACCCTCGAGTACAGTCACCGTGAGGCTGCCGTCACCCTCGAGTACAGTCACCCTCAGGCTGCTGTCACCCTCGAGTACAGTCACCGTGAGGCTGCCGTCACCCTCGAGTACAGTCACCCTCAGGCTGCTGTCACCCTCGAGTACAGTCACCGTGATGCTGCCGTCACCCTCGAGTACAGTCACCCTCAGGCTGCTGTCACCCTCGAGTACAGTCACCGTGAGGCTGCCGTCACCCTCGAGTACAGTCACCCTCAGGCTGCTGTCACCCTCGAGTACAGTCACCGTGAGGCTGCCGTCACCCTCGAGTACAGTCACCCTCAGGCTGCTGTCACCCTCGAGTACAGTCACCGTGAGGCTGCCGTCACCCTCGAGTACAGTCATCCTCAGGCTGCCGTCACCCTCGAGTACAGTCACCCTCAGGCTGCCGTCACCCTCGAGTACAGTCACCCTCAGGCTGCTGTCACCCTCGAGTACAGTCACCGTGAGGCTGCCGTCACCCTCGAGTACAGTCATCCTCAGGCTGCCGTCACCCTCGAGTACAGTCACCCTCAGGCTGCTGTCACCCTCGAATACAGTCATCCTCAGGCTGCCGTCACCCTCGAGTACAGTCACCCTCAGGCTGCCGTCACCCTCGAGTACAGTCACCGTGAGGCGGCTGTCACCCTCGAGTACAGTCACCGTGAGGCGGCTGTCACCCTCGAGTACAGTCACCCTCAGGCTGCTGTCACCCTCGAGTACAGTCACCCTCGAGCTGCCGTCACCCTCGAGTACAGTCACCCTCAGGCGGCTGTCACCCTCGAGTACAGTCACCGTGAGGCTGCCGTCACCCTCGAGTACAGTCACCCTCAGGCTGCTGTCACCCTCGAGTACAGTCACCATGAGGCTGCCGTCACCCTCGAGTACAGTCATCCTCAGGCTGCCGTCACCCTCGAGTACAGTCACCCTCAGGCTGCTGTCACCCTCGAGTACAGTCACCCTCGAGCTGCCGTCACCGAGTACAGTCACCCTCGAGCTGCCGTCACCCTCGAGTACAGTCACCCTCAGGCTGCTGTCACCCTCGAGTACAGTCACCCTCGAGCTGCCGTCACCGAGTACAGTCACCCTCGAGCTGCCGTCACCCTCGAGTACAGTCACCCTCAGGCTGCTGTCACCCTCGAGTACAGTCACCCTCGAGCTGCCGTCACCGAGTACAGTCACCCTCGAGCTGCCGTCACCCTCGAGTACAGTCACCCTCAGGCTGCTGTCACCCTCGAGTACAGTCACCGTGAGGCTGCCGTCACCCTCGAGTACAGTCACCCTCAGGCTGCTGTCACCCTCGAGTACAGTCACCGTGAGGCTGCCGTCACCCTCGAGTACAGTCATCCTCAGGCTGCCGTCACCCTCGAGTACAGTCATCCTCAGGCTGCCGTCACCCTCGAGTACAGTCACCCTCAGGCTGCTGTCACCCTCGAGTACAGTCACCGTGAGGCTGCCGTCACCCTCGAGTACAGTCATCCTCAGGCTGCCGTCACCCTCGAGTACAGTCACCCTCAGGCTGCTGTCACCCTCGAATACAGTCATCCTCAGGCTGCCGTCACCCTCGAGTACAGTCACCCTCAGGCTGCCGTCACCCTCGAGTACAGTCACCGTGAGGCGGCTGTCACCCTCGAGTACAGTCACCCTTGAGCTGCCGTCACCCTCGAGTACAGTCACCCTCAGGCTGCTGTCACCCTCGAGTACAGTCACCCTCGAGCTGCCGTCACCCTCGAGTACAGTCACCCTCAGGCTGCTGTCACCCTCGAGTACAGTCACCGTGAGGCTGCCGTCACCCTCGAGTACAGTCACCCTCAGGCTGCCGTCACCCTCGAGTACAGTCACCGTGAGGCTGCCGTCACCCTCGAGTACAGTCACCCTCAGGCTGCTGTCACCCTCGAGTACAGTCACCGTGAGGCTGCCGTCACCCTCGAGTACAGTCATCCTCAGGCTGCCGTCACCCTTGAGTACAGTCACCCTCAGGCTGCTGTCACCCTCGAGTACAGTCATCCTCAGGCTGCCGTCACCCTCGAGTACAGTCACCCTCAGGCTGCTGTCACCCTCGAGTACAGTCACCGTGAGGCTGCCGTCACCCTCGAGTACAGTCACCGTGAGGCTGCCGTCACCCTCGAGTACAGTCATCCTCAGGCTGCCGTCACCCTTGAGTACAGTCACCCTCAGGCTGCTGTCACCCTCGAGTACAGTCATCCTCAGGCTGCCGTCACCCTCGAGTACAGTCACCCTCAGGCGGCTGTCACCCTCGAGTACAGTCACCCTCAGGCTGCTGTCACCCTCGAGTACAGTCACCCTCAGGCTGCTGTCACCCTCGAGTACAGTCATCCTCAGGCTGCTGTCACCCTCGAGTACAGTCACCCTCAGGCGGCTGTCACCCTCGAGTACAGTCACCCTCAGGCTGCTGTCACCCTCGAGTACAGTCACCGTGAGGCTGCCGTCACCCTCGAGTACAGTCACCCTCAGGCGGCTGTCACCCTCGAGTACAGTCACCCTCAGGCTGCTGTCACCCTCAAGTACAGTCATCCTCAGGCTGCCGTCACCCTCGAGTACAGTCACCCTCAGGCGGCTGTCACCCTCGAGTACAGTCACCCTCGAGCTGCCATCCTCTGCACATGGGACCATGGGAGGCTGCTGTAATAGGAAGGGATTGTGATTAATCAGCCCTCCTCAACATGGGCATTTGGATAGTGATGTGAGTGGTGTTGAGAAGGAGCAGAGAGAATCCAAGGTACCGTACATGCAGGAGCTGTGGGGGGGCCCTGGGGAGATGTGAGCCCCTTGCCCCTTGCTCCTGAGGCACTTAGTCTGCCACCCCCCTTACTGAAAGCTGAGGCTTAGCCATGGGTGTAGCGCTTTGGGGAGCTGATAGTGGAAACGGTTAAATCCTGAGGGCCAGTCAGAGCCACAAGCATAAATCTCAGCTTACTAACTGGACTTAGTTCTTCCGTCAGAGCTAATCAGTGCAAATGGGCACCCAGGTCAGTCTGTGAAGCAATTTCCCAAAAGGAGCAGTTGATTGGTCAGTCTGGGTGGGTATTTCACTGTCTCAGACAGATCGTGGAGAAACCCCAGGTGAGTTCCCGCTGTCAGCACCACAGTTCCCATGTGTTGTCAGGAACCATATACACATCTGCAGAGCTCCTGTGACTGAGGTAACAGCTGATAGAGCTGCTGCTTGTTCCCATTAGTGGGGCCTGGAACAGGATGTCTGTGGGGTTTGGGGGGGGGGTCAACCTCATATGCAACCCCTCTGTGCTTGTTCAGTTGGTGCAGGCCACGCACGCAACATGAGCCACTAGGCAGCACCAACCCCTGACCTCAGGACCCCCAGACTGACATAAGCCCCCCAAACCCTTGCAAGCCCCTCACCCCACACCCTGGGCATGGCTGAGACCCCTTCCCTGCACAGTGAAGGTTGGTGCTCACTGACATTCACCTTCTCACTCACCTAAAGCTCACCGATACAGAGCAGCTAGAATTCTCTGACATCTTGCTGATAAGGTGATTAACATAAGTGAGGCGACACTTGCTAATGATATTCAAATACATGCAAATTGCCATCTCGCCCATGTTGGGGCAAAGTCGTTTACACCCAGACGTGGCTGGAATGATCGGAACTGGCGTGAAATCTGGGCGCGTTGTGAAATGTCACACTGCACACAATCTTACCACCTCATCTCACTGAGCAGCAGGCAGGATAAGGGCATAGGATTGTGTCCTTAGTGTTTACAGTTCACAGTTCAAGAAGAAAGTTCTAGATTCCCTTCCAAACAGAGCTGAAGACTCTGCTGTTCCTTTAAGAGAAATTTAAAGAATTGTGGTTAAGTATTAGAACATAAAAGTTGTATAATTCTGCCATAAACACAGCTACAGATTCTCCCCGCTCCCCCAGATTCTCCTCCCCCAGACTCTCTCCCCTCCCCCAGACTCTCTCCCCTCCCCCAGACTCTCTCCCCTCCCCCAGACTCTCTCCCCTCCCCCAGACTCTCTCCCCTCCCCCAGACTCTCTCCCCTCCCCCAGACTCTCTCCCCTCCCCCAGACTCTCTCCCCTCCCCCAGACTCTCTCCCCTCCCCCAGACTCTCTCCCCTCCCCCAGACTCTCTCCCCTCCCCCAGACTCTCTCCCCTCCCCCAGACTCTCTCCCCTCCCCCAGACTCTCTCCCCTCCCCCAGACTCTCTCCCCTCCCCCAGACTCTCTCCCTCTCCCCCAGTCTCTCCCTTTGCCCCTGTTTGAGTGCAGTGTTTATTTGTATATAACCACAATGTAGAGGCTTCCAGCCTCACGGCTGCCAGTCAGCTTCACCCGGGTCAACCCCCCCCACCCTGCTCCCCAATTGGTTCCCTGGATTGTGTCCCTTACACACAGTTGGATCCTTAAAGGGACATCACCACCTCTTTCCCCTTTGATTCTTTCGATACAAACATCAATACTCACTTCACACAGTCCAAGATAATTAAACATCTGTCACATAAATTTAGTGAATTATAAACTAAATCTTTCAGAGAGTTTCTGAGCTTTGGGGAGCGGTGTAACTCCCTCTGTCTGGCTGCTTCCACAGGATTGCTGTCAGCTGAAACCACAATGATAGACAGGTACAGGCAGCTCTGTTTCCATGGAGATGTCAGTCATGCCTCCAACACGACCACAAGACCAGAAGACATAGGAGCAGAATGAGGCCACTCGGCCCATCGAGTCTGCTCCGCCATTCAATCATGGCTGATATTTTTCTCATCCCCATTCTCTTGCCTTTTCCCCATACCCCGGATCCCCTTATTAATCAAGAACCTATCCCTGTCTTAAGACACTCAATGATCTGATCGCCACAGCCTTCTGCGGCAAAGAGTTCCACAGATTCACCACTCTCCTGCTGAAGAAATTCCTCCTCATCTCTGTTTTAAAGGATCCTTCCCTTAGCCTGAGGTTTTGCTCTCTGGGTCTAGCTTTTCCTACTAATGGAAACATCCTCTGCATATCCACTCTATCCAGGCCTCGTGGTATCCTGTTTCAATAAGATTCCCCCTCATCCTACTAAACTCCAATGAGTACAGACCCAGGTTCTTCAACTCTGAATGGGATGGATAGGATAGAGGTGGAGAGACTCTTCCCGCTCAGAAAGGACAGTAGGACTAGGGGGCACAGCCTCAAGATAAAGGGGGGGCGGTTTAGAACGGAGTTGAGGAGGAACTTCTTCACTCAAAGGGTGGTGAATCTTTGGAATTCTCTGCCCGTTGAAGTGGTGGAGGCTGCCTCGCTAAATATTTTTAAGACGCTGGTTGATGGGTTTTTGATAAGCGAGGGGATTAAGGGTTATGGGGAGAGGGCCGGAATGTGGAACTGAGCAGCGACAGATCAGCCATGATCTTATTGAATGGCGGGGCAGGCTTGAAGGGCTGGATGGCCTACTCCTGCTCCTATTTCTTATGTTCTTATGTTCTTAGGGCAATCACTAGGCAAGACTGTTCCCTTCCTGTTGGGGAACACTTCAGCGGTCACGGGCATTCGGCCTCTGACCTTCGGGTAAGCATTCTCCAAGGCGGCCTTCACGACACACGACAGCGCAGAGTCGCTGAACAGAGACTGATAGCCAAGTTCCGCACACATGAGGACGGTCTCAACAGGGATCTTGGGTTCAAGTCGCACTATCTGTAACCCCCGTGACTTGCCTGGGTTTGCAAAACCTCACTTACTGTACTGTCTGGAGACAATACATATATTTTTAACCTGTGCTTAATGCTATCTCCACTCACAGTGTCTGCATCTATAAAGCTTTGATTACCTGTTAAGACTGACATTTGGATCATTATTTTGTAACTGAATTTAAGTCTGTATATGCCCTGTTTGTGAACCCAACCCTCCACTCACCTGATGAAGGAGCAGTGCTCCAAAAGCTCGTGCTACCAAATAAACCTCTTCCCCCTGGAGAGGCGAAGGTTGAGAGGCGACCTGATAGAAGTTTATAAAATGTTGAGAGGAATAGATAGGGTGGACTCTCAGAGGCTATTTCCCCGGGTTGAAATGGTCGCTACGAGAGGACACAGATTTAAGGTGCGGGGAGGGAGGTACAGAGGTGATGTTAGGGGTAAGTTTTTCACTCAGAGGGTGGTGAGTGAATGGAATCGGCTGCCGTCATCGGTGGTGGAGGCGAACTCGCTGGGGTCTTTTAAAAGACTTCTGGATGAGTCTATGGGGTTTAATGGGATTGGGAGTTACAGATAGTTCAATGGCCTGGTAGGTATGGATGTGATCGGCGCAACTTGTGGGCTAAAGGGCCTGTTTGTGCTGTAATGTTCTATGTTCTAAACCTATTGGACTTTAACCTGGTGTTATGAGACTTCTCACTGTGTCCATCCCAGTCCAACACTGGCAACTCCACATCATGTCCTTAAACAGTCACCTGCTGACCTCTGCTGGCTGAAAGGTTCAACATGATGTGGGTATGCCGGTATTAGACTGGGGTAAACACAGTAAAAAGTCTGACAACACCAGGTTTTAGTCCAACCGATTTATTTGATAATAGACTCACTAGCTTTCGGGTTTCCCTCTTTGTCAGGTGAATGGAGAGTTCTGACCTCAGACAGAGCATATAAAGCACAGACAGTTTAGAGATTACTGATTAGAATGCGAATCCTTACACCTAACCTGCTGTTCAAGTCTTAAAGTGGCTGATAATGTGAGTGGAAGGAGCACTGATCACAAGTTAAAGAGATAGAACATAGAACATAGAACATTACAGCGCAGAACAGGCCCTTCGGCCCACGATGTTGCGCCGACCAGTTACAAAATAATGACCCACTAGCCTAAACCAATCCCTTTTCATCCATAAACCTATCCACAGATCTCTTAAACGCCCCCAAACTAGGTGCATTTACAACTGCAGCAGGCAGGGCATTCCAGTCCCTCACCACCCTCTGGGTAAAGAACCTACCCCTGACATCAGTCCTATAACTACCCCCCCTTAATTTAAAGTCGTGCCCCCTCGTGCTAGCTTTCTCCATCCTAGGAAAAAGGCTATCACTATCTACCCTGTCTAAACCTCTAATCATCTTATATGTTTCAATGAGATCCCCTCTTAGCCGCCTTCTTTCCAGCGAAAACAACCCCAAATCTCTCAGTCTCTCCTCATAGGATCTCCCCTCCATACCAGGCAACATCCTGGTAAACCTCCTCTGCACCCTCTCCAAAGCCTCTACATCCTTCCTGTAATGTGGGGACCAGAACTGCACACAAAACTCCAAGTGCGGCCGCACCAGAGTTGTGTACAGTTGCATCATGACGCTGCGACTCCTAAATTCAATCCCCCTACCAATAAACGCCAAGACACCGTATGCCTTCTTAACAACCTTATCTACTTGATTCCCAACTTTCAGGGATCTATGTACACATACACCTAGATCCCTCTGCTCCTCCACACTATTCAAAGTCCTCCCGTTAGCCCTATACTCAACACATCTGTTATTCCCACCGAAATGAATTACCTCACACTTCTCCACATTAAACTCCATCCGCCACCTCACAGCCCAGCTCTGCAACCTTTCTAAGTCACCCTGCAAACTATGACACCCTTCCTCACAATCTACCACACCTCCGACTTTGGTGTCATCAGCAAACTTACTAATCCACCCAACTATACCCTCATCCAGATCATTAATAAAAATTACAAACAGCAGTGGCCCCAAAACAGATCCCTGAGGCACACCACTCGTAACCGAACTCCATGACGAATATTTACCATCAACCACCACTCTCTGTCTCCTATCTGCTAAACACAGTAAAAAGTCTGACAACACCAGGTTTTAGTCCAACCGATTTATTTGATAATATTCTCACAAGCTTTCGAGGTTACCCTCTTTGTCAAGTGAATGGAGAGTTCAAGTGAATGAAGAACTCTCCATTCACTTGACAAAGAGGGTAACCTCGAAAGCTTGTGAGAATATTATCAAATAAATCGGTTGGACTAAAACCTGGTGTTGTCAGACTTTTTACTGTGTTTACGCCAGTCCAACGCCGGCATACCCACATCATGACTCCTATCTGCTAGCCAATTCCTGATCCAATTACCTAGATCACCCCCAATCCCATACATCTGCATTTTCTGCAGAAGCCTACCATGGTGAACCTTATCAAACGTCTTGCTAAAATCCATATACACCACATCAACTGCCTTACCCCTATCCACCTCTTTGGTCACTTTCTCAAAGAACTCGATAAGGTTAGTAAGGCATGACCTACCCGCTACAAAACCATGCTGACTGTCTCTAATCAACTCATTACTCTCCAAATAACTATAAATCCTGTCTCTAATAATCCTTTCCAAAACCTTACCCACCACAGAAGTAAGACTCACCGGTCTATAATTCCCAGGGAAGTCCCTTCTCCCCTTCTTAAACAATGGGACAACATTTGCTGTCCTCCAATCTTCCGGTACTATACCAGAGACTAACGACGACCTGAAGATCAGAGCCAGAAGCTTCGCAATCACCTCTCTTGCCTCCCAAAGAATGTGTATTGTCTCCAAGCAGTACAGTAAGTGAGGTTTTGCAAACCCAGGCAAGTCACGGGGGTTACAGATAGTGCGACATGAACCCAAGATCCCTGTTGAGACCGTCCTCATGTGTGCGGAACTTAGCTATCAGCCTCTGCTCAGCGGGCAGTCTCTGGTCACGGGCATTCGGCCTCTGACCTTCGGGTAAGCGTTCTCCAAGGCGGCCTTCACGACACACGACAGCGCAGAGTCGCTGAGCAGAGACTGATAGCCAAGTTCCGCACACATGAGGACGGTCTCAACAGGGATCTTGGGTTCATGTCGCACTATCTGTAACCCCTGTGACTTGCCTGGGTTTGCAAAACCTCACTTACTGTACTGTCTGGAGACAATACACATCTCTTTAACCTGTGATCAGTGCTCCTTCCATTCACATTGTTGGCCACTTTAAGACTTGAACAGCAGGTTAGGTGTAAAGATTTGCATTCTAATCAGTAATCTGTAAACTGTCTGTGCTTTATATGCTCTGTCTGAGGCCAGAACTCTCCATTCACCTGACGAAGGGACTAACCCGAAAGCTTGTGAGTTTATTATCAAATAAATCGGTTGGACTTAAACCTGGTGTTGTCAGACTTTTTACTGCGAAAGGTTCAACAGCAGCTCCTATCACATCTTGGCAGGAATATCACAACACATAGCTGATTTTCTACCTCAATGCAACTTTCCCACATTATCCCCATATCCCTGAAAGCAGGGAACCTGATGGAACATGCTCAATGATGGAACTGCCACTCCCTCTGAGGCAGAGAATTCCAGAGTTCTTCAGAGTGAAGAAGCTCTCCTTATTTCCATCTTGAAGGCCAACACTTTGAGCTGAGATTCTATCTCTTGGTGTTTAGTGGAGTTGTCCCCTGGAGTTAAAATCAACTGTGATTGTATTGAGAGTTGGAGCTGGATCAGGAGGGGGTGAGGAAGCTCCTTCAGTACAGAGCAGAGATTTATACCCAGGCCTTTCCTCAGTACAGAGGCCTGTCCTCTTGCATGTGACTCTGAAACATTGAGATCTTTGAATTTGAAGATGGTGAATTATCTGATTAATTAATGATTTATGTCAGAGTATTGTGCTGAACAATGTAAATGAGGACTGGCCCTTTAAGGCTAGAGTGTGTTCCAAGTTGGGACCATCAATGATTGGTTGGTCCCCAATTGCTTTCAGGGGGGGGGGGGGGGGGGACAGCTTGTTGCTGAGAGTTTGATAAAAGAGAGTGAAGTAGTAGCTGTAGCTAATTCTGCAGATATGAAGGTTGCATTTGTGAAAATGGTTTGTCGTCTTGGTAAATGGATTTCTTGGAGTCTTTTTAAAACACACTAACTTTTCCATCCAATTTCAAGAGTCTGTGCAAACTATTCTCTGGGAATCAATGTAGATCTTTGATGGTGTAGGCTGAGTGGCCCATGCATGTACCTGTTTCTATGTTAATTCTCTGGGAATCAATACAAATGCTTTATTCTCTGCAGCCCTTCAGCTGTAATCAGGTTTTCACTCTGAGACAAGCTCCCTACTTTGTTATTGGGGAATATGGAGATGTTTTGGTGGGATTGTGGGTGGGGAGGATTGTTTTTGGGAAGGGGATTGAGGTGTGTTGGTTTGGGGGTGGAGGAAGGATGGGTTAAGGGGGGGTTGGGGGATGGGTTTGAAAGGGGGGAATGGGGAGGTTGGGTTTCTTGTGATAGTTGGTGTGGAGTTAAACTGTTATTTTATTTTTTAGTGGCCAATTGGAGTGAATCTGCTGACCCTTCACCACCCACTGAAATCCTGAAATCTGAGACTCCAAACCTTGACAGGAGCAATGGCCATTACTGGGTAATTGGCTCCACCCCAGGGTCAGCCCTGGAGAAAAGGAAAGGAAGATCCAACAGGAGCAAACTCTCCAAATCTGAAATTGGGACTCCCACCAATTTCCGGTAAGGATCCCAAAACCTGTGCTTCCTGATATTTCTCACAGGTGTGGGAGGTTTGAGATGAATTTGCTTTTGGGGGTTGGTGAAAAAGGGTTTTGGGATTTTTGAGATGGGGGCAGAGGAATATTGGTTTGAATTGGGGTGGGGGGGGAATGGATGGATGATTGTGAGGCAGAGGCTCTCGGTGATCAGGGGGTCATTTGGTGTTTGAGAGTTGGGGTGTCAATGGGGGTATAGGGGTGATGGATGGATGGAATGGGGTGTCAGTGGGAGAATGGGTTTAAAGTTGAAGGGGTGATGTATAGGATCAATGGAGAAAGTTTGCAGAACTGTTGCAGTGCAGAAGGTTCTGGGTGTCCAGGTACATGAATCTGTTAGTTTGACAGTGATCAGGAAGGGAGATGTGTATTTTTTTTTGAGGTTGTAACATTAGGGTAATGCTGTTGATGAGGTGTCCATGGAATTTTAGAAGGTGTTTGATCAAATACAACAGAACTGATTTGTGAAAAAGCTTGTAGTTCATGGAATAAAAGAGATAGGAGCAACATGGTTACAAAATCCTTTGAACAATAGGAAGCAAAGCCTAATGGTCAATGGATATTTTTCATGCTGGAGCAAGGTTGTTGTGGGGTTTCCCAGGGGTCAGTATTGGGACTCTTGTTTCCCCTTTATATGTTAATGATCTAAATCTTGGTGCAGGGGACAATTTCAAAGTTTGTGGATGATTCAAACTTTGTTCTTGTAACACGTGTGGGGGACAGTGAAGAAATTCAGAAGGTCGCTGACAAGTTGGTGGAGACGAGAGCCAATCGGTGAAAGGTGAAGTTAAATGTGGAGAAGTGAGGTGATGCATTGTGGGTGGTAAGAACATGGAGAGATATAAAATACTGAAGGGGTGCAGGAACAGAGGGATCTGCAAAGGTCACTGAAGGTGGCAGGACAGGTGGAGACGGCAGTTAATAAAGCAGTTAATATTCTGGGCTTTATTGTTAGGGGCGTAGAATACAAGAACAAGGGAGATTATACTGAACTTCTTACAAGATGCTAGTTAGATCTCAGCTCTACTGCTGTGTACAATTCTAGGTGCCACACTATAGGAAAGGTGTAAACACACTAGAGAGAGTGCAGAAGAGGTTTACAAGAACAGTTCTGGGGATGGGAAACTTCAGTTACTGGGATAGATGAAAGGTTGGCACTGTTCTCCTTTGGAGAGAAGACTGAGGAAATTTGATTTTTAAAAAAATGTTTAAAATCATTAGAGTTTAGAAGAATGAGGGGAGATCTCATTGAGACGTATAAGATGATGAATGGGATGGATAGGATAGAGGTGGAGAGACTCTTCCCGCTCAAAAAAGACAGCAGGACTAGGGGGCACAGCCTCAAGATAAAGGGGGGGGGCGGTTTAGAACAGAGTTGAGGAGGAACTTCTTCACTCAAAGGGTGGTGAATCTCTGGAATTCTCTGCCCGTTGAAGTGGTGGAGGCTGCCTCGCTAAATATTTTTAAGAAGTGGGTTGATGGGTTTTTGATAAGAGAGGGGATTAAGGGTTATGGGGAGAGGGCGGGAAAATGGAACTGAGCCACGACAGATCAGCCATGATCTTATTGAATGGCGGGGCAGGCTCGAAGGGCCAGATGGCCTACTCCTGCTCCTATTTCTTATGTTCTTATGTTCTTATCATGAGGGAACTGGATAGAATAGATCAGGGGAACTGTTTGTGCTCTTAAAAGGATCGAGAATGAGAGGGCATAGATTTAAAGTGATGAGAAACATAAAATTCACACAATGAGTAGTTGGGTCGGAATGCACTGCCTGGAAATGTGGTGGTGGCAGGTTCATAATCACCTGGGCATTCTATAATGACTTGAATAGAAACAAATGTGCAGGGATACAGGGGATTGGTGCTCAGTCATGATGTTTGTTTGGAGAGCTGGTACAGACACAATGGGCCAAGTGGCCTCCTGCACAACTCTGTTTATTGCAAGAGAAGTGGAATTTTAAAAAAGTAGGGATGTTCTGTTACAATTGTACAGGGTACTATGATCACATCTTGAATACTATTTATAGTTTTGCATTCCTTGCAATATAGTGGATTCATAGAGGAGAAGGAACATCTCCCTGTCTACATCAATGGAGATGAAGTAGGAATGGTCAAGAGCTTCAAATCCCTCCCTCCCCCCACTGCTGACACTATAGTTAAGAAAACCCACCAATGCCTCTATTTTCTCAAAGACTAAAGAAATTTGACATGTCAACAATGACTCTCCAACTTTTACAGATGCACCTTAGAAAGAATCCTTCTGGTTGTATCATAAGAACATAGGAAATAGAACATAGAACATAGAACATAACAGCGCAGAACAGGCCCTTCGGCCCACGATGTTGCGCCGACCAGTTACAAAACAATGACCCACTAACCTAAACCAAACCCTTTCCATCCATAAACCTATCCACGGGTCTCTTAAACGCCCCCAAACTAGGCGCATTTACAACTGCAGCAGGCAGGGCATTCCAATCCCTCACCACCCTCTGGGTAAAGAACCTACCCCTGACATCAGTCCTATAACTACCACCCCTTAATTTAAAGCCATGCCCCCTCGTGCTAGCTTTCTCCATCCGAGGAAAAAGGCTATCACTATCTACCCTGTCTAAACCTCTAATCATCTTATATGTTTCAATAAGATCCCCTCTTAGCCGCCGCCTTTCCAGCGAAAACAATCCCAAATCCCTCGGTCTCTCCTCATAGGACCTCCCCTCCATACCAGGCAACATCCTGGTAAACCTCCTCTGCACCCTCTCCAAAGCCTCCACATCCTTCCTGTAATGTGGGGACCAGAACTGCACACAGTACTCCAAGTGCGGCCGCACCAGAGTTGTGTACAGTTGCAACGTGACGCTGCAGCTCCTAAATTCAATCCCCTTACCAATAAACGCCAAGACACCGTATGCCTTCTTAACAACCTTATCTACTTGATTCCCAACTTTCAGGGATCTATGTACACATACACCTAGATCCCTCTTCATCCACACTATTCAAAGTCCTCCCGTTAGCCCTATACTCAACACATCTGTTATTCCTACCGAAATGAATTACCTCACACTTCTCCACATTAAACTCCATCCGCCACCTCTCAGCCCAGCTCTGCAACCTGTCCAAGTCTTCCTGCAAACTATGACACCCTTCCTCACAATCTACCACACCTCCGACTTTGGTGTCATCGGCAAATTTACTAATCCACCCAACTATACCTTCATCCAGATCATTAATAAAAATTACAAACAGCAGTGGCCCCAAAACAGATCCCTGAGGCACACCACTTGTAACCGAACTCCATGATGAATATTTACCATCAACCACCACCCTCTGTCTCCTATCTGCTAGCCAATTCCTGATCCAATTTCCTAGATTACTCTCAATCCCATACATCTGCATTTTCTGCAGAAGCCTACCATGGTGAACCTTATCAAACGCCTTGCTAAAATCCATATACACCACATCAACTGCCTTACCCCCATCCACCTCTTTGGTCACTTTCTCAAAGAACTCGATAAGGTTAGTAAGGCACAACCTACCCGCCACAAAACCATGCTGACTGTCTCCAATCAATTCATTACTCTCCAAATAGGAGCAGGAGTAGGCCATCTGGCCCTTCGAGCCTGCCCCACCATTCAGTAAGATCATGGCTGATCTGTCGTGACTCAGCTCCACCTTCCCGCCCTCTCCCCATAACCCTTAATCCCCCCTCTTATCAAAAACCCATCAACCCGTGACTTAAAAATATTTAGCGAGGCAGCCTCCACCACTTCAACGGGCAGAGAATTCCAGAGATTCACCACCCTTTGAGTGAAGAAGTTCCTCCTCAACTCCGTTCTTAAAACGCCCCCCCCTTTTATCTTGAAGCTGTGCCCTCTAATCCTACTGTTGTTTTTGAGCGGGAAGAGTCTCTCCACCTCTATCCTATCCATTCCATTCAACGTCTTATACGTCTCAATGAGATCTCTCCTCATTCTTCTAAACTCTAACAAGTACAAGCCTAGTTTATTCAGCCTCTCTTCATAGCTCAATCCCCTCAACTCCGGTATCAGCCTAGTAAACCTCCTCTGCACTCTCTCCAAGGCCAAAATATCCTCGTGTAAGTGCGGCGCCCAAACTGCACACAGTACTCCAGCTACGGCCTCACCAATGCCCTATACAGCTGCAGCAAGACCTCCCTACTTTTCTATTCTATCCCCCTCGCTATGAAGGCCAGCATCCCATTCGCCTTCCTGACCACCTGCTGCACCTGCAAGCTGGGTTTTTGCGACTCATGTACAAGGACCCCGAGGTCCCTCTGCACCGTCGCCTGCTGCAGTTCTTCACCACATAAGTAATAATCCTTCCTTCCATTATTCCTACCAAAGTGGACCACCTCACACTTGCCAACATTAAATTCCATTTGCCATTTCCTGGCCCATTCGCCCAGCCTATCTAGATCCTTCTGTAGACTCTCCACACCCTCCGCACAATTTGCCGTTCCACCAATCTTGGTGTCATCAGCAAATTTCGACACCCTACACTCGGTTCCCTCCTCCAGATCATCTATATAAATGGTAAATAGCTGAGGCCCCAGCACCGACCCCTGGGGCACTCCATTAGTCACCAACTGCCAATCCGAATAGCACCCATTGACCCCCACTCTCTGCCTCCTATTTGACAACCGACTCAAGAACAGCTTCTTCCCTGCTGTTGTCAGACTTTTGAACAGATCTATCTTGCATTAAGTTGATCTTTCTCTGCACCCTATCTATGGCTGTAACAATACATTCTCTCCTTTTTTTACTCCCAAGTGCTCAATGAACAGTAATATATAGTGCACAAGAAACATACTTTTTCCTGTTTGCTAATACACGTGACAATAATAAATCAAATCACGGCAGTTTTGAGAAGATTCAAGCTGATGTTTGGGATGAGGGGCTTTCCTTTGTGGAGAATGGTTGAACGTGTTGGGCTTATACTCTTTGGAGTTTGGTGACTTTATCAAAAAATAAGCTGATGAATGGATTTGATCAGGTAGATACCAGGAGAATGTTCCCACTCGGAGAGACTAGAATCAGGGACATGAGGTCTACAGGAGATGAGGATTGAACATAAGAACATAAGAAATAGGAGCAGGAGTAGGCCATCTAGCCCTTTGAGCCTACCCCGCCATTGAATAAGATCATGGCTGATCTGTCGCTGCTCAGTTCCACTTTCCCGCTTTCTCCCCATAACCCTTAATCCCCTCTCTTATCAAAAACCCATCAACCCGCGTCTTAAAAATATTTAGCGAGGTAGCCTCCACCACTTCAACGGGCAGAGAATTCCAGAGATTCACCACCCTTTGAGTGAAGAAGTTCCTCCTCAACTCTGTTCTAAACCGCCCCCCCTTTTATCTTGAGGCTGTGCCCCCTAGTCCTACTGTCTTTTTTGAGCGGGAAGAGTCTCTCCACCTCTATCCTATCCATCCCATTCATCATCTTATACGTCTCAATGAGATCTCCCCTCATTCTTCTAAACTCTAACGAGTACAAGCCTAGTTTATTCAGCCTCTCCTCATAGCTCAACCCCCTCAACTCCGGTATCAGCCTAGTAAGCCTCCTCTGCACTCCCTCCAAGGCCAAAATATCTTTGCGCAGGTGCGGTGCCCAAACTGCACACAGTACTCCAGCTGCGGCCTCACCAATGCCCTATACAACTGCAGCAAGACCTCCCTACTTTTATATTCAATCCCCCTCGCTATGAAGGCCAGCATCCCATTCGCCTTCCTTACCACCTGCTGCACCTGGAAGCTGGGTTTTTGCGACTCGTGCACAAGGACCCCGAGGTCCCTCTGCACCGTCGCCTGCTGCAGTTTTTCGCCCCGTACGTAATAGTCCTTCCTAACATTCTTCCTACCAAAGTGGACCGCCTCACACTTGCCAACATTAAATTCCATTTGCCATTTCCTGGCCCATTCGCCCAGCCTATCTAGATCCTTCTGCAGACTCTCCACATCCTCCGCACAATTTGCCGTTCCCCCAATCTTGGTGTCATCCGCAAATTTCGACACCATACACTAATTCCCTCCTCCAGATCATCTATATAAATGGTAAATAGCTGAGGCCCCAGCACCGACCCCTGGGGCACTCCACTAGTCACCAACCGCCAATCCGAATAGCATCCATTGACCCCCACTCTCTGCCTCCTATTTGACAACCAATCCTCTATCCACGCTAACACCCTACCCCCAACTCCATGTCCCCTGACCTTCTGCAATAACCTCTTGTGAGATACTTTGTCAAATGGTTGTTTTGTTTCTGGGTCAGTAAATGTATTCTATGGCTGAGTTTGATAGATTTTTGATCTACAACTGGGTAAAAGGTCATGGAGCAGGCAGGAAATGGAGTTGAGGTCACAATTTGATCAGCTATAATCTTGGCAGGGCAGGCTTGAGGGGCTGCTCATTATTGTGTTCTTATTGGGGAAGTTGAGGATTATGGATTATTTGCTATTTTTCTCTCCTCAGACACATTGGCCATGTAGCCTGGAGCCCTGAAACTGGATTTGATGTAAGTATGTGATCACTACCTCATCAAATTTAGTGTCGCCCTGGTGACAGGGGGAGGGAAGACTGAGATCTGGGTCAGTGTGCAACCAGAGCCTGTGGGCACTGACTGTGTCCTCTTTCCCCCTTCACTCCCCACCCCCTCTGAGGGGGGTGTGAGTGGCTATGCAGCACCATCTAGTGATCACTGTCTGTAAAGTTGCGGTGGGGGGACAGGTGGGCTGGGGGCTTCTGGGTCTGGATTTGGGAGTGGGTTTGAGGGGGGGGGGGGGGTGGTGAGTTCTGGGTCTGTGCCTGTGATGTTTTGGAGGGGGGGGGGTGGTGGTGCCTGGGTCTATGCCTGTGATGTTTTGGAGGGGGGGGGGGTGGTGGTGCCTGGGTCTATGCCCATGGTGATTGATCTGGGTGGGTTCTGGATCTGTGCCTGTGGTGATGTGTCTGGGGCGGGGGGTGGGGGTTGCTGGGTTTGTGCTTGAGGCTCAGGGAGGGGTGTGGATTGTAGCGAGTGACCTGCTCTCTGTTTCTCTCTCCCTCTCTCTGCTGCAGATGAAGCTACTGGACCCAGAGCTGCTCCAACAGACGGGGACTAACGGGATGCAGGATGCAGGAAGCATCCAACTGATTAACAATGTTATTGAGCAGAAAACAGGGATAGAATCCCTGAGGAAAGAAGTGAGACTTAAAGGTACAGTGTCTGGGGGGGAGGGTGTGTGCAGGACAGGGACGGTCTGGGGGGCAGGGTGTGTGCAGGACAGGGACGGTCTGGGGGGGGAGGGTGTGTGCAGGACAGGGACGGTCTGGGGGGGGAGGGTGTGTGCAGGACAGGGACGGTCTGGGGGGGAGGGTGTGTGCAGGACAGGGACGGTCTGGGGGGGGAGGGTGTGTGCAGGACAGGGACGGTCTGGGGGGGGAGGGTGTGTGCAGGACAGGGACGGTTACAGTGGAGAAACTTTACTGAAGCTTTGGAAATAAAACACTGGATTATTTGCCCCACCCACTCCCTGTCTAGTGGGGATAGAGGGGGGGGGGGGGGCACCTGTGGCTGCCCCATAGATACTGGGAATAAGGGCCCTCCACCCACCCCTCTTACTAAGGGTGGGGGAGGAGGAGGGGGGGCTCAGTGACAGGCTGGATAATCAGGGTTTGGCCTGTGGGTAGGGAGAAGGATGAATGTGTGGTGGGGGTGTAAGGGGCAGAGGCAATACTGACTCTCTCTCTCTTCCAGGTTCCGAGGAAACAGCTTCTACCCCCAGTGCCCACCAGCTGCCCCCTTACAGAGCAGGAACAGGGCCTGCTGCCACCTCTGCTCAAGCAAAGGGAGGTCAACAAGCCTCTTCCAGCCTCCGAGAACCTACTCTCCTTAAACCAGGTGCTCCCCTTGCACCCAGTCCACATTTTGGAGACCCCTCTTCTCTCTCTCCTTTCTGTGCCCCAATTACTCCACCCCCAGTCTTTGATGGGAGTGCCTCGCCCCCTCTAAGTAATTTGCTACTTGAAGACATTAGACAAGGTGCTCAGTTGAATCCAGTGGAGACGGGGAAATCTCCAGGAGCAGCTAGTTGTCGATATCAGCTGCTGGATCAGATTCGACAAGGATGTGTTTTAAAGTCGGTGAGTCTGGGGTTGGGGCGGGGGAGCACATGGCGAGTTTTGAGCACAATAGTGTTGATTCACCAGGTTACTGCCTATGATCAGCATTGATACCGACAGGAGGAGAAACGTGAGATTCTGGCACACTTAGCACTGGAGTCGGAAAGGTTAGAGAGAGATTTAATAGATGCAAAAATTGTGAAATATTTTGATGTGAACAGGGGGAAATCTTTGCTGTGATTGGAAAAGAGATGATCCATTTCCACACAGACCTGCTGCTTATTTGTTAACCTGGCCAGAGCTTTGCAATCTTGAACACACTGCCCATGGTCACGCCAGGGGGTAATGCTGCCTAAATTCACAAGCTGGGAAGTCCCACAAAATCTCATCCCAAGTGGTCACCTTTTATACATTTTTGGCAAGAAAGTGAGTTGACTGAACTGGGCAAAGTGGTTAAACAGTAACTGGAGCAATGACAGATATTTAAACAGGGCCTGGATAGTTTAAGGCAGGGCTAGGTAGATAAATAAGTGGGTGAAAGATTACTGGTGGGAGGTTACAGCTGTAAGTTATTGAATGGTGCAGTAGGCTTGAGAGACTGAGTGGCCTACTCCTCTTAATTTGTATATCTCAGTAAAGGTATATTCTATTGAGATAGCAATTTTCTACCAAAATGGTTGAGAGGACAAAGTGAAAACAATTGAGAAAAGACTGGCATGCATGCAACATAAACAAAGTCTTTAGGCAAATAAATAATGACAAGATCCTAAAAGGAGCAGAGCTGATTAGGAATTGTAAGGGGAATTTACATATGGGAAATAGGGAGGGTGTGGTTAAAGTATCAAATGCACCTTTTTACCAAGGAGGTAAATGCTACCAGGACATGGTAATACTTGAGGAACAAGTTGATGCATCCAAGGAAGTGAGTGGAAATTGCAGGTACGCTGGTCACAATCTTCAAATCTTTTTGAGACCTAGAACAAAAACAACCCAGGAAACAGGCCCTTCGGCCCAACGAGCCCGTGCTGCCATTTTAACACTACCAGTTCTCCCCCTCCACCTATGACCCTTATCTTGTTTTTATGGCCATCCACTTTGAGGGAAACTGATTTAGGGACAATTTATTCCTGCCAATCAGCCTATAGCACATCTTTGGGGTGTGGGAGGAAACCGGAGCACCCGGAGAAAACCCACGCAAGCACGGGGAGAATGCGCAAACTCCCACAGACACCGACCCAAATCCATGTGTCTGCACAGCAATCGGCGATAGTCACTGAGCTGTCGTCTTGCCCAGTATCTGGTCCAGTTTAGGCACACACTAACGACATGAAGCACTAGGCCAATCTGGGACAACCAAGAGCAGCCCAAGTACAACCCATCGCATGTATGCCCCTCGTTGGACAACAAGGCGGACCGACTTATAACCTGTGAATGAAAAGAGAGAAAACATTATTATCATACCATATCCTTCCAGTAGTAAGGCGACCAGAACTGGATGCAGTACTCTAAATGCGGCCTAACCAACATTCTATACAACTGCAACATTAGACTCCAGCTCTTATATTCTATATCCCTTCCTATAAAGGCTTTCTTCAAACGTTCTCCACTTGTACTGCCACCTTCAAAGACTTGTGCACTTGCATCCCCAGGTCTCACTGTGATTCTATATTCCTTATGGGCTTGCCCTTTATCATATAACTCCCCCCTACATTATTCTGGCCAAAATGCATCACCTCACATTTATCCAGATTAAACTCCATTTGCCACGTATCTGCCCAATCAACCAGCCTATCAATATCCCGCTAAATTGCCAGACACTGCTCCTCACTGCCCGCCAATCCAGCCATCTTGGTGTCATCTGCAAATTTGCTGATCACACCACTTATTCCCTCTTCCAAGTCATTTATATACACTGCAAAGAGAAGAGGTCCCAGTACTGAGACATGCGGCACACCACTAGTAACAGACCTCCAGTTAGAAAAGGACCCCTCCGCTACTACTCTGTCTCCTCTTTGCAAGCCAGTTCTCAACCCATCTAGATACCTGGCCACATATCCCATGAGCCTTAATCTTTTCTACCAACCTACCATGAGGGACTTTGTCAAACACCTTACTGAAATCCATATAGACGACATCAACGGCTCGTCCTTCGACAACTGTTTTTGTCACCTCCTCAAAAAAATTCTACCAAATTCGTAAGGCAAGACTTCCCCTTCACAAAGCCATGCTGCGTATCCTTAATCAGATCGTAACACTAAGTGCTCATACATCCTATCCCTAAGAATCCTCTCCATCAACTTGCCTATCACTGATGTTAAACTCACCAGCCTATAGTTACCTGGGTTATCCCTCCTACCCTTTTTTTAAACAACGGTACCACGTTCGCTATCCTCCAGTCCTCTGGGACCTCACCTGTGTCCAAAGAAGAGACAAAGATTTGCGTCAGAGGCCCAGCAATCTCATCCCTCGCCTCCCTAAGCAGCCTAGGATAGATGCCATCAGGCCCCAGAGATTTATGAGTTTTAACGCTACCTAAAAGCCCTGACACTTTTCTCATAATCGATAGATCCTTCAATTGGTCTACAGCTCCCTCGATGACTGTACCAGACATCAAGCCCCTCTCCTTCGGGAATACCAACACAAAGTATTCATTCAGGATGTCCCCCATTCCCTCAGACTCTGAGCACAATTCCCCTCGTCTGTCCCTGAGAGGACCGATTTTTACCTCTAGCCACCCTTTTGTTCCTAACATAGGAGTAAAACACCTTTTGGATTTTCCTTAATCCTACCTGTCAAAGCCATCTCATGCCCCCTCTTTGCCCTCCTAACTCCCCTTTTGAGATCCCTCCTACTCTCTCTGTACTCCTCCAACGCTCTCTCTTTCCAGCTGCTTAGACCTGACATACGCCTCTCGTTTATCCCTAACCAGGTCTTCTATATCTCTCGTAATCCACAGCTCTCTAATCCTACCTTTTCCCATCCTTCCTCCTAACCGGCACATGCCTTTCCTGCACCCATTGCAGTTTTCCCTTAAGACTCCCACTGTGGACTTGCCCTCAACAGCCTATCCTAGTCTGTATCCCTAAACTCCTGCCTAATCTGGCTTGAGCTGGTTGTTTGCCCCACACACCCTGTCTAGGGTGGGGGTGGGGGGGGGGGGTGCCCCTGTGGTGCAAACAAGCCTGAAATTGGTTGCCCCATAGACATTACAAATATTATGCTCTTGTTCAAAAATGTTTATAAGGATAGCCCCAGCAGTTACAGGCCAGTTAGTTTAACATCAGTGCAAAAGGTCTGGACTATAAAAGTAGGGAAGTGTTGTTGTAATTATATAGAGCTGTGATGCCACATTTGGACTATTGTGTTCAGTTTTGGTCTATTTTTATTTGAGGAAGGATATGGTGGTACTGGAGACAGCTCAAGAGGTTCACCAGATTAATCCCAGGGATGAACAGGTTAATGTATGAGGAGCAATTAAACAGTTTGGGCATTAGAAGGACGAGAGGGGATCTGATTGGGACATATAACATTTTTTAAAAGGAATTGATAGAGTAAATGTAGACCAAATGTTCTCCTTATGGGGCAATCTGGAACAAGAGGTCACAGGTATAGGCTGATAGGCAGTAGATTTAAAACTGAGATGAATGAAATTTAACACTTGGGTATATATGGGGAGGTAGTAAAGTGCATTAGACACTGGCTCAGTGGAAGAACGTCATGATCTGGGAATGCTGGCGTTGGACTGGCGTAAACACAGTGAAAAGTCTGACAACACCAGGTTTTAGTCCAACCGATTTATTTGATAATATTCTCACAAGCTTAAGCTTTCGAGGTTACCCTCTTCGTCAGGTGAATGGAGAGTTCTGACCTCAGACAGACAGAGCATACAGAGCACAGACAGTTGCTGAAACTTGATGTCTGTGTCGATATGCGCAATCTTCTTGGAGATCCTCTCCACTGAGTGGTTGTGGAGGACTGCTTCTCTGAGTGGAGGCCTGTGACGAGTGGTGTGTCACAGGGATCGGCGTGAGGTCCATTGTTGTTTGTCATCTATATCAATGATCTGGATGATAATGTGGTAAATTGGATCAGCAAATTTGCTGATGATACAAAGATTGGAGGTGTAGTGGACAGTGAGGAAGGTTTTCAAAGCTTGCAGAGGGATTTGGACCAACTAGAAAAATGGGCTGAAAAATGGCAGATGGAATTTAATGCAGACAAGTGTGAGGTATTGCACTTTGGAAGGACAAACCAAAGTAGAACATACAGGGTAAATGGTTGGACTTTGAAGAGTGCAGTAGAACAGAGGGATCTGGGAATACAGGTACAGAATTCCCTAAAAGTGAAGTCACAGGTGGATAGGGTCGTAAAGAGTACTTTTGGTACATTGGCCTTTATAAATCGGAGTATCGAGTATAAAAGTTGGAGTGTTATGGTGAGGTTGTATAAGGCATTGGTGAGGCTGAATTTGGAGTATTGTGTGCGGTTTGGGCCTCCTTATTTAAGGAATTAATTTCATTGGAAGTGAATGAAAGTTCAACAGGCTAATTCCTGGTGTGAAAGGAGTCCAAGAAAAAGCTGGACCTAACTTTGGAGGAAAAGGTCAATAGATGCTGAGTGTTTCCTCATGGGATAATCTGGAACTGGGGAATCACAGCTTTTTAAAGTAAGGTGCCTCATTTTTGAGGCGGATGAAGAGGAAACTCTTCTCAGGGCTGCTGATCTTTGGAATTCTTTTTGACAGAGCAGTAGAGCTTGGGTCACTGAATATTTTCAAATTGAAGTTAACTAGTTTTTTTTTGTTGACAAAGGAGTCAAAGGTCATGTGGGACAGACAGCAGATGAATATTTTATACAGGGCTGTTGGGAGAGAGTGGGATTCATTTGGAGATTGATAGGACTTGAGAGAGACTAAGGATGAGGGCAAGTATTTGTTTTGATACAAGGCTATAGACTAGGGGGCACAGCCTCAAGATGGTGGGGGGGGGCAGTTTAGAACAGAGTTGAGGAGGAACTTCTTCACTCAAAGGGTGGTGAATCTCTGGAATTCTCTGCCCGTTGAAGTGGTGGAGGCTGCCTCGCTAAATATTTTTAAGACGCGGGTTGATGGGTTTTTGATAAGAGAAGGGATTAAGGGTTATGGGGAGAAAGCGGGAAAGTGGAACTGAGCCACTTCAGATCAGCCATGATCTTATTGAATGGCGGGGCAGGCTCGAAGGGCTAGATGGCCTACTCCTGCTCCTATTTCTTATGTTCTTGTTTTAGAATGCAGGGCAGTGGAATTATTTAGGAGATTAATGCAGGGCTGGACTGGAGGCAACCTGCCAATATTCTAATTGTTACAGCTTGGGCCTAAAATTTAGAATAGGTATTAATTGTCCCACAGCTTTGCTCTAACAGTCACTCCCAATGTAGTCACCTGCCTGATTTTCAATCCATGTGGAATTAAACATTGCTTGTTGTATAATGTTACCAGCTCACATCAGTGTGAAATATACTTATAAAAATTGTCAGTGTGTGCAGTTAGTAGTTGGCTGATTGCTTTGTGGGTTTGAAATGAAACTGTGAATCTGGTGACTGATTTTGTTAAAACTTTCTTTCAGATATCTGACAGCCCAATCTCCAGACCTGTTCTGTCAGCTGAGCCCAGTGATATTGTGGGAGCCCTTCTGAAAGTGATGCAGAAGAGGAGTCATGTCATTCACTCTTCAAGTAAGCCTGAATTCTTATTTGCAGCCTCTTTGCTGTTAGCTGCCCCACCACTCTGTTTAAAAACCAATTATCAGCTATGCCAAGCTGGGCTGGGGGGGTGGTTATTGTAGTGAGTTCTATTTAAATTGCTCCCCAAGTTAAGAGCTGGAATGTTGCGTACTGGGACCTAATTGGGTAGAATCCTGTTGCTGAGATTTCCAGGTCATACTGAAGTGGCTGGAGCTTTGAGCAGTTAGTTGTGGTCTGTTCCCCAATGACAGCTGTGAATGGTCACTTCACCTTGAACAGGATTTCAAAGATGCCTGTAGTGTTTTCCTCCCTTCCCAAAATGATGCCACATCCTCAATGAATAAGTTTCTTTCAATGTACTTGAATTTTTGTTTTGTAATAAGCAGGTGATTTGTTAAAAGGATGCAGATCTTTAATTTTTGTGCACATTCTGACTTAAAGGGGCTGATTTGTATGGGAGCTTGCCTGTGGCTACTGAGCAGAAAAGGGAGCATTGAATGTAAACTGGCAAGGCCAGCCTT
The DNA here is from genome assembly GCA_037974335.1 of Prionace glauca. Lineage (NCBI taxonomy): Eukaryota > Metazoa > Chordata > Chondrichthyes > Carcharhiniformes > Carcharhinidae > Prionace > Prionace glauca. The sequence goes on from CM075723.1 coordinate 157,000,186, forward strand.
TGCCCATTGCTCATTCACCTTGAGAAGGTGGTAGTATGCCATCTTTATCAATCCCTGTAGTCCATCTGGCATAGGCACAGAGCTATTGGGGAGTTCCAGGCTTTAATGAAGTGATAAAATTAAAGCAAAAAAAATACTGGATTGTGGTGACTTTTTGTGATCTATCCCCAGCATAAGAACATAAGAAATAGGAGCAGGAGTAGGCCATCTGGCCCTTCGAGCCTGCCCCGCCATTCAATAAGATCATGGCTGATCTGTCGTGGCTCAGTTCCACATTCCCACTTTCATCTTTTACCCTTAGTCTAGACTCTTAACTGAACTCTAATTCTTTTGTATTATGCACCCTGTTCTTTCCTTCTCCCCTATGAATGGTATGCTTTGTATAGCTTGCAAGAAACGATACTCTTCACTATACCCAATACATGTGACAAATCAAACCTAAAAATGTCAGGTGGTGTGTGGGGGGCTTGGGAGCAGTAATGTTTTCATAACATTACTATGGCCACCTTGCTGGTGGGGGTGGGAGAGAAAGGGATCAGGGTTGGAGGGAAATGCTGGTCTGAATAAGGATGATGTGATGTTGATGTGCTCTGCTCTAGCTGAATTTGAAGATGATGACGAATGGGATGATTGACTCTTCTCTTCAGGTGAGAGGTCATTTTGAGATCAACACCATTCTAGAAACATCATTAATTCCTTGCCTCGGTGAAGTTTTTATTTAACCATACTATTGTGCATTTTTTTCTAGTGGTTGCTGTCTGTTTTCAGTATTCCTAATAAATCCCCCTCATTCAATCCTGTGCCAGTGTTGGTGGCAGCAAATTTGTGCAAGGGATTTTTTCGCTGTATGTGGTATTTTATTCTGACTGGAAATGTTGTAAAAAGCATGTGTTGCTCAGTTAGAGCATTCTCCTAATGTTACACAATATCAAATAGGCCTGTGCCTTGAAGAGTCATTGCTGAACCTGTCTTGTGATCTTAAATGCAGTTTTTAAATTGGAATTCCAACTCTTGAGGGAACACAGTATGTTTTGAATTTATTCTTACAAATAAAGTGAATTTGGATTCTACCCAAATTGTAATGCTTAGAGTTTGCATGTTCTACCCAGTTCTGTGTGGGTTCCTCCCATTGTCTAAAGCATTGATCTAGTATAGATTTGGTAAAATCTTAAATGGATGGATTGTCCCAGTGTGTGTGTGTGTGTGGGTCAGGGGGATTGGCCATGGAAAATGGGCAGTCAGTGCAGCCTGGATGGGCCAAATGGCCTCCAGCACTGCAGGGGTTGTGCTGTGTACCCAACAACAATCCATTGCAGTTTGCAGGATAGGGAGGGGCACAGGCTGACACCCCCCCCCCCCCCCCCCAATCAACCAGGGGGCGGCTGACCCAGTGTCAGACTGGGAGTGGGGTCTCCTCCCCGGAAGGGGGCGACCGCGGCCGCTTTTGAGGAGTTGATATTTCGCTCGGTGAGGAGGCGGGGCTGAAGCATTGTGGGCGGGGTCATAGGCGGAGCCGTTGCCAGGGGAGGGGCGGGCCTGACTGGCGAGGGTGGGGTCAATGGGCGGGGCCATGCTGCCGTCACTTGTTTTCCGCCGTGAGAAGCGGGGCCCGTGAGGTAAGAACCGGAGCGGGTTCAGGGACAGCCCGGGGAATGGAGCCCGCACAGAGAGAGGGGTCCGAGTCCCGGCGGCGGCTGGGCCTCACTGGGGTGGGGGTGCCCTCACTGGGGTGGGGGTGCCCCTCACTGGGGTGGGGGTGCCCCTCACTGGGGTGGGGGTGCCCCCACTGGGGTGGGGGTGCCCCCACTGGGGTGGGGGTGCCCCCACTGGGGTGGGGGTGCCCTCACTGGGGTGGGGGTGCCCCCACTGGGGTGGGGGTGCCCTCACTGGGGTGGGGGTGCCCCCACTGGGGTGGGGGTGCCCCCACTGGGGTGGGGGTGCCCCCACTGGGGTGGGGGTGCCCCCACTGGGGTGGGGGTGCCCTCACTGGGGTGGGGGTGCCCTCACTGGGGTGGGGGTGCCCCCACTGGGGTGGGGGTGCCCCCACTGGGGTGGGGGTGCCCCCACTGGGGTGGGGGTGCCCTCACTGGGGTGGGGGTGCCCCTCACTGGGGTGGGGGTGCCCTCACTGGGGTGGGGGTGCCCCCACTGGGGTGGGGGTGCCCCCGGGCACGCTGGCCCTCACTGGGGTAGGGGTGCCCCCACTGGGGTGGGGGTACCCCCGGGCACGCTGGCCCTCACTGGGGTGGGGGTGCCCCCACTGGGGTGGGGGTGCCCCCGGGCACGCTGGCCCTCACTGGGGTAGGGGTGCCCCCACTGGGGTGGGGGTGCCCCCGGGCACGCTGGCCCTCACTGGGGTAGGGGTGCCCCCGGGCACGCTGGCCCTCACTGGGGTGGGGGTGCCCCCACTGGGGTGGGGGTGCCCCCGGGCACGCTGGCCCTCACTGGGGTGGGGGTGCCCCCACTGGGGTGGGGGTGCCCCCGGGCACGCTGGCCCTCACTGGGGTAGGGGTGCCCCCGGGCACGCTGGCCCTCACTGGGGTGGGGGTGCCCCCACTGGGGTGGGGGTGCCCCCGGGCACGCTGGCCCTCACTGGGGTGGGGGTGCCCCCGGGCACGCTGGCCCTCACTGGGGTGGGGGTGCCCCCACTGGGGTGGGGGTGCCCCCGGGCACGCTGGCCCTCACTGGGGTGGGGGTGCCCCCGGGCACGCTGGCCCTCACTGGGGTGGGGGTGCCCCCACTGGGGTGGGGGTGCCCCCGGGCACGCTGGCCCTCACTGGGGTGGGGGTGCCCTCACTGGGGTGGGGGTGCCCCCGGGCACGCTGGCCCTCACTGGGGTGGGGGTGCCCTCACTGGGGTGGGGGTGCCCCCACTGGGGTGGGGGTGCCCCCGGGCACGCTGGCCCTCACTGGGGTGGGGGTGCCCCCGGGCACGCTGGCCCTCACTGGGGTGGGGGTGCCCCCGGGCACGCTGGCCCTCACTGGGGTGGGGGTGCCCCCGGGCACGCTGGCCCTCACTGGGGTGGGGGTGCCCCCGGGCACGCTGGCCCTCACTGGGGTGGGGGTGCCCCCGGGCACGCTGGCCCTCACTGGGGTGGGGGTGCCCCCGGGCACGCTGGCCCTCACTGGGGTGGGGGTGCCCCCGCGCGCGCTGGCCCTCACTGGGGTGGGGGTGCCCTCACTGGGGTGGGGGTGCCCCCGGGCACGCTGGCCCTCACTGGGGTATTTCAGGGTTAAGAAAATGGGGAACAAATTAAAGCTGAAGCTCCATTCTGTGACAGACTCTTATATTTTTGTTGTTGAGACAATATGTGTTCCAGTGGAATTGATAGTCTATGATAAGCTTGTCACCTGAGTGTCGTGAGACTAAATTACAAAAATGGGTGAGATGTTGCTTTTCTCAATGCTGTGTAGGGATTGTAGGAAGGTTCAAGTCTGGACTTTGTAACTTCAATCCTGAATTTTCATTAGGCTTCAGATTTGAACATAGAACATAGAATATTACAGCGCAGAACAGACCCTTCGGCCCACGATGTTGCGCCGACCAGTTACAAAACAATGACCCACTAGCCTAAACCAATCCCTTTTCGTCCATAAACCTATCCACAGATCTCTTAAACACCCCCAAACTAGTCGCATTTACAACTGCAGCAGGCAGGGCATTCCAGTCTCTCACCACCCTCTGGGTAAAGAACCTACCCCTGACATCAGTCCTGTAACTACCCCCCCTTAATTTTAAAGCCATGCCCCCTCGTGCTAGCTTTCTCCATCCGAGGAAAAAGGCTATCACTGTCCACCCTATCTAAACCTCTAATCATCTTATATGTTTCAATAAGATCCCCTCTTAGCCACCGCCTTTCCAACGAAAACAACCCCAAATCCCTCAGTCTCTCCTCATAGGACCTCCCCACCATACCAGGCAACATCCTCGTAAACCTCCTCTGCACCTTCTCAAGCCTCCACATCCTTCCTGTAATGTGGGGACCAGAACTGCACACAGTACTCCAAGTGCGGCCGCACCAGAGTAGTGTACAGTTGCATCATGACGCTGCGACTCCTAAATTCAATCCCCCTACCAATAAACGCCAAGACACCGTATGCCTTCTTAACAACCTTATCTACTTGATTCCCAACTTTCAGGGATCTATGTACACATACACCTAGATCCCTCTGTTCATCCACACTATTCAAAGTTCTCCCGTTAGCCCTATACTCGACACATCTGTTGCTCCTACCGAAGTGAATTACCTCACACTTCTCCGCATTAAATTCCATCCGCCACCTCTCGGCCCAGCTCTGCAACCTATCTAAGTCTCCCTGCAGACAATGACACCCTTCCTTACAATCTACCACACCTCCGACTTTGGTGTCATCGGCAAATTTACTAATCCACCCAACTATATCCTCATCCAGATCATTAATAAAAATTACAAACAGCAGTGGCCCCAAAACAGATCCCTGAGGCACAGGATGATGGATCTGTTCTTCCGTCCAGTTACTGGTACACATGTTTCCTCCAGATAATGTCATCTCTGATCTGGACCGTGCAATAGACCAGTCTGGTCTGTATGAGTACGGTGGTAGGAATCCTTTCCTCCCGTATTGTGTAGATCCAAACCAATATTCCTTGTCCTGGATAGAAACCTTTTGTGTTTTGCCTTGCCTTCCCACCATTCCACTCGTGCTCATTGTTGCTGTCGCAAACTGTCCTTAGTTTTTGGACGTTTTAAAAGAGCAAATGTGGAAAGCAGCTGCCTTTTCATCATGAATAAAGATGTGCGGGTTCAGTGGATTGGCCACACTAAATTGCCTCTTAATGTCAGCAGGACAAACTAGGGTAAATGCATGGGGTAACAGGGATAGGGGCACTGGGTGGAGTTGTGGTTGGTGCAGACTCGATGGGCTGAATAGTTGTCTCCTGTACTGTAGGATTCATTTCTACAAATAAGGCAGGAGAGACCTTGGTGATGGAATGTGTGGTATTCCATTAGACAAGCAAGAATTTAAGGTGTTTGGTAAACAAACCTTGTTCCCGGGTTGTTTTCAGTGTGTTTCAGAGTTTGGACAAAGTGTTCTGCTAGTCCATTTAGTAGCAGGGTGACACAGTATGGATTTAATGTGCTGAATATCATCGTCTTGTGGGAAGTTCTGAGATTCCTGCGAGACACGTTGATGTCTGTTATTGCTGTTAAATTTCCTTTGTACTTTGTTTTTGTTCGGGCTGTTCCCCTTCCTTTTTGGGGAACTGCCCCTTTTACTTTGCCCTAATTTAGTTTGAGTTTGTTTGGTCCTCTTAAGGTCAAACCAACTATTCAGGAAATCCAAAGTGACCAAATATTTCTCCTAGTTTCTCAGTAATCTTAGATGAGGTAGATGTCATTACAGCAACCTCTGGCCACTTGTCTTGAGTATTGACCATTACCGAGAACATTTCCTTGGAAAGGCCCTTCAAAATCTGCCTGCACACGTTGCTAACACTCTTCAGGCCATTCCCACAGATGCAGTCATGCTAAGGGTGACAAGTCCCAGACATACTGACTCTCACTGGGGTAAGGGTTCCACACACACTGACTCTCACTCACAAAGAGGAAAATGTTCTGGCTTTTTCTTCAATTTCCACATCAACTCCAGGCCACCAGAAATAACTTCTTGTTGTTTTCTTTGTGTACAACTCCACAGTGGCCTTCATGTAACTCCGCACAGACAGAGACCCGAGCTGGGAATCGAACCCGAGTCCCTATGAAACAGCAGTGCTAACCACTGTGACACCATGCCACCCCTTTGTGGTGCCGTCTTGTTCTGGCACAAGATGTTATTTAACGGTTTCAGAATTGATGCCAAGTTTGGGACAAATCTTCCATAATAATTCAACAATCCCAGGAAGGAATGTACCTGGCTTATATTCTGACGTGTAGGCACCTCTGTGGTGGCCTTAACCTTAGGAGGTTTCAGTAGCCAATAGCTTCAATCACATGTCCCAAATACCCAATGGAAGATTGGAAAGACTCATATCCTTACAGACTCTTAGGCCAGAGTCTTCCAATCCCTGAACAGTAGCATAAAATGTTCTGAAGCTGTTCCTCTTCCAGTGACTAGGAGATCCTCCAGATCACACTGGATTCTGCTCAGTCCACTCAGAATCTGATCCATTACCCTTTGAAATAATACAGGAGCAGATGTGATCCCAATCAGCAATCTTCAGTATCAGAACAAGCCTCCGTGTGACATGATTGTCAAAAGAGACTTCTTATCCACATGCATTGGCAAATAGGCCTGACTTGGGTCAAATTTGCTGAAATGTTAGCCTGTTGCCTATCACTCAAACCAGTTTTCAATGCTGAGGGTAGTGGGTCCCGTTCAACAGAGCACTGGATTTAAGGTGACCTTGAAGTTTCTGCAAATCGTTACAGATCCATCTTAATGAACGGAACAATAGGTGTGGCCCTTTCACTGATGCTGACAGGTTCCAAAACTCCAGACCTCACCAGTTGCTCCACGTTAGCCTCTACCTTTGGGCTAATATTATATGGTATAGACTGTACCTTCAAGCATTTTGTTTGGCTTCTGTTTATTACCATTTTGATCATACTTTTTTTATTCATTTGTGGGACATGGGCATCGCTGGCTGGCCAGCATTTATTACCATCTCTAGTTGAGAATCAACCACATTGCTATGGCTCTGGACTCATATGTAAGCCATACCAGGTAGGGACAGCAGATTTCCTTCCCTAAGGGACATTAGTGAACCAGGTGGGTTTTTCCGACAATTGACAATGGTTTCAGGTCATCAGTAGATTCTTAATTCCAGACATTTTTAATGAATTCAAATTCCATCATCTGCCATGGTGGGATTTGAACCTGGGTCCCCAGAACACTAGTTGAATTTCTGGATTAATAGTCTTCACGGTAATGCCACCAGACATTGCCTCCTCATACTGTCGTTTAAGGGTGTTCAAATGGTCAGTGGATAGGCATATGGATAACATTGGAATAGTTTAGGTTACAAAGTCATTAGATTGATAGGGGGATTGAATTTAGCAGTCGCAGCATCATGATGCAACTGTACACAACTCTGGTGCGGCCGCACTTGGGAGTATTGTGTGCAGTTCTGGTCCCCAAATTACAGGAAGGATGTGGAGGCTTTGGAGAGGGTGCAGAGGAGTTTACCAGGATGTTGCCTGGTATGGAGGGGAGATCCTATGAGGAGAGACTGAGAGATTTGGGGTTGTTTTCGCTGGAAAGAAGGCGGCTAAGAGGGGACCTTATTGAAACATATAAGATGATTAGAGGTTTAGACAAGGTAGATAGTGATAGCTTTTTTCCTAGGATGGAGAAAGCTAGCACGAGGGGGCACGACTTTAAATTAAGGGGGGGTAGTTATAGGACTGATGTCAGGGGTAGGTTCTTTACCCAGAGGGTGGTGAGGGACTGGAATGCCCTGCCAGCTGCAGTTGTAAATGCGCCTAGTTTGGGGGTGTTTAAGAGATCTGTGGATAGGTTTATGGACGAAAAGGGATTGGTTTAGGCTAGTGGGTCATTGTTTTGTAACTGGTCGGCGCAACATCGTGGGCCGAAGGGCCTGTTCTGCGCTGTTATGTTCTATGTTCTACTGGTCGACACAACATCGAGGGCTGAAGGGCCTGTACTGCACTGTAATGTTCTATGTTCTACTGTCCTGCCTGCTGCTTAATTCTCTATCAAACACCAGTGTGCTTTTTAAAGATTTTTGTGAAGCTGGATTCTGCATTGGTTAGAACATAGAACATTACAGCACAAACAGGCCCTTCAGCCCTCGAGTTGCGCTGATCACATCAACCCCACCAATCTATAGACCTATCTATAACCCCCAATCCCATTAAACCCCATATACTCATCCAGAAGTCTTTTAAAAGACCCCAGCGAGTTTGCCTCCACCACCGATGACAGCAGCCGATTCCATTCACTCACCACCCTCTGAGTGAAAAACTTACCCCTAACATCACCGACCAAAACTTACCCCTAACATCATTGCGCCGACCAGTTACAAAACAATGACCCACTAGCCTAAACCGATCCCTTTTACAACCAGTTCCATAGAAACAGCAATTTCAGTGGCTTTCTGCACAGTGAGATTGCTCTCAGTGAACAGACAGTTTTGTGTTGCTTTGCTGTGTAGACCACAAACAAAACTCCTAGAGATATACTGCACAAAAACAGGCCTTTGGCCCAACTCTTCCATGCTGATCCTAATTGAACTAGTCCCATTTATCTGCATTTGGCCCATATCCCTCCAAACCTTTTTCATCCATTTACCTGTCCAAATGTCTTTTAAATGATGTAATTGTACCCACCTCTACCACCTCCTCTGGCAGCTCATTCCATACATGCACCAGCCTCTGGGTGAAAAAGTTACCCATCAGGTCCCTTTTAAATCTTTCCTCTCTCACCTTAAACCTATGCTCTCTAGTTTTGGACTCCCGCACCCTGGGGAAAAGACCAGGGTTATTCACCTTACCTATGCCTCTCATGGTTTTATAAACCTCTGCAAGGTCACCCCTCACCCTCCTGCGCTACAGGGAAAGAAGTCCCAGCATCTCCTTATAATTCAAACCTTCCAGTCCTGGTAACATCTCTGTAAATCTTTTTTGCACTGTTTCCAGTTAAATAACCTTCTTCCTATAGCAAGGTGACCAGAATTTTATGCAGTACTCCAAATATGGCTGCACCAAGGTCTTGTACAGTTGTAACATAACATCCCAACTACTGTACTCAGTGCTCTGATCGATGAAAGCAAGTGTGCCAAACACCACCTTCACCACCCTGTCTACCTGTGACGCCACTTTCAAGAAACCATGTACCTGCATCCCTAGGTCTCTGTTTGACAACACTTCCCAGTACTCTACCATACTTGTGTAAGTCCTGCCTTGGTTTGTCTTATCCAAATGCAAAACCTTGCATTTATCTGAATTAAACTTCATTTGCCTTTCATTGGCCCACTGACTCAATTGATTTAAGATCCCATTGTAGTCTTGGATAATCTTCTTCACTGTCCACTACACCATTAATTTTGGTGTCATCTGCAAACTTGCTAACCATGCCTCCTATATTCTCAGTAAGGAGTCTCTCAATACTAGGTTAAAGTCCAACAGGTTTATTTGGTATCACAAGCTTTCGGAGTGCTGCTTCATCAGTTGAGCGGAGAGTTATGTAAGACATATATAGACAGTGATGTAATTGCAAGACTATGGATGGAGTGAGAGTCTTTACAGGTACAAACAATGCGAATGGAGAACATTAAGCGCAGGGTAAAGAGGTGTGAATTATCTCAAGTCAGGACAGTTAGTGAGATTTTGCAAGCCCAGGCAAGTCATGGAGGTTACATGTAGTGTGACTTGAACCCAAGAACCTGGTGGAGACCGTCCTTGCATGTGCAGATCTTGGCTATCAGTTTCTGCTGTGATTCTGTGTTGTTATTTGCCGTGAAGGGTGCCTTGAAGAATGCTTACCTGAAGATCGGAGGCTGAATGCCCGTGACTGCTGAAGTGTTCCGTGACAGGAAGGGAACATTCCTGTCTGGTAATTGTCGCATGGTGTCCATTCATCTGTTGTAGCATCCGCATGGTCTCACTCAGGTTGATAAGAGTTGTTAAGAAGGTAGGAAGGCGTATGGTATGTTAGCTTTTATTGGCAGAGGGATTGAATTTTGGAACCATAAGGTCATGTTGCAGCTGTACAAAACTCTGGTGCGGCTGCGTTGCAATACTGTGCACAGTTCTGGTTGCCGCATTATAGGAAGGATGTGGAAGCATTGGAAAGGGTGCAGAGGAGATTTACCAGGATGTTGCCTGGTATGGTGGGAAGATCTTATGAGGAAAGGCTGAGGGACTTGAGGCAGTTTTCGTTAGAAAAGAAGGTTAAAAGGTGACTTAATAGAGGCGTATGAGATGATCAGAGGATTAGATAGGGTGGACAGTGAGAGCCTTTTTCCTCGTGGCTAGCACGAGGGGACATAGCTTTAAATTAAGGGATGATAGATATAGGACAGATGTCAGAGGTAGGTTCTTTACTCAAAAGAGTAGTAAGGGCGTGGAATGCCCTGCCTGCAACAGTAGTGGACTCGCCAACATTAAGGCCATATAAATAGTCATTGGATAAACATATGGATGATATTGGAATAGTGTAGGTTAGGTGGGCTTTAGAGTGGTTTCACATGTCGGTGCAAGATCGAGGGCCAAAGGGCCTGTACTGTGCTGTAATATTCAATGCTCTGTTCTAACACATGAGACATTCTTTCCTGCAATGTATGGGGTAGACAATATTGGCCAAGTTGCATGAGTATGTACCGTGTACCTGGTGGGTGGTATTCTCACATGTGATGGTGGTATCTGTGTTGAAGATCCGACACATCTTGCAGAAATTGCTGTGGTAGGATGGCCTCAATTGGGCTCCTGGGTTCATGTCACAACACGTGTAACCCCCAGCATTTGGCATGTGCTTGTAAAATCTTACTAACTGTCCTGGCTTGAGACGATTATTCCTCTCTTCACTCACATTGTCTAGCTGTAAAGATTTGAATACCTGAAAAGTCTTGCATTCCAATCATTACCTTGCAGTTGCGTCTCTGTCTATATGTGCCGTGTTTGTTCTCCACTCACTTGATGAAGAGGCAATGCTCTGAAAGTTCATGCTACTAAATAAACCTGTGGGACTCTAACCTAGTGTTGTGAGACTTCTTACTATGCCCACCCAGTCCAACACTAACATCTCCACATTCCATATTCTCTTAAAAATTGTTTATATAAATGACAAATACGAATGGACTCAGCACTGATCCTTGTGGCATGCTGCTGGTCACAGGTCTCCAGTCTGAAAAACAACCATCTACCATCACCCTCAGTCTCTTATGTCAAGCCAACTTTGTATCCAATTGGCTAGTTCTCCCTGGATCCCTTATGGTCTAACCTTACGGACCAGTCTACCATGCAGCACATTGTCGAAGGCCTTGCTAAAGTCCATGTAGACAATGCCTACCGCACTGACTTCGACTATCCCTAATCAGTGCTTGTCTTTCCAAATACATGTAGATCCTGCTGTTTAGAATCCCCTCCAAGAACTCCCCCACCCTGACACTGCTTTGTTGTTCCCAGGCATTACCCTGCTACCTTTCTTAAATAATGACACAACATTTGCCTCCCTCTAATCTCTGGCACATCGCGTGTGGCTGTCGATGATCTGTTTTGAATAATGTCATTTAGCACATGTCCAAACTGTAAACCTTTTAAGCACAGTCACAAGCTGCGTAATTGACTTCCCTTCCAATTGGTTTCTTTTGTGGAATCTAAAGCACTCTGCAATCATCAGGGGTTCAATGAAAAATTTGCTTGTAGAATGTCTATAGTCTGTACGTTTTTTGCAGGTTTGCCAGGTTGCACTAACTACCGAGGAACTTAAATGTGTTTCCCTCGGTCACGCTCAGGATAATTCACCCTAATGTCTTCATCTATCTTATTTGCCTGTGTAAGGTAATCAAAACATGCGGTATAAGAACTCTGTTACTCCCCATTTTCATTAAAATGTCCCAGAATTCTTGCTATTTTTGTCCTTAAGCAGATTTCCTGTATGCATGCCCATGTTTCCAGCGGCTACCTCGATTTTCTTACACACCAAGATACGAAATCGAGTTTCATTCTCTTATTTATCAGGCCGGTTCTATAATCTGCTTGTAGAGTATTTTCTCATGTCCACCTAGCCTGTTAGCCTCTGTAACACATGTGAAAGTTGTCTTTTTATTCCAACATTTCCTTGGTTAATTTTTTTCTTTCCGGGTTGATAACAAACACATGTCTATAATCCTTGTCACCAGTTTCTGTTATGTATTGGAGATGTGATAGATGGGACAGACTGGTTAAAGATGAAGGGAGCTTTATTAATGGTGTGTGATCTCTTTCATGGCTGCTTCTCTCTTTCCCATGCTTGGTCCATTGCAACATTTCCAGGGCAAACATCAATACAGCATGGTTCCAGCAAGCCAATGGGAATAAATACAAATATATAACAGTGATGTTCCCATGTATCTGCTGGCCTTGTTCTCAGTGATGGTAGAAGTCCTGGATATGAAAAGTGCTGCCAAAGAAGCCTTGATAAGTTGTTGCAGGGCACCTTGTAGGTGGTACATATGGCTGCTACTTTGCATTGGTGGTGGAGGCAGAGAATGTAGGTCCATTTGCTTTTCTGCTGAAACAATGCAACATTTTGACTTTTTAATAACCTAGTGATTAACATTCTGGAGGGACTGCACAGGGACCTGGGTTCAGTTCGGGCTTCAGTTCGGGCTTCAGGTCACTATGTGTGGAGTTTGCACATTCTCCCTGTGTTTGTGTAGGTTTTCCCCAGGTGCCCTGGTTTCCTCCCACACGGATCCGGCAGTTTGCAGTGTCGATCGTAGTCGTAATATGGATATGCCGACGTTGGACTGGGGTAAACACAGTAAAAAGTCTGACAACGCTAGGTTTAAGTCCAACTGATTTATTTGATAGTAAACTCCATTCACCTGATGAAGGGGGTAACCTCAAAAGCTAGTGAGTTTACTATCAAATAAATCAGTTGGACTTAAACCTGGTGTTGTCAGACTTTTTACTGTGTTCCTCCCACACTCCAAAGATGTGCTGGTTACTTTGATTGGCCATGCTAATTTGACCCTTAGTGTCTGGAAGATTAGCAGGGTAAATATGTGGGGTTACGGGGATAGAGCCTGGGTGGGATTTTTAGCGGTGTGGGCTCGATGGGCTGAATGGCCTCTTTCTGCATGGTAGAGATTCTATGATGCTATGTTGGGAATCTGAAATAAAAGCAAAATGCTGGAAATACTCAGAAGGTCTGGCAGCATTTTTGAGAGAGGAAAGTGTTAATGTTTTAAGTTGACCTTGTATTAGATCTCTGATGAATTCACCATTTATAATAAATAATCTCTTTCTCCCTCCTTATCCAGAGAACCTTGGTTGTGATCCCATTACTTTTGACCCTGTTGGAATGTACCTTACAATTTCCCAGAAGCATCTCTTGTTTAAAAATTTTGTTACAAATTTTCCTGTAATGCTGTGGTTCCATTTTACCCTGGTCAGATCCCGTCTCATCAGTTTGAATCTAACCCCTCTCAGTTTCAAAGTTCTAGTGTCAGCCATGGCTTAGTAAATTCAGAATCATTACATTGAGTTTCAAGTCCCACTTCAGGACTTAAGCACCAAATCAAAGCTGACATTTGAGTGTGGTACTGGGGGAATTCTGCACATAAACCCCTCTACCCCAGAGGGCTGTGGAAGCTCAATTGTTGAGTATGTTTAAAGCAGAGATTCATAGCTTTCTGATCTACAATAATGTTAATGGTTATAGGGATAGTGTGTGTAAAAAGCATTGAAGTGTCAGTCATGATTGTATTAAATGGTAGAGCAGGCTTGACGGGCTGAATGGCCCACTCCTATTCCTATGTTTCTTAGATTCCTTACAGGAATCATGGGGAAACAGGACAGACATTTTAAATTTTATTGATCTAAAGTAGAGGTGATATAGAAACATGAAAGGCTTTAATATTTGTATAACTGAAGTTTAAAGGGGTTTGTGAAGATAATGGAAAGCAAACATGAAAGGAACAACAGATAGTAATGACAGCAGATTCCATGTGGGGAGTGGCTGTGGGGGAAACCTCCTGAAGAGCAGCTTTTCTTAGTCTTGTAGTTTGCGAAATAACTGTGAAAGTTGTGAATTGATGAAAGCAACTTCTGAAACAGTTTGTTTGAACGTGCCTTTGGAAAATTCACATCAGCGTGTTTTGATTCTGGGAAACCTTAGAATGTATTTCTGTTTGCAGTGAAAGACAACTTACTGATTTCGGTCAAAATATTGGTTCTATCCTCTTTTCACAGGGGCTGTCAGACCTGCTGAGATTTTCCAGCAATTTCTGTTTTTCCGTCAGTTTCCAGCATCCACAGTATTTTGCGTTTATCTTATTGTTTTGGGTAACATTTCCTAACAACCAAGTTAAAGGATCAATATATTGCTTAAAAAAAATGTTTCATTATGTACCTTTTGTAAGGCATTTTTGGGAGCTATCATGTGTACGATCTTTTCTAACTGTATCTTTTATCTTTTGTGTGTTTACGTTTTACATTTCTTAAAATAAAGATTGTTAATTCTTCAAATTTTAAAAGCTATCACTGGAGTTCCATGCTTTTGAGTCCTGGTAGATATTCTTCCATATTTCTACAATGTAAACAAATGGATTGCGATCAGCTGAGACTTATTTCAATCTGGAATCTGGCTGCTCACACCAGCTGTGGCCATATATGGTGGAAGGTATTTGAAAAGATGTGGAAAGTATTGGAAAATGGGATGGGAGCAGGTAGATCCAGCTGATCTACCATAGGCACAATGGGCTGAATAGCCATCTACTGTGCAATCATAGCCATCTACAGTTTATCATAGAATCACAGAACCCCTACAGTGCTGCAAGAGGTCATTTGGCCCATTGACCCTGCAGCAACAACAATCTCACCCAGACCCTATCCCCTTAATTCCATATCCCCCTGATACTAAGGGACAATTTTGCATGGCCAGTCAACCTAACCTGCATACTTTTGAACAGTGGGAGGAAACCAGAGCACCCAGAGGAAACCCACGCAGACACTGACTTGAATTGAACCCATCTCCATGGCACTAGTGTGTTAATTACTGTGCATATTGCAGGGTTTTAATATCTGTATCTTTTTTTCCTTATTGCACTTTGTGAATATGTTTGGAATATTTAAATAAACCTTTCAAACAATGGACTGGTCAAATCCAGTAACTTTATTTGTGCTATATGCTGTTTTGCATGTGGAGAGTTAATGTTTTGGGAATAATTAAATAATAAGGGCAGATTTTATGACCTTGCCTGGGTGAGATTGTAAAATCCTGCCCAATGCCAATGGAGATTTCTGTTCTGTGAGCCTCACCTGCCCTGGAATCGGGGAGGGCAAGGTGGTAAAATTCCAGCCTCAAAGTTACAGCTGACTATATAGTGTTCCCTTGTTTTCAAATTAAGTACTAATCTCTTTATCACCACAGTTAACCTTTGAAACTGTTGTACTGTCCTCATTAATTGCTTATTTAAACTATAACTATATGAACTGGACCTATTTGTGCATGTTTTCATCACAGTCCTACCTTGATGGAATAAGCTAATGGTCTCACTGAAGTCTGTGATCTCTGCATTTTGACAGTGGGCTAAATATAAACTGGGGACTAGCTGAGGGAGATTCAGTGTTCTTGCACTTTGGGACATGAACTCCAATAGTACCTCCAACCTCTGCTCGCTGGAGGACAGCCTTGTTCTGCTGAGCTCAGTAAGTAATGCACATGGACCAACTACCCTTAGTCACTGGTCACAGGACTGTGAAACAAGAGAAAAAATGGCTTTTTAATCGTCTGCTTCTGTTTTCAAACAATTTTTAGCTGCTTCCTACCAAGTTAATTGAAATCTTGATTGTTGGTGCCGGGGGGGGGGGGGGGGGGGGTGTGTGGGGATTGTTTGCAAAGTGTGGATGTGTTTTGATGTTTCAATGATGATCTTTAAGGAGCTAATTTTAACTTTCCAGCAGAGAGCTGTTGGCAGTTACTGATTGCAAGTTGGAAACAGACAACTCTGACTTTTGTAGTTAATGTATCTGAATAGAATAAATTAATAGTCGTATTAAGATAAGATGTCATATATTCCTCAGGAACATCTCAAAATCCTTCAGATGGAATATGCCACACATGGCGCAGTATGTAGAACTCTCGCCTGTAAGATTGAGTTCATGTCTACTTCAGAGACTTCAAAGGTCCAAAGCATAGAATCATAGAAGTTTACGGCATGGAAACAGGCCCTTTGGCTCAAATCTCCACGCTGGCCCTCTTTTTAACCTTTAAGATAATCCCAGTTGCTCTCATTTGGCCCATATCTCTATACCCATGTTACACATATAACTGACTAAATACATTTTAAAAGACAAAATTGTACCTGCCTGTACTACGACTACCTCTTGTTCCAGACACTCACTGCCCTCTGTGAAATAAATGCCCCTCTGGACACCTTTTGTATCTCCCCTCTTACTTTAAACTATGCCCTCCAGTTTGAGTCCCCTACCTTTGAGAAAAGATATTGACCATCTAGCTGATCTATGCCCCTCACTATTTTATAGGCCTGTCTAAGATCGCCCCTCAGCCTCCTACACACCAGAGAAAAAAATCTGTCTATCCAGCCTCTCCTTAACTCAAACCATCAGGTCCTGGTAGCATCCTAGTAAACTCTTTTTAGTTTAATAATGTCCTTATTACAATAGAACAGAGAACATTACAGCACAAACAGGTCCTTCGGCCCTTGAGTTGCACCGATCACATCAACCCCACCAATCTATAGACCGATCTATAACCCCCAATCCCATTAAACCCCATATACTCATCCAGAAGTCTTTTAAAAGACCCCAGCGAGTTCGCCTCCACCACCGACGACGGCAGCCGATTCCATTCACTCACCACCCTCTGAGTGAAAAACTTACCCCTAACATCACCTCTGTACTTCCCTCCCCGCACCTTAAATCTGTGTCCTCTCGTAGCAACCATTTCAACCCGGGGAAATAGCCTCTGAGAGTCCACCCTATCTATTCCTCTCAACATTTTATAAACTTCTATCAGGTCGCCTCTCAACCTTCGCCTCTCCAGGGAAAAGAGTCCCAGCTCCCTCAACCTATCTTCATAAGGCATGCCTCCCAGTCCAGGCAACATCCTTGTAAATCTCCTCTGCACCCTTTCAATAGCTTCTACGTCTTTCCTATAGTGAGGCGACCAGAACACAGTACTCCAAATGAGGCCTGACAAGGGTCCTGTAAAGTTGCAGCATTACCTCCCGACTCCGAAACTCAATCCCTCAATTAATGAAGGCCAGTACACCATACGCCTTCTTGACCACCTCCTCCACCTGCAAGGCCGATTTAAGAGTCCTGGGAACCCGGACCCCGAGATCCTTCTGCTCTTCAACGCTACTAAGACTCCTGCCCTTGATGGTGTACTCGTTCATCCCGTTGGTTCTGCCGAAATGGACGACTACACATTTATCCGCGTTGAAGTCCATCTGCCACTTCTCCGCCCATTCCTGCATCCTATCTATGTCCTGCTGCAACTTTTGACATCCTTCCAGACCATCCACAACACCACCGACCTTCGTGTCATCAGCGAACTTGCTAACCCATCCCTCCACTTCCTCATCCAGGTCATTTATGAAAATGACAAACAGCAAGGGTCCCAGAACAGATCCCTGGGGCACCCCACTGGTGACTGACCTCCATTCCGAAAAAGACCCATCCACAACCACTCTCTGCCTTCTGCAGGCAAGCCAGTTCTGGATCCACAAGGCCAAAGGCCCATGGATCCCATGCCCTCTCACCTTCTCAAGAAGTCTTGCATGGGGGACCTTATCAAACGCCTTGCTGAAGTCCATGTACACTACGTCCACGGCACTTCCTTCGTCAATGTGTTCAGTCACATTATCGAAGAACTCAACTAGGCTCGTAAGGCACGACCTGCCCTTGACAAATCCATGCTGACTATTCCTGATCATGTCAAACCTCCAAATGCTCGTAAATCTTGTCCCTCAGAAGCCTCTCCATCAGCTTACCAACCACTGAGGTCAGACTCACCGGGCGGTAATTTCCCGGGCTATCTCTGTTCCCTTTCTTGAAAATAGGGACTACATCCACAATCCTCCAATCTTCCGGAACCTCTCCCGTCTCCATTGATGACGCAAAGATCATCGCCAGGGGCTCTGCAATCACTTCCCTCGCCTCCCACAGTATCCTGGGGTACATCCCATCTGGTCCCGGCGACTTATCTATTTTGATAGAATTCAAAAGTTCTAACACATCCTCCTCCTTAATGTCCACGTACTCAATCTTTTCCATCTGCTGCAAGTCCATAGCAAGATCTCCCAGATCAGCTTCCACTGTGAATACTGAGGCAAAGTACTCATTAAGCACCTCTGCCATTTCTTCTGGTTCCACACAGACCTTTCCCCCTTCACCTTTTATAGGTCCTATCCTTTCCCTTCTCATCCTTTTACCTTTCACATATTTATAGAAGGCCTTGGGATTTTCCTTAATCTTACCCGCCAAGGTCTTCTCATGACCCCTTCTGGCTCTCCTAATTTCCCTTTTAACCTCCTTTCTACAGTCCTTATACTCTTCAAGATCCTTAACCTCTCCTAGTTCCCTGAACCTTTTGTACACCTTCCTTTTCCTCCTGACTAGGTTCAACACAGCCTTCGTGCACCACGGTTCCCGCGCCCTACCAAAACCCCCTTGTCTCATCGGAACATTGTCATGCAGAGCACCAGACAAACATTCCTTGAATATCCGCCTCCTTCCTTCGGTACTTTTCCCTAAGAACGCCTCCTTCCAGTTTATTTGTCCAAGTAACTTCCTGACTTCTTCGTATCTCCCCTTACTCCAGACAAACACCTTCCTAGCCTGCCTGATCCTATCTCGTTCCAATGCAATTGTGAAGGAGATAGAATTATGGTCACCATTCCCAAGATGCTCTCCTACCGAGAGATCCATCACCTGCCCTGGTTCATTCGCCAGTACCAGGTCAAGTACAGCCTCTCCCCTCGTAGGCTTATCCACATACTGTGTCAGGAAACCTTCCTGAACACACCTAACAAACTCCTCTCCAGCCAAACCCCTTACTCTAGGGATATTCCAGTCGATGTTTGGGAAATTGAAGTCTCCCATCACGACAACTCTGTTTTTAATACATTTCTCCAGAATCTGGTTCCCTATCTGCACTTCAACTTCCCTGTCACTATTGGGCGGCCTATAGAATACACCCAGCAAAGTTTTCGACCCTTTGCTGTTCGTAACTTCCAGCCACAGAGACTCTGTAGAAAGTCCCTCCATGGCATCCTCTTTCTCTGCAGCCATGACACTGTCCCTGATTAACAGTGCCACTCCACCACCTCTTCTGCCAGCCTCCCTGTCCTTCCTGAAACATCTGAATCCTGGCACCTGAAGTACCCAGTCCTGTCCCTGAGACATCCAAGTCTCCGTAATGGCCACCACATCACATTCCCAAGCAGCTATCCACGCCCTAAGCTCATCTACCTTATTTACTATACTCCTTGCATTAAAATATATACACTTCAGCCCCTCAGTCTGGGCATTTCCCTTCTCCACCCCCTGTCTAACCTGCCTCCCATATTGCCTGCGGTCCTCCCCTACCTTTAAAGTCTTAAAGTACATGCATTTCAAACCCTGCTCCGCCCCACCCCCACTACGCCGTGCCTTGCATTCCCCATCTATGCCCCCCTCACTTTCACCCCCTCTATTCAAGATCCTACCCCCCCTCCAAATCAGTTTAAACCTCCCCGCATAGCCTTTGCAAATTTACCCCCCAGGATATTGATTCCCCTCTGGTTCAGGTGTAAACCACCACTCATATAGAACATAGAACATTACAGCGCAGAACAGGCCCTTCGGCCCACGATGTTGCGCCGACCAGTTACAAAACAATGACCCACTAGCCTAAACCAATCCCTTTTCATCCATAAACCTATCCACAGATCTTTTAAACTCCCCCAAACTAGGTGCATTTACAACTGCAGCTGGCAGGGCATTCCAGTCCCTCACCACCCTCTGGGTAAAGAACCTACCCCTGACATCTGTCCTATAACTACCCCCCCTTAATTTAAAATCGTGCCCCCTCGTGTTAGCTTTCTCCATCCTAGGAAAAAGGCTATCACTATCTACCCTGTCTAAACCTCTAATCATGTTATATGTTTCAATGAGATCCCCTCTTAGCCGCCTTCTTTCCAGCGAAAACAACCCCAAATCTCTCAATCTCTCCTCATAGGATCTCCCCTCCATACCAGGCAACATCCTGGTAAACCTCCTCTGCACCCTCTCCAAAGCCTCTACATCCTTCCTGTAATGTGGGGACCAGAACTGCACACAAAACTCCAAGTGCGGCCGCACCAGAGATGTGTACAGTTGCATCATGACGCTGCGACTCCTAAATTCAATCCCCCTACCAATAAACGCCAAAACTCCGTATGCCTTCTTAACAACTTTATCTACTTGATTCCCAACTTTCAGGGATCTATGTACACATACACCTAGATCCCTCTGCTCCTCCACACTATTCAAAGTCCTCCCGTTAGCCCTATACTCAACACATCTGTTATTCCTACCGAAATGAATTACCTCACACTTCTCCACATTAAACTCCATTCGCCACCTCTCAGCCCAGCTCTGCAACCTTTCTAAGTCATCCTGCAAACTATGACACCCTTCCTCACAATCTACCACACCTCCGACTTTGGTGTCATCAGCAAACTTACTAATCCACCCAACTATACCCTCATCCAGATCATTAATAAAAATTACAAACAGCAGTGGCCCCAAAACAGATCCCTGAGGCACACCACTTGTAACCGAACTCCATGACGAATATTTCCCATCAACCACCACTCTCTGTCTCCTATCTGCTAGCCAATTCCTGATCCAATTACCTAGATCACCCCCAATCCCATACATCTGCATTTTCTGCAGAAGCCTACCATGGTGAACCTTATCAAACGCCTTGCTAAAATAAGTATGTTGATGCAAATTGTATTAGTGTATAAAGCCACATTGAATTAAAGTGAATCAACCATTGAATTTGATATAGAGGTCCCACCTTCCCCAGAATGAGCCCCAATTGCTCAAGTACCTGAACCCCTCCCTCCTGCACCATCCCCTCAGCCACGAGTTCAAACTTTCCCTCTCTCTATTCCTCTCTAAACTATCCCGTGGCACAGGCAAGAGTCTGGATATAACTACTCTTCCAGACTTAGCCTTTAGTTTCCACCCCAACTCCATAAATCTTTGCTTAATATCCCCTTCCCTTAATCTCCCTATGTCATGTGTCCCCACATGAACTATAACTTGGGGTTGATCTCTCTCTCCCCTAAGAGTCCTGAATACCCTGTCCGATACATCCCGGACCCCAGCCCCTGGTAGGCAACACACCAGCCCTGAGTCCCTACCCTTACCTCCGACTCTCCTATCCGTCCCCTTAACTGTGGAGTCCCCAATCACGAGGCCCAATCTCTTACCCTTAATCACCTGAGGTTTCCCAATAGGCTCACCCCCAGAGACCTGCTCCCTTTGGCTATCCCCAGTTGATTCCTCCTCAACTGTAGCCTCCAGGACCGAAAACCTATTTTGGAGGGGAACAGCCCCAGGGGATTGACCCCCCCAACTGCTTCTTTCCCCTCTTCCTGACAGTGACCCAAGACTCATTTCTAGGAGTAACTATCTCCTTATAACTCCTTTCTATGTCCTCGTCCACTTTCCAGATTATGCGGAGCTCCTCTAATTCCACCTCCAGCTCCTTTACACGCTCCTCCAGAAACTGCAATCTTACACACTTCCGGCAAGTAAAATTACCTGAAACACTGCTGGACTCCCTCACTACATACATCCCACAGGAGATGCAGCTTACAGCCTGAACTGCCATCCCTGAATCAGTTCCCAGCAGAAAAATAAAAAATATATTAAAAAACTTCCCACACATTTATAATTGGGTTAGAGGAGGTGGAAGGGTGGGATTCTCTACCAGTGTAGAGAATCGGGTATCCTCTCTGCACTAATTTATAGGGTTAGGGGCCCGAGGGGAAAAAAAAACTATAAGTACCGGCAAGCGCCCTAGTGACGACTTCCGGTTTCTAACTAATTTTTTTAAAAAACCGCCGAAACTCGCGACTTTAAAACTAAAATAAAAAGTTACACAGTATAAACTGAAAAATATACCCTTTTGCTGCCTCCTCACTCGCCCAAAAATCGTTGCCTCTCGACTCTGCTCCACAGGAACAATGATATATATCTTTACCGTTAATCATGGAGTGCTACACTGTCAGAGGGTCAGTACTGAGGGAGCGCTGCACTGTCAAAGTTAGCACTGAGGGAGTGCTGCACTGTCAGGGGATCAGTACTGAGGGAGAGCTGCTCTGTCAGAGGATCTGTACTGAGGGAGTATCGCACTGAGCGAATTCCTTCCAGTGTCCTGAGCAAAGTTCATTCTTGGATCCACATCACTTAAGTAGATTATCTGGTCAGTTACCCTTGTGGTTGTGGATCTTGTTGTGCACAAATTTACTCGTGTCTTTCCTACAGTACAGTAAGAAGTCTCTCAACACCAGGTTAAAGTCCAGCAGGTTTATTTGTTAGCAAAAGCCACTAGCTTTCAGAGCGCTGCTCCTTCGTCAAGTAAGTGGGAGTTCTGTTCACAAATGGCATTTTAAGACACAAACTCAATTTACAAAATAATGGTTGGAATGTGAGTCTTTACAGATAATCAAGTCTTATTGGTACAGACAATGTGAGTGGAGAGAAGGTTAAGCACAGGCTAAAGAGATGTGTATTGTCTCCAGACAGGACAGTTAATGAGATTTTGTAAGCCCAGGCAAGATGTGGGGGTTACAGATAGTGCGACATGAACCCAAGATCCTGGTCCTCGTGTGCGGAACTTGGCTATCAGTCTCTGCTTAGCAACTCTTGTGTTGTCATGTATTGTGAAGGCCGACTTAAAGAATGCTTACCCGAAGATCAGAGGCTGAATGCCTGTGACCGTTCAAGTGTTCTCCAACAAGAAAAGAAAACTCTTGCTGGGTGATTGTCGAGTGGTGTTCATTCATCCATTGTTGTAGCGTCTGCATGATCTCTCCACTGTACCACACCTCGGGATATCCTTTCTTGCAGCGTATCAGTTAGACAATGTTGGCCGAGTTGCAAGAGTACGTGCCTTGTACCTGATGTTCTCACGTGAGATGATGGCATCTGTGTCAATGATCCGGCATATCTTGCAGAGGTTGCTGTGGCAGGATTGTTTGGTGACGTGGTCACTGTTCCCCTGAAGGCTGGGTAGTTTGCTGTGGACAATGATCTGTTTTGAGGTTGTGCGGTTGTTTGGTAGCAAGATGTGGGGATGGCCTTGGTGAGATGTTCGTCTTCATCAGTGACATGTTGAAAGTTCCGGAGAAGATGTTGTTGCTTCTCTGCTTTGGGGAAGTAGTGGGCAACGAAGGGTACTCTGTCCACTGTACCCCGTGTTTGTCTTCTGAGGAGGGTGCTGCAGTTTTTTGCTGTGGCGCATCGGAACTGTCGATCAATTCCTACAGTACAATGACCAACTTCAGATGTAGTTCATTAGCAATAAATTACTTCAAAACATACAGAGATTGTGAAAGATGGAATGGAAATACAAGTGTTTCATTTCCTTTTTTACATGGAATGATTTTGAAATACAGGATAAGGAGACTAACAGAAGCTGCTTTAATGACTGGAAGCCAGTGTCCAAAGGTGTACCTGTGTTGGGCTGCTTATTATTCGTCATTTGTATAAATGACAGATGACTCTTGTGAGGAGTAGGATTATTAAATTTGTGGATGACAAAGATTGACCAGGTGGTTAAATGAGGTGGGGTGTCTTGGGCTACAAGAAGATATAGATGGAATGGTCAAATGGGTGGATAAATGGCAGATGGAATTTAATCCTGAGAAATGTGAGGCGATACACTTTGGAAGGAGTAATTTGACAAGGAAATACTCAGTGAATGATAGGACACTTGGAAGTCCTGTGGAACAAAGGGATCTTGGCATGTTTGTCCACAGATCTCTGAATACAGAAGGGCATGTTAGTCGGATGGTGAAAAAGGCACATGGGGCACTTGCCTTTATCAATCAAGCCATAGATTACAAAAACAGGGAAATCATGTTGGAGTTCTATAGAACTTTGGTGAGGCCACAGCTGGAGTACTGTGTGCAGTCTTGGTCGCCGCATTATAGGAAGGGTGTGATTGCATTGGAGGGGGAGCAGAGGAGATTCACCAGGATGTTGCCTGGGGTGGAATATTTAAGTTACGGAGAGAGGTTGGATAAGCTTGGGTTGTTTTAGTTGGAGCAGAGAAGACTGAGGGGCAATCTGATCGAGGTGTACGAGATTGAGAGACATGGACAGAGTGGATGAGGAGCAGCTGAAGGGTCAGCCATGAGGGGACGTAGGTTCAAGGTGAGGGGCAGGAGGTTTAGGGGGGATGTGAGGAAAAACCTCTTTACCCAGCAGGTGATGAGGGTCTGGAATGCACTGTCTGGGAGAGTGGTAGAGGCTGGTTGCCTTTAAAAAGTACTTGGATGAGCACTTGGCAATCATAGCAGCCTGAGCAATGGGCCAAGTGCTGGTAAACGGGATTAGCTGGGAGATAGGTGATCATCGTGTGTTGGTGCAGACTCAATGGGTCAAAGGGCCTCTTCTGCACTGTATAATTATGTGGCCAGATGTGGCAGCTGTTTCTATTATGGTTTCATGTCCACAGGTGAGTGTGTTAGCACTCTTCCTTCACACAAGCATTTGCACTATTTACTGCAAAATGCACCCATTGAAACGTGATAGTGCTGATAAAACACAAGTTATTGAAGAGTTCTGTTGAATTTATCCAAAATAAATCTATGGTGGACTTCAGTAAGGTCTTTGACAAGGTCCCACATGGAAGGTTGGTCCAAAAGGTTAGAGCCCTTAGGATTCAAGGCAAGTTAGCAAATTGGATCCAAAATTGGCTTAAAAGGTGAAGGGTGATGTGGAGGGCTGCTTTTATGATTGGAAACCTGTGACCAGCAGTATATCGCAGGGATTGATGCTGGGATCCTTGCTGTTTGTTGCATATATTAATCAAATGGATGGGAATGTAGAAGGTATAATTAGTAAGTTAGCAGATGACATGAAAATTAGTGATGTTGATAGTGAGGAGGATGGTCTTAGGCTACAGACTGACATCGATCAGCTGGTAAATTGGCCAAGCATTGGCAGATGGAATTTAATCCCGACAAGTGTGAGGTAATGCATTGGGAGGTCCAATAAGGGCAGGATTTACACAATGAACGATAAGTTCCTAGGGAGTATTGAGGAATAAAGGGACCTTGGTGTTTCAGTCCATAGATCAGTGAAGGTGGCAGCACAGGTAGATAGGCTGGTGAAAAAGGAATATGGAATACTTGCCTTCATTAGCCGGGGAATAGAATAAAGGAGCAGGGTGATCCCGGCGCACTTTATAAACACTGATCAGGCCATGGAGAGAATAGTGTTTGCAAGTCTAGTTGCCACTATCAGAAGGACCTGACTGCACTGGAGAGGGCGCAGAGGAGATTCAGCAGGATGTTGCCTGGGATGGAAAGTTTCAGCCATGAGGAGAGACTGGATAAGACAGATTGGTTTTCAGTAGAGAAGAGGAGAGATCTGATAGATAGATATATACAAAATTATGAGAGGCATAGATAGGATAGATCATAAGAACCTTTTCCCCATTGGCAGAGGTGCCTAAGACCAGAGGGTAAAGGTTTAAGGTGAGGAGTAAGTGGTTTAGAGGGGATCTGAGGAAATTTCTTTTCACCTAGAGGATGCTGGAAATATGGAGCATGCTGCCTGGGAGGGTGCTGGATGCAAGAACTCTCGCAACATTTAAGAAGCGTCTGGATGTCTCATCTGGGCTGCAGAGGAACCTGGAGTGGGAGGGTGAGAATCCGGTTGTTGTGGTACATGTGGGTGCCAACGACATAGGCAAAATGGGAACTAAGGATCTGCAGAGGGAGTATGAAAAGCTGGGAGTCAAATTAAAAAGCAGAAGCGACAAGGTGGTTATCTCTGGCTTACTACCTGAACCACGTGCAGATGGGCATAGGGTAAATAGGATTAAAGAGATGAATGGGTGGCTCAGGGATTGGTGTGGGAGGAATGGGTTTGAATTTATGGGGCATTGGCACCAGTATTGGGGCAGGTAGGACCTGTTCAGATGGGACGGTCTTGGTCTGAACCATGCTGGGACCAGAGTCCTGGCGAACCGTATAACTAGGACTGTAGATAGGGCTTTAAACCAATTTTTTTTGGGGGTGGAGGTGAGGGGGTAGGAGAAGTTACAATGTCTGTTTGTAATTTTTATATATGATCTGGATGAGGGTATAGCTGGGTGGATTAGTAAATTTGCTGATGACACCAAAGTAGGAGGTGTGGTTGATAGTGAGGAAGGGTGTCTTAGTCTACAGGAAGACTTGGACAAGTTGCAGAGCTGGGCCGAGAGGTGGAGGATGGAGTTTAATGCGAAAAAGTGTGAGGTAATTCACTTTGGCAGGAATAATGGATGTGTAGAGTATAGGGCTAACGGTAGGACTCTGAATAGTGTGGATGAACAGAGGGATCTAGGTGTATGTGTACATAGATCCCTGAAAGTTGGGAATCAAGTAGATAGGGTTGTTAGGAAGGCATACAGTGTCTTGGTGTTTATTGGTAGGGGGATTGAATTTGGGAGCCGCAGCGTCATGTTGCAACTGTACACTACTCTGGTGCGTCCGCACTTGGAGTATTGTGTGCAGTTCTGGTCCCCACATTATAGGAAGGATGTGGAGGCTTTGGAGAGGGTGCAGAGGAGGTTTACCAGGATGTTGCCTGGTATGGAGGGGAGGTCCTATGAGGAGAGACACAGGGATTTGAGGTTGTTTTCGTTAGAAAGAAGGTGGCTGCGAGGGGACCTTATTGAAACATATAAGATGATTAGAGGTTTGGATAGGGTGGACATGATAGCCTTTTTCCTCAAATGGAGAAAGCTAGCACGAGGGGGCATAGCTTTAAATTAAGGGGTGGTAGTTATAGGATGGATGTCAGGGGTAGGTTCTTTACCCAGAGGGTGGTGAGGGATTGGAATGCCCTGCCTGCTGCAGTTGTAAATGCGCCTAGTTTGGGGGCGTTTAAGAGATCCATGGATAGGTTTATGGATGGAAAGGGTTTGGTTTAGGTTAGTGGGTCATTGTTTTTTTAATTGGTCGGCGCAACATCGTGGGCCGAAGGGCCTGTTCTGCGCTGTAATGTTCTATGTTCTATAAAGTAAAAGAGAGGGTACGGGCACAGGAAAATGTTGAATATGACCCAATAATAAAGGGAGAAGGGGGCATGAGAAAGGTTGGTAGCATTCCTTCAAATAGGGTACAGATAAAGGCTGGGATAAAGACACTTTACCTGAACGCATGAAGCATTCGGAACAAAGTGAATGAGCTGGTGGTGCAGATCAGCGCAAATGGATATGATCTGGTGGCCATTACAGAAACGTGGTTGCAGGGTGACAGGGTCTGGGAGCTGAATGTCCAGGGGTATCAAGTGTTTAGGAAGGATAGACGGGAGGAAAAAGGGGGAGGGGTAGCTCTGCTGATTAAGGATAATATCAGGGCGGCAGTAAAGGAAGATATAGGCTCCAAAGAGCAGAACGTGGAGTTGTTGTGGGTGGAGATAAGAACATAAGAAATAGGAGCAGGAGTAGGCCATCTAGCCCTTCAAGCCTGCCCCGCCATTCATGGCTGATCTGTCATGGCTCAGTTCCACTTTCCCATCCTCTCCCCATAACCCTTAATCCCCTCTCTTATCAAAACCCATCAACCCGCGTCTTAAAAATATTTAGCGAGGCAGCCTCCACCACTTCAACGGGCAGAGAATTCCAGAGATTCATCACCCTTTGAGTGAAGAAGTTCCTCCTCAACTCCGTTCTAAACCGCCCCCCCCCTTTATCTTGAGGCTGTGCCCTCTAGTCCTACTGTCCATTCTGAGCGGGAAGAGCCTCTCCACCTCTATCCTATCCATCCCATTCATCATCTTATACGTCTCAATGAGATCTCCCCTCATTCTTCTAAACTCTAACGAGTACAAGCCTAGTTTATTCAGCCTCTCCTCATAGCTCAATCCCCTCAACTCCGGTATCAGCCTAGTAAACCTTCCTCTGCACTCCCTCCAAGGCCAAAATATCCTTGCGTAAGTACGGCGCCCAAAACTGCACACAGTACTCCAGCTGCGGCCTCACCAATGCCCTATACAGCTGCAGCAAGACCTCCCTACTTTTATATTCAATCCCCTTCGCTATGAAGGCCAGCATCCCATTAGCCTTCCTAACCACCTGCTGCACCTGCAAGCTGGGTTTTTGCGACTCGTGCACAAGGACCCCGAGGTCCCTCTGCACCGTCGCCTGCTGCAGTTTTTTGCTGCGTTAAGTAATAGTCCTTCCTACCATTATTCCTACCAAAGTGGACAACCTCACATTTGCCAACATTAAATTCCATTTGCCAGTTCCTGGCCCATTCGCCCAGCCTATCTAGATCCTTCTGCAGACTCTCCACACCCTCCGCACAACTTGCCATTCCCCCAATCTTGGTGTCATCAGCAAATTTCGACACCATACACTCGGTTCCCTCCTCCAGATCATCTATATAAATGGTAAATAGCTGAGGCCCCAGCACCAACCCCTGGGGCACTCCACTAGTCACTAACTGCCAATCCGAATAGCATCCATTGACCCCCACTCTCTGCCTCCTATTTGACAACCAATCCTCTATCCACGCTAACACCCTACCCCCAACTCCATGCCCCCTGACCTTCTGCAATAACCTCTTGTGAGGTACCTTGTCAAACGCCTTCTGAAAATCAAGAAACACCACATCCACCGGCTCTCCTCTATCCACCGCCCTAGACACAGCCTCATAGAACTCCAGTAAATTTGTCAGACACGACTTCCCCTTAATGAAACCGTGCTGCGTCTGCTCTACCAAACAATTCTCCTCAAGATGCCTCGCTATTTTCTCCTTGATCACAGATTCTAACATTTTTCCTACAACGGACGTTAAACTAACCGGCCTATAATTCCCCGCCTTTTGCCTGCCACCCAAACAACGGCGTAACATTAGCCGTTTTCCAATCTTCCGGCACTTCCCCGGAATCCAGTGATGTTTGGAAAATAACCACCAAGGCATCCACTATCACCTCCGCCATTTCCTTCAGAACCCTTCGATGCATTCCATCCGGTCCTGGGGACTTGTCCACAATCAGCCCCTCCAGTCTGTCGAGCACCGCCTCTAGTAACAATAATGTCATTCAGGCCCTCCACTCCTACCATCTTTCCATCGCTAACACCCGGCAAATTATTCAAGTCCTCCTCCGTGAAGACCGAAACACAAAAGTTATTCAGGGCCTCAGCCATTTCCCCATCCCCTACCACTAAGACCCCCCCCTCATCCTCTAAGGGTCCAATGTTCACCCTAGCCAGCCTCTTCCTTTTTATGTATTTGTAAAACCTCTTGCTATCCTTTTTTATATTAAGCGCTAGCCCAGCTTCATAGTTTATCCTATCCTCCTTTATCAACTTCTTTGTCATTCTTTGTTGACATTTAAACCTCTCCCAATCCCCTTCTCGCCCAATGCTCTTAGCTACTCTAAATTCCTCCGCTTTTAATTTAACACTTTCCTTCACCTCCTTTGTTATCCACAGCTGATTATCTCTCCTCCTACGATCCTTTTTAACCATCGGAATAAATTTCTGCTGAGCACCAAGAAAGATCTCCTTAAAGATCCTCCACTGCTCCTCAGCAGACCTACCTTCCAACGTACTCCCCCAATTAACATTCGCCAATTCCTCTCTCATCCTACCGTACTCCCCTCTGGTCAAACAAAGGACACATGTCCGGAAACCCACTTTCTCCTCCTCCATTGGCATCAGAAACTCCACCATACAATGGTCAGTCTTCCCAAGAGGATCCTTCACCACAAGGTCCCTAATTCTACCCACCTCATTACATAGCACGAGATCCAAGATAGCTGGCTCCCTCGTCGGCTCCAACACACACGGTTCAAGGAAACTATTCCAAGAACTCCTCGAGCCCACCGCGTCCAATGTGGGTTGACCAATCAATATGTAGATTGAAATCCCCCATAATTGTCGCCGTCCCATTCCTACACGCCGCATTTATTTGCGCGTTAACAGCCCGCCCCACCTCCAGGTCATTATTCAGGGGCCTATAAATGATACCCACCAGTGACTTAAATGTTGCTTCCACCATCTCCTCTGGCAGCAAGTTCCAGGCACCCACCACTCTCTGCGTGAAAAACTTTCCCCGCACTTCTCCCTTAAAGTGTATCAACTCAAATGCATTCCAATAGCTTGTGTTCTCAGATAGTGAGCCTTATTGACAAGCAAGCATTTATTGCCCATGCTAAATTGTCCTTTAGAAGGTGAGTTGCCTTCTTGAGCCACTGCAGTCAGTATGGTGTAGGTACACCCACAGTGCTGTAAGGAAGGGAGTTTCAAGATTTCGACCCAGCAACAGTGAAGGAATGGGGATATATTTTCAAGTCAGGATAATGAATGGCTGGGAGGGGAACCTGCAGGTGGTGGTGTTCCCATGTATTCGCTGTCCTTGCCCTAGGCTGAGGGTTTGGATGGTACTATCAAAGGAAACTTGGTGAGTTCCTGCAGTGCAGACTCACTCTTGGAGCCACAGCATTTATAAAATGTTTCTGATTGTTAGCTGTCTCTCAATTCTAGGATGACATCTACTGGGCTCACTGGCTTCTGCCATGGGTCATCATGTGACTGAACAAGTCAGTTCTTGACCTGTAGATATTTGGGTATGTGGGTCAGGGCCTCCCATGAGGCAATGGGATCCAGAGTGCAGGAGTTGTTTCCTTTTCTTTCCCTCCCTAATGTTGCACTGCCTCATTATTAAGATGTTGGGATGTTGCAGGTTAATGGACAGGTTGTTGCCATTTTGAATGTTTGGTAGCAAGCCCCTCCCAGTGTCAGTGTGGCTGGGTTTGGAGAAGAGATTTAGAGTCTTTGGAGCATTTTCATTACTCTCTCCTGCAGCGCTGGGTATTTGAGAATGTACGCATTGCTATCACTGCACTGGTGGTGGATGAACGTCTTTGTCCTGGATGCCACTGAGCTCAAGTTGTTGGAGAAGCACTTAGCTTGGGAAATAGAGAGCATTCCTTCAGACTCCTGACTTCTTCCTTTGTACATTGAGGAAAGACTTTGAGAAGTTAGGAGGTGAGTCATTTACTTCAGAATATAAAACCTGTGACCTGTTCTTGTAGCCACAGTATTTATGCATAATAATAAATTCTTTATATAAATTTTAAAACCTTGTAGAATGTTATGGAGACTGGAATTTGATGCATTTTTCCATGTTGGTGAAAATTTCTAAATATGAGTGAGACTGTGGTATCTGAAATTCTGTAAGTAACTCAAGTCTAGATATTAGGTAAGCAATTAAATGTCAAGATATTTCTGGTTCGGGGCTAAAAATAAACAAGATGGATTAATATGTGACTGTGGTGATGCCTGAGAGTTTACTCAGCACCTGATTTTGAACCAAGAATTAAGCCTCCCCTACTAATGATCAGTGATTTAGTGTTGTATTTTAGAACAACAAATAAATAGTTTGTTTGTCTTATAATTCTAATTACAGTAGATTTTAAACTGAAAAATCATAACTTCCTGTACATTTTTGATCAGCTATATATATTTCAGGTGTATTGTATGAAATCTCCCTGAATTTAACTTGAGCTAGCATTAGCTAGCTGCTGATTGCTAAAAGCAGCTTGCATCTAAACACCATGAAGCTTATTTTTGGAAAAGGTAACTAGAGTCTTGAGGAATAGTTTCTGGGTCAACACTGGAATGAAATTACATTTATTTTTGACCCATTGTATAACAGTTGTTTCTTGTGCAACTGGTGCCATCACTCAGAGAGAATGAATTTGCATTTAAATAGCACCTTTCATATCCCAAAGCACTTCACAGTTAATTATGTACTTTTGTAATATTGTGTTATGTAAGCCAATGTTGCAGAGTATTTGCAGGCAGTAAGATTCCACTTACACCAGCAAAATACATGGCAGATTATTTCACTTTTTGCTCATGTTGTTTGAGAGAATAATGCTGACCTGAATGGCAGCAGCAATCCCTATGTCATCTTTAACTATTACCATGAAATATTCAGTGGCGCACAACTTGTGTTCTGCCTCTGACTTTGTTACTGCCTTGGTCAAAACATGGACAGAAGAATTGAATGCCAGAGGTGAGGTGAGAGTAACTGCTCTTGACACGAAGGCAACATTTAGCTGAATGTGGCAATAAGGAGGCATAGCAAAACTAAAATCAACAAGAATCAGGGAGGAAAGCTCTTCGCTAGTTGGCATCTTACCTGGCGCAGAGGAGGATGTTTGTGGTCATTGGAGGTCAATAATCTCAGTCTTAGGATATCACTGCCAGAGTTCCTCAGGGTTACGTATAAGATAATGAAGGGGTTGGATAGGGTAGAGTTAGAGAGATTCTTCCTGCTCAGAAAGGACAGTAGGACTGGAGGGAACAGTCTCAAGATAAGGGGGGGGAAGCAGTTTAGAATGGAGTTGAGGAGGAACTTCTTCACTCAAAGGGTGGTGAATCTCTGGAATTCTTCGCCTGTTGATGTGGTAGAGGCTACCTTGCTAAATATATTTAAGACACGGGTGGATAGGTTTTTGGTAGGCAAGGGAATTAAGGGTTATGGGGAGAAAGCGGGAAAGTGGAACTGATCCACATCAGATCAGATCTTATTGAATAGCGGGGCAGGCTCAAAGGGCTAGATGGCCTACTCCTGCTCCTATTTCTTATGTTCTTATGTTAGTGTCCGAGGTGCAATTGTCGATGTCCTAGGCTGCTTCATCATTGACCTCCCTTCCATCATAAGGTCAGAAGTGGGGATATTTGAAGATGATTGCACAATGTTCAGTATCAATTGTGACTCCTCAGATACTGAAACTGTCCACATCCAAATGCAGTGAAACCTGGACAATACTTAGATTTAGAACATAGAACATTACAGCGCAGAACAGGCCCCTCGGCCCACGATGTTGCGCCGACCAATTAAAAAACAATGACCCTCTAACCTAAACCAATCCCTTTCCATCCATAAACCTATCCACGGATCTCTTAAACGCCCCCAAACTAGGCGCATTTACAACTGCAGCAGGCAGGGCATTCCAGTCCCTCACCACCCTCTGGGTAAAGAACCTACCCCTGACATCAGT
The DNA here is from genome assembly GCA_037974335.1 of Prionace glauca. Lineage (NCBI taxonomy): Eukaryota > Metazoa > Chordata > Chondrichthyes > Carcharhiniformes > Carcharhinidae > Prionace > Prionace glauca. The sequence continues at coordinate 157,033,135 of CM075723.1, forward strand.
CCTATAACTACCACCCCTTAATTTAAAGTCATGCCCCCTCATGCTAGCTTTCTCCATCCGAGGAAAAAGGCTATCACTGTCCACCCTATCTAAACCTTTAATCATCTTATATGTTTCAATAAGGTCCCCTCACAGCCGCTTTCTTTCTAATGAGAACAACCTCAAATCCCTCAGTCTCTCCTCATAGGACCTCCCCTCCATACCAGGCAACATCCTGGTAAACCTCCTCTGCATCCTCTCCAAAGCCTCCACATCCTTCCTATAATGTGGGGACCAGAACATAGAACATAGAAAAACTACAGCACAAACAGGCCCTTCGGTCCACAAGTTGCACCGATCATATTCCTACCTACTAGGCTTATCTACAACCCTCAATCCGAATAAGTCCCATGTACTCATCCAGAAGTCTCTTAAAAGAACCTTTCGAATTTGCCTCCACCACCACTGACAGCAGCCGATTCACCCTCTGAGTGAAAAACTTACCCCTAACATCTCTGTATCTACTCCCCAGCACCTTAAACCTGTGTCCTCTCGTAGCAACCATTTCAGCCCTAGGAAATAGCCTCTGAGAATCCACCCTATCTATACCTCTCAACATCTTATAAACCTCTGTCAAGTCACCTCTCATCCTTCGTCTCTCCAAGGAGAAAAGACTGAGCTCCCTCAACCTATCCTCACAAGGAATGCTACCCGATCCAGGCAACATCCTTGTAAATCTCCTCTCCACCCTTTCAATGGCTTCCACATCCTGTAATGAGGCGACCAGAACTGAGCACAGTAAGGTGAAATGGTAAGGGAAGGTGAAAGTTGTTCATGGGCTATATAGGGGTAATGAATTAGCTAATCTGAACTCCAGATAGTAAGTTTAAGTACACTACCCAACTGATGGTACCTGAAATCCAACAGGAATTGCTTCCATATGACCTGCACAAAACTGCACAGAACTGCACACAATACTCCAAGTGCGGACGCACCAGAGTTTTGTACAGTTGCAACATGACGCTGCGGCTCCTAAATTCAATCCCCCTACCAATGAACGCCAAGACACCGTATGCCTTCCTAACAACCTTATCTACTTGATTCCCAACTTTCAGGGATCTATGTACACATACACCTAGATCCCTCTGTTCATCCACACTATTCAGAGTCCTACCGTTAGCCCTATACTCTACACATCTGTTATTCCTGCCAAAGTGAATTACCTCTCACTTTTCCGCATTAAACTCCATCCGCCACCTCTCGGCCCAGCTCTGCAACTTGTCCAAGTCTTTCTGTAAACTATGACACCCTTCCTCACTATCTACCACACCTCCGACTTTGGTGTCATCAGCAAATTTATTAATCCACCCAACTATACCCTCATCCAGATCATTTATAAAAATTACCAACAGCCCAAAACAGATCCCTGAGGCACACCACTTGTAACCGAACTCCATGACGAATACTTTCCATCAACCGCCACCCTCTGTCTCCTACCTGCTAGCCAATTCCTGATCCAATTACCTAAATCACCCTCAATCCCATACATCTGCATTTTCTGCAGAAGCCTTCCATGGTGAACCTTATCAAACGCCTTACTTAAAGTCCATATATACCATGTCAACTGCCTTACCCCCATCCACCTCTTTGGTCACTTTCTCAAAAAACTCAATAACAAAGAACAAAGAACAACACAGCACGGGAAACAGGCCCTTCGGCCCAACGAGCCCGCGCCGCCGTCCCATGGTCAGTGACCTGTTCATGATTTTAGTCTATGCCTAATGTGTGAGGATCAGGGAGGTCCAATATAGGGACAATTTGTTACCCAATCAATCAGCCTAAAAGCACATTTTTGGGATGTGGGAGGAAACCGGAGCACCCAGAGGAAACCCACACAACCACGGGGAGAACGCGCAAACTCCCACGGACACAGGCCCAAATCCATGTGTCTGCATAGCAACAGAGATAGTCTCTGAGCTGTCATGTTGCCCTCGAGATGGTCCAGTTTATGCACACCAACGACATGAAGCAGTAGGCAACTCCCGAAGCAACATCCAAGAGCAGCCCACCACAACCTGCCGCACGCATGCCCCTTGCTGGACTTAAATGCCTGTGGAGACAAAAATTCATTATTAAAAAGACTCTATATCCCTGAGGCTAAAACTGAATCCCAAGCTGACAATGTTTAGTAAGGCCTGCTATATCCCCCTATATATAGACCGCTCATAGAACATAGAATATAGAACATTACAGCACAAACAGGCCCTTCGGCCCTCGATTTGCGCCGATCACATCAACCCCACCAATCTATAGACCTATCTATAACCCCCAATCCCATTAAACCCCATATACTCATCCAGAAGTCTTTTAAAAGACCCCAGCGAGTTCGCCTCCACCACCGATGACGGCAGCCGATTCCATTCACTCACCACCCTCTGAGTGAAAAACTTACCCCTAACATCACCTCTGTACTTCCCTCCCCGCACCTTAAATCTGTGTCCTCTCGTAGCGACCATTTCAACCGGCACGACCTACCCTCCACAACACCATGCTGACTATCTCCAATCAATTCATTACTCTCTAAATAACTATAAATCCTATCCCTAATAATTTTTTCTAAAACCTTGCCCACAACAGAAGTGAGACTCACCGGTCTATAATTCCCGGGGAAGTCCCTGTTCCCCTTCTTAAACAATGGGACAACATTCACTATCCTCCAATCTTCCGGTACTATACCAGAGGCCAACGACGACCTGAAGATCAGAGCCAGAGGCTCTGCAATCGCCTCTCTTGCCTCCCAGAGAATCCTAGGGTAAATCCCGTCTGGCCCAGAGGACTTACCTATTTTCAAACCCTCAAAAATATCTAGCACATCCTCCCTTATCAAATGCAATACTGCCCAGTTTACAACCCTGCAACCCAGTGTTCTCCACAGCTACATTTATTTCCCCCTGCATGAATACCGAAGAGAAATATTGGTTCAATGCCTCTCCAATCTCTTCCAGTTCCACACATAACTTCCCTCTGCTGTCTCTAACTGGCCCTAATCTTGCCCTAACCAATCTTCTGTTCTTAACATATCTATAGAACACCTTAGGATTCTCCTTAATCCTATCAGCCAAAGTCTTCTCATGTCCTCTTTTAGCCCTTCTTAACTCACTCTTTAACTCCCTCCTAGCCAATCTAAAGCTTTCCAGTGCACTACCTGAGCCCTCAAGTCTCATCCTGACATAAGCCTCCTTTTTCCTTTTAACCAGCGAATCAACTTTTTTAGTGCACTACGGTTCCCTAGTTCGACCATTTCCTCCTTGCCTGACAGGGACATACATATCAAGGACTCGCAGTAGCTGCTCCTTGAAAAAACTCCACATTCGGACGTTCCCAGACCCTGTAGTCTCCTCGTCCAACCTAATTCTCTCCTAATAGCCTCATAATTACCCTTCCCCCAGCTGAAACTACTGACCCGAGGTTCATGCCTATCCCTTTCCATCACTAAGGTGAACGTAACTGAATTGTGGTCACTATCACCAAAATGCACACCAACTTCCAAGTCTAACACCTGGTCTGGCTCATTTCCCAGCACCAAATCCAATATAGCCTCACCTCTAGTTGGCCTATCTATGTACTGAGTCAAAAAACCTTCCTGCACGCTTTGTACAAAAACTGACCCCTCTAATGAGCTAGAGCTATAGGTATTCCAATCAATATTAGTAAAGTTAAAGTCCCCCATAACAATTACCCTATTACTTTCACTCCTATCTAGGATCGTCTCCGCAATCCTTTCCTCAATCTCTCTAGAACTTTTAGGAGGTCTATAAAAGACTCCCAACAGGGTGACCTCTCCTCTCCTATTTCTAATCTCAGCCCATACTACCTCAACAGACAAGTCCTCATCAAACTTCCTCTCTGACACTGTGATACAGTCCCTGACCAATAATGCTACCCTTCCCCCCCCTTCTACCTCCTTCTCTACTCCGACTAAAACATTTGAACCCCGGAACCCGCAACAACCATTCCTGTCCCTGCTCTATCCATGTCTCTGAAATGGCCACAACATCGAAGTCCCAGGTACTGATCCACGCTGCAAGTTCATCCACTTTATTGCGAATACTCCTCGCATTAAAGTATACGCATTTCAAACCCTGCTCCACCCCACCCCTGCGATGCTGTGCATTGCAGTCCCCATCTATGCCCCCCTCACTTTCATCCCTGCTACTCAGGATCCCATTTAGATTTGGCCTGACAATTCACAAGAAACATTCACACTACACAAGTGCCAGACAATGGCCATCTCCAACAGTTCCCGCCCTAATGGCATTCTGGATCAACCTACGGCACACGGACTGCAGCGTTTCAAGAACGCAGCTCACCACCACCACCTTTTCAAAGGCAACTTTGGATGGGCAATAATTGCTGGTCAGCCAGTAATGCCCAAGTCTTACAGATAAATAAAAAAAAAAGAGAATGTAATATTTGCCCTTGATGTTCAATGGCATTACCATCCTGGGGATTATCATTGACCAGAAACTGAGCTGAACCAGCCAAATAAATACAGTGGCTGCCAGAGCAGGCACGGCGGCTAGTGGGGATTCTGCGGCGAGTAAGTCACTTCCTGACTCCCCAAAGTCTGTCCACCATAAGGTTCATGTCAGGAATGTGATTGAATACTGCCTGGATGAGTGGAGCTCCAACAACACTCAGGACACCATCCACAACAAAGAGCCTGCCTCTTTGCTACCCCTTCCACAAACATTCAATCCCTCCACCACCGACAAACAGCGGCAGCTGTGAGTACCAAGATGTGCTACAGTACTCACCAAGGATCCTTTGACATTAGCTATGAGGAAAGGTTGGAGAAACTTGGTTTGCTCTCACTGGAACAACAGAGGTGTTGAGGGGCGACCTGACAGAAGTCTACAAGATTTTATTTAAAGTTGATTTATTAGTCACAAATAGGCTTACATTAACACTGCAATGAAGTTACTGGGAAAATCGCTGAGTTGCCACATTCCAGTGTCTATTTGGGTAAACTATGGGAGAATTTAGCAAGGCCAACGCATCTAACCAGCACGGCTTTTGGACTGTGGGAGGAAATCCATGCAGACAAAGGAAAATGTGCAGTCTCCACAAGACAGTCACCCAAACTGGGAATCAAACCCAGGTTCCTGGCACTGTGAGACAGCAGTGCTAACCACTGTGCCACCGTGCTGGCATGGATAGAGTGGATAGTCAGAAGCTTTTTCCCAGGGTGGAAGTGTCAATTACTAGGGGGCAAAAGCTTAAGATGTGACAGTAAAGATTTAAAGGAGATGTACGATTTTTTACACAGAAAAAGATTCTGACTGTCAAACCTGCCTCATAATTTTATAGATTTTTATTGGGTCTCTCCTCAGCCTCCACTGCTCCAGAGAAAACAACCTTAGTTTGTTCAGCCGCTCCTTATCGCTCATAACCCCTAATCCAGGCACCAACCTGGTAAACCTCTTCTGCACTCTCTCCAAAGCCTCCACATCCTTCCTGTAATGTAGCCACCAGAACTGAATGCAATACTCTAAGTGCAACCAAACCAAAGTTTTATAAAGCTGCAACATCACATTAACTCTTATACTCAATGCGCTGACCAGTAGAGGCAAACATGCAATACACCTTCTTTACCAGGGTATCTTGCGTGGTCACTTTCAGGGAGCTATAGACTTGAGCCCCAAGATCCCACTGTACGTCAGTGCTGTTCAGGGTCCTGCCATTAACTGTATAATTACCTTATCATTTGATCTCCCAAAATGCAGCACCTCATACTTGCCTGGAATAAACTCCATCTGCCATATCTCCGCCCATATCTGCAGCAGATTTATATCCTGCTGAATCCTTTGACAATCTTCTACACTATCCACACCTCCACTTTTCATTGTGTTGTCTGCAAATTTACTAATCCACCCATCTACATTTTTATCCAAATCATTTGTACGTACCACAAACAGCAGAGGTACCAGTATGGCTCCCTGTGGAACACCCCTAGTCACGGACCTCCAGCCAGAAAAACATCCACCACTACTGTCTGATTTCTATGGGCAAGCTAATTCTGAATCCAAGTGGCCAAGTCACTGTGGATCCCATGCCTCTTAATTATCTGGATCAGCCTACCATGAGGGACGTTATTGAAAGCCTTACTAAAATCCATGTAGACAACATCCACTCTCTACTGTCATCAATCACCTTTGTCACCCCGTCAAAAAATCACTCCAGTTAGTAAGACATGACCTGTCCTGCACAAAGCCACACTGACTTTTGTTAATTAGGCCATTTTCTAAATATGCATAAATCCAATCCCTAAGAATCCTCTCCAATAGCTTCCCAACCACCAATTTGGAACTCATAGAACATAGAACAGTACAGCACAGTATAAGACCTTCGGCCCTCAGTGTTGGGCCGAGCTATGTCCAAACCCAAGATCAAGCTATCCCACTCCCTATCATTCTGGTGTGCTCCATGTGGCTATCCAATAACCGGTTGAAAATTCCTAAAGTGTCCGACTCCACTATCACAGCAGGCAGTGTATTCCACTCCCCAACCACTCTCTGAGTAAAGAATCTACCTCGGACATCCCTCCTATATCTCCCACCATGAACCTTAAAGTTATGCCCCCTAGTAACAGCTACATCCATCGAGGAAATAGTCTCTGCACATCCACTCTATCTATCCCCCTCATCATCTTATAAACCTCTATTAAGTTACCTCTCATCCTCCTCCGCTCTAAAGAGAAAAGCCCCAGCTCCCTCAACCCTTTCCTCCTAAGACCTACCCTCCAAACCAGGCAGCATCCTAATAAGTCTCCTCTGCATTCTCTCCAGTGCTTCCACATCCTTCTTATAGTGAGGTGACCAGAATGCAACACAATATTCTAAATGTAGTCTTACCAAGGTCCTGTATAGTTGCAGCATAACCCCATGGCTCTTAAACTCAAATCCCCTGCTAATAAACACAATATACTATAAGCCTTCTTCATGGCTCTATCCACTTAATTGAAATGTACAGGATTATGAGGGGCATGGCCAGGGTGGATAGGGAGCAGCTATTCCCCTAACTTGAAATGTCGGTTATGAGGGGACGCAATTTAAAAGTGAAGGGTGGAAGGTTAAGGGAAGAATTGAGCAAAAGCTTTTTTACCCAGAGGATGGTGACGTCTGGAATGTGATGCCTGGGAGGGTGGCAGAGGCGGGATGCCTCACATCCTTTAAAAAGTACCTGAATAAGCACTTGGCACATCATAACATTCAAGGCTATGGGCCGACTGTTGGCAAGTGTGATTAGACGGGCAGGTCAGGGTCTTTCATGCATCAGTGCCATCTCAATGGGCTGAATGGCCTCTTGGCACTGTGGCAAGAGTTTTTATAAATATATAAAAAGGAAGAGGCTGGCTAGGGTGAATGTTGGTCCTTTAGAGGATGAGAAAGGGGAGCTAGTGGTAGGGGATGGGGATATGGCTAAGGTATTGAATAACTTTTTTGTTTCTGTCTTCACGGAGGAGGACGTGAATAATTTGCCGGGTGTTAGCGATGGAAAGGTGGTAGGACTGGAGGGTCTTAATGACATTACTGTTACTAGAGAGGCGGTGCTCGACAGACTGGAGGGGCTGATTGTTGACAAGTCCCCAGGACTGGATGGAATGCATCTGAGGGTTCTGAAAGAAATGGCGGAGGTGATAGTGGATGCCTTGGTGGTTATTTTCCAGACGTCGCTGGATTCCGGGGAAGTGCCGGATGATTGGAAAACGGCTAATGTTACGCCGTTGTTTAAGAAGGGTGCCAGGCATAAGGCGGGGAATTATAGGCCGGTTAGTTTAACGTCTGTGGTAGGTAAAATGTTAGAATCCGTCATCAAGGAGGAAATTGCGAGGCATCTTGAAGGGAATTGCTTGATAGAGCAGATGCAGCACGGTTTCATTAAAGGGAAGTCATGTCTGACAAATTTACTGGAGTTCTATGAGGATGTGTCTAGGGCGGTGGATAGAGGAGAGCCAGTGGATGTGGTCTTTCTAGATTTTCAGAAGGCGTTTGACAAGGTGCCTCACAAGAGGTTATTGCAGAAGGTCGAGGGACATGGAGTTGGGGGTAGGGTGTTAGCGTGGATAGAGGATTGGTTGTCAAATAGGAGGCAGAGAGTGGGTGGTCAACGGGTGCTATTCGGATTGACGGATGGTGACTAGTGGAGTGCCCCAGGGGTCGGTGCTGGGGCCTCAGCTTTTTACCATTTATATAGATGATCTGGAGGAGGGATCCGAGTGTAGGGTGTCGAAATTTGCTGATGACACCAAGACTGGGGGAACGGCAAATTGTGCGGAGGGTGTGGAGAGTCTACAGAAGGATCTAGATAGGCTGGGCGAATGGGCCAGGAAATGGCAAATGGAATTTAATGTTGGCAAGTGTGAGGTGGTCCACTTTGGTAGGAAGGACCTGCGAAAAACTGCAGCAGGCGACGGTGCAGAGGGACCTCGGGGTCCTTGTGCATGAGTCGCAAAAACCCAGCTTGCAGTTTCAGCAGGTGGTCAGGAAGGCGAATGGGATGCTGGCCTTCATAGCGAGGGGGATTGAATATAAAAGTAGGGAGGTCTTGCTGCAGCTGTATAGGGCATTGGTGAGACCGCAGCTGGAGTACTGTGTGCAGTTTGGGCACCGCACCTGCGCAAAGATATTTTGGCCTTGGAGGGAGTGCAGAGGAGGTTTACTAGGCTGTTATCGGAGTTGAGGGGGTTGAGCTATGAGGAGAGGCTATATAAACTGGGCTTGTACTCGTTAGAGTTTAGAAGAATGAGGGGAGATCTCATTGAGACGTATAAGATGATGAATGGGATGGATAGGGTAGAGGTGGAGAGACTCTTCCCGTTCAAAAAAGACAGTAGGGGGCACAGCCTCAAGATAAAGGGGGGGGGCAGTTTAGAACAGAGTTGAGGAGGAACTTCTTCACTCAAAGGATGGTGAATCTCTGGAATTCTCTGCCCGTTGAAGTGGTGGAGGCTGCCTCGCTAAATATTTTTAAGAAACGGGTTGATGGGTTTTTGATAAGAGAAGGGATTAAGGGTTATGGGGAGAGGGTGGGAAAGTGGAGCTGAGTCACGACAGATCAGCCATGATCTTATTGAATGGCGGGGCAGGCTCGAAGGGCTAGATGGCCTACTCCTACTCCTATTTCTTATGTTCTTATGTATTCTGTGACTCAAATCTTCTGTTCTCTTTACATTAGTTTAATTAAAGCATCGTGATCTATAGTATATAACATAGAGTCATAGAGGTTTACAGCATGGAGGCAGGCCCTTTGGCCTAGCTTGTCCATGCCGCCCTTTATTTCTAACCCCTAAACTAGTCCCAACTGGTTGTTTGGTCCATATCCCTCCAAACTCATCTTACCCATGTTACTGTCTAAATGATTTTTAGAAGACAAAATTGTACCCACCTGTATTACGACCTCTGGCAGCTTGTTCCAGACACAGCACCCTCTGTGTGAAAAGATTGCCCGTGTGAACCCTTTTGTGTCTCTCCCCTCTCACCATAAACCTATTCCCTATGGGAGCTTGTGCGTGGAGTCAGAAGAGATAGATGAGGCGTTGAATGAATACTTTTCTTCGGTATTCACTAAGGAAAGGGGCCGTGTTTTTGAGGATGAGAGTGTGATACAGGCTGATAGGGTGGAGGAGGTCGATGTTCTGAGAGAAGATGTATTAACAATTTTGAAAAAACCTGAGGGTTGAAAAGTTCCCTGGGCCATTTGGGATACATCTTAGGATACTTTGGGAGGCAAGGGATGAGATTGCGAAGCCTTTAGCTTTGACCTTCCCCTTACTTTGAGGCCATGACTCTAGTTCTAGATTCTCTTGCCTGCGGAAACAACTTCCCTGCTTCTATCTTATCTATTTCTTTCATAATCTTATATGTTTCTCTAAGATCTCACCTCATTCTTCTGAATTCCAATGGGTATAGCCCCAGTCTACTCAGTCTCTCCTCATAATCCAACCCTCTCAACTCCGGAATCAACCTAGTGAATCTCCTCTGCTCCCCCTCCAGTGCCAGTATATCCTTTCTCAAGTCAGGAGACCAAAACTGTACACAGTAACTCCAGGTGTGTCCTCACCAGCACCTTATACAGCTGCAACATAACCTCACTGTTTTTAAACTCTATCCCCCTAGCAATGAAAGAAAACTTCCATTTGCCTTCTTAATTACCTGTTGCACCTGCAAACCAATTCCTTGAGATTCCTGCAGAAGGACAAGCAGGTCCCTCTGCACAGCAGCATGCTGCAATTTTTTACCATTTAAATAATAGTCCGTTTTGCCGTTATTCCTACAAAAATGGATGACCTCACATTTACCAACATTGTATTCCATCTGCCAGACCCTTGCCCATTCACTTAGAACATAGAACATTACAGCGCAGAACAGGCCCTTCGGCCCACGAAGTTGCGCCGACCAGTTTTTTAAAAAAAACACTGACCCACTAATCTAAACCAATCCCTTTTCGTCCATAAACTTATCCACAGATCTCTTAAACGCCCCCAAACTAGGTGCATTTACAACTGCAGCTGGCAGGGCATTCCAGTCCCTCACCACCCTCTGGGTAAAGAACCTACCCCTGACATCCGTCCTATAACTACTCCCCCTTAATTTAAAGCCATGCCCCCTTGTGCTAGCTTTCTCCATCCGAGGAAAAAGGCTATCACTATCTACCCTATCTAAACCTCTAATCGTCTTATATGTTTCAATAAGATCCCCTCTTAGCCGCCTTCTTTCTAACAAAAACAACCTCAAATCCCTCAGTCTCTCCTCATAGGACCTTCCCTCCATACCAGGCAACATCCTGGTAAACCTCCTCTGCACCCTCTCCAATGCCTCCACATCCTTCCTGTAATGTGGGGACCAGAACTGCACACAAAACTCCAAGTGCGGCCGCACCAGAGATGTGTACAGTTGCAACATGATGTTGCGGCTCCTAAATTCAATCCCCCACCAATAAACGCCAAGACACCGTATGCCTTCCTAACTACCTTATCTACTTGATTCCCAACTTTCAGGGATCTATGTACACATACACCTAGATCCCTCTGTTCATCAACACTATTCAGTGTCCTACCATTAGCTCTATACTCTACACATCTGTTATTCCTGCCAAAGTGAATTACCTCACATCCCTAAAATTTTCTGCATTAAACTCCATCTCCCACCTCTCGGCCCAGCTCTGCAACTTGTCCAAGTCTCTCTGTAAACTATGACACCCCTCTTCACTATCTACCACACCTCCGACTTTGGTGTCATCAGCAAATTTACTAATCCACCCAACTATACCCTCATCCAGATCATTAATAAAAATTACAAACAGGAGTGGCCCCAAAACAGATCCCTGAGGCACACCACTTGTAACCGAACTCCATGATGAATATTTCCCATCAACCACCACCTTCTGTCTCCTATCTGCTAGCCAATTCCTGATCCAATTACCTAGATCACCCTCAATCACATACATCTGCATTTTCTGCAGAAGCCTTCCATGGTGAACCTTATCAAACGCCTTACTAAAATCCATATATACCACATCAACTGCCTTACCCCTATCCACCTCTTTGGTCACTTTTTCAAAAAACTCAGTCAGGTTAGTAAGGCACGACCTACCCGCCACAAAACCATGCTGACTATCTCTAATCATTTCATTACTCTCCAAATAACTATAAATCCCATCCCTAATAATTTTTTCTAAAACCTTGCCCACCACAGAAGTAAGACTCACCGGTCTATAATTCCCGGGGAAGTCTCTGTTCCCCTTCTTAAACAATGGGACAACATTCACTGTCCTCCAACAGAGGAGACAGGGATTTGGGGTTGTTTTTGCTGGAAAGAAGGCGGCTAAGAGGGGATCTTATTGAAACATATAAGATGATTGGAGGTTTAGATAGGGTGGATAGTGATAGCCTTTTTCCTCGGATGGAGAAATCTAGCACGAGGGGGCATGGCTTTAAATTAAGGGAGGGTAGTTATAGGACGGATGTCAGGGGTAGGTTCTTTACCCAGAGGGTGGTGAGGGATTGGAATGCCCTGCCTACTGCAGTTGTAAATGCGCCTAGTTTGGGGGCGTTTAAGAGATCCGTGATAGGTTTATGGATGAAAAGGGATTAGAACATAGAATATTACAGCGCAGAACAGGCCCTTCGGCCCACAATGTTGCGCTGACCAGTTTTTAAAAAAAAACACTGACCCACTAATCTAAACCAATCCCTTTTCATCCATAAACCTATCCACAGATCTCTTAAACGCCCCCAAACTAGGCGCATTTACAACTGCAGCAGGCAGGGCATTCCAGTCCCTCACCACCCTCTGGGTAAATAACCAACCCCTGACATCTGTCCTATAACTACCCCCCCTTACTTTAAAGCCATGCCCCCTCGTGCTAGCTTTCTCCATCCGTGGAAAAAGGCTATCACTATCCACCCTATCTAAACCTCTAATCATCTTATATGTTTCAATAAGATCCCCTCTTAGCCTCCTTCTTTCCAGCGAAAACAACCCCAAATCCCTCAGTCTCTCCTCATAGGACCTCCCCTCCATACCAGGCAACATCCTGGTAAACCTCCTCTGCACCCTCTCCAAAGCCTCCACCTCCTTCCTATAATATGGGGACCAGAACTGCACACAAAACTCCAAGTGCGGCCGCACCAGAGTTGTGTACAGTTGCAACATGACGCTGCGACTCCTAAATTCAATCCCCCTACCAATAAATGCTAAGACACCGTATGCCTTCTTAACAACCTTATCTACTTGATTCCCAACTTTCAGGGATCTATGTACACATACACCTAGATCCCTCTGCTCCTCCACACTATTCAAAGTCCTCCTGTTAGCCCTATACTCGACACATCTGTTATTCCTACTGAAATGAATTACATAGAACCCTACAGTGCAGAAACAGGCCCTTCGGCCCATCAAGTCTGCACCGAACACAATCCCACCCAGACCCTATCCCCATATCTCTACACATTTACCTGCTAATCCCTCTAACCTACACATCCCAGGACACTAAGGGGCAATTTTAGCATAGCCAATGAACCTAACCCGCACATCTTTGGACTGTGGGAGGAAACCGGAGCACCCGGAGAAAACCCACGCAGACACGAGGAGAATGTGCAAACTCCACACAGGCAGTGACCCGAGCCGGGAATCGAACCCAGGACCCTGGAGCTGTGAAGCAGCAGTGCTAACCACTGTGCTACCGTACCGTGCCGCCCTCACACTTCTCCGCATTGAACTCCATCCGCCACCTCTCGGCCCAGTTCTGCAACCTGTCTAAGTCACCCTGCAAACTATGACACCCTTCCTCACAATCTACCACACCTCCGACTTTGGTGTCATCAGCAAACTTACTAATCCACCCAACTATACCCTCATCCAGATCATTAATAAAAATTACAAACAGCAGTGGCCCCAAAACAGATCCCTGAGGCACACCACTCATAATCGAACACCATGACGAATATTTACCATCAACCACCACCCTCTGTCTCCTATCTGCTCGCCAATTCCTGATTCAAGTACCTAGATCACCCCCAATCCCATACATCTGCATTTTCTGCAGAAGCCTACCATAGTGAACCTTATCAAATGCCTTACTAAAATCCATATACACCACATCAACTGCCTTACCCCCATCCACCTCTTTGGTCACTTTCTCAAAGAATTCAGTAAGGTTAGTAAGGCATAACCTTCCTGCAACAAAACCATGCTGACTGTCTCTAATCAATTCATTACTCTCCAAATAACTATAAATCCTATCCCTAATAATTCTTTCTAAAACCTTGCCCAGAACAGAAGTAAGACTCACCGGTCTATAATTCCCGGGGAAGTCTCTGTTCCCCTTCTTAAACAATGGGACAACATTCGCTGTCCTCCAATCTTCCGGTACTATACCAGAGACTAACAATGACCTGAAGATCAGAGCCAGAGGCTCTGCAATCACCTCTCTAGCCTCCCAGAGAATCCTAGGGTAAATCCCGTCCGGACCAGGGGACTTATCTGTTTTCAAGCCCTCTAGAATATCCAGCAGCAATCCAGGATTGGTTTAGGTTAGTGGGTCATTGTTTTGTAACTGGTCGGCGCAACATCGTGGGCCGAAGGGCCTGTTCTGCGCTGTAATGTTCTATGTTCTATGTTCTAATTCTTATATTTACACATTTCCTTAAGAACATAAGAACTAATTTAAGAACAAAGCAACTAATTTACTACAAGTTGCACAACACACACGACCTTTAATAAACATAAACTTACATAAACAAGCAAACATCTCAAAGTACACTCAGATTAATTTGTTTTACAGTTTGCCAGCTTTTATTAATAAACACCTTTAAGCCTTGAAATTGGTTTCCATGAGAGATTTCATCAGTGTTCTTCCTCAGGGGTCAGTAGCAATATAACTGGTCTTTTTGACATATGTTAACACAGAGAATGCAGCACAGAAAACAGGCCATACAGCTCAACCATGCTGATGTTTCTGCTTTCCTCCAATCTCCTCCCATGCTTGTTTATTTTCTAATGTTATCAAGATAATCTCAATATTTGAATTAGATTTGGGTATTCAGGGCTTGCTGTGACAACTTTAGATGACACCAAAACTGGGATATGCAGTGAGCAGGATAGTAACAGGTTTCAGGAGGATATTAGGTTGGTAGAATACTCTGACAATTTAATGCAGAAAATAATGAAGCAATGCAGTTGATCTGGAAGAATGAAAGGCAGTTTAAAGTAAACAATGCAATGTTAAAGGGGCCGTGGAAACAGTGAGAGCTGAGTGTGTGCACAGAAATCTTTGGAGGTGGAAGGACAAGCTGAATGGATTGTTAAAAAGAAATGTTTGTGACCCTAGGCTTTATCTGTACTCATCAAATCAACACAGAGCCCCCACAGCACATTGCTTATGGGTTTGATGAATCCCTGACGAATAAAGACTCACAGGACACAGCAGCATTCACAATTAAACTGAAACTCCTCAATAAAATACCAGAACGGACATTCCACTCAGCCCCTGGAGCCTGTTAAAGTATTATATCGTGGTGGATTTATCCTGCAACTCCTGACATTTATTTTTATTTCTTAATACACTGCTTCAGGTACAATACCCTGAGGGCAATTAGCAACCATGGACTTCCATTGGATTGGTAATCAGCAAAGTACCACAGTGTTGCCTTCTGCAGTATGGCTGACCAGGAAACTCTCCCACTTATACTACTATCATCAAGTGTATTGGAAGCACTTAGTGTTCAACAAGGTTACAGATGCCGCTTCCACAGTCATCAAGCCCTGAAGGGGGACTTGAACCCACAGCTTCTGGACCAGAGGTAGGGACAGGGTCACTGTGTCAACAGACCTCCCAGTGATCAAGATATTATCTAACTAAAATCTATTATTCACAGTCTTGAGAGATCCATAGCCTTTTGGGGAAAGAAATTTCCAGATTACCACATCCCTTTGTACAGAAAAAAACATTTCCGATTTCACTTCTTACTCTTCTGGCTCAATTTTCAAGATTATGCACTTTGTTCTGGGTACACTTACTACAGGGCAGAGATTCTCCCTATTTACTGCATTAAATCTTTTCCGCACTTTGAGGATTGGATCACCCGAAAATCTAGATTCAAGACAATACAAATCTATGCAACATCTCGTTTAATCCTTTTAGCCCAGGAACATTCTTCCCAATCTGTGTTGCATTGCCTCCAAAGCCCGAGGAGATACTGCCCAGAATCAAACTCATTAATTTAAACTGTTGAAGTTCTATTGTTGTGTAACACAGCCCGTACTGGAGAGAGAGAGAAGCTAAGATTCCATTAGTTTCTCATTGCTTTTTGAACCTGCCCACTCACTGGAGTCATAGTGGGTGTTTCACAGAATTATTTGTCTCTTTGAAGTGTGTGTTATTGAAAAGGTCAGAATGAGTGTTCTATTTTTCCCTCTTAATCAACCTCTTTGTGCTCCTTTGCTGAATTCTGAATTGCTCCCAATCCTCAGGCTCGTTAGTTTTTCTACAAGTTAATACGGCTCCTGTTTGGATCTGGTACTGTTCTTCATTTCGTTTTCAACCCATGGTTGGGTCACTTTTCTTGTTTTGTTGTTCCATCAGAAAGGAATGTATAATTATGTAATGCACACACTCATTATTTAAATATTAGCCATTGCCTATCCACCTTCATGCTTTTTAACAAAGTTCCCCAATCTATCGCAGCCAAGTCACACCTCATCCTTCATAATGTCCCTTGTTTAGATATAGAACCCTAGTTTCAGATCAGATTTCTTCACTTTCTGTCATGTTGTGGTCACTGTTCCCTAAAGGACCCCGAACAACAAGATTATTAATTAACCTCTTGTCATTGCATAATACAAAGTCTCAGATAATATAAGAACAAAGAACAACACAGCACGGGAAACAGGCCCTTCGGCCCAACGAGCCCGCACCGCCGTCCCATGGTCAGTGACCTATTCATGATTTCAGTCTATGCCTAATGTGTGAGGATCAGGGAGGTCCAATATAGGGACAATTTGTTACCCAATCAATCAGCCTAAAAGCACATTTTTGGGATGTGGGAGGAAACCGGAGTACCCGGAGGAAACCCACGCAACCATGGGGAGAACGCACAAACTCCCACGGACACGGCCCAAATCCATGTGTCCGCACAGCAACAGAGATAGCCTCTGAGCTGTCATGATGCCCTCGAGATGGTCCAGTTTCCGCACGATATGAAGCAGTAGGCAACTCCCGATGCAATATCCAAGAGCAGCCCACCACAACCTGCTGCCCGCAAGCTCCTTGCTGGACTTAAATGCCTGTGGATAAAAAATTCATTATTAAAAGACTCTATATCCCTGAGGCTAAAACTGAACCCTATGGTTGAAAACTATGGTTGAACAATACTGTTTATTAGTAGCACATAATGCTTTCTATTTATTCAGAATAGCCCAGACTATGAACTAACTCCATGCTTACTTCTACACAAGTCTCTGCTTATTCATGGGCTAACCCACTTGTCTTGTGGATGGTACCATTCTCCCTCCCACATTAACCCTTGCTATGCCAAATACCCTTATACTGCATCTCCCTCCAAGTCTGTATGCAACATTTTATAGTATGGTCTCACTTTCTGTGCTTTTTCCCTACCTGACTTTATAAATACAGACTGTCTGGAGACTGAACCAGTCTTCCAGATTCACTTTTTACACTCCTTGGAGTCGAACCTTTCCTTATCATGAACCCATCTGTTTTATTTGGACACCAAGGGCTTGTCCTGCTCCTTATGAAGGTGGTTCTTAGCTGAAAGTTTGGCTGATTTGACCAATGAGGATCTTCAACAATCATAGAATCTCTACAGTGCAGAAGGAGGCCATTCAGCCCACCAAGTCTGCACCAAACAAAGGAAAGCACAGCACGCAAACAGGCCATTTTGCCCTCCACAACTTTGCTGATCATGATGCCCCAACTAAGCTAAAACACCTTCTGCCCTTACTCATATCCTTCTATTCCCTCCCTATTCATGTCGCTTGCTAATGTCTCTGCTTCCACCACCTCCTCTGGCAGTGCTTTCCAGATCCTCCCCACTCTCTATATGAAAAACATTCCTCATATACCTCCCCTAAACTTTCCCTCTCTCACCTTAAACCTGTGCCCTCTTGTAATTGACACTTTTAACCTTGGGAAAAGCCTCTGACTATCCACCCTGCCTGTGCCTCCCTTCTGCAGCCTGCAGACAATTTGGACAAACTGACTCCGCAGTGAGAGAAGAACAGGTAGTTTCACAGTAAGTGGGTGAGAGGGAGAGAGTGGGCGAGAGGGAGAGGGTGGGCAAGAGGGAGAGGATGGGCGAGAGAGTGGGTGAGAGGGAGAGGGAGAGCACGAGAGAGAGAACATGCAAGAGAGAAAGAACGAGAGAGAGAGCGCGAGAGGGAGAAATCGCGTGAGTGCACGCATGAAAGGGAGAGATCACGTGCGAGAGGGAGAGATCACACGCGAGAGAATTAGAATGCGCGCAAGAGGGAGAGAATGCATGAGAGAATGCGAGAGAGAGCATGAGGGAGAGAATGCGAGAGAAAACATGAGAGTAAGAGAGAGAATGTGAATAAGAGCACGAGGGAGAGAGAGAGCGCAACGGAGAGAGAGAGTGCGAGGGAAGACAGCACGAAAGAGAGAGAGTGTGAGAGAGTGCGCTTGAGAGTGCATGATGAGAGCGCGAGGGAGTGGGCAAGAAAGCGCGAGACAGAGAGCATGCGAGAGAGAGAGTGTGAGAGTGCGAGAGAAAGAAACCGCGAGAAAGTGAGATGTTCCCTATTGGTTCCCAGGGCTGAAATGGCTGCCACAAGAGGACACAGGTTTAGGGTGCTGGGGAGTAGGTACAGAGGAAATGTCAGAGGAGTTGTCAGAAGTTTTTCACTCAGAGGGTAGTGGGTGCATGGAATGCCGGTGGTAGTGGTGAAGGCAGATTCGATAGGGTCATTTAAGAGACATAAGAACATATTTTGGCCTTGGAGGGAGTGCAGAGGAGGTTTACTAGGCTGATACCGGAGTTGAGGGGGTTGAGCTATGAGGAGAGGCTGAATGAACTAGGCTTGTACTCGTTGGAGTTTAGAAGAATGAGGGGAGATCTCATTGAGACGTACAAGATGATGAATGGGATGGATAGGATAGAGGTGGAGAGACTCTTCCCGCTCAAAAAAGACAGTAGGACTAGGGGGCACAGCCTCAAGATAAAGGGGGGGTGTTTTAGAACGGAGTTGAGGAGGAACTTCTTCACTCAAAGGGTGGTGAATCTCTGGAATTCTCTGCCCGTTGAAGTGGTGGAGGCTGCCTCGCTAAATATTTTTAAGAAACAGATTGATGGGTTTTTGATAAGAGGGGATTAAGGGTTATGGGGAGAGGGCGGGAAGGTGGAACTGAGCCACGACAGATCAGCCATGATCCTATTGAATGGCGGGGGCAGGTTCGAAGGGCCAGATGGCCTACTCCTGCTCCTGTTTCTTATGTTCTTATAAGAACATAAGAAATAGGAGCAGGAGTAGGCCATCTGGCCGTTCGAGCCTGCCCCGCTATTCAGTAAGATCATGGCTGATCTGTCGTGGCTCAGTTCCACTTTCCGGCCCTCTCCCCATAACCCTTAATCCCTTCTCTTATCAAAAACCCATCAACCCGCTTCTTAAAAATATTTAACGAGGCAGCCTCCACCACTTCAACGGGCAGAGAATTCCAGAGATTCACCACCCTTTGAGTGAAGAAGTTCCCCCTCAACTCCGTTCTAAAACGCCCCCCCCTTTATCTTGAGGCTGTGTCCCCTAGTCCTACTGTCTTTTTTGAGCGGGAAGAGTCTCTCCACCTCTATCCTATCCATCCCATTCATCATCTTATACGCCTCAATGAGATCTCCAACGAGTACAAGCCTAGTTCATTCAGCCTCTCCTCATAGCTCAACCCCTTCAACTCCGGTATCAGCCTAGTAAACCTCCTCTGCACTCCCTCCAAGGCCAAAATATCTTTGCGTAGGTGCGGCGCCCAAAACTGCACACAGTACTCCAGCTGTGGCCTCACCAATGCCCTATACAGCTGCAGCAAGACCTCCCTACTTTTATATTCAATCCCCCTCGCTATGAAGGCCAGCATCCCATTCGCCTTCCTGACCACCTGCTGCACCTGCAAGCTGGGTTTTTGCAGAAAGTGGTTGTGGATGGGTCTTTTTCGGAATGGAGGTCAGTCACCAGTGGGGTGCCCCAGGGATCTGTTCTGGGACCCTTGCTGTTTGTCATTTTCATAAATGACCTGGATGAGGAAGTGGAGGGATGGGTTAGCAAGTTCGCTGATGACACGAAGGTCGGCGGTGTTGTGGATGGTCTGGAAGGATGTCAAAAGTTGCAGCAGGACATAGATAGGATGCAGGAATGGGCGGAGAAGTGGCAGATGGACTTCAACGCGGATAAATGTGTAGTCGTCCATTTCGGCAGAACCAACGGGATGAACGAGTACACTATCAAGGGCAGGAGTCTTAGTAGCGTTGAAGAGCAAAAGGATCTCGGGGTCCGGGTCCACAGGACTCTTAAATCGGCCTTGCAGGTGGAGGAGGTGGTCAAGAAGGCGTATGGTGTACTGGCCTTCATTAATCGAGGGATTGAGTTTAGGAGTCGGGAGGTAATGCTGCAACTTTTCAGGACTCTCGTCAGGCCTCATTTGGAGTACTGTGCGCAGTTCTGGTCGCCTCACTATAGGAAAGATGTAGAAGCTATTGAAAGGGTGCAGAGGAGATTTACAAGGATGTTGCCTGGACTGGGAGGCATGCCTTATGAAGATAGGTTGAGGGAGCTGGGACTCTTTTCCCTGGAGAGGCGAAGGTTGAGAGGCGACCTGATAGAAGTTTATAAAATGTTGAGAGGAATAGATAGGGTGGACTCTCAGAGGCTATTTCCCCAGGTTGAAATGGTCGCTACGAGAGGACACAGATTTAAGGTGCGGGGAGGGAAGTACAGAGGTGATGTTAGGGGTAAGTTTTTCACTCAGAGGGTGGTGAGTGAATGGAATCGGCTACCGTCATTGGTGGTGGAGGCGAACTCGCTGGGGTCTTTTAAAAGACTTCTGGATGAGTATATGGGGTTTAATGGGATTGGGGGTTATAGATAGGTCTATAGATTGGTGGGGTTGATGTGATCGGCGCAACTTGAGGGCCGAAAGGCCTGTTTGTGCTGTAATGTTCTATGTTCTATGTTCTATGACTCATGCACAAGGACCCCGAGGTCCCTCTGCATCGTCGCCTGCTGCAGTTTTTCGCCCCGTAAGTAATAGTCCTTCCTACCATTCTTCCTTCCAATGTGGACCACCTCACACATGCCAACATTAAATTCCATTTGCCATTTCCTGGCCCATTCGCCCAGCCTATCTAGATCCTTCTGCAGACTCTCCACACCCTCCGCACAATTTGCCGTTCCCCCAATCTTGGTGTCATCTGCAAATTTCGACACCCTACACTCGGATCCCTCCTCCAGATCATCTATATAAATGGTAAAAAGCTGAGGCCCCAGCACCGACCCCTGGGGCACTCCACTAGTCACCATCCGCCAATCCGAATAGCACCCGTTGACCCCCACTCTCTGCCTCCTATTTGACAACCAATCCTCTATCCACGCTAACACCCTACCCCAACTCGATGTCCTCTGACCTTCTGCAATAACCTCTTATGAGGTACTATGTCAAACGCCTTCTGAAAATCCAGAAAGACCACATCCACCAGCTCTCCTCTATCCACCGCCCTAGACACATCCTCATAGAACTCTAGTAAATTTGTCAGACACGACTTCCCTTTAATGAAACCGTGTTGCGTCTGCTCTATCAAGCAATTCCCTTCAAGATGCCTCGCAATTTCCTCTTTAATGACGGATTCTAACATTTTACCTACCACAGACGTTAAACTAACCGGCCTATAATTCCCTGCCTTTTGCCTGGCACCCTTCTTAAACAACGGCGTAACATTAGCCGTTTTCCAATCTTCCGGCACTTCCCCGGAATCCAGCGACGTCTGGAAAATAACCACCAATGCATCCACTATAACCTCCGCCATTTCTTTCAGAACCCTCGGATGCATTCCATCCGGTCCTGGGGACTTGTCCACAATCAGCCCCTCCAGTCTGTCGAGCACCGCCTCTCTAGTAACAGTAATGTCATTAAGACCCTCCAGTCCTACTACCTTTCCATCGCTAACACCTGGCAAATTATTCACATCCTCCTCCGTGAAGACGGTAACAAAAAAGTTATTCAATACCTGAGCCATATCCCCATCCCCTACCACTAGCTCCCCTTTCTCATCCTCTAAAGGACCAATGTTCACCCTAGCCAGCCTCTTCCTTTTTATATATTTATAAAAACTCTTGCTATCCTTTTTTATATTAAGCGCTAGCCCAGCTTCATAGTTTCTCCTACCCTCCTTTATCAACTTCTTTGTCAATCTTTGTTGACATTTAAACCTCTCCCAATCCTCTTCTCGCCCCCTCCTCTTCGCTACTCTAAATGCCTCCGCTTTTAATTTAACACTTTCCTTCACCTCCTTCGTTATCCACGGCTTATTACCTCTCTTCCAATAGTTTATCCTTTATTCCAATAGTCCTTTTTGACTATTGGAATAAATTTCTGCTGAGCACCAAGAAAGATCTCCTTAAAGATCCTCCACTGCTCCTCAGCAGACCCTCCCTCCAACGCACTCCCCCAGTCCATATTCGCCAATTCTTCTCTCATCCTACCGTACTCCCCTCTATTCAAACAAAGGACGTGTGTCCGGGAACCCACTTTCTCCTCCTCCATCTGCACCAGAAACTCCACCATACAATGATCACTCTCTCCAAGAGGATCCTTCACCGCAAGGTCCCTAATTCTACCCGCCTCATTACACAGCACCAGATCCAAGATAGCTCGCTCCCTCGTCGGCTCCAACACACACTGTTCAAGGAAATTATCCCGGCAGCATTCCAAGAACTCCTCCTCGAGCCCACCGTGTCCAACATGATCTGGATGAGGGTATAGTTGGGTGGATCAGTAAGTTTGCTGATGACACCAAAGTCGGAGGTGTGGTAGATTGTGAGGAAGGGTGTCATAGTTTGCAGGGTGACTTAGAAAGGTTGCAGAGCTGGGCTGCGAGGTGGCGGATGGAGTTTAATGTGGAGAACTGTGAGGTAATTCAGTTCGGTAGGAATAACAGATGTGTTGAGTATAGGGCTAACGGGAGGACTTTGAATAGTGTGGAGGAGCAGAGGGATCTAGGTGTATGTGCTGTAATGTTCTATGTTCTATGTGTACATAGATCCCTGAAAGTTGGGAATCAAGTAGATAAGGTTGTTAAGAAGGCATATGGTATCTTGGCGTTTATTGGTAGGGGATTGAATTTAGGAGTCGCAGCGTCATGATGCAACTGTACACAACTCTGGTGCGGCCGCACTTGGAGTTTTGTGTGCAGTTCTGGTCCCCACATTACAGGAAGGATGTGGAGGCTTTGGAGAGGGTGCAGAGGAGGTTTACCAGGACGTTGCCTGGTATGGAGGGGAGATCCTATGAGGAGAGACTGAGAGATTTGGGGTTATTTTCGCTGGAAAGAAGGGGGCCTAGAGGGGATCTTATTGAAACATATAAGATGATTCGAGGTTTAGACAGGGTAGATAGTGATAGCCTTTTTCCTAGGATGGAGAAAGCTAGCACGAGGGGGCACGACTTTAAATTAAGGGGGGGTAGTTATAGGACGGATGTCAGGGGTAGGTTCTTTACCCAGAGGGTGGTGAGGGACTGGAATGCCCTGCCAGCTGCAGTTGTAAATGCGCCTAGTTTGGGGGCGTTTAAAAGATCTGTGGATAGGTTTATGGACGAAAAGGGATTGGTTTAGGCTAGTGGGTCATTGTTTTGTAACTGGTCGGCGCAACATCGTGGGCCGAAGGGCCTGTTCTGCGCTGTAATGTTCTATGTTCTATGGGTCGACCAATCAATATGCAGATTGAAATCCCCCATAACTACAGCCATCCCATTCCTGCACTCCGCACTTATTTGCGCGTTAACAGCCCGCCCCACTTCCAGATCATTATTCGGGGTCCTATGGACGACACCCACCAGTGTCTTCCTCCCTTTGCTGTTCCTAATCTCTACCCACAACGATTCCACGTTCTGCTCCTTGGCTCCAATATCATCCCTTGCTACCACCTTGATACTATCCTTAATCAGCAGAGCTACGCCCCCCCCTTTTATCTCCCACCTATCCTTCCTAAACACTTGATACTCTTGGACATTCAGCTCCCAGTCCCTGTCACCTTGCAGCCACGTCTCTGTGATGGCCACCAGATCGTATCCATTTGTGTCAATCTGCGCCACCAGCTCATCCACTTTATTCCGAATGCTTCGTGCATTCAGATGACTTTTCGGATGACATTCAGAGACTTTTGGATGAGTACATGGGACTTAATAAGATGGAGGGTTATAGGTTAGCCTAGTAGGTAGGGCTATGTTCAGTGCAACTTGTGGGCTGAAGGGCCTGTTTGTGCTGTAGTTTTTCTATGTTCTACTCACCAGATTCTACTTGCCAATCTGCCACTCTTATTTCTGAGGAAAGGTCGGAAAAGAACGAATCGTTGTGCTTCCTCCTCATCAAACTCTCTCAATCACCTAACTCCAAATGAAACACATACTGTAGTCCAAAGCTGCACTCCAATGCACTCCTGCAGCCATAATCTTATTGAATGGTGGAGTAAACTTGAAGGGCTAATGGCCTACTGCTGCTCCAAAATCCCTTTTTTAATTCATTCATGGGATGTGGACATCATTGGTTAGGCCAGCATTTATTGACTTAGAAAGTGCTGGTGAGCAGCCGTCTTGAACTGCTGCAATCCATGTGGTGTATGTTCCTATATTCCTATTATTCCTGTGTGGTAACTTTGTTAAGCTTTTAAACTTCCCCTCACTGATTTCTCTCCACCTTCAAGTCAGTAGACTGAATGCTAAGCCCATGGCCTTTCCTTTGTCTAGATATGGCACCTTCAGCCCATCCCTTCCTCTGATCCTGCTTCACAAGGAAAACATGAATAACGTACCAGAAGTTCTGAAAGAAACAAGTTTTAATGAGGAGCTAAAAGGAGTTAGTATTACTACATAAATGATTTTGGGGAAATTGATGGGACTCAAGCTGGATAAATCTCCAGTCCTGATAATCTTCATCCCAGAGTACTTGAGGAATTGGCCTTGGAAATAATAGAT
This sequence comes from Prionace glauca, assembly GCA_037974335.1. Taxonomy (NCBI): domain Eukaryota; kingdom Metazoa; phylum Chordata; class Chondrichthyes; order Carcharhiniformes; family Carcharhinidae; genus Prionace; species Prionace glauca. The sequence goes on from CM075723.1 coordinate 157,057,885, forward strand.
CCATTCCTGTAGACTGGGCGGTTGCTAATGTAAGCCTGCTTTTCAAAAAGGGACCAACAACCTGTTCTGGTCCCCCTTGCCGACATTATAGTTAAAAAAGCCCACTAATGCCTCTACTTTCTCAAAAGACTAAGGAAATTTGGCATGTCTGCTACAACGCTCACCAACTTTTACAGATGCACCATAGAAAGCATTATTCCTGATTGTATCACAGTTTGGTCTGGGCTTCTGCTCTGCCCAAGACTGCAAGGAACTACAAAAGGTCGTGAATGTAGCCCAATCCGTCACACAAGCCAGCCTCCCATCCATTGACTCTCTCTACACTTCCCCCTGCCTCGGCAAAGCAGCCAGCATAATTAAGGACCCCATGCACCCCGGACATACAAAAGTTTGAGGTCATGTACCAACCAACTCAAGAACAGCTTCTTCTCTGCTGCTATCAGACCTTTGAATGGACTTACCTTGCATTAAGTTGATCTTTCTCTACATCTCGCTATTGTCTTTCTTCATTTTTTTTCCCCTCTTCCCACTCTTTTCCCCTACTTCATTCCCCTTCCCTTACCTTTTCTTCCCCCGCTTCCCCTTTTCTTCTTTCTACCTCTACCCTATTTTCTCCACCCCAACTTCTTTATCTGGCACGGCTTACAGCTTCTCTGCTGTTTGGCCATTCACACCCTTTATCCTCTCTATGGACAGCTCTGAGCAGACTTTTCCCCTTGCTTTTGTGACAATGACTCATTTTTCATTCCTCTCCCCTGCAACATAAATATCTTTCATTTTCTATGCCTTTTAGCTTTGACAAAGGATTGTCTGGACTTGAAATGTCACCTCTTTTCTCTCCTTACAGATGCTGCCAGACCTGCTGAGATTTTCCAGCATTTTCTCTTTTGGTTTCAGATTCCAGCATCCACAGCAATTTACTTTTATCATCCAAGCTCCCTGAAAGTTAGCATCCAGGTTGATAAGGTTGTTAAGAAGGCGTACGGTGTGTTAGCTTTTATTGGTAGAGGGATTAAATTTCGGAGCCGTGAGGTCATGTTGCAACTGTACAAAACTCTGGTGCGGCCGCACTTGGAGTATTGCGTACAGTTCTGGTCGCTGTAATATAAGAAAGGTGTGGAGGCATTGGAGAGGGTGCAGAGGAAGTTTACCAGGATGTTGCCTGGTCTGGTGGGAAGGTCTTATGAGGAAAGGCTGAGGGACTTGAGGTTGTTTTTGTTAGAGAGAAGAAGGTTACGAGGTGACCTAATTGAGGCCTACAAGATGATCAAAGGATTGGATAGGGTGGATAGTGAGAGCCTTTTTCCTCAGATGGTGATGACTAACATGAGGGGACATAGCTTTAAATTAAGGGGTGGTAATTATAGGACAGATGTCAGTGAGTAGGTTCTTTACTCAGAGGATAGTAAGGTCATGGAATGCCCTGCCTGTAGCAGTTGTGGACTCGCCAACTTTAAGGGTGTTCAAATGGCCAATGGATAGGCATATAGAACATAGAACATTACAGCGCAGAACAGGCCCTTCGGCCCACGATGTTGCGCCGACCAGTTACAAAACAATGACCCACGAGCCTAAACCAATCCCTTTTCGTCCATAAACCTATCCACAGATCTCTTAAACGCCTCCAAACTAGGTGCATTTACAACTGCAGCAGGCAGGGCATTCCAGTCCCTCACCACCCTCTGGGTAAAGAACCTACCCCTGACATCAGTCCTATAACTACCCCCCCTTAATTTAAAGTCGTGCCCCCTCGTGCTAGCTTTCTCCATCCTAGGAAAAAGGCTATTACTATCTACCCTGTCTAATCCTCTAATCATCTTATATGTTTCAATAAGGTCCCCTCTTAGCCGCCTTCTTTCCAGCGAAAACAACCCCAAATCTCTCAGTCTCTCCTCATAGGACCTCCCCTCCATACCAGGCAACATCCTGGTAAACCTCCTCTGCACCCTCTCCAAAGCCTCCACATCCTTCCTGTAATGTGGGGACCAGAACTGCACACAAAATTCCAAGTGTGGCCGCACCAGAGTTGTGTACAGTTGCATCATATGGATAACATGGGAATAGTTTAGGTTAGAGGGTCGTTAGATTGGTTCCACTGGTCGGCGCAACATCGAGGGCCGAAGGGCCAGTACTGCGCTGTAATTTTCTATGTTTTATGTTCTAAGCTATCTTTGCCAATCCAAAATGTCTAATCTATAAGTAGGTTAAAATCGTCCATGATTATCACTGTAGTTTTTTATAAGCCCCATTACTTATTTTTGTATATCCCACGTTATGTTTACTGTTAGAAGGCCCATTATCCATTCCTGCAAGGAAATTCTTACCTTCACATTTTCTCAACCTCATTCAAACTGATTCTACATCTTGAGTTCCACAACTAAGGTAATTTTTTAATATAGAATCCCTACTTTATAGAAGGAGGCCATTCAGCCTGTCAAATAAGAACATAAGAACATAAGAAATAGGAGCAGGAGTAGGCCATCTAGCCCTTCGAGCCTGCCCCGCCATTCAATAAGATCATGGCTGATCTGTCGTGGCTCAGCTCCACCTTCCCGCCCTCTCCCCATAACCCTTAATCCCTTCTCTTATCAAAAACCCATCAACCCGTTTCTTAAAAATATTTAGCGAGGCAGCCTCCACCACTTCAACGGGCAGAGAATTCCAGAGATTCACCACCCTTTGAGTGAAGAAGTTCCTCCTCAACTCTGTTCTAAACCGCCTCCCCTTTACCTTGAGGCTGTGCCCCCTAGTCCTACTGTCTTTTTTGAGCGGGAAGAGTCTCTCCACCTCTATCCTATCCATCCCATTCATCATCTTATACGTCTCAATGAGATCTCCCCTCATTCTTCTAAACTCTAACGAGTACAAGCCTAGTTTATTCAGCCTCTCCTCATAGCTCAATCCCCTCAACTCCGGTATCGGCCTAGTAAACCTCCTCTGCACTCCCTCCAGGGCCAAAATATCCTTGCGCAGGTGTGGCGCCCAAAACTGCACACAGTACTCCAGCTGCGGCCTCACCAATGCCCTATACAGCTAAATAGCACTGTCTCTCCTACAGAACAGCTTACCCATGTATCCCTGTGACCCCACACATTTAATTCCCTTAACCTACACATCCTGGGACACGAAGGGGCAATTTAGCATAGTCAATCCACCTTACCTGTCCTCTTTGAATCTAAGGCCCTCTAAGTTTTAGACTGCCCTATCTTTAGGAAAAAATATTTATGCTCTACCTCACCTATGCCCCCTCATTATTTTATAGAGCTCTATAAGATCAACCCTAAGCTTCCTACGCTCCAGAAAAAACGTCCCAGTCTTTCCAGCCTCTCCTTATAACTCAAACCATTAAGTCCAGGTAGCATCCTAGTAAATCTTTTCTGCACTCCTTTCTAGTTTAATAATATCCTTTCTATGATAGGGTGACCAGAACTGTACACAGTATTCCAAGCGTGATCTTACCAATGTCTTGTACAATGTCAGCAAGACATCCCAACTTCTGTACTCAATGAAACCAAGCATGCTGAATGCCTTCTTCACCACTCTGCCCACCTGTGACTCCACTTTCAAGGAGCTATGAACATGTATGAATGAGTTAGGAGAGCTAAAAGGGGGCATGAGAAGTCCTTGGCGGATTGGATCAAGGATAACCCAGGGGTTTTTTCTCTTATGTGAGAAATTAAAGAATGACCAGAGTGGGGTTAGGGCCAGTCAAGGATAGTAGTGGAAACTTGTGCATGAAGTCAGAAGAGATAGGAGAGGCAATGAATGAATACTTTTCTTCAGTGTTCACCATAGAGAGTGACCATGTTTTTAAGGATGAGTGTGTGATACAGGCTGATAGGATGGAGGAGATAGATATTCTGAGGGAAGATGTATTAGCAATTTTGAAAAACCTGATGGTCAGTAAGTCCCCTGAACCAGATGGAGTATATACTAGGATTCTTTGGGAAGCAAGAGAGGAGATTACAGAGCCTTTGGCTTTGATCTTTGGATACTCAATGTCCATGGGAATTGTAATCACAGTAAAAAGTCTGACAACACCAGGTTTTAGTCCAACCGATTTATTTGATAATATTCTCACAAGCAAGCAAGCTTTCGAGGGGACTGCCTCTTCGTCACCTTCACCTGATGAAGAGGCAGCCCCCTCGAAAGCTTGTGAGAATATTATCAAATAAATCGGTTGGACTAAAACCTGGTGTTGTCAGACTTTTTACTGTGTTTACGCCAGTCCAACGCCAGCATACCCACATCATGGGAATTGTGCCAGAGGACTGGAGATTGGCGAATGTTGTTCCTGTGTTCAAGAAAGGAAATAGGAATGTAATTATAGGCCGGTCAATCTTACTTTGGTGGTCGGTAAGTTAACGGAAAAGGTCCTGAGGGATAGGATTTACGACCATTTGGAAGGGTGCAGTTTAATCTGGGATAGTCAATATGGATTCGTGGAGCGTAAGTCTTGCCTCACAAATTTGATTGAATTCTTTGAGGAGATAACTAAGGTGTAGAAGAAGGTCAAGCAATTGATGTCGTATACATGGATTTTAGTAAGGCGTTTGATAAGGTTCCCCATGGTAGGCTCATGAGAAAAGTAAAGAGGTGTGGGATAGAGGGAAATTTGGCCGATTGGATAAGTAACTGGCTGTCTCATAGAAGACAGAGGGTGGTGGTGGAAGGAAAACTTTCAGACTGGAGACCAGTTACCAGCGGTGTACCACAGGGATCAGTGCTGGGTCCTCTGCTATTTGTGATTTTTATCAATTATCAGAAGCCAAACAAAGAACTTGGAAGAGAGGGCTGAGGGTGGGTCAGTAAATTTGCTGATGACACCAAGATTGGTGGAGTAGTGGATGAGGTGGAGAGCTGTTGCAGGCTGCAAAGAGACACTGATAGGATGCAGAGCTGGGCAGAAAACTGGCAGGTGGAGTTTAACCCTGATAAGTGTGAGGTGATTCATTTTGGTAGGACAAACTTGAATGTGGATTAAAGGGTCAACGGCAGGGTTCTGTGGAATGCGGAGGATCGGAGAGATCTTGGGGTTCATATCCACAGATCTCTGAAGGTTGCAGTCAAGTGGATAGAGCCGTGAAGAAGGCTTAGTGTGTTAGCGTTTATTAACAGGGGATTTAAGTTTAAAAGCCATGGGGTTATGCTGCAACAATACAGGATGTTGATGAGACCACATTTGGAATATTGTATGCGGTTCTGGCCACCTCACTATAAGAAGGATGTGGAAGCATTGGAGAGAGCGCAGAGGAGATTTACCAGGATGCTGCCTGGTTTGGAGGGTAGCTCATAAGAACATAAGAAATAGGAGCAGGAGTAGGCCATCTGGCCCTTCAAGCCTGCCCCGCCATTCAATAAGATCATGGCTGATCTGTCGTGGCTCAGTTCCACTTTCCGGCCCTCTCCCCATAACCCTTAATCCCTTCTCTTATCAAAAACCCATCAACCCCCTTCTTGAAAATATTTAGCGAGGCAGCCTCCACCACTTCAACGGGTAGAGAATTCCAGAGATTCACCACCCTTTGAGTGAAGAAGTTCCTCCTCAACTCTGTTCTAAACCGCCCCCCTTTTATCTTGAGGCTGTGCCCCCTAGTCCTACTGTCTTTTTTGAGCGGGAAGAGTCTCTCCACCTCTATCCTATCCATCCCATTCATCATCTTATACGTCTCAATGAGATCTCCCCTCATTCTTCTAAACTCCAACGAGTACAAGCCTAGTTCATTCAGCCTCTCCTCATAGCTCAACCCCCTCAACTCCGGTATCAGCCTAGTAAACCTCCTCTGCACTCCCTCCAAGGCCAAAATATCTTTGCGCAGGTGCGGCGCCCAAAACTGCACACAGTACTCCAGCTGCGGCCTCACCAATGCCCTATACAGCTGCAGCAAGACCTCCCTACTTTTATATTCAATCTCCTTCGCTATGAAGGCCAGCATCCCATTCGCCTTCCTGACCACCTGCTGCACCTGCAAGCTGGGTTTTTGCGACTCATGCACAAGGACCCCGAGGTCCCTCTGCACCGTCGCCTGCTGCAGTTTTTCGCCACGTAAGTAATAGTCCTTCCTAGAACATAGAACATTACAGCGCAGAACAGGCCCTTTGGCCGACCAGTTACAAAACAATGACCCACTAGCCTAAACCAATCCCTTTTCGTCCATAAACCTATCCACAGATCTCTTAAACGCCCCCAAACTAGGCGCATTTACAACTGCAGCTGGCAGGGCATTCCATTCCCTCACCACCCTCTGGGTAAAGAACCTACCCCTGACATCAGTCCTATAACTACCCCCCCTTAATTTAAAGTCGTGCCCCTTCGTGCTAGCTTTCTCCATCCTAGGAAAAAGGCTATCACTATCTACCCTGTCTAAATCTCTAATCATCTCATATGTTTCAATAAGGTCCCCTCTTAGCCACCTTCTTTCCAGCGAAAACAACCCCAAATCTCTCAGTCTCTCCTCATAGGATCTCCCCTCCATATCAGGCAACATCCTGGTAAACCTCCTCTGCACCCTCTCCAAAGCCTCCACATCCTTCCTGTAATGTGGGGACCAGAACTGCACACAAAACTCCAAGTGCGGCCGCACCAGAGTTGTGTACAGTTGCATCATGACGTTGCGACTCCTAAATTCAATCCCCCTACCAATAAACGCCAAGACACCGTATGCCTTCTTAACAACCTTATCTACTTGATTCCCAACTTTCAGGGATCTATGTACACATACACCTAGATCCCTCTGCTCCTCCACACTATTCAAAGTCCTCCCGTTAGCCCTATACTCAACACATCTGTTATTCCTACTGAAATGAATTACCTCACACTTCTCCACATTAAACTCCATCCGCCACCTCGCAGCCCAGCTCTGCAACCTTTCTAAGTCACCCTGCAAACTATGACACCCTTCCTCACTATCTACCACACCTCCGACTTTGGTGTCATCAGCAAACTTACTAATCCACCCAACTATACCCTCATCCAGATCATTAATAAAAATTACAAACAGCAGTGGCCCCAAAACAGATCCCTGAGGCACACCACTCGTAACCGAACTCCATGACGAATATTTACCATCAACCACCACCCTGTCTCCTATCCGCTAGCCAATTCCTGATCCAATTACCTAGATCACCCCCAATCCCATACATCTGCATTTTCTGCAGAAGCCTACCATGGTGAACCTTATCAAACGCCTTGCTAAAATCCATATACACCACATCAACTGCCTTCCTACCATTCTTTCTTCCAAAGTGGACCACCTCACACTTGCCAACATTAAATTCCATGAATTCTTATGAGGAAAGGTTAAGGCGGCTGGGGCTTTTCTCTTTAGAGCGGAGGAGGATGAGAGGTGACTTAATAGAGGTTTATAAGATGATGAGGGGGGGACAGATAGAGTGGACGTTCAGAGATTATTTCCTCCGGTGGATGTAGCTGTTAATAGGGGCATAACTATAAGTTTCATGGTGGAAGATATAGGAGGGATGTCCGAGATAGATTCTGGGTGTGGAATGGACTGCCTGCTGTGATAGTCGGACACTTTAGGAAGTTTCAAGCAGTTATTGGATAGGCACATGGAGCACTCCAGAGTTATAGGGAATGGGATAGCTTGATCTTGGTTCAGAAAAAGCTCGGCACAACATCAAGGGCTTGTACTGTGCTATATTGTTCTGTGTTTCTATGATATGAATATCTCTGGCTAGACCAGCATTTTATTGCCCAGTTTGTGTGTGCTTGAGAAGGTGGTGGTGAACTGCCTTGAACAGCTGCAATCCCTGAGCTGCAAGTGCATCCACAGTGCTGTTAGGGAGGAGTTTTAGGATTTTGATCCAGTGACAATGAAGAAATGGCGATATATTATTAAGCTTGGTTAATAATATATGAGTGGTTTGGAGGGGAACCTGCAGATGCTCCCATCTGTCTGCTGGCCTTATCCTTCTATTTGGTAGCGGTTGTGGGTTTGGAAGCTGCTTGCGAATGAGTGAATTGCTGCAGTGCATCTTGTATATTGCACACTCTGCTACCATTGTGCATTCATGATGGAGAGATTGAATGTTTGTAGTGGTCTGCTTTGTCTTGGATGGTCAGTAGGCGAGTTACTCGGTGCTGAATTCCTGACATCTGACCTGGTGTTCTCTCCACAATATTTGTTTGGCTTCTGGTAATTTCCAGGATGTTAATGGTGGGGAATCCAGCAATGATAATACCATTGAATATCAAGAGGAGATACAGTCGAGTACACAGGTTGAGATATTTCTGTTACATGGAGTGACTGGAGAAGCTGGGATTGTTCTCCTTAAAACAGAAAGCATTCAGAGGGAAATTGAATTGAGAAACATTAAAGGCTTTGCGGAAGTAAATAAGGAGAAACTGTTTTTGGTGACTGGAGGGTTGGTAATGAGAAGGACACAGATTTAAGATGATAGGCAATACAGACAGAACCAATTTTATTTTTTCAAAAAACATTTTAAGTAGATTTGGAATGACTCATAGATAGAGTGAAGAATTATGTCTCAGACAGAAACTATCTGTTGTTACCTATTAGTGTCCTATCTTTCTCCATATCTGCACCAACACATTCCACAGCAAACACAGACATGTCATTTCCAGGAATACCCTCACATTTCTGCACACGTTTGCCTTGTTTACTGGATCTTTATAAATTCCATTACTGTTTTACAATACTGTGGTCATTTGCTTAAAAATCCAACAATCCTATTCAGATTTGTGGATTTGTGTAAATAATACAAGGCGATTATTACACTACCAATCTTTTTTTAGATCACAAACCAGATCTCGAGAGTGGATCGACAGGTTTGTTCACATATTCTTGGACTAAGATGACTCCTGTTGGTTTGAAGAAGTGATTATGACTCAGCGAGCACTCAGACATAGTCAGGGAAGATCACATTATCTCTTCCTGCGAGTATTTTAGAACAGAAACTGGATTACTGCTTCTCCTGGATTAATATTGTGCCTTACTCATGGTGAATGGAGCCAATTGAAAAATGAGAGCCAATAGAGGTGAGTGACCTGTTACTATTTTAAATAATCAATTGTACTTTTCCTGTTCAATCTATTTCAATACAATATCATTGCCTTGCTGTGTAACCAAATGGTTGCATTGCTGTTTACATCATACAGTGTATTGCTGTGTTCATCCTGACAATGTTAGAAACACAGATCCCTTTCAGAATAAATTAGGAAAAGCTTTAGAGTGAGTTGAGAGCATGAAATGCTCCTTGAAACTTGTACTCAAGTGCTGAGTTTCCCCATGGGGTAGTAGCTTCTGGACTGGAAGTGGATCCAGAAGGGATGATTGGAAACTGATGTTTGAACTGAACTATGCTACAGCACTGGAACAGTTCTAAATTCCAGAATATTTCAGTTTCCTGATGCGATATTTCACCAATTGGAACATGGATGCAGAGAATTGAGCTCCATCTCCTTGGTTGGAGAGATCATGCAACCACAGAATCCATACAGTACAGAAGGAGCCATTTGGTGCATCGAGCCTGCACCAATAAAAATCTGACCTATGCCCTATCCCCATAACCCTACATATTTACCCTGCTACTAAGGGGCAATTTAGCAATTAACCTAACCAGCACATCTTTGTGGGAGGAAACCAGAGCACCTGGGGGAAGCCCATGCAGACATGGGGAGAACATGCAGACTCCACACAGATAGTGACCCAAAAGGGAATCGAACCCAGGTCCCTGACACTGTGAGGCATCGCGAGAGGGATTGAATATAAAAGTAGGGAGGTCTTGCTCCGGCTGCATTGGTGAGACTGCAGCTGGAGTATTGTGTGCAGTTTTGGGTGCCGTACTTACGCAAGGATATTTTGGCCTTGGAGGGAGTGCAGAGGAGGTTTACTCGGCTGATACCGGAGTTGAGGGGATTGAGCTATGAAGAGAGGCTGAATAAACTAGGCTTGTACTCGTTAGAGTTTAGAAGAATGAGGGGAGATCTCATTGAGACGTATAAGATGATGAATGGGATGGATAGGATAAAGGTGGAGAGACTCTTCCCGCTCAGAAAGGATAGTAGGACTAGGGGGCACAGCCTCAAGATGAAAGGGGGGGCGGTTTAGAACGGAGTTGAGGAGGAACTTCTTCACTCAAATGGTGGTGAATCTCTGGAATTCTCTGCCCGTTGAAGTGGTGGAGGCTGCCTCATTAAATATTTTTAAGACGCGGGTTGATGGGTTTTGATAAGAGAGGGGATTAAGGGTTATAGGCAGAGGGCGGGAAAGTGGAACTGAGCCACGATAGATCAGCCATGATCTTATTGAATGGCGGGGCAGGCTCGAAGGGCCAGATGGCCTACTCCTGCTCCTATTTCTTATGTTCTTATGTTCTAACTACTGTGCCACCTAAATAAGGAAAGCAGAGAACAATCCCTGTTTATGATAAAAACAAAGCTCCCAGCAGCTTTTTGGTGAAAAGTGTGGGTGACTCTGCAGGATCAGAAAGCATGATTACCCAGCATCCACAGCCACAGGGCAGGTGCCTGAAAATTGGAGGGTGGCAAATGTTGTGTCTTTGTTTAAAAACAGCTGCAGGGAAAAGCCTGGGAACTACAGGCCAGTGAGCCTCACATCTGTAGTGGGTAAATTGTTGGAAGGTATTCTGAGAGACAGGATCTACAGGCATTTAGAGAGGCAAAGTAAACTAAAGTTTCCTTATTAGTCACAAGTAAGGCTTACATTAACACTGCAATGAAGTTATTGTGAAATTCCCCTAGTCGCCACAGCCTAGCACCTGTTTGGGTCAATGCACCTAAACAGCACATCTTTCAGAATGTGGGAGGAAACAGGAGTACCCAGAGGAAGCCCACACAGACTCGGGGAGAATGTGCAAACTCTGCACAGACAGTGACCCAAGCCGGGAATCGAATCCATGTCCCTGGGGCTGTGAATTAGCAGTGCTAACCACTGTGCCACCATGCTACCTCCAGTATGCAAGGACTGATTAGGAGCAGTAAGCATAACTTTGTGAGTGGAAAATCATGTCTCGCGAATTTGAGTTTTTTTGAAGGGGTAACCAAGAAGGTAGATGAGGGCAGTGCAGTTGATATTATCTACATGGACTTTAGCAAGGCCTTTGACAAGGTACCGCATGGTAGGAAGGACTATTACTTACGGGGCGAAAAACTGCAGCAGGCGACGGTGCAGAGGGACCTCGGGGTCCTTGTGCATGAGTCGCAAAAACCCAGCTTGCAGGTGGTCAGGAAGGCGAATGGGATGCTGGCCTTCATAGCGAAGGGGATTGAATATAAAAGTAGGGAGGTCTTGCTGCAGCTGTATAGGGCATTGGTGAGGCCGCAGCTGGAGTACTGTGTGCAGTTTTGGGCGCCGCACCTGCGCAAAGATATTTTTGCCTTGGAACATAAGAACATAAGAAATAGGAGCAGGAGTAGGCCATCTAGCCCTTCGAGCCTGCCCCGCCATTCAATAAGATCATGGCTGATCTGTCGCTGCTCAGTTCCACTTTCCCGCTTTCTCCCTATAACCCTTAATCCCCTCTCTTATCAAAAACCCATCAACCCGTGTCTTAAAAATATTTAGCGAGGCAGCCTCCACCATTTCAACGGGCAGAGAATTCAGAGATTCACCACCCTTTGAGTGAAGAAGTTCCTCCTCAACTCCGTTCTAAACTGCCCCCCTTTTATCTTGAGGCTGTGCCCCCTAGTCCTACTGTCTTTTTTGAGCGGGAAGAGTCTCTCCACCTCTATCCTATCCATCCCATTCATCATCTTATACGTCTCAATGAGATCTCCCCTCATTCTTCTAAACTCTAACGAGTACAAGCCCAGTTTATACAGCCTCTCCTCATAGCTCAACCCCCTCAACTCCGGTATCAGCCGGGTAAACCTCCTCTGCACTCCCTCCAAGGCCAAAATATCTTTGCACAGGTGCGGCGCCCAAAACTGCACACAGTACTCCAGCTGCGGCCTCACCAATGCCCTATACAGCTGCAGCAAGACCTCCCTACTTTTATATTCAATCCCCCTCGCTATGAAGGCCAGCATCCCATTTGCCTTCCTGACCACCTGCTGCACCTGCAAGCTGGGTTTTTGCGACTCATGCACAAGGACCCCGAGGTCCCTCTGCACCGTCGCCTGCTGCAGTTTTTCGCCCCGTAAGTAATAGTCCTTCCTACCATTCTTCCTACAAAAGTGGACCACCTCACACTTGCCAACATTAAATTCCATTTGCCATTTCCTGGCCCATTCGCCCAGCCTATCTAGATCCTTCTGCAGACTCTCCACACCCTCCGCACAACTTGCCATTCCCCCAATCTTGGTGTCATCTGCAAATTGTAACACCCTACACTTGGTTCCCTCCTCCAGATCATCTATATAAATGATAAAAAGCTGAGGCCCCAGCACCGACCCCTGGGGCACTCCACAAGTCACCATCCGCCAATCCGAATAGCACCCGTTGACCCCCACTCTCTGCCTCCTATTTGACAACCAATCCTCTATCCACCCTAACACCCTACCCCCAACTCTATGTCCCTCGACCTTCTGCAATAACCTCTTGTGAGGTACCTTGTCAAACGCCTTCTGAAAATCTAGAAAGACCACATCCACCGGCTCTCCTCTATCCACCGCCCTAGACACATCCTCATAGAACTCCAGTAAATTTGTCAGACACGACTTCCCTTTAATGAAACCGTGCTGCGTCTGCTCTATCAAGCAATTACCTTCAAGATGCCTCGCAATTTCCTCCTTGATGACAGATTCTAACATTTTACCTACCACAGAGGGAGTGCAGAGGAGGTTTACTAGGCTGATACCGGAGTTGAGGGGGTTGAGCTATGAGGAGAGGCTGAATAAACTAGGCTTGTACTCGTTAGAGTTTAGAAGAATGAGGGGAGATCTCATTGAGACGTATAAGATGATGAATGGGATGGATAGGATAGAGGTGGAAAGACTCTTCCTGCTCAAAAAAGACAGTCAGACTAGGGGGCACAGCCTCAAGATAAAGGGGGGGGCGGTTTAGAACAGAGTTGAGGAGGAACTTCTTCACTCAAAGGGTGGTGAATCTCTGGAATTCTCTACCCGTTGAAGTGGTGGAGGCTGCCTCGCTAAATATTTTCAAGCAGCGGGTTGATGGGTTTTTGATAAGAGAGGGGATTAAGGGTTATGGGGAGAGGGCCGGAAAGTGGAACTGAGCCACGACAGATCAGCCATGATCTTATTGAATGGCGGGGCAGGCTCAAAGGGCCAGATGGCCTACTCCTGCTCCTATTTCTTATGTTCTTATGGTAAGTTGCCTCATGAGGTTAAATGTCTCAGGATCTAGTTTGAGGTCATCAATTGGATACAAAATTGGCTTGATGACAAAAAACAGAGGGTGATTGTAGAAGATTGCTTTTTAAACTGGAGGCCTGTGACCAGCTGTGTGCCTCAAGGATCAGTGCTGAATCTACTGTTATTTGTCATTTATATTAATGATTTGGATGAGAATTTAGGATGCATGGTTAGTAAGTTTGGAGTTGACATTAAGTTTGGCGGCATAGTGGATAATGAAGAAGGTTAACGAGGGTTGCAATGGGACCTTGATCAATTGAGCCTGTGGACTGATGAATGGCAGATGGAGTTTAATTTAGATAAATGCGAGGTGATGCATTTTGGCCGATCAAACCAGGGTAGGACTTATTCAGTTAATGGCAAGGTATTGAGAGTTACTGAATAAAGAGATCTAGGGGTACAGGTCCATAGCTCCTTGAAAGTGGAGTCAGAGGTGGACAGAGTGGTGAAGAGGGCATTTGGCATGTTGGTTTCCTTTGATCAGAATACTGCATACAGGGGTTGGGACATCTTGTTGAAGCTGTACAAGATATTGGCAAAGCCACACTTGAAATACTGCGTAGCGTTCTGGTCACCCTATATAGAATTATAAACTAGAAAGAGTGCAGAGAAGGTTTACTAGGACGCTACTGGGACTTAATGGTTTGAGTTATAAAGAGAGGCTGGATAGACAGGGACTTTTTTCCCTGGAGCGAAGGAGGTTGAGGGGTGATCGTATAGAGGTCTATAAAATAATGATGGCCATAGATAAGGTAGATGGTCAACATCTTCTCCCAAAGGTAGGGAAGTCCTATTTATTGATTACAGCTCAGCCTTCAACACTATTCCCACAAAGCTCATCTCCAAACTCCGTGGCCTGGGCCTCGGCTCTTCCCTCTGCCACTGGATCCTGAACTCCCTAACTCACAGATCACAATCAGTAAGGATAGGCAACAACACCTCCTCCACGATAATCCTCAACACTGGTGCCCCACAAGGCTGTGTTCTCAGCTCCCTACTATACTCCTTATACATCTACGACTGTGCGGCCAAATTCCCCTCCAATTCATAGAACATAGAACATTACAGCACAAACAGGCCCTTCGGCCCTCGAGTTGCGCCGATCACATCAACCCCACCAATCTATAGACCTATCTATAACCCCCAATCCCATTAAACCCCATATACTCATCCAGAAGTCTTTTAAAAGACCCCAGCGAGTTCGCCTCCACCACCGATGACGGCAGCCGATTCCATTCACTCACCACCCTCTGAGTGAAAAACTTACCCCTAACATCACCTCTGTACTTCCCTCCCCGCACCTTAAATCTGTGTCCTCTCGTAGCGACCATTTCAACCCGGGGAAATAGCCTCTGAGAGTTCACCCTATCTATTCCTCTCAACATTTTATAAACCTCTATCAGGTCGCCTCTCAACCTTCGCCTCTCCAGGGAAAAGAGTCCCAGCTCCCTCAACCTATCTTCATAAGGCATGCCTCCCAGTCCAGGCAACATCCTTGTAAATCTCCTCTGCACCCTTTCAATAGCTTCTACGTCTTTCCTATAGAGAGGCGACCAGAACTGCGCACAGTACTCCAAATGAGGCCTGACAAGGGTCCTGTAAAGTTGCAGCATTACCTCCCGACTCCTAAACTCAATCCCTCGATTAATGAAGGCCAGTACACCATACGCCTTCTCCACCTGCGAGGCCAATTTAAGAGTCCTGTGGATCCGGACCCTGAGATCCTTCTGCTCTTCAACGCTACTAAGACTCCTGCCCTTGATAGTGTACTCGTTCATCCCGTTGGTTCTGCCGAAATGGACGACTACACATTTATCCGCGTTGAAGTCCATCTGCCACTTCTCCGCCCATTCCTGCATCCTATCTATGTCCTGCTGCAACTTTTGACATCCTTCCAGACCATCCACAACACCACCGACCTTCGTGTCATCAGCGAACTTGCTAACCCATCCCTCCACTTCCTCATCCAGGTCATTTATGAAAATGACAAACAGCAAGGGTCCCAGAACAGATCCCTGGGGCACCCCACTGGTGACTGACCTCCATTCCGAAAAAGACCCATCCACAACCAACCATAACATAAGGGTTATGGGAAAGGGTGGGAAGGTGGAGCTGAGTCACGACAGATCAGCCATGATCTTATTGAATGGCGGGGCAGGCTCGAAGGGCCAGATGGCCTACTCCTGCTCCTATTTCTTATGTTCTTATGTTATACTCTTCAAGATCCTTAACCTCTCCTAGTTCCCTGAACCTTTTGTACACCTTCCTTTTCCTCCTGACTAGGTTCAACACAGCCTTCGTGCACCACGGTTCCCGCGACCTACCAAAACCCCCTTGTCTCATCGGAACATTGTCATGCAGAGCGCCAGACAAACATTCCTTGAATATCCGCCACCTTCCTTCGGTACTTTTCCTTAAGAACGCCTCCTTCCAGTTTATTTGTCCAAGTAACTTCCTGACTTCCTCGTATCTCCCCTTACCCCAGACAAACACCTTCCTAGCCTGCTGATCCTATCTCGTTCCAATGCAATTGTGAAGGAGATAGAATTATGGTCACCATTCCCAAGATGCTCTCCTACCGAGAGATCCATCACCTGCCCTGGTTCATTAGCCAGTAACAGGTCAAGTACAGCCTCTCCCCTCGTAGGCTTGTCCACATACTGTGTCAGGAAACCTTCCTGAACACACCTAACAAACTCCTCCCCAGCCAAACCCCTTACCCTAGGGATATTCCAGTCGATGTTTGGGAAATTGAAGTCTCCCATCACGACAACTCTGTTTTTAATACATTTCTCCAGAATCTGGTTCCCTATCTGCACTTCAACTTCCCTGTCACTATTGGGCGGCCTATAGAATACACTCAGCAAAGTTTTCGACCCTTTGCTGTTCGTAACTTCCACCCACAGAGACTCTGTAGAAAGTCCCTCCACGGCATCCTCTTTCTCTGCAGCCATGACACTGTCCCTGATTAACAGTGCCACTCCACCACCTCTTCTGCCATCCTCCCTGTCCTTCCTGAAACATCTGAAACCTGGCACCTGAAGTACCCAGTCCTGTCCCTGAGACATCCAAGTCTCCGTAATGGCCACCACATCACATTCCCAAGCAGCTATCCACGCCCTAAGCTCATCTACCTTATTTACTATACTCCTTGCATTAAAATATATACACTTCAGCCCCTCAGTCCGGGCATTTCCCTTCTCCACCCCCTGTCTACCCTCCCTCCCATATTGCCTGCGGTCCTCCCCTACCTTTAAAGTATTAAAGTACATGCATTTCAAACCCTGCTCCGCCCCACCCCCACTACGCCGTGCCTTGCATTCCCCATCTATGCTCCCCTCACTTTCACCCCCTCTACTCAAGATCCCACCCCCCCTCCAAATCAGTTTAAACCTCCCCGCATAGCCTTTGCAAATTTACCCCCCAGGATATTGATTCCCCTCTGGTTCAGGTGTAGACCATCACTCATATAGAGGTCCCACCTTCCCCAGAATGAGTCCCAATTGCTCAAGTACCTGAACCCCTCCCTCCTGCACCATCCCCTCAGCCACGAGTTCAAACTTTCCCTCTCTCTATTCCTCTCTAAACTATCCCGTGGCACAGGCAAGAGTCCGGATATAACTACTCTTCCAGACTTAGCCTTCAGTTTCCACCCCAACTCCATAAATCTTTGCTTAATATCCCCATCCCTTAATCTCCCTATGTCATGTGTCCCCACATAGAACATAGAACATTACAGCGCAGAACAGGCCCTTCGGCCCATGATGTTGCGCCGACCAGTTACAAAACAATGACCCACTGGCCTAAACGAATCCCTTTTCGTCCATAAACCTATCCACAGATCTCTTAAACGCCCCCAAACTAGGCGCATTTACAACTGCAGCTGGCAGGGCATTCCAGTCCATCACCACCCTCTGGGTAAAGAACCTACCCCTGACATCAGTCCCATAACTACCCCCCTTAATTTAAAGTCGTGCCCCCTCGTGCTAGCTTTCTCCATCCTAGGAAAAAGGCTATCACTATCTACCCTGTCTAAACCTCTAATCATCTTATATGTTTCAATAAGATCCCCTCTTAGCTGCCTTCTTTCCAGCAAAAACAACCCCAAATCTCTCAGTCTCTCCTCATAGGATCTCCCCTCCATACCAGGCAACATCCTGTTAAACCTCCTCTGCACCTCTCCAAAGCCTCCACATCCTTCCTGTAATGTGGGGACCAGAACTGCACACAAAACTCCAAGTGCGGCCGCACCAGAGTTGTGTACAGTTGCATCATGACACTGCGACTCCTAAATTCAATCCCCCTTTTAAATTCAATTTTCAGGTTTGCTAATGACACCATTGTAGTGGGTCGGATCTCAAGCAATGACGAGACAGAGTATAGGATTGAGATACAGAATCTGGTGAACTGGTTTGACAACAATAATCTGTCCCTCAATGTCAACAAAATGAAGAAGATTGTCATCAACTTCAAGAAGCGTAAAGGAGAACATCCCCCTGTCTACATCAATAGGGACGAAGTAGAAAGAGTCGAGAGCTTTGAGTGTTTAGGTGTCCACATCACCAGCAATCAGTCCTGGTCACCCCATGCCGACACACTCGTTAAGAAAGCCCTCTACTTTTGGAAGACTAAGGAAATTTGGCGTAGCAGCTATGACTTTCACCAACTTTTACAGATGCACCTTAGAAAGCATTCTTTCTGGTTGTATCACAGCTTGGTATGGGCTCCTGCTCTGCCCAAGACTGCAAGAGTCTATATAAGGTTGTGAATGTAGCCCAATCCATCATGCAAACCAGTCTCCCATCCATTGACTCTTGTCTACACTTCCCGCTGCCTTGGCAATGCAGCCAGCATAATTAAGAATCCCACTCCACGGACATTCTCTCTTCCATCTTCTTCCTTTAGGAAACTGACACAAAAGTCTGAGGTCACGTACCAACTTCTTCCCTGCTGCTGTCAGACTTTTGAATGAACTTACCTTGCATTAAGTTGATCTTCCTGTACACCCTAGCTATGACTGTAACACTACATTTTGCACTCTGTCGTTTCCTTCTCTATGAACAGAATGTAGGAGGTCTCAAGGGCTGAAGAGAAGGGAGGATGGACGACTGTGAGGAGGGGAAAGAGGAAGAAGAAGAGCAGTCAGGGTCCCCCGGCCTCCCCAGAGGCCCCCCAAGGTTCGTCGACAGGGGCACAGAAAGATAGGCAGGAGGGGGAGACTGACTTAGAGGAACAGAAGGGGGCCGGTAAGGTGATAGTGATAGGGGACGGGAGGGTCAGAGGTTTCGATAGGAGGTTCTGTGGACAGAGGCGTGACTCCAGGATGGTGGTCTGCCTCCCTGGAGCAGGGGTAAAGGACGTATCGGACAGAGTAGAGGGAATTTTGAAAGGGGAGGGGGCACAGGCTGAGGTCATAGTACATGTAGAGGAGGGGGACATAGGAAGGAGGAGCAGGGTAGAGGTACGTAGGCAATTTAGGGAGTTGGGGGCCAAACTAAAGAGTAGGACCTCCAGGGTGGCACTCTCTGGGTTGCTGCCTAGTACCAGCAGGGCAAAGAATGAAGAGATCATGCAGCTGAATGCATGGTTGAGGGATTGGTGTAGGGTAGAGGGCTTTACTTTTGTGGATCACTGGGAGGTGTTTAAGAGAGAAGGGCAATTGTACAGGAAGGGTGGGGAGAATTTGAACGGGAGGGGAACTAATGTCTTAGCGAGGAGGTTAGCTGGGGTGTTTATGAAGGGTTTAAACTAATATGGAGGGGGGTGGGGAGGTGGCTGGGAGAGAGTCGGGTGAAAGGAAAAGTATCAGGGAGAAGGTGGTTCTGAGGGACACATGTGGGTTGAACTGTGTCTGTTTCAATGCTAGGAGTGTCGTAGGGAAAACGGATGAGCTTAGGGCCTTGATGTTTGTGAGGCAGTTAGATGTGGTGGCTGTAACAGAGACGTGGTTACGGGAGGGGCAGGACTGGCAGCTGAATGTTCCTGGGTACAAGTGTTTTAGGTGTGACAGAGGAGGGATGAAGAGAGGTGGAGGGGTGGCACTGTTAGTCAGGGAAAACATCACAGTAGTGCAGAGGGAGGACGATATGGAAGAGATAGGGATTGAGTCAGTGTGGGTGGAGTTGAGGAATAAAAAGGGAGAGATCACATTGCTAGGGGTGTACTATAGGCCACCCAACAGCCCAAAGTCAGTGGAGGAAGGCATTTGCAGGGGCATTTTGGACAGTTGCAGGAAGAACAGAGTGGTTGTAGTGGGTGATTTTAATTTTCCTGGAGTGAATTGGAGGGGGCCTAGAGCTGGGGGTACGGAGGGAGAGGAGTTTGTGAACTGTGTTATGGAAGGGTCGCTAGAACAGTATGTACTAGCCCGACTAGGGGAGGGGCTATACTGGATTTAGTGTTGGGAAATGAGCCAGGGCAGGTGGGTGAGGTAGAGGTAGGCGAACATGTGGCGAACAGTGACCACAAGTCCGTCTACTTTAGGATAAAAATGGAAAGGGACGAGTGCCGTCCGAATGGGAATGTGCTGAACTGGGGAAAGGCGAGCTATGGCAGGATTAGGAGGGAGCTGCAGCAAACTGATTGGGAGGGACTGTTAGCTGGCAAGTCCACGGTTGGCAAGTGGGAGGCTTTTAGGGACAAAATGAAATGGTTGCAGGGGAGGTATGTTCCGGTTAAGCGAAAGGATGGGAAAGGTAGGATTAGACAGCCGTGGATTACGGGGGATATTGAAGACTTGGTCAGGAAGAAGAGGGAGGCGTATGTTAGGTCAAAACAAATGGGTACGGAGAGTGCGCTGGAGGAATATAGCGAGAGTAGGAGGGAGCTAAAAAGGGGAATTAGAAGGGCGAAGAGAGGGCATGAGATGGCTTTGGCTGGTAGGATTAAGGAAAATCCAAAGGCATTTTATTCCTATATCAGAGGCAAGAGAGTAGTTAGAGGGAAAATTGGTCCTCTTAGGGACAAGAGTGGTGAGCTGTATATTGAGTCGGAGGGAATGGGGGAGCTCCTGAATAATACTTTGAGTCGGTATTCATGAAGGAGAGGGGTTCGGAATCGTGTGGTCTCTTGAAGGGAGTGGAGGTTTATTTGCAGGATATAGTTATTACGAGAGAGGAAGTGCTAGGGCTTTTAGGTAGTGTAAGGACGGATAAAGCTCCGGGGCCTGATGGTATTTATCCCAGGCTGCTTAGGGAGGCGAAAGATGAAATTGCTGGGCCTCTGGCGCAAATCTTTGTCTCTTCTTTGGACACAGGTGAGGTCCCAGAAGACTGGAGGGTAGCAAATGTGGTCCCGTTGTTCAAAAAAGGTAGTAGGGATAACCCTGGAAATTATAGATCGGTGAGTTTGACGTCGGTGGTAGGGAAATTAATGGAAAAAATACTTAAGGGTAGGATGTATGAGCATATGGAGCGTTGCGATCTGATTAGGGATACGCAACATGGCTTTGTTAGAGGGAGGTCTTGCCTTACGAATCTGGTGGAATTCTTTGAGGAGGTGACAAAAATGGTTGACGATGGGAGAACTGTTGATGTCATCTATATGGATTTCAGTAAGGCGTTTGACAAAGTCCCTCACGGTAGGCTGGTAGAAAAGGTTAAGGTGCATGGGATACGAGGCCAGGTACATAAGAACATAAGAAATAGGAGCAGGAGTAGGCCATCTGGCCCTTCGAGCCTGCCCCGCCATTCAATAAGATCATGGCTGATCTGTCGTGTCTCAGCTCCACCTTCCCGCCCTCTCCCCATAACCCTTAATCCCTTCTCTTATCAAAAACCCACCAACCCGCGTCTTAAAAATATTTAGCGAGGCAGCCTCCACCACTTCAACGGGCAGAGAATTTCAGAGATTCACCACCCTTTGAGTGAAGAAGTTCCTCCTCAACTCCATTCTAAACCGCCCCCCCTTTATCTTGAGGCTGTGCCCCCTAGTCCTACTGTCTTTTTTGAGCGGGAAGAGTCTCTCCACCTCTATCCTATCCATCCCATTCATCATCTTATACGTCTCAATGAGATCTCCCCTCATTCTTCTAAACTCTAACAAGTACAGGCCTAGTTTATTCAGCCTCTCCTCATAGCTCAATCCCCTCAACTCCGGTATCAGCCTAGTAAACCTCCTCTGCACTCCCTCCAGGGCCAAAATATCCTTGCGCAGGTGCGGCGCCCAAAACTGCACACAGTACTCCAGCTGCGGCCTCACCAATGCCCTATACAGCTGCAGCAAGACCTCCCTACTTTTATATTCAATCCCCCTCGCTATGAAGGCCAGCATCCCATTCGCCTTCCTGACCACCTGCTGCACCTGCATGCTGGGTTTTTGCGACTCATGCACAAGGACCCCGAGGTCCCTCTGCACCGTCGCCTGCTGCAGTTTTTCGCCCCGTAAGTAATAGTCCTTCCTACCATTCCTCCTACCAAAGTGGACCACCTCACACTTGCCAACATTAAATTCCATTTGCCATTTCCTGGCCCATTCGCCCAGCCTATCTAGATCTTTCTGCAGACTCTCCACACCCTCCTCACAATTTGCCTTTCCCCCAATCTTGGTGTCATCAGCAAATTTCGACACCCTGCACTCGGTTCCCTCCTCCAGATCATCTATATAAATGGTAAATAGCTGAGGCCCCAGCACCGACCCCTGGGGCACCCCACTAGTCACCAACCGCCAATCCGAATAGCATCCATTGACCCCCACTCTCTGCCTCCTATTTGACAACCAATCCTCTATCCACGCTAACACCCTACCCCCAACTCCATGTCCCCTGACCTTCTGCAATAACCTCTTGTGAGGTACCTTGTCAAACGCCTTCTGAAAATCCAGAAAGACCACATCCACCGGCTCTCCTCTATCCACTGCCCTAGACACATCCTCATAGAACTCCAGTAAATTTGTCAGACACGACTTCCCTTTAATGAAACCGTGTTGCGTCCGCCCTCTCAAGCAATTCCCCTCAAGATGCCTCGCTATTTCCTCCTTAATGACGGATTCTAACATTTTACCTACCACAGACGTTAAACTAACCGGCCTATAATTCCCCGCCTTTTGCCTGGCACCCTTCTTAAACAACGGCGTAACATTAGCCGTTTTCCAATCTTCCGGCACTTCCCCGGAATCCAGCGACGTCTGGAAAATAACCACCAAGGCATCCACTATCACCTCCGCCATTTCTTTCAGAACCCTCGGATGCATTCCATCCGGTCCTGGGGACTTGTCCACAATCAGCCCCTCCAGTCTGTCGAGCACCACCTCTCTAGTAACAGTAATGTCATTAAGACCCTCCATTCCTACCACCTTTCCATCGCTAACACCCGGCAAATTATTCACGTCCTCCTCCGTGAAGACAGAAACAAAAAAGTTATTCAAGACCTTAGCCATATCCCCATCCCCTACCACTAGCTCCCCTTTCTCATCCTCTAAAGGACCAACGTTCACCCTAGCCAGCCTCTTCCTTTTTATATATTAATAAAAACTCTTGCTATCCTTTTTTATATTAAGTGCTAGCCCAGCCTCATAGCTTCTCCTACCCTCCTTTATCAATTTCTTTGTCAATCTTTGTTGACATTTAAACCTTTCCCAATCCTCTTCTCGCCCACTGCTCTTAGCTACTCTAAACTCCTCCGCTTTTAATTTAACACTTTCCTTCATCTCCTTCGTTATCCACGGCTTATTACCTCTCCTCCAACTGTCCTTTTTAACCATCGGAATAAATTTCTGCTGAGCACCAAGAAAGATCTCCTTAAAGATCCTCCACTGCTCCTCAGCAGACCTACCTTCCAACGCACTCCCCAGTCCACATTCGCCAATTCTTCTCTCATCCTACCATACTCCCCTCTATTCAAACAAAGGACGCGTGTCCGGGAACCCACTTTCTCCTCCTCCATCTGCACCAGAAACTCCACCATACAATGATCACTCTCTCCAAGAGGATCCTTCACCGCAAGGTCCCTAATTCTACCCGCCTCAACAGCACCATATCCCAGATAGCTCGCTCCCTCGTCGGCTCCAACACACACTGTTCAAGGAAATTATCCCGGCAGCATTCCAAGAACTCCACCTCGAGCCCACCTCGTCCAACATGGGTCAACCAATCAATATGCAGATTGAAATCTCCCATAACTACTGCCGTCCCATTCCTGCACGCTGCACTTATTTGCGAGTTAACAGCCCGCCCCACCTCCAGATCATTATTCGGGGGCCTGTAGACGACACCCACTAGCGTCTTCCTCCCTTTTCTGTTCCTAATCTCCACCCACAACGATTTCACTTTCTGCTCCTTGGCTCCGATATCATCCGAGAACTGGCTGGGAAATAGGAGACAGAGGTAGCTGTGGAGGGGACCTTGTCGGACTGGAGGCCAGTGACCAGTGGTGTGCCACAGGGCTCAGTACTGGGACCTCTCCTCTTTGTAGTCTACGTAAATGACTTGGAAGAGGGCGTAGGTGGTGTGATTAGCAAGTTTGCTGATGACACCAAGATGGCAGGTTGGCGGGTACGGAACTGGATTGTCAGGTGATACAACAGAATATAGATAGGTTGGTGCAGTGGGCAGATAGGTGGCAGATGGCATTTAATCCTGATAAATGTGAGGTGATGCATTTTGGACGGAATAATGCAGAGAGGAGCTATGTGATTAAAGGGAGGCCGATTAGGAGTATAGACATACAGAGGGACCTGGGAGTGCAGGTTCACAAATCCATGAAGGTTGCAACACAAGTGGAGAAGGAGAGGCTTCTGAGGGACAAGATTTACAAGCATTTGGAGAGGTTTGACATGATCAGGAATAGTCAGCATGGATTTGTCAAGGGCAGGTCGTGCCTTATGAGCCTAGTTGAGTTCTTCGATAATGTGACTGAACACATTGACGAAGGAAGTGCCGTGGACGTAGTGTACATGGACTTCAGCAAGGCTTTTGATAAGGTCCCCCATGCAAGACTTCTTGAGAAGGTGAGAGGGCATGGGATCCAAGGGCCTTTGGCCTTGTGGATCCAGAACTGGCTTGCCTGCAGAAGGCAGAGAGTGGTTGTGGATGGGTCTTTTTCGGAATGGAGGTCAGTCACCAGTGGGGTGCCCCAGGGATCTGTTCTGGGACCCATGCTGTTTGTCATTTTCATAAATGACCTGGATGAGGAAGTGGAGGGATGGGTTAGCAAGTTCACTGATGACACGAATGTCGGTGGTGTTGTGGATGGTCTGGAAGGATGTCAAAAGTTGCAGCAGGACATAGATAGGATGCAGGAATGGGCGGAGAAGTGGCAGATGGACTTCAACGCGGATAAATGTGTAGTAGTCCATTTCGGCAGAACCAACGGGATGAACGAGTACACTATCAAGGGCAGGAGTCTTAGTAGCGTTGAAGAGCAGAAGGATCTCGGGGTCCGGGTCCACAGGACTCTTAAATCGGCCTCGCAGGTGGAGGAGGTGGTCAAGAAGGCGTATGGTGTACTGGCCTTCATTAATCGAGGGATTGCGTTTAGGAGTCGGGAGGTAATGCTGCAACTTTACAGGACCCTTGTCAGGCCTCATTTGGAGTACTGTGCGCAGTTCTGGTCGCCTCACTATAGGAAAGACGTAGAAGCTATTGAAAGGGTGCAGAGGAGATTTACAAGGATGTTGCCTGGACTGGGAGGCATGCCTTATGAAGATAGGTTGAGGGAGCTGGGACTCTTTTCCCTAGAGAGGCGAAGGTTGAGAGGCGACCTGATAGAAGTTCATAAAATGTTGTGAGGAATAGATAGGGTGGACTCTCAGAGGCTATTTCCCCAGGTTGAAATGGTCGCTACGAGAGGACACAGATTTAAGGTGCGGGGAGGGAAGTACAGAGGTGATGTTAGGGGTAAGTTTTTCACTCAGAGGGTAGTGAGTGATTGGAATCGGCTGCCGTCATCGGTGGTGGAGGCGAACTCGCTGGGGTCTTTTAAAAGACTTCTGGATGAGTATATGGGGTTTAATGGGATTGGGGGTTATAGATAGGTCTATAGATTGGTGGGGTTGATGTGATCGGCACAACTCGAGGGCTGAAGGGCCTGTTTGTGCTGTAATGTTCTATGTTCTATGTTGTTAGGAAGGCTTATGGGATGTTGGCCTTTATAGGAAGGGGCATGGAGTATAAAAGCTGCCGTCTAATGCTTCAGTTGTACAGAACATTGGTTAGACCGCATTTGGAGTACTGCGTCCAGGTCTGGTCACCTTACTACCGGAAGGATGTGGAGTCTCTGGAAAGGGTGCAGAGGAGGTTTACCAGGATGTTGCCTGGCATGGGGGGACTGGGTTACGAGGAGAGGTTGAAGAAACTGGGACTATTTTCCTTGGAAAGACGGAGATTGAGAGGGGACATGATAGAAGTATATAAGATAATGAAGGGAATGGATAGAGTTAATAGTGAGAGACTGCTCCCTAGACATGGGTACGAACACAAGAGGTCATCATTTAAGGGTGAGGGGGGAGAGGTATAATTTGGAGGTGAGAAGAAGGTTCTTTACGCAGAGAGTTGTAGGGGTCTGGAACGTGCTACCAAGTAGGGTGGTGGAGGCAGGAACATTGGACTTGTTTAAGATGCAGTTAGATAGGCACATGAGTGAAACGAGAATGGAGGGATATGGTAGGGGCTATTAAATAGGGTTAAACCTCGGGAGACACCGGAAAGGCAGGCTGTAAGATTAATATTTTTGTCTTTATTCCACAGGTGGAGGTCCACCTCGTGTCAAACGAGGGGCATTCACACGGCGGGTCGTGCGTGGGCTGCTCTTGGAAGTTCCAGGAGTGGCCTAGTACTTCATGTTGGTGTGTGTGCTTGATCCTGGACCGGTAGATGGGCGCCGCAACAGCTCAGTGACTAGCACTGCTGGCTGTGCAGGCACATGGATTTGGGCCTGTGTCTGTGGGAGTTTGCGCATTCTCCCTGTGGTTGCGTGGGTTTCCTCCGGACGCTCCGGTTTCCTCCCACACCCCAAAGATGTGCTCTCAGGCTAATCGGTTTTTACCAAATTGACACTATTTCTTCCCTGAATCTGACTGAGTAGGGTTCCATTCATAGATATGCAGGGTAGAATAGGTGTAGGGTGATGTGGCGGCGCGGGCTCGTTGGGCCGAAGGGCCTGTTTCCCATGCTGGATTGTTCTTTGTTCTTTGTTCTTTGTTTTGTCTCTGTAGTGCAAGAAACAACACTTTTCACTGTCTGCTAATACATGTGTCAATAATAAATCAAATCAAATCAAAAAAGTCTAAAACTAGAGGTCATAGGTTTAAAATGAGAGGTAGAGATACAAAAAGGTCCAGAGGGGCAATTTTTAACTCAGGGCGGTGTCTGTAATGAGCTGCCAGAGGTAATAGTAGAGGTGGGTACAATTTTGTCTTTTAAAAAGCATTTAGACAGTTAAATGGGTAAGATGGGTGTAGAGGGATATGGGCCAAATGTGAGCAATTGGGATGAGCTTAGTGGTAAAAATTGGGCAGCATGGTCAAGTTGGGCAGAAGGGCCTGTTGTCATGCTGTAAACTTCTATGACTCTATAACTCTATAGCAGTCTTTGTAGATTTGGAACCATGTAAATAATGGAAGAACAAGATTGAAATGTGGACTTGGGTCACTGCTCTTATTTGGGTTTAGCCTTGTAATTATCAGGATGAAGGAAGATTAGGAATCAAGTACTTTCGGAACTGAATGTAACCCTCTTAGATATTGAAGAGGGTTTGATGATTGTGTTGCAACTTACAAAAAAAATGACTCATTGGAAGCCAGTGAAGCTTGGTCAATGTTTGAAAAGTTTAAGAAGATTGACAACTAGTCCATGGATGAATATGTCATGAATTTTAAGAGCTTATATTAAAAACAAAATAAATTTGATCCAGAAATTCAGAGTTTGTATTGTTAGATTGTGCACAAATCTCACACATGGACAGACTTTTGGTTTTGCCAGCTGTTCAGTTTCATGGCGAGGACTTTATATTTGAACGAATGGCTGCTGCTTGAAAAGCATTTTTGAGAAACAATCATTTCCAGCTATCTTGGGTAGAAATGTTAGAGATTCTGCAGTGGGACAGAGAATGGAAAACTGCATGTTTTCTGACTCTCAAATTGATGGAGCCCGCGTTTCAGACTCCTGTACAAAACAAAGAGAACTTGCTGGATGACTGAGGTGGATCGAATTTTAATAAATTTATGGATTGCGGAAAAGCAAGATTAGGGTGAAAGCTGACAGGAAATGAGTCCCAGAAATACACGGGGATTAATTAATAAGTGTTTCCACTGTAGCTGTAAATGTCACTGAATAAGGAATTGCCCAATTATCAGGAATCAAGTGAGAAAATGCTGGAAAATCTCAGCAGGTCTGGGAGCATCTGTAAGGAGAGAAAAAAAGAGCTGACGTTTCGAGTCAAAGCTTTGACAAAGGGTGGTCTGGACTCGAAATGTCAGCTCATTTCTCTCCTTACAGATTCTGCCAGACCTGCTGAGATTTTCCAGCTGTTTCTCTTTTGGTTTCAGATTCCTGCATCCACAGCAATTTACTTTTATCAGGTCAATAATTTGAAGCAACTTATGAGAAAGATGATGAAGATACAAAGGATGAACAGCAAGAAAGTATCATACTAGTGACAATAAAACAAGTTGACGCATGAATATCTTGGTTGCCAATTCATTCAGTTGTGCTGGACTAGATAGTGGCTGCATCTCCTCTGTGCATGGGGTTGACTGGCTGAATTGTTATTTGTAAACCCTTGAGCAGGCAGTTCAAAATAGGATCCAGGAATTGGAAAGCACTGCCAGCTTTCAATTTGAGGACAACAATAAATTAATATCTTGAAAGGTAGTGATTCGCCAGTGTGAAATTGCAGGAATTCAGCTTTGATGTGGTTCCAAGTGATGTATCATTATTGAATTCATTGAATCCCTACAATGCAGAAGGAAGCCGTTCGGCCATTTGAGTCTGTATCAACTCTCTGAAACCCTTCCACCCAGGCCCACGGCCACCATCCTATCCCCATAATCCCACATATTTGGCATGGCCAATACATCTAACCTGCACATCTTTGGACTGTGGGAGAAAACCGTGAGAAAACCAGAAGAAACCTATGCAGGCACGGAGAGAATGTGCAATCTCCACAGAGACATTCATTCAAGGCCAGAATTGAACTGGAGACCTGGTGTTGTGAGGCAGCAATGCTAACCACTGCTAACACTTAAGAACTGTTTGCAGATGGAAAATGATGACACATTTGTCTTTGGTAAAGTGATGAAGTTACCGTTCACTGGATTCAAACATTACTGTATTCCATTGAGGAAACCATGGGTTTTCTGCTAAGAGGTTCAAGAAGTATTATTGATTTCATTTGTTTTATTATTTTCACATGTATTGGTATACAGTGAAAAATATTGTTTCTTGCGCGCTACACAAAGTATACCATTCATAGAGAATGAAAGGAGAGAGTGTAGAGTGTAGAGTCACAGTCATAGCTAGGGTGTAGAGAAAGATCAACTTAATGTGACGCAAGCCCATTAAAACGTTTGATAGCAGCAGGGAAGAAGCTGTTTTTGAGTTGGTTAGTATGTGACCTCAGACTTTTATATCTTTTTCCTGAGGGAAGAAGGTGGAAGCAAGTATGTCCAGTGTAGGGGATCCTTGATTGTGTTGGCTGCTTTGCCAAAGGAGAGGGAAGTATAGTCAGAGTCACTGGGTGGGAGGCTGGTTTGAATGATGGACTGGGCCAAGTTCACGACTATTTGTCATTCCTTACTGTCTTGGGCAGAGCAGGAGCTATCCAAAGTTGTGATACAACCAAAAGTTGGTGAGAGTCGTAGCTGACATGCCAAATTTCCTTAGTCTCCTGGGAAAGTAGAGGCGTTGGTGGACTTGCTTAATTATAGTGTCTGCATGGAAGGACCAGTTGGACCTCTGGAGATAAAAGTCTGGGCAAGGCTAGGACAGGGAACACACAAAGCAAATGTGGAATACAGGGAAAGTAGAAAGAAACCTAAGCAAGGAGTAACGGGGGCTAAATGGGATCACAAAAAATCATTCACCAGCAGGATTAAGGAAAATCTTTTTATAGATATATGAAGAGGAAGAAGGTAGACAGAGAGAGAGTTGGCCCACTCAAGGTCAGGGGAGGGAATCTTTGCGTGGAGCCAGAGGAAATGGGTGAGGTATCAAATGAGTACTTTGCATCAGTATTCACCAAAGAGAAGGACTTGATGGATGATGAGTCTGGGGAAGGGTGTGTAGATAGTTTGAGTCATATTGAGATCAAAAAGGAGGTATTGGGGTTCTTGAGAAACATTAAGATCGACAAGTCCCCAGGGTCTGATGGAATATACCCCAGAATACTGAGAGAGGAAAGAGAAGAAATTGCTCGGGCCTCGAAAGAAATCTTTGTATCCTCACTGGCTACAGGGGAGGTCCCAGAGGATTGGAGAAAAGCCATTGTTGTTCTTTTGTTTAAGAAGGGTGGCAAGAATAATCCAGGTAATTACAGGCTGGTAAGCCTTACATCAGTGTTTGGGGAATTATTGGAGAGGATTCTTCGAGACAGGATTTACTCCCATTTGGAAATAAGTGGACGTATTAGTGAGAGGCAACATGGTTTTGTGAAGGGGAGGTCATGTCTCACTAACTTGATTGAGTTTTTCGAGGAAGTGACGAAGATGATTGATGAGGGTAGGGCAGTGGATGTTGTCTATATGGACTTCAATAAGGCCTTTGACAAGGTCCCTTATGGCAGACTGGTGCAGAAGGTGAAGTCGCATGGGATCAGAGGTGAGCTGCCAAGGTGGATACAGAACTGGCTACATCATAGAAGACAGAGGGTAGCAGTGGAAGGGTGTGTATCTGAATGGAATACTGTGACAAGTGGTGTTCCTCAGGGATCAGTGTTGGAACCTTTGCTGTTTGTAATATATATAAATGATTTGGAGGAAAATATAACTGGTTTGATCAGTAAGTTTGCAGACGCCACAAAGGTTGGTGGATTTGTGGATAGCGATGAGGACCGTTGGAGGATAAGCAGGATATAGATCGGTTGGAGACTTGGGCAGAGAGATGGCAGATGGAGTTTAATCCAGACAAATGTGAGGTAATGCATTTTGGAAGGTCTTATACAGATAGGAAATATACAGTAAATGGCAGAACCCTTAAGAATATTGATAGGCAGAGGAATCTGTATACTGGTACACAGGTCACTGAAAGTGGCGATGCAGGTGAAGAAGATAGTCAAGAAGGCATATGGCATGCTTGTCTTCATTGGATGGGGCATTGAGTTTAAAAATTGAGAAGTCATTTTGCAGCTTTATAGAACCTTAGTTAGGCCGCACTTGGAATATAGTGTTCAATTCTGGTTGCCACACTATCAGAAAGATGTGGAGGCATTGGAGAGGGTACAGAAAAGATTTACCAGGATGTTGCCTGTTATGGAGGGCATTAGCTATGAGGAGGGGTTGGAGAAACTTGGTTTGTTCTCACTTGAGTGATGGAGGCTGGGGGGAGAGACCTGATAGAAGTCTACAAGATTATGAGGGGCATGGACAGAGTGGATAGTCAGAAGCTTTTTCCCAGGCTGGAAGAGTCAATTACCAGGGGACACAGGTTTAAGGTTCAAGGGGCAAGGTTTAAAGGAGATGTTTGAGGCAAGTTTTTTACACAAAGGGTGATGGGTGCCTGGAACTCGTTGCCAGAAGAGCTAGTGGAAGTGGATCTGATAGTGACCTTTAAGGGGGGTCTTGACAAATACATGAATAGAATGGGAATGGTCCCCAGAAGGGTCAGGGTTTTAGTTCAGGTGGGCAGCACGGTCGGTGCAGGCTTGGAGGGCTGAAGGGCCTGTTCCTGTGCTGTAATCTTCTTTGTTCTTCTTGATTCTTTGAGTCTGAATAACACAAAGGGATTCATTTGGAAATTACATAAGCAATATCCATCATCACAAAACTTGAAGCTACTGCTGAAGTATGCCAGAGGATGAAGAATATAAATACTGTGTAGAAGAGATCACATCTCAATCTGATTAAATATCAGAGGACGCCTTCATCCCTGGTTGTATTTTTTAATGCCATTGTTTAACAGGAGTTGTTATGTAATGTTCCATTACATTCAAAGGTTAGTAGTATGCTTGAATGGTGCCTCTCCAATATGATGTGTGCTTTGATGGATGCTTTTCATCTGTTTCACTGTATGAGATCTTTAGGCAGTGACTGTAACTTCTCCTAGAATTTCTTAACTACTTATTAAAACTGTGAACTATATTAAATGTAAAGGCCCAGCTAACTATGGATCATTGTCTGCCTTTTTCCTCTTTCCATAGTTACCTCTCTAAGTCAGGTATGTTCCGCAGGTCCATGTCAACTTGCATTTCCTTGTGTAAGTGGCTGTTTGAGTGTGTGGTTCTTGGTTGTGAGTCTGAAAATGCTTTTGTACACGAAGAGCTTCAGCAGAGCTTGATTTCCATTCTCCCAGTGCACAGCTGGCTGCCATGGGACTGAATCTGTAGCTTGACAGGTCAACACAATTGGTTTTTGACATTGAACAGCTTACATGAAATTAATCAGCTGGTGCCGAATGTGAAACAGGCACTGAAACATGCTGAATGCTGCAGGCAGTGGAGGAAGATGGTGGACATTGGGAAGGCTGTGCATTTTAGTGGAGCTCCAGGTATGCTGGATGTCTAAGCTCAAGAGCCAAGTGGAGCTACTTTGAAAATTATTATTTTTGATACATCATGTTAGTTACAGTGCTGTTACTGTCAGTGAGATGTAATCACGACCCAGAACCAGGTGGAACGTAAATGCCCGAAGTGAGTTTGCTTTTCTGATGAGCGCCTGTGGGTTTTGCTCGAGACAGTCAGTGTTGATTTAACATCCTCCGAGTGGAGGCCACCTCACATGACAAGGAAGGCCTGCCTGGTCAATGACCATAATGCCATGTAAAAAGTCTGACAACATCAGGTTTAAGTCCAACTGATTTATTTGATAGTAAACTAGCTTTCGGGTTAGTCCCTTCGTCAGGTGATGTCATTCACCTGACAAAGGGACTAACCCGAAAGCTTGTGAGTTTACTATCAAATAACATGGTTGGACTTAAACCTGGTGTTGTCAGACTTTTTACTGTGTTTACCCCAGTCCAACGGCGGCATATCCACATCATAATGCCATGCACAGAACCTGGATCCAGCACAAGGACAGACTCAATGGCCTGATTGCTGATTCCAGTATAAACCTTAGTTAGATGCCCCTGTCAATGGCACCACTTGGTGTTGATGGTGTGAATGCAGAGCATAAAGTGGCACATGGTCCCATGCCTTGATAGGCCATGGCTGGCATGTATGTCAGGCTCAGCTGTGACAATGTGATGGGCAATTGAACCTGTATCTTTTGGGGGCAGGCTGGAATATTCTGGCATGTAGAGGGGGACAATGAAAACATTTTTGTCCTTAAAGGAGAAGAGAAACCAGAATGCATAAGAGTCAGTATGCTAGGTGATCCCAAACTTCCTCCTCCTAATTCAGACGGAAGAGAAGGCACTGGAGATGGCCTGTGAACGTGGAAGCTGTTGGGTCATGGATGAGAGTTGGAGTCTGATGGCCAGTGAAGAGATTGGTGGAAGGTTTGAAAGATGTACAGTAACAGTTATAAAACTGATGTGTCATCCACTGATCGCCATTGCTTGTGTTTGCTTAGTAAAAAGTCTGACAACACCAGGTTTTAGTCCAACCAATTTATTTGACAGTAAACGCACAAGCTTTCGGGGTTTCCCTCTTCGTCAGGTGAATGGAGAGTTCTGGCCTCGGACAGAGCATATAAAGCACAGACAGTTTAGAGATTACTGATTAGAATGCGAATTTCTAAACTGTTTGTGCTTTATATGCTCTGTCCGAGGCCAGAACTCTCAATTCACCTGATGAAGAGGGAAACCTCGAAAGCTTGTGCGTTTACTATCAGATAAATCGGTTGGACTAAAACCTGGTGTTGTCAGACTTTTTACTGTGTTTACCCCAGTCCAACGCCGGCACATCCACATCATGTGTTTGCTTAGTCAGAGGAGTTCTGAGGAGTAACCAGACTGTGCACTCTGAGTTTGTAACATCGTTCCAAACTGATGTATTTCCTTCCACCCTCAGAGGGAACATGAACGTGACCCCAAGGACCCTCTCTCGATCTCTGAGGATGACCAGCTGCCAAATGTATCTTTGTCACATTCTCCCTCTGTACCAAGCATGAGTGCACATTTAGGCACCTCAGTGGGCTTATGCATACTGGAGCAGATGATAGTGTGCATTAGTGAAGGTGTGACACACTTGCCTGAGGAGTTGCTGAAGGCAGAGATTGCCCAGGGCATCAGCCATGCTGAGCCCAAGGCAGACAGTGAACCTCTGGAGTTGTCCATCAGGCTGGATTTCCAGTGGTTTGCGTGGAAAGATCTGGCAGAGAATCCTGAGGGTCTGTTTGGTAAGGTCTTGGTTTTAGAGTAATGTATGTGGAGTGTGGCCATTGCGTTGGCCCAAAACTCTGAACTCACAGCCTCATCCAGAGAGATAGCGGAGACTGTCTAGAGAGGCAGCTCCAGAAACTCCTAAATTTACCTTCAGACCTGCAAGCCCACATGCTGGCAGTGTGAGTGATGAATGAGGCATCTGGTAACTTTGCCAGGTGCCTGCTCATCCATGGTGAACAGGGAGTTAGCAGGAGAAGGCCATTTGGCCCTTTGAGCCTCTTTTACCATTCATCTTGATCATGGCTGAACATCAAATTCAATATCCTGAACTCTTTATCCCCATATCCCTTGATTCCTTTAGCCCTAAGAGCTATATCTAATTTCTTCTTGAACCAGCCAACGTTTTGGCATCCACTACTTTTTGTGGTAGCGAATTCCACACATTCCCCACCCTCTGGGTGAAGAAATTTCTCTTCACCTCAGTTCTAAAAGGTTTACCCCTTATCATTAAACTATAACCCCTAGTTCTGGACTCCCCCACCATTGGGAATATTCTTTCTGAATCTACCTGTCTAACCATATTAGAATTTTGTACTTTTCTATGAGATCTTCTCTTACTTTTCTAACCTCCAGTGAATTAAGAAGGGGAGAAGGGACAAGTTTAAGAAGGGGAGAAGGGACTTCCCTGGGAATTATAGACCGGTGAGTCTTACTTCTGTGGTGGGTAAGGTTTTGGAAAGGATTATTAGAGACAGGATTTATAGTTATTTGGAGAGTAATGAGTTGATTAGAGACAGTCAGCATGGTTTTGTAGCGGGTAGGTCGTGCCTTACTAACCTTATCGAGTTCTTTGAGAAAGTGACCAAAGAGGTGGATAGGGGTAAGGCAGTTGATGTGGTGTATATGGATTTTAGCAAGGCGTTTGATAAGGTTCACCATGGTAGGCTTCTGCAGAAAATGTAGATGTATGGGATTGGGGGTGATCTAGGTAATTGGATCAGGAATTGGCTAGCAGATAGGAGACAGAGAGTGGTGGTTGATGGTAAATATTCGTCATGGAGTTCGGTTACGAGTGGTGTGCCTCAGGGATCTGTTTTGGGGCCACTGCTGTTTGTAATTTTTATTAATGATCTGGATGAGGGTATAGTTGGGTGGATTAGTAAATTTGCTGATGACACCAAAGTCGGAGGTGTGGTAGATTGTGAGGAAGGGTGTCATAGTTTGCAGGGTGACTTAGAAAGGTTGCAGAGCTGGGCTGTGAGGTGGCGGATGGAGTTTAATGTGGAGAAGTGTGAGGTAATTCATTTCGGTAGGAATAACAGATGTGTTGAGTATAGGGCTAACGGGAGGACTTTGAATAGTGTGGAGGAGCAGAGGGATCTAGGTGTATGTGTACATAGATCCCTGAAAGTTGGGAATCAAGTAGACAAGGTTGTTAAGAAGGCATACGGTGTCTTGGCGTTTATTGGTAGGGGGATTGAATTTAGGAGTCGCAGCGTCATGATGCAACTGTACACAACTCTGGTGCGGCCGCACTTGGAGTTTTGTGTGCAGTTCTGGTCCCCACATTACAGGAAGGATGTAGAGGCTTTGGAGAGGGTGCAGAGGAGGTTTACCGGGATGTTGCCTGGTATGGAGGGGAGGTCCAATGAGGAGAGACTGAGAGATTTGGGGTTGTTTTCGCTGGAAAGAAGGCAGCTAAGAGGGGATCTCATTGAAACATATAAGATGATTAGAGGTTTAGACAGGGTAGATAGTGATAGCCTTTTTCCTAGGATGGAGAAAGCTAGCACGAGGGGGCACGACTTTAAATTAAGGGGGGGTAGTTATAGGACTGATGTCAGGGGTAGGTTCTTTACCCAGAGGGTGGTGAGGGACTGGAATGCCCTGCCTGCTGCAGTTGTAAATGCACCTAGTTTGGGGGCGTTTAAGAGATCTGTGGATAGGTTTATGGATGAAAAGGGATTGGTTTAGGCTAGTGGGTCATTGTTTTGTAACTGGTCGGCGCAACATCGTGGGCCGAAGGGCCTGTTCTGCTATGTAATGTTCTATGTTCTAATATAATCTCAACTGATTTAGTCTCTCCTCATATGTCAGACCTGCCATCCCAGGAATCAGCCTGGAAACCTTTGTTGTACTCCCTCTATAGCGAGGACATCCTTCCTCAGATAAGGACCGCCAAAACTGCACACAATACTTCAGTTGTGGCCTCACCAATGCCGTATACAATAGCAGCAAGACATCCCTATCCCTGTACACAAATCATCTCGCTATGAAGGCCAGCATACCATTTGCCTTTTTTACTGTCTGCTGTACTTGCGCGCTTACTTTCAGTGGCTGATACAATGGACACCAAGGTCTCACTGAGTATCTACCTCATTTAACTTAAACCCATTCAAGTAATAATCTGTCTCCCTATTCTTGCTACCAAAGTGGATTATGCTGCATCTGCCATGCAGATACCCACACACACAGTCTGTAGAAATCATTGAGATGTATAAGATGATGAATGGGATGGATAGGATAGAGGTGGAGAGACTCTTCCTGCTCAGAAAGGACAGTAGGACTAGGGGGCACAGCCTCAAGATAAAGGGGGGGCGTTTTAGAATGGAGTTGAGGAGTTCACTCAAAGGGTGGTGAATCTCTGCCCGTTGAAGTGGTGGAGGCTGCCTCGCTAAATATTTTTAAGACGCGGGTTGATGGGTTTTTGATGAGAGAGGGGATTAAGGGTTATGGGGAGAGGGCGGGAAAGTGGAACTGAGCCACGACATATCAGCCATGATCTTATTGAATGGCGGGGCAGGCTCGAAGGGCTAGATGGCCTACTCCTGCTCCTATTTCTTATGTTCTTATGCTGGAGCATCTCTGCATCCTCGTCACAGCTCACCCTCCCACCCAACTTTGTATCATTTGCAGATTTGGAAATAATACATTCAGTTCTGTTTTCCAAATTATTGATATATAATATGAACAGTTGGGGTGCTAAGCCAGATCCCAGTGGAACCCCACTAGTCACTGACTGCCAATCAGAAAAAGATCCATTTATGACAATCCTTTGTTTCATATCTGCCAACCAGCTTTCTATCCATCTCAAGACATTACCTGCAATCCCATGTGCTTTAACTTTACATAGTAGTCCGTTATATGAGACCTTGTTGAGAGCCTTCTGAAAGTCTCAATAAACCACGTCCACAGGTTCTACTGGATCAACTCTACTAGTTACATCTTCAAGAAATTCCAAGATTTGCCAAGCATGATTTCCCTTTTGTAAATCCATGCTGACTTTGTCTGATTATACCACTGCCTTCCAAATGCCAAAATCGTTGAGAATGGACTGTAGCAACTTCCCCACTGGTCTTTACATAAGAACATAAGAAATAGGAGCAGGAGTAGGCCATCTAGCCCTTCGAGCCTGCCCCGCCATTCAATAAGATCATGGCTGATCTGAAGTGAATCAGTTCCACTTTCCCGCTTTCTCCCCATAATCCTTAATTCCCTTGTCTGTCAGAAACCTATCTACCCGTGACTTCAATATATTCAACAAGGTAGCCTCCACCACTTCAATGGGCAGAGAATTCCAGAGATTCACCACCCTTTGAGTGAAGAAGTTCTTCCTCAACTCCATTCTAAACCGCCCACCCCCCTCTTGAGACTGTGCCCTTTAGTTCTGATATCCTTTCTAAGTGGGAAGAATCTCTCTACCTCTACCCTATCTGGCCACTTTATTATCTTGTAAGTCTCTATAAGATCCCCCCTCAGCCTTCTAAACTCCCAACGAGTACAGACCCAATCTGTTCAATCTTTCTTCATAAGCTAACCCCCTCATCTCCGGTATCAGCCTGGTGAATCTTCTTCAGCTTGGTGAATCTTCTTCGCTGTTCCCTGTTTTCTCGCTACCTCCCTTTGTGAATAATGGGTGGACATTAGTTACCCTCCAATCTATAGGAACTAGTCCAGAGTCCATGTTGGTGGACGAACTGGAACTGGTTACAAGTTCATCCTAGGGTACTCTGGGTGACAACAGCAGCTCCTCTGTCCCTCTGCCAGTGACCATCTCATCTGAGGAGACTGCAGTGACTGAGAAGTGCTTAGCCATGAAGCTAGATTGTCCCACCCAGAGGGAGCTTTCTCAGGCCAAAGTCATTAAGGTTGATGGGTTTTCAGGCTTAGCAGCCTGTCTCCAAACCAGCTGTGGGTAAGCCGGCGTTGGACTGGGGTAAACACAGTAAAAAGTCTGACAACACCAGGTTTTAGTCCAACCGATTTATTTGATAATATTCTCACAAGCTTTCGGGATTACCCTCTTCGTCAGGTGAATGGAGAGTTCTGGTGAATGGAGAACTCTTCATTCACCTGACGAAGAGGGTAACCTCGAAAGCTTGTGAGAATATTATCAAATAAATCGGTTGGATTAAAACCTGGTGTTGTCAGACTTTTTACTGTGTCCAAACCAGCTGCCAGTGAGGGGGGAGCAGCAAGACATAGCACGTGCAAACAGAAATTTAAATCACAAAGGTCACATCAGTGATCTCATGGGTGAGAAATTTCTCCTTGGCTTATGTGTCATGGTGCTTAGGTATCTTTGTTTCAAATACTAAGCTGCTGGATAATGTGCAAAGGCCTTAGTGTGCTTCACGCAGTTGTTAGGGAAGAGGCTTCGTATGTCACAAATGAGGGACCAACATTTATTTCTGAGGTTGTGACTTGAATGAAGAGAATGTCTCATCCGCATCAATCAGTTAGCAGGTGTTTCCCTTGACTCCTTGCTTTGGATTCTGATCTGAGAGTCCTCTGTATCAAGGCCTTACCAGTCTGCCTGTCACTCATTGGGCTCCTCCTCAAACTTAGCACTGGAATCTGGAACAGGATTGCTGTCTTCTTCCTCCAACAGGACCCCCTTGACAGAGCCAGGTTGTTCAGATCGGAGCAGATAGCAGCAATAAGGAAGACATGTTTAGGAGGATTTTGCAGTGATTGCCCTTAGTAATACCAGGCAGCAAAACCAGGCCTCAACACAGGATGTAGATATTGTAGCAACTCCCTGGTAGCCAGTACAAAGTTACAGAATCTGAGTCCTGTGCTCACAAACAACCTGAATCTGTAGGAATGGATCTCTTTCTATTGACAAAGTCAAAGGCTGGCCCCTTTATGGGCACATGCATACAGCCACTGGCTCCCAGGATTCAGGCAAATCCTGCAATTGTAGCAAATCCTCTAGCTCACTGAGCCTGAATGGCCTCTGCTCTGAGTGTAGGTGCTGCCCCTACAGAACAGAGAGTTACTTAGAACATAGAACATTACAGCGCAGTACAGGCTCTCCAGCCCTCGATGTTGTGTCGACCAGTGGAACTAATCTAATGACCCTCTAACCTAAACTAACCCAATGTTATCCATATGCCTATCCACTGACCATTTGAATGCCCTTAAAGTTGGCGAGTCCACAACTGCTGCAGGCAGGGCATTCCACGCCCTCTGAGTAAAGAACCTACCTCTGACATCCGTCCTATAATTACCACCCCTTAATTTAAAGCTATGTCCCCTCGTATTAGCCATCACCATCCGAGGAAAAAGGCTCTCGCTATCCGCCCTATCTAACCCTCTGATCATCTTGTATGCCTCAATTAAGTCACCTCTTAACCTTCTTCTCTCTAACGAAAATAACCTCAAGTCCCTCAGCCTTCACTCAGAGGGTGATAGTGGGTAGGCAATGGCAAACATTCAAGGAACGCAGAGGGAAGCTGAAGACTGATAAATCCCTAGGGCCTGATAATCTACATCCCAGAATACTTAAGGAAGTGGCTGTAGAAATAGTGGATATATTGGTGATCATCTTCCAGGATTCTATAGACTCTGGAACAGTCTGTGCAGATTGGAGGGTAGCGAATGTCATTTCAATATTCAAAAAGGGAGGTAGAGAGAAAACAGGAAATTATAGGCCAGTAAGCTTAACACTGATAGTGGGGAAAGTTCTTGAATCCATTATTTGATTTGATTTTGATTTGATTTATTATTGTCACATGTATTAACATACAGTGAAAAATATTGTTTCTTGCGCGCTATACAGACAAAATATACCATTCATAGAGTTCAAAAGGAGAGGGTGCAGAATGTAGTGTTACAGTCATAGTAGGGTGTAGAGAAAGATCAACTTAATGCAAGGTAGTTCCATTCAAAAGTCTGACAGCAGCAGGGAAGA
The DNA here is from genome assembly GCA_037974335.1 of Prionace glauca. NCBI lineage: Eukaryota > Metazoa > Chordata > Chondrichthyes > Carcharhiniformes > Carcharhinidae > Prionace > Prionace glauca. The sequence continues at coordinate 157,097,812 of CM075723.1, forward strand.
AGCTGTTCTTGAGTTGGTTGGTGTATTACTTTAGACTTGTATCCTTTTCCCACAGGAAGAAGGTGGAAGAGAGAATGTCAGGGGTGCAAGAGGTCCTTAACTATGCTGGCTACTTTGCCGAACCAGCAAGAAGAACAGGCAGAGTCAATGGTTGGGAGGCTGATGGAGTGCGTGATGGATTGGACTGCAGTTATGACCTTTTGTAGTTCCTTGCAGTCTTGGGCAGAGCAGGGGCCATACCAAGCTATGATACAACCAGAAAGAATGCATTCTATGGTGCATCTGTAAATGTTGGTGAGAGTTGTAGTTGACATGCCAAATTTCCTTAGTCTCCTGAGAAAGTAGAGGCGTTGGTGGGCTTTCTTAACTGTAGTGTCGGCATGGGGGAGCCAGGACAGGTTGTTGGTGATCTGGACACCTTAAAAATTGAAGCTGTCAACCCTTTTTACTTCAACCCCATTGATATAGACAGGGGCATGTTCTCCTTTACACTTCTTAAAGTCTCTGACAATCTCCCTTGTTTTGTTGACGTTGAGGGAGTGATTATTGTTGCTGCATCAGTTCACCAGATTCTCTGTCTCATTCCTGTACCCTATCTCAAGGACTTTATAGCAGAGTATTTAGATAGCTGGCAGGATCAGACAGAGTCAGCATGGATTTATGAAGGGGAAATCATGCTTGATAAATCTGTTGGAATTCTTTGAAGATGTAACTGGTAGAGTTGACAAGAGGGAGCCAGTTGTGGGACCTTCAGAAAGCATTTGACAAAGTTCCACACGAGAGATTATCATACAAGATTAAAGCACATGGGATTGGGGGAAGTGTATTGAAATGGATAGAAAACTGGTTGGCAGAGAGGAAACTAAGAGTAGGAATGAATGGGTCCTTTTCAAATTGGCAGGCAGTAACTAGTGAAGTGTCACAGGGATCAGTGCTGGGACCCCAGCTATTCACAACATATATTCATGATTTGAATGAGGGAACAAAATATAACATCTCAAAGTTTGCCAAGTTGGGTGGGAGGGTGAACTGCGAGGATGTAGAGATCCTTCAGAATGATATGGATAGGTTGGGTGAGTGGGCAAATCAATGGCAGATTCAGTATAATTTGGATAAATGTGAGGTTATTTACTTTGGAATCAAAAACAAGAAGGCAGATTACTACCTGAATGGCTGTAAAATTGGGAGAGGGGAGTGGGACCTGAGTGTCCTTGTGCACCAGTCAATGAATGTGGGCTGGCACAGTGGTTAGCACTGCTGCCTCAGCACTACATAGAACATTACAGCGCAGTACAGGCCCTTCAGCCCTCGATGTTACGCCGACCAGTGGAACCAATCTAATGACCCTCTAACCTAAACTATTCCAATGTTATCCATATGCCTATCCACTGACCATTTGAACGTCCTTAAAGTTGGCAAAGCACCCAGTTCCCAGCTTGGGTGATTTTCTGTGTGGTGTTTGCACATTCGTGGATAGGTTTATGGATGGAAAGGGATTGGTTTAGGTTAGAGGGTCATTGTTTTTTATCTGGTCGGCGCAACATCGTGGGCCGAAGGGTCTGTTCTGCGCTGTAATGTTCTATGTTCTATTCTTCCAGTGTCTGTATTGATTTCTTCCCGTAGCCCAAAGATATGCAGGTTAGGTGAATTAGCCACTCTAAATTCTCCCCCAGTGTACCCGAACAGGGGCAAATCATAGAATTATAGAACCCTACAGTGCAGAAAGAGGCCCTTCAGCCCATTGAGTCTGCACCAACCACAATCCCACCCAGGCCCTACCCCCATATCCCTACACATTATACCCCCTAATCCCTCTAACCTATGCACCCCTAGACACTAAGGAGCAATTTCTTAGCATGACCAATCAACCTAACCCGCACATCTTTGGACTGTGGGAGGAAACCGGAGCACCCGGAGAAAACCCACGCAGACACGAGGAGAATGTGCAAACTCCACACAGATAGTGACCCAAGCCGGGAATTGAACCCAGGACCCTGGAGCTGTGAAGCAGCAGTGCTAACCACTGTGCTACCGTGCTGCTCTAAATGTGGCGACTAGGGATTTTCACAATAACTTCATTGTAGTGTGAATGTAAGTCTACCTGTCACTAATAAATAAACTTTTTACTTTGAAGGCATGCAGGTGCAGCAGGCGATAAAGAAGGCAAATGGTATATCAGCCTTCATTGTGAGAGGTTTTGAGTACAGGAGCAGGGATGTGTTGTTACAATTATACAGGGCCTTGCTGAGACCACACCTGGAGTATTGTATGCAGTTTTAGTCTCCTTTTCTGAGGAAGGATGTTCTTGCTCTCGAGGGAATGCAGCAAAGGTTTACCAGGCTGATTCCAGGGATGGCGGGACTGATGTATGAGGAGAGATTGATTAGGTTAGGATTGTTTTCACTGGAGTTCAGATGAATGGATCATTTAAGACTTATTTAGATAGCCACATGAACAGACTGGAAATAGAGGGATACAAATGGATGGTCTATTTCGGAACATATGATCGGTGCAGGCTTGGAGGGCCGAAAGGCCTATTCCTGTGCTGTATTCTTTGTCTTTTGAATGAGGGAAGAGATTTACAAAATTTTAACAGGACGAGACAAGGTTGATGTAGGGAGGATGTTCCTGATGGTGGGATTGTCCAGAACCAGGGGTCACAGTTTGAGGATTCGGGGTAGATCATTTATGATGGAGGTGAGGAGATATTTCTACACCCAAATAGTGGTGAGCCAATACAGCAAGTATTGATGCCAAAACATTGAATGTATTCAAGAGGTGACTGGATATCACACTTGGGGCAAATGGGATTAAAGGTTATGGGGAGAAAGCAGGATTAGGCTATTGTGTTGGATGATCAGCCATGATCGTAATGAATGGTGGAGCAGGCTCGAATGGCCTCCTCCTGTTCTGATCTTCCACGTTTCTGAGACCAGTTGACCCTTTGTCAGAAAACCGGTGTGTTTCTCTCCAGGTTACAGCAATAAACCTTCCCCCACCTCACCCCCTGCTAAGGCCTCAGGAGTTCCCCTCCACATCCTTAATTGGAGAGGGCTTTCTTTCTCTGCCCTCTCCCCACGCGATCATTGGCCCCTTCTCTCTGTGACCGTCAGTTCTGGCAGTCCCCTACCACGCAACAGTTAACACCAGCATCCCCTGCTCATCTGTCTGCTCCCAGCCCACAGTCATATCAGTATTAAACCCCCTCTTGGTGCTCAGTGGGGCCTGCCCCTTGGCACAGGTTTGCGCTGTCGTTTTGGCATGGGCATGGTGCCAAGCTGTGCCAAAGAGCATTGCCAGGGCACTTCCTGGCCTTATCCCTCATCTCCAGGGGCTACACCTATCTTTACGCTCCCAAGGTGATCCCCATGACAGGTCCATGTCTGTGTGAACCGGTTGCAATGTCGGTATGGTTTGAAGATCTGGCGCATGTTACTATTAAAATACATGGAAATGTATTGAATCAGGTTGATGCCCATTGTGAGGCCGTGGGTTTTGAAGGTGCTGTTGAAGGAACCTTGGTGCGTTGCTGCCCTATATCTTGTACATAGTCTCAGGATAGGGGCAGGAGATTCAGAGGAGAATTTCACTCAGGGTGGTGGGAATCTGAATGCACTGCCTGGGAGGGTTGTGGAGGCCAGAAACCTTACAACCTTTAAAAAGTATTTAGATGAGCACTTGAAATATCATAATTTTTAAGGATATGGAACAAGTACAGCAAAACAGGATTAGTGATAGATATTGTCAGCACAGTCTCGATGGGTCGAAGGGCCTTTTCTGTGCTGTATGACTCTATGGTGTATATATATGATTCTATCGTGTTCCCTGCTGCCACTGAGTGTCGATGGCAGATGGAGTCGATGTTAAGTTGATGGATGGGATGCTGACCAAGCGGGGCTGCTTCATCCTGGATGGTGTTGAGTTCTTGGGTTAGAGCTGCACCCGTCCAGGTGAGTGGGGAGAATTCCACCCCACTCCTGACTTGTCTCGCATAGCTGATGGTCAGACTTTGGGAAGTCAGAGGTGAGTTACTTGCTGCAGAGTTGCCAGCATCTGACCTGCACCGGCTCTGGCTGGAGTCTCAGCTGTGATCCTGTGGCCATTTAGTGTTGAATATAGTTCTGTTTGATAACTCTGACAGATTGTCAACTGTAATGTTAATAAGAAAGTTGAATCTCAGCTTGGTTCTGAAATGATCTTTGGAGGATTCATTTTGTGGAGATATTTATTATCTGCACTCTCTCTTGGCAGTAGCATGTTTTAGTGGTTTGTGTTGATTGTTTTTAGTGTATTTGTGCTGTTATGACACTCCCTTTGTTACGTGCAGTTGTACAAAGTGGAACTTGCTGCTTCTGTCGGGCAGACAACTCTGCCATCTGCTGGCCAGGGGAAAGAGCTGGCATCATGCGACACAAATCTCACTCTTCTCAACTTCCTCATTGGATTGTGAATGTTTACACCAGGCTGTCAGCTTTTTAAACTTGGCTAAATGTTTTCAACTTCAGATATAAAACTGAAAAGATATAAAGATGTGAATGGGATCAAAGGTTATGGGAAGAAAGCAGGATTAGGCTGTTGAGTTGGATGATCAGCCATGATCATGATGAATGGCGGGGCAGGCTCAAAGGGCCGAATGGCTTCCTTCTGCTCCTATCGTTTATGTTTCTCTGTTAACACACGAGATATTCGGAATAAGATAGACAAACTGACAGTGCAAATCAAAGTAGATGGATATGATCTCAAAGCCATTATGGAGGAGACATGGTTAAAAGGTCAAAACTGGGAAGTTAATATACGGGGATATTTAACCTTCTGGAAAATCAGGAGAAAGGAAAAGATGATGGGGTCGCATGCAGTGAGATCAGTTCTGAGACAAGATCGAGGCTCAGGTGATGTAGAGTCCATTTGAATGGAGATAAAAATCAGCAAGGGAAAGAAGACATTGGTAGGAGTAGTGTCTAAACACCCTAACTAACTACACTGTAGGAAAGGGGATAAATTAGTAAATAATAGGAGCATGTAAAAAGAATAGAGCAATAATTATAGGTGACTTTTATCTTCATCTTGATTGGGTTAATCAGATTGGAAAGGGTAACAATGACAACAACTTCATCGAGTGCATTAGGGATAGTTTCCCAGAGCAATTTATCATGGAGCCAACCAGGGAACAGACTGGATCTGGTAATGGGTAATGAGGCAGGTTTAATAAATGACTCCAGAGTAAACGATCTCCTAGGCAGTAGCAATCTTAACATGATGGAATTTAATATTCAGCTTGAGAGTCAGAAACTTGGGTTGGAAACAACTGTCTTTAACTTAAGTAAAGAAAATGACAATGAAACAAGGATAATTAGCTAAGGGGGGACCGGGTGGGTAGGCTAAGGGGGGACCGGGCGGATAGGCTAAGGGGGGACCGGGCGGATAGGCTAAGGGGGGACCGGGCGGATAGGCTAAGGGGGGACCGGGTGGGTAGGCTAAGGGGGGACCGGGCGGATAGGCTAAGGGGGGACCGGGCGGATAGGCTAAGGGGGGACCGGGCGGATAGGCTAAGGGGGGACCGGGCGGATAGGCTAAGGGGGGACCGGGCGGATAGGCTAAGGGGGGACCGGGCGGATAGGCTAAGGGGGGACCGGGCGGATAGGCTAAGGGGGGACCGGGCGGATAGGCTAAGGGGGGACCGGGCGGGTAGGCTAAGGGGGGACCGGGCGGGTAGGCTAAGGGGGGACCGGGCGGGTAGGCTAAGGGGGGACCGGGCGGGTAGGCTAAGGGGGGACCGGGCGGGTAGGCTAAGGGGGGACCGGGCGGGTAGGCTAAGGGGGGACCGGGCGGGTAGGCTAAGGGGGGACCGGGCGGATAGGCTAAGGGGGGACCGGGCGGATAGGCTAAGGGGGGACCGGGCGGGTAGGCTAAGGGGGGACCGGGCGGGTAGGCTAAGGGGGGACCGGACGGGTAGGCTAAGGGGGGACCGGGCGGGTAGGCTAAGGGGGGACCGGGCGGGTAGGCTAAGGGGGGACCGGACGGATAGGCTAAGGGGGGACCGGGCGGGTAGGCTAAGGGGGGACCGGGTGGTTGAATTAACAGGAAAGACAGTGTCAGCAGTAGCAGACATTTAAGGAAATAATTCACAAAATCTTCTCATGGTGCCAACCTGTGCAAGGGGACAGCAGCATGCCACTGCCTGGCCATGTTCCTCCCCCCAGCGACGACACCCAGCTTTATTCTCCTGGTTCATGTCTGTGTTTGAAATTATTGTTGTAGGTAAAATAATACCTCGAAGACTGTTAATGAGTCAAAATACAATGGTTTTTATTCCAAAGCTTTGGGGAGAAACTGGCTCTGATTAAGGCTTCTCATAGAACACAAACACAAGTAGAACATAGAACATAGAACATTACAGCACAAACAGGCCCTTCGGCCCACAAGTTGCGCCGATCACATCAACCCCACCAACCTACAGACCTATCTATAACCCTCAATCTCATTAAACCCCATATACTCATCCAGAAATCTTTTAAAAGACCCCAGCGAGTTCGCCTCCACCACCGATGACGGCAGCCGATTCCATTCACTCACCACCCTCTGAGTGAAAAACTTACCCCTAACATCACTTCTGAACTTCCCTCCCTGTACCTTAAATCTGTGTCCTCTCATAGCGACCATTTCAACCCGGGGAAATAGCCTCTGAGAGTCCACCCTATCTATTCCTCTCAACATTTTATAAACTTCTATCAGGTCGCCTCTCAACCTTCGTCTCTCCAGGGAAAAGAGTCCCAGCTTCCTCAACCTATCTTCATAAGGCATGCCTCCCAGTCCAGGCAACATCCTTGTAAATCTCCTCTGTACCCTCTCAATAGCTTCTACATCTTTCCTGTAGTGAGGCAACAAGAACTGCGCGCAATACTCTAAATGAGGCCTGACAAGGGTCTTATAAAGTTGCAGCATTACCTCCCGACTCCTAAACTCAATCCCTTGATTAATGAAGGCCAGTACACCATACGCCTTCTTGACCACCTCTTCCACCTGCGAGGCCGATTTAAGAGTCCTGTGTACCCGGACCCGTAGATCCTTCTGCTCTTCAACGCTACTAAGACCCCTGCCCTTGATAATGTACTCGTTCATCCCGTTGGTTCTGCCAAAATGGACGACTACGCATTTATCCGCATTGAAGTCCATCTGCCACTTCTCCGCCCAGTCCTGCATCCTATCTATGTCCTGCTGCAACTTTTGCCATCCTTCCAGACCATCCACAACACCACCGACCTTAGTGTCATCAGCGAACTTACTTACCCATCCCTCCACTTCCTCATCCAGGTCATTTATGAAAATAACAAACAACAAGGGTCCCTGAACAGATCCTTGAGGCACTCCGCTGGTGACTGACCTCCATTCCGAAAAAGCCCATCCACAACCACTCTCTGCCTTCTGCAGGCAAGCCAGTTCTGGATCCACAAGGCCAAAGGCCCTTGGATCCCATGCCCTCTCACCTTCTCAAGAAGTCTTGCATGGGGGACCTTATCAAACGCCTTGCTGATGTCCATGTACACTACGTCCACGGCACTTCCTTCGTCAATGTGTTCAGTCACATTATCGAAGAACTCAACTAGGCTCGTAAGGCACGACCTGCCCTTGACAAATCCATGCTGACTATTCCTGATCATGTCAAACCTCTCGAAATGTTCGTAAATCTTGTCCCTCAGAAGCCTCTCCATCAGCTTACCAACCACTGAGGTCAGACTCACCGGTCGGTAATTTCCCGGGCTATCTCTGTTCCCTTTCTTGAAAATAGGGACTACATCCGCAATCCTCCAATCTTCCGGAACCTCTCCCGTCTCCATTGACGATGCAAAGATCATTGCCAGGGGCTCTGCAATCTCTTCCCTCGCCTCCCACAGTATCCTGGGGTACATCCCATCTGGTCCCGGCGACTTATCTATCTTGATAGAATTCAAAAGTTCCAACACATCCTCCTCCTTAATATTCACGTATTCAATCTTTTCCATCTGCTGCAAATCCATAACAAAATCTCCCGGATCAGCTTCCACTGTGAATACTGAGGCGAAGTACTCGTTAAGCACCTCTGCCATTTCTTCTGGTTCCACACACATTTTTCCCCCCTCACCTTTTATAGGTCCTATCCCTTCTCTTCTTATCCTTTTACCTTTCACATATTTATAGAAGGCCTTGGGATTCTCCTTAATCTTACCCGCCAAGGTCTTCTCATGACCCCTTCTGGCTCTCCTAATTTCCCTCTTAAGTTCCTTCCTACAGTCCTTATACTCCTCAAGATCTTTAACCTCTCCTAATTCCCTGAACCTCTAATACACCTTCCCTTTCCTCCTGACTAGGTTCAACACAGCCTTTGTGCACCACGGTTCCCGCGACCTACCAAAACCCCCTTGTCTCATCGGAACGTTGTCATTCAGAGCTCCAGACACACATTCCTTGAATATCTGCCACCTTCCTTCGGTACTTTTCCCTAAGAATGCCTCCTTCCAGTTTATTTGTCCAAGTAACTTCCTGACTTCTTCATATCTCCCCTTACCCCAGACAAACACCTTCCTAGCCTGCCTGATCCTATCTCGTTCCAATGCAATTGTGAAGGAGATAGAATTATGGTCACCATTTCCAAGATGCTCTCCTACCGAGAGATCCATCACCTGCCCTGGTTCATTCGCCAGTACCAGGTCAAGTACAGCCTCTCCCCTCGTAGGCTTATCCACATACTGTGTCAGGAAACCTTCCTGAACACACCTAACAAACTCCTCCCCATCCAAACCCCTTACCCTAGGGATATTCCAGTCGATGTTTGGGAAACTGAAGTCTCCCATCACGACAACTCTTATTAAAACATGTCTCCAGAATCTGTTTCCCTATTTGCACTTCAACTTCCCTGTCACTATTGGGCGGCCTATAGAATACACCCAGCAAAGTTTTCGATCCTTTGCTGTTCGTAACTTCCACCCACAGAGACTCTGTAGATAGTCCCTCCACGGCATCCTCTTTCTCTGCAGCCATGACACTGTCCCTGATTAACAGTGCCACTCCACCACCCCTTCTGCCACCCTCCCTGTCCTTCCTGAAGCACCTGAAGCCTGGCACCTGAAGTACCCAGTCTTGTCCCTGAGACATCCAAGTTTCCGTAATGGCCACCACATCACAATCCCAAGCAGCAATCCACGCCCTAAGCTCATCTATCTTATTCACTACACTCCTTGCATTAAAATATATACTTCAGCCCCTCAGTCTGGGCATTTCCCATCTCCACCGCCTGTCTAACCTCCCTCCCATACTGCCTGCGGTCTTCCCCTATCTGGGAGCGAACCTCCTCCGTCCCAGTCTCCCCATCACAGTTCCCTCCCCCCATCCTTTCTAGTTTAAAGTCCCCCCGGTAGCCTTAGCCAATCTTCCCGCCAAGATATTAGTCCCCCTGGTATTTAAGTGCCACCTGTCCTTACTATACAGGTCCCACCTACCCCTAAAGAGGTCCCAGTGATCTAGGAACCGAAATCCGTGCCCTCTACACCAGTCCCACAAGCCACGCATTCACCCTCCACCTCATTTCATTTCTTCCCTCATTTTCCCGTGGCACAGGCAGCAATACTGAGATTACTAAATGTAATTTAGTAATGGATTTGTCAAGGGCAGGTCGTGCCTTACGAGCCTAGTTGAGTTCTTCGATAATGTGACTGAACACATTGATGAAGGAAGTGCCGTGGACGTAGTGTACATGGACTTCAGCAAGGCGTTTGATAAGGTCCCCCATGCAAGACTTCTTGAGAAGGTGAGAGGGCATGGGATCCAAGGGCCTTTGGCCTTGTGGATCCAGAACTGGCTTGCCTGCAGCAGGCAGAGAGTGGTTGTGGATGGGTCTTTTTCGGAATGGAGGTCAGTCACCAGTGGGGTGCCCCAGGGATCTGTTCTGGGACTCTTGCTGTTTGTCATTTTCATAAATGACCTGGATGAGGAAGTGGAGGGATGGGTTAGCAAGTTCGCTGATGACATGAAGGTCGGCGGTGTTGTGGATGGTCTGGAAGGATGTCAAAAGTTGCAGCAGGACATAGATAGGATGCAGGAATGGGCGGAGAAGTGGCAAATGGACTTCAACGCGGATAAATGTGTAGTCGTCCATTTCGGCAGAACCAACGGGATGAACGAGTACACTATCAAGGGCAGGAGTCTTAGTAGCGTTGAAGAGCAGAAGGATCTCGGGGTCCGGGTCCACAGGACTCTTAAATCGGCCTCGCAGGTGGAGGAGGTGGTCAAGAAGGCGTATGGTGTACTGGCCTTCATTAATCGAGGGATTGAGTTTAGGAGTCGGGAGGTAATGCTGCAACTTTACAGGACCCTTGTCAGGCCTCATTTGGAGTACTGTGCGCAGTTCTGGTCGCCTCACTATAGGAAAGACGTAGAAGCTATTGAAAGGGTGCAGAGGAGATTTACAAGGATGTTGCCTGAACTGGGAGGCATGCCTTATGAAGATAGGTTGAGGGAGCTGGGACTCTTTTCCCTAGAGAGGCGAAGGTTGAGAGGCGACCTGATAGAAGTTTATAAACTGTTGAGAGGAATAGATAGGGTGGACTCTCAGAGGCTATTTCCCTGGGTTGAAATGGTCGCTACGAGAGGACACAGATTTAAGGTGCGGGGAGGGAAGTACAGAGGTGTTGTTAGGGGTAAGTTTTTCACTCAGAGGGTGGTGAGTGAATGGAATCGGCTGCCGTCATCGGTGGTGGAGGCGAACTCGCTGGGGTCTTTTAAAAGACTTCTGGATGAGTATATGGGGTTTAATGGGATTGGGGGTTATAGATAGGTCTATAGATTGGTGGGGTTGATGTGATTGGCGCAACTCGAGGGCCGAAGGGCCTGTTTGTGCTATAATGTTCTATGTTCTATGTTCTACTACCTTCACTTTTCTCTTCCTCATCTGCCTACCCAGTTCCCTATAGTCCCGTTAGAACATAAAACATTACAGCGCAGAACAGGCCCTTCGGCCCACGATGTTGCGCCGACCAGTTAAAAAACAATGACCCATTAATCTAAACCAATCCCTTCTCGTCCATAAACCTATCCACGGATCTCTTAAACGCCCCCAAACTAGGCGCATTTACAACTGCAGCAGGCAGGGCATTCCAATCCCTCACCACTCTCTGGGTAAAGAACCTACCCCTGACATCCGTCCTATAACTACCACCCCTTAATTTAAAGCCATGCCCCCTCGTGCTAGCTTTCTCCATCCGAGGAAAAAGGCTATCACTATCCACCCTATCTAAACCTCTAATCATCTTATATGTTTCAATAAGGTCCCCTCTTAGCCGCCTTCTTTCTAGCGAAAACAACCCCAAATCCCTCAGTCTCTCCTCATAGGACCTCCCCTCCATACCAGGCAACATCCTGGTAAACCTCCTCTGCACCCTCTCCAAAGCCTCCACATCCTTCCTGTAATGTGGGGACCAGAACTGCACACAATACTCCAAGTGCGGCCGCACCAGAGTTGTGTACAGTTGCAACATGACGTTGCGACTCCTAAATTCAATCCCCTACCAATAAACACCAAGACTCCGTATGCCTTCTTAACAACCTTGTCTACTTGATTCCCAACTTTCAGGGATCTATGTACACATACACCTAGATCCCTCTGCTCCTCCACACTATTCAAAGTCCTCCCGTTAGCCCTATACTCGACACATCTGTTATTCCTACCGAAATGAATTACCTCACACTTCTCCACATTAAACTCCATCCGCCACCTCGCAGCCCAGCTCTGCAACCTTTCTAAGTCACCCTGCAAACTATGACACCCTTCCTCACAATCTACCACACCTCCGACTTTGGTGTCATCAGCAAATTTACTAATCCACCCAACTATACCCTCATCCAGATCATTAATAAAAATTACAAACAGCAGTGGCCCCAAAACAGATCCCTGAGGCACACCACTCGTAACCGAAAACCGGACATTTATACATTCTGAGCTCCAGCAGGAATCACCATTCAAAGTTCCAATTCCTGCCAGACCTCCAGTTCTCCCTTCCTGGGTCGTGATGCAGCCCTGGAGTTCCTCAGGGATTACAGTCCTGCAGTCAGGTCGTGATGCAGCCCTGGAGTTCCTCAGGGATTACAGTCCTGCAGTCAGGACAAAGGAAACTCCTGCAGCGATACCGGCATCCTTTCTTTGAAGTTACTTGTGCGATCGTGGCTGTCCCAGCAGGACCCTTCCTGTTAAAAGCCCGTATCGCGATCTGCCATCAACAGCTGTTAAAAGCCGGTGTTGTAAACTACCATCTGAGTAACGATGTCTAACTAACACAAGTAGGTAAGATTTATAAAGTTTACAAAATAACAGCCACATTAAACTACCTCTCTTTATACAAATGAAAGTTAAAGCATGTAAGACATGAACAAATAACTTATATTAATGCCAGGAACAATGTAAGCTAAAGGAGATCAGTCATGATGAAGGGATATGTTTGTGACATATTCTAGGAACAAAATCCATTAACTCTTTCCCTTCAGGTACAAAATGCATTCAACTTTTCCCTACTTCATTATGATAAGAGGTTACTATCTGGTGGAGATGTGTGCAATTATATTATAATATATTCAAATTATTGAAATCAGGTTGCCACCCATTATAAGGGTGTAGCTGATTACATCACTGGTGAGTACCAGTGAGATTTGCAATTTCTGGGCTTCCGGATTGTGAACCCCTGTCACCGTTCCCACCGACAGAGAACATGGGCTCAAGATCCTGCCCAGAGTATTATTTAAATGGAGAAAAATTGCAGAAAGCTGTAACACAAAGGGAGTTGGGGGGAACCTGTGCACGAAACACAGAAAGCTCGCACACAGGAGCAGCAGGGAATCAGGAAGCCAATGGAATGTTGGCCCTTATTTCAAGGGGGTTGGAGTATAAGAGTCAGGAAGTCTTGCTGCAACTATATAAGGTGCTGGTGAGACCATATCTGGAGACTGTGAGCAGTTTTGGTTCCCTTATTGAAGGAAAGATATAATTTCATTGGAGGTAGCTCAGAGAAGGTTCACTGGGATGATCCCTGATATGGAGGGATTGTCTAATGAGGAAAAGTTAAACAGGTTGGGATCTAGTCATTGGAATTTAGACGAACAAGCGGTGATCTCATTGAAACATATAGTATTCCAAAGGGGCTTGACATGGATTTTCCATGGAAACAAGGATGTTTTCCCTCATTGGGAGAGTCTAGGATCAGGGGACAGAGTCTCAGAATAAAGAGATGTCAATTTAAGACAGAGATGAGGAGGAATTTCTTTCTCAGGGTTTTGAGTCATTGGAGCTCCTTGCCATGGAGAGCTGTAGAGTTAGAGACCTTGTGTATATTTAAGGCTGAGATAGTTAGATTTTTGATCAGTAAGGGAATTCAGGGTTATGGGGAAAGGACAGGAAAGTGGACGTGAGGAATGTCAGATCAGTCATGATCTAATGAATGGCAGAACTGTGTACAGAACTGTACACAACTCTGGTGCGGCAGCACTTGGAGTACTGTGTGCAGTTCTGGTCCCCACATTATAGGAAGGATGTGGAGGCTTTGGAGAGGGTGCAGAGGAGGTTTACCAGGATGTTGCCTGGTATGGAGGGGAGATCCTATGAGGAGAGACTGAGAGATTTGGGGTTGTTTTCGCTGGAAAGAAGGCGGCTAAGAGGGGACCTCATTGAAACATATAAGATGATTAGAGGTTTAGACAGGGTAGATAGTGATAGCCTTTTTCCTAGGATGGAGAAAGCTAGCACGAGGGGGCACGACTTTAAATTAAGGGGGGGTAGTTATAGGACTGATGTCAGGGGTAGGTTCTTTACCCAGAGGGTGGTGAGGGACTGGAATGCCCTGCCAGCTGCAGTTGTAAATGCGCCTAGTTTGGGGGCGTTTAAGAGATCTGTGGATAGGTTTATGAACGAAAAGGGATTGGTTTAGGCTAGTGGGTCATTGTTTTGTAACTGGTCGGCGCAACATCGTGGGCCGAAGGGCCTGTTCTGCGCTGTAATGTTCTATGTTCTATATTCTATGTAGAACACACTTGAGAGGCTGAATGGCCTACTCCTGTTCCTATTTCTGATGGTCTTATGCTCTTAAAGGTGCTATATAAATGCAAACTATTGTTAAGAAAACAATGTCAACAAAACAAAGGAAATTGTCATTGACTTCAGGAAGCATAGCGGAGAACATGCCCCTGTCTACATCAATGGGGACAAAGTGGAAATGTTTGAGAGCTTCAAGTTTTTAGGTGTCCAGATCACCAACAACCTGTCCTGGTCCCCCGCCTGCCGAAACTGTAGTTAAGAAAATATGCTAACGCCTCTACCTTTTCAAAAGACGAAGGAAATTTGGCATGGTCGCTATGACTTTCACCAACTTTTACAGATGCACCACAGAACGCATTCTTTCTGGTTGTATCACAGCTTTGTACGGCTCCTGCTCTGTCCAAGACCGCAAGAAACTATAAAGGGTCATGAACAAAGCCCAGTCCATCTTTCAAACCAGCCTCCCACCCATTGACTCTGTCTACACTTCCCACTGCCTCTGCAAAGCAGCCAGCATAATTAAGGATGCCACATATCCCGGACATTCTCTGTTCTATCTTGATCAGTTGGAAAAATGATACAAAAGTCTGAGGACACATACCAACCGACTCAAGAACAGCTTCTTCTCTGCTGCTGTCAGACTTTTGAATGGAGCTTATCTTTCCCTATATCTTCAACTTTCACCATTCTTACTTGCTGTTCCAAATGTGCCATTAATTTGACTCCAGCATTCTGTGCATTGTTCAGCCTTTCGCTCCAACATCGATCACATCTTTATCAGGCCTACTCTGAGAGTGTGTTCTATAAAATATCTGCCTTTTCTCCTGTGTCCTCAATTTTTGAAATGAAAACAACAAAGCCACTTAGCTTCCGAATATCTTCAGTCGAGGCTTGCTATGTTTTCATCATTGCCTATTTGTGAATCACCTTGGGATATTGTTTAGACTCTGTACACAGTATGTGAGGTTTGTGAAAGTTAGTGCCATTGTTTTAACATTGCTCTGAGGCTTTTCTCATGGCTGAGAATTGCTGTTGACTGGACTGATTCAGCCTTGAAATTCTTGTGTGGGGTTTTACGGTGTAGCACTGTGGCTAGTGGTGGGGCACACTCTCTGTTCAGCATTATCTGTTATTCTGCAGCATGTTTCCTGTTGTGAGGAAGCTGATTGGCGCTGCTGTTGTAGCACTTCTAGGGATTGGCTGCTCTGACTTGATCAGACACATTCCATGATTTCTACATGTGATCCAGCAATGTGGAATGAACTCAACATGATGCAACACTGAGACAAACTTATTTGCCTGTACCTTGTGTATAAGGAACAGCAAATTGATAGTGGTACAGAAAGTACTGAATAACTGTGTGGAACAAAACCTGGAAAGAAATAGTTCTGGTAAGTCTGTGGAAAAACTGATGAGATTCCATGTAAAAATGTAGTTTAATCATTAACTAGTTTTTTTTTAATAACTCTTTTCGTAGCGTTATCTGAGCAGAAATAAGTTTCAAAGCTGATTTGACCAATGCTTGAATAAGCAGAGAATAAAATACATTTACTGTAAACCTCAATTCTGTAAATACAGGACAGGAGCAGTTAGGTTAATATTTCCAAATCAGCTCTACTTATTTAAGCTCACACTGGAGAGTGTTAGCTTGAGCTTGTTGCATTTAGTTTTACATCTTGTCCTTACAATCTGATTGCCCATGGTTTAAGATATTTATGGTAGTTTGCGGTTCGATTCACGTGACATGCTCAGTTCTATAACCCAGTGCTGGCTGTATGGCTGCAAACAGGGAAGAGAGAGCTGCAGCTTAGAGAGCAAGGTAAAGAATTGACAGGGATGCTCACCTGGACTTAAATTTGTAGCAAGACAAGGGAACGAGGAATAATATGGCCAACTCGCCTCTGGAACTCACTCAAAATCCCCTGAAGAAGATTTGGATTCCTTGTAAAAATGGCCTCTGTGAGGTACACACTTCACAAAGAAAGGGTAGGTATGGTTCTGCCCAAGTGCAGCACCACAAATCTGATGCCTTACTAACCCTTCCGCCACCGAATTATTCTGAATGCTTTTGGTGTTGAAAGTGGCTGAGACTTGTTTTTTAAAAGGCTGATGCAGGATTGAAGTCTGCAGTGCAGCAGGAAATGTGCTTACATACATACCCTACTGCCTGGAGACAGATTTGGCTTCGATGTTTTCTTAATACTTGCATAACTTTATATGGATCCTGTACTAAAATTTCTTTGCTAACCTGAGTTCAAGTACAGAATTGGATAAGAACAGTCAGCTGAAAAGACATCTTTGAAAGATGAAGCAGTTTAATTAAATAAAGACTGGATTTCCATATGCTGGAATGGATTTTAGGGCTGAAGCAGGTTCATTTGTTGAATGTGATCTTTCCTACGATCTTTGCAACAAATAGTCTACAAGCAAGTAAAATGTATTAATGCAAAGTGATTACTGTAATTATCAGTGAAGAACAAATAATATATTGAATACACCTTTGATTCCTTGTTACAGTTGTAAATATTAATGAGTCACCCAGTGATTCTCTTCCTTCTCCTTGTGGTTGCCACATTATAATCCTCATCAGACACTGGGTAACACTGAGTGAGTAATCCACTGACATTGAAGGTAAGGGAACGTGTATGGAGATGGAAAATAGGGAATCATTACAGCACAGAAGGAAGCCATTAAAGGTGTACTTTATATCTGTCTTGACAAAGGAAACGAATGATGTGCAGTTTACAGTAAAAGGGGGCTAGGATGTTATGGATGTCACAGTAATAGATAATGAAGGTGTACTAAAAAGATTTTCTTTACTGAAAGTTGGTACATCACCTGGAAAGAAACACAGGTAGAGGTGTTGGTCACAATCTGTCAATTCTCATTGCGTAAAGGGGTGTGCCAGAGGTTTGTTATATCTCGATTCTGGAAACCAGAAAATTTCAGGCCAGTCGGCCAAACATCAGCACTGGGTAAATGTTAAAAATCATAAATGGACAAAATATATTTTCATTTCGAAAGCCCTGAGTTAATCAGAATAATCAGCATAAATCTGTGAAAACAAATCATGCCTGACGAATTGATTAAATTATTTGGTGAATGAACAGAGGAGCTTGATGAATACAGCAGACTGATGGAGTAAGTTGGAGCCCAGTGAATGAAGAGAATGTTGGGGTATTGATACATCATTTCAGTGACAGCAGGCAAAGGGTGGTGAGATAGAGATGTGCTCAGAATGGAAGGTAGTTTGTAGTGATGTTTCTCAGGGATCTGTTTGGATTATTATGCCTTGCTATATTGTATAAACCATCTGATTTGGTATAAGGAATCAAACTTGGGAAATTAAACATTCAGGATGAGGATAGTTATCGGCTTTATTATAATGGACTCGTGAAATAGGCAGAACTTGGCAGATGGAGTTCAGTGTGAAGAGACGTAAATGTTGGACTGTGGAAAGACAGTATAAAATGGATGGTGTGATTTTGAAACAGACCATGGTGTCCGTAGTCACAAATTCTTAAATGTGCTGTGACATTTGACAGTCTGTGTGTGTGTGTGTGTGTGTGTGTGTGTGGTGGGGGGGGGGGGACCACGGAGAGTCAGTGTGTATGGGGGAGGGGGGACCCATACCCCATGGAGAGTCAGTGTGTGTTGTGGGGAGACCTGTACCCAACAGAGAGTCAGTGTGTGGCGGGGGGGGGGCGTGGAAATCAGTACTCCACAGAGAGTCAGTGTGTGTGGGGGCAGACCCCTACCCCATGGGGAATCAGTGTGTGGGGGCAGGGGGAAGGACCCATACCCCATGGAGAGTCAGTGTGTGTGGGGGGGGGGGTGGAATCAGTACCCCACAGAAAGTCAGTGTGTGTAATGGGGGGGGGGGGAAGACCCGAGTGTGTCGGGGGGGAATCAGTACGCCACACCCCACAGAGTCAGTGTGGGTGGGGAGGGGGGAGACCCCAACCTCAACCCCACGGAGAGTCAGTGTGTGTGTGGGGGGGGAAGGAACCATACCCCACGGGAGAGTCAGTGTGTGGGGGGCAGGGGAGACCCGTACCCCATGGAGAGTCAGTGTGTGTGGGGGGATCCACACCCCACAGAGCTTAGCAGATTAATGAAAAAGGAAAAACAAGGAATAAAATTTCTGCTTCAGTTCAGTGATTGTTTTGTGAATTGTGGCTTATTTTGTTCAGAGCATGTTTCTTTAGAATTGTCCATGAGACTCCTGTTACCATGGAGAAGGGAGGATTGGTTGAATTCCAAGTTGATATTGGGAAGACACAGCTCGACATGGCTGGAACAGCGAGATTGTTGTTCATTTGAGAAGCTGCTGCAAATTTCCCCACATGTTTTTGCTTTAACCACAATACTCTTTCATTACAGCTCTTGCTATGCCATGCTCCCTTGCACATGCCCCTTGGACAGTGTAGCACTCTGGCTGCACTACCACTTGGACTGTGAGTTGTTACCTCTTGCACCTCCAACAGTGCAGCACTCCTTGGATGATGCGGTGCACCCTTGGCACTCCCTTGGGATGGCATGGCATTTCTGTGCTGCTGCTTGGATAATGTGGTGCTCTGTTGGTGCTACTCTACTAATGTGCTCCATCACAGCCTCCCTTGGACTGTACAGTGCCTCTTGAATCCATCTTCTACTGACTAAAGGAAAAAGCATCATTAATGGTTCCCTTTTTAGCATTTGAAACAAAAAGGCATGGCCTACATTGCAAGAGGATTTGAGTTCAGAAGTAGGGGTGTCTTACTGCAGTTATACAAGGCCTTGGTGAGCCCACATCTGGAGTATCATATGGAGTTTTGGTCTCCCTACCTAAGGTAGAGGTATCTTATTGCAGTTATACAGGGCCACACCTGGAATATTGCATGGAGTTTTGGTCTCCCTACCTAAGAAAGTGTATACTTGCTATAGGGAAGTGCAGTGGAGGGTCACTTGGCTGATATGGGGTTGATGGGACTGTCCTATAAGGAGAGATTGGTTCGACAGAAACTGTTCACTAGAGTTTGGAAGGATAAGAGGAAATCTGATTGGAAGTATAAAATTCTAATAGGGCCAGACAGACTAGATTCAGGGAGGGTGTTTTCTCTGACTGGGGAATCTAGATGTGGAGATGCCGGCGTTGGACTGGGGTAAACACCGTAAGAAGTCTCTCAACACCAGGTTAAAGTCCAACAGGTTTATTTGGTAGCAAACAGCTTTCGGAGTGCTGTTCCTTCAACAGGTGAGTGGAGAGTTCTGATCACAAACAGCGCACATAAAAGCATACACTCAGTTTACAGAATACTGATTAGAATGCAAATCTTCACAGCTAATCAAATTTTAAAGGTGCAGACAATGTGAGTGGAGATAGCATTAAGCACAGTTTAAAGAGATGTGTAGTGTCTCCAGACAGGACAGTTAGTGAGATGTTGTAAGTTCAGGCAAGTCATGGGGGTTACAGATAGTGTGACATGAACCCAAGATCCTGGTGGAGGCCGTCCTCGTGTGCAAATCTTGGCTATCAGTTTCTGCTCAGTGACTCTGCGCTGTTGTATGTCGTGAAGGCCGTCTTGGAGAATGCTTACCTGACGATCAGAGGTTGAATGCCCGTGACCACTGAAGTGTTCCCCAGCAGGAAGGGAACAGTCTTGCCTGGTGATTGTCAAGTGATGTTCATTCATCTGTTGTCGTAGTGTCTGCATGGTCTCCCCAGCGTAACATGCCTTGGGACATCCTTTCCTGCAGCGTATCAGGTAGACAACGTCGGCCAAGTTGCAAGAGTATGTACCTTGTACCTGGTGGATGGTGTTCTCTCGTGAGATGATGGTACTCAACACTGACAACTGCCAGTTTCCAGATGCAATTTTACAACTCATCCGCTTCATCCTGGACCACAATGTCTTCACCTTCAGTTTTCCTTGTCATCCTAAAGGATTGTATGAAAACAGCAATTGCTGACAAAGCTGTGCCAGAATCCATTTGGTTACCAACTCCCCTCCAGGTTGTAACAATACTTCAATTACTGACTGAGTAACTTTCATCTTGTATGAATTCAGTTCCACTCTGTTTAAATTTGTGTTCGTGAATGGTTGGTTTTTCAGAGATCCCCTTAGTTTGCAGAGGATGTTAAAGATGTTCTTGATCTTTTTGGGAAAATGGTGAGTTTTCCAAATGCCCTGTCTACCATTCTTCCCTCAGCTAACACTGTCCAAGTATATGTTCTTTTATTTTGAAATTTCACTGACCTGTACAAGAGAAAAGGTTGCACTTAAACTGGAGGGGAACCAGTATCCTCGTGGGAAAGTTTGCTACTGCTCGGGAGGGTTTACACTAGAGTGGCCGGGGGTTGGGAACCAGAGCAGCACGTGGGCAAGTGAAAGAACTGAGGGGGAGGTCGATATTAGGACCATTAAGTTTGAAAGGAAGGGCAGGTAGGAGCAGGTTAATTGAACACAATGGGATTGACAGGCTGAAATGTGTTTATTTCAATGCAAGGAATATTATGGGTAAAGCAGATGAGCTTAGAGCCTGGATTAGTACATAGGAATATGATGGTGTTGCCATTACAGAGACTTGTTTGAGAGAGGTACTGGACTGGCTGCTCAGCATTCCAAGGTTTCAATATTTTAGATGCAATAAGGACATAAAAGAGGTGGAGGAATTATGGAGTCATAGATGTTTACAGCATGGAAACAGGCCCTTCGGTCCAACTTGTCCATGCCACCCAGCTTTTACCATTTTAGCTAGTCCCAATTGCCCACGTTTGGCCCATATCACTCTGTACCCATCTTAGCCATGCAACAATCTAAATGCTTCTCAAAAGACAAAATTGTTCCTCCCCCTACTGCTACCTCTGGCAGCTTGTTCCAGACACTCACCACCCTCTGTGGAAAAAATTGCTCCTCTGGATCCTTTTGTATTTCTCCCCTCTCTCACCTTAAACCTATGCCCTATAGTTTTAGACGCCCTTACCTTTGGGAAAAGGTATTGACTATCTACCTTGTCTATGCCGCTCATTATTTTGTAGACCTCTATAAATCACCCCTCAGTCTCCTATGCTCCGGCAAAACAGCCTAGCCTCCAGCCTCTCCATATAACTCAATCCTTCAAGTCCTAGTAAATTTTTTCTACACTAATTCCAGTTTAATATACTTTCTATAACAGGGTGACCAGAATTGTACACAGTTTTCAAGTGTGGCCTTACAAATGTCTTGTACAACTTCAAGTCATCCCAACTCCTGTATTCAATGTTCTGACGGATGAAACCAAGCATGCTGAATGCCTTCTTCACCACTTTGTCCACCTGTGACTCCACTTTCAAGGACCTATGAACACGTACTCTGAGATCCTTTTGTTCTGTAACTTTCCCCAACACCCTACCATTAACTGAGTAAGTCCTCCCCAGACTCGATTTACCAAAATGCATCACCTCACATTTATCTAAATTAAACTCCATCTGCCATTCATCAGGCCTAATTGATCAAGATCCCATTGCAATCCTAGTTAACCTTCACTGTCCACTATGCCACCTTATTCTGCAAACTTATTAACCATGCCCCATAAATTCTCATCCAAATCATTAATATAAATAACACAATATGGCTAGCACAGTGGTTAACACTGCTACCTCACATTGCCGGGGAAACAGGTTTGGTTCCCGACTTGGGTCACTGATTGTGTGGAGTTTGCACATGCTCCCGATTATCTGTGTGAGTTTCTTTTGAGCGCTCTGATTTCCTCCCACATTCTGAAAGACATGCTGGTTAGGTGCGTTGACCCAAACAGGTGCTGGAGTGTGGTAACTAGGGGAATTTCACAGTAACTTCATGGCAGTGTTAATGTAAGCCTTACATGTGATTAATAAATAAACTTTAACTTTAACAAATAAAAGTGGACCCAGCACTAATCCCTGAGGCACACTGCTGGTCACAGGCCTCCACTTTGGAAAACAACCCTGTACACCTCCCTCTGTTTCCTGTCATCAAGCCAATTTTGTATCCAGTTGGTTGTCTCACCCTGGATCACGTGAAATTTAACATTACGAAACAACCTACCATGCGATCCCTTGCCAAACACCTTGCTAAAGTCCATGTAGATAATGTCAGTTGTACTGCCCTCATCTACCTTCTTGATAACCTTTTCAAAAAACTCAATCAAATTTGTGAGACATGATTTTCCACTCACAAAGCCATGCTGACTGTCCCTAATCAATCCTTGCGTCTCTAAATGCCTGTAGATCCTGTCTCTCAGAATATCTTCCAACAACGAATCCACTGTAGACGATTGGCTCGCTGGTCTCTGGTTCCCAGACTTTTCCCTGCAGCCCTTCTTAAAGGCACAACATTTGCCACCCACCAATTTTCAGGCACCTCACCTGTGACTATCAATGATTCAAATATCTCTGCTAGGGGAATTTCCTCACTAGCCTCCCACAATGTCCTGGGATACAGGAGCTTGGATGCTTAGAGCTATCTTCAGGATTCTTGGAGCTATCTGTAACCTTTTTACATGTTTGCTACTCAATTTCTTGTTGACTATTTATCCTATCAAAGTGATTTCCCCCTTCTTATTTCTCAGTTGCATTACTTACCAGAGAGAATGTCACATCTGTACTCAAAGGGGATATGCTGGAGGGGCTCATCCACTGAGGCAATAATGGGTACCACTCAATAATAAGGATGCAGTCACTCTGATGGGATCATACTATAGGCCCCCCAACAGCCACCGGGACAGTGAAGAACAAATATGTAGGCAGAGTATAGAAAGATGCAATAACAACAAGGTTGTCATAGTGGGTGACTATAACTTCCCCAATATTGACTGGGACTTCCTTTGAGCAAGAGCCTCTGAGATGGATGCAGGAGGTTTTCTTGAAACAGTGTGTAGATAGGCCAACTAGAGGAGGGGCCATACTGGACTTTGTATTGGCAAATGAGCCTTTCCAGGTGACTGACGTTTCAGTGAGATAGCAATTTAGAAGGAGTGATCACTGCTCCTTCAGTTTTAATTTAGCTATGAATAAGGATGAGTCAGGACCTTGGGGGAAGGCAAATTTGACTGTATGAGGGAGGAGCTTGGCAGAGTTAATTGGGAGCAGCTGATATCAGGCAAGTCTACATTTGACATTCAGGAGTTGTTTAAAGACCCACTGATCAGAGTCCAGGTCCGGCATGCTCCAGAGTCCAGGTCCGGCATGCTCCAGAGTCCAGGTCCGACATGCTCCAGAGTCCAGGACCGGCATGCTCCAGAGTCCAGGACCGGCATGCTCCAGAGTCCAGGACCGGCATGCTCCAGAGTCCAGGTCCGACATGCTCCAGAGTCCAGGACCGACATGCTCCAGAGTCCAGGTCCGGCATGCTCCAGAGTCCAGGTCCGGCATGCTCCAGAGTCCAGGTCCGGCATGCTCCAGAGTCCAGGTCCGGCATGCTCCAGAGTCCAGGTCCGGCATGCTCCAGAGTCCAGGTCCGGCATGCTCCAGAGTCCAGGTCCGGCATGCTCCAGAGTCCAGGACCGGCATGCTCCAGAGTCCAGGTCCGGCATGCTCCAGAGTCCAGGTCCGACATGCTCCAGAGTCCAGGTCCGGCATGCTCCAGAGTCCAGGTCCGGCATGCTCCAGAGTCCAGGACCGACATGCTCCAGAGTCCAGGACCGGCATGCTCCAGAGTCCAGGTCCGGCATGCTCCAGAGTCCAGGTCCGACATGCTCCAGAGTCCAGGACCGGCATGCTCCAGAGTCCAGGTCCGACATGCTCCAGAGTCCAGGTCCGGCATGCTCCAGAGTCCAGGTCCGGCATGCTCCAGAGTCCAGGTCCGGCATGCTCCAGAGTCCAGGTCCGGCATGCTCCAGAGTCCAGGACCGGCATGCTCCAGAGTCCAGGTCCGGCATGCTCCAGAGTCCAGGTCCGACATGCTCCAGAGTCCAGGTCCGGCATGCTCCAGAGTCCAGGTCCGGCATGCTCCAGAGTCCAGGACCGACATGCTCCAGAGTCCAGGACCGGCATGCTCCAGAGTCCAGGTCCGGCATGCTCCAGAGTCCAGGTCCGACATGCTCCAGAGTCCAGGTCCGACATGCTCCAGAGTCCAGGTCCGGCATGCTCCAGAGTCCAGGTCCGGCATGCTCCAGAGTCCAGGTCCGGCATGCTCCAGAGTCCAGGTCCGGCATGCTCCAGAGTCCAGGTCCGGCATGCTCCAGAGTCCAGGTCCGGCATGCTCCAGAGTCCAGGTCCGGCATGCTCCAGAGTCCAGGTCCGACATGCTCCAGAGTCCAGGTCCGGCATGCTCCAGAGTCCAGGTCCGGCATGCTCCAGAGTCCAGGTCCGGCATGCTCCAGAGTCCAGGTCCGGCATGCTCCAGAGTCCAGGACCGGCATGCTCCAGAGTCCAGGACCGGCATGCTCCAGAGTCCAGGTCCGGCATGCTCCAGAGTCCAGGTCCGGCATGCTCCAGAGTCCAGGTCCGGCATGCTCCAGAGTCCAGGTCCGGCATGCTCCAGAGTCCAGGACCGGCATGCTCCAGAGTCCAGGTCCGGCATGCTCCAGAGTCCAGGTCCGGCATGCTCCAGAGTCCAGGTCCGGCATGCTCCAGAGTCCAGGTCCGGCATGCTCCAGAGTCCAGGACCGGCATGCTCCAGAGTCCAGGACCGGCATGCTCCAGAGTCCAGGTCCGGCATGCTCCAGAGTCCAGGTCCGGCATGCTCCAGAGTCCAGGTCCGGCATGCTCCAGAGTCCAGGTCCGGCATGCTCCAGAGTCCAGGTCCGGCATGCTCCAGAGTCCAGGTCCGGCATGCTCCAGAGTCCAGGTCCGGCATGCTCCAGAGTCCAGGACCGGCATGCTCCAGAGTCCAGGATGCTGCTTGGACTAAAGGTTATGAGCGATAAGGAACAGCTGGACAAACGAGGATTGTTTTCTCTGCAGCGGCAGACGCTGAGGGGAGACCCGATAGAAATCTATAAAATTATTAGAGACGTAGATAGGTTGACTGTCAGAATCTTTTTCCCAGAGTTGAAATATCTAATACTAGGGGACATAAACTTAAGATGAGAGAGGGAAAACTGAAAGAGGATGCGAGGGACAGGTTTCTTGCGACATTGCGGTAGGTGTCTGGAATGCAGTGCCAGGGATGGTGGTGGATGCAGTTACAGTAGGGTGTTTAAGGGGCTTTTAGATAAGCTCATGAATATGCAAGGAATAGAGGGATATGGAGCAAGGACAGGCAGAAGGGATTAGTTTAATTTGGCTTCATGTTGGAGACAACCTTGTAAATCTGTTCCAGTGCTGTACTGTTCGATGTAACTTTTATATTTGTCTAATATTCTTTGCACTTGAAAATAATTCATTGCGTGAAATGTTTAGTATTATTTCAGTTTCTGAGATGATTGGCAAAAGAAGTGTCGGTGACAGGGAAAGTTGTGTTCTGCGGGTATATTACAATCTGGAATGCACTACATGAAAATGAAGCAAATGCAATAGTATCTTTCCAAAGGGAATTGGATTAATATTTGAAAAGTAATGGGGAAAACCATAGATGGAGTGAGACTAAACAGATAGCTCCTTCATAGATACACATAGGCATGATACGTCAGTGGCCTGTATGTTTCTTTGATAAAGCTCTACACAAACGCACCATTTTATTTCTCTGCCTAACTGATGAACTGGTTTAATTAATGAGTCAGAAATCTATTTCACAACAAATATGTAGCTGTATCCTGAGGAACTGTGTAATCTGCTGCTGTTACTGGAGTCAGTACGTGTCTGCGTTCCAACTCCAACTGCCACAAGGCTGTTTAGCTGCTTCACTGAAACCACAAGAGCTGATGTTTGCATTCTGATCATCCCTCCTCCCATTTGTGAGGAATGTAGAATTAGGAGCCAGAGTTCCAAAATAAAACATCTCCATTTAAAAGACAATGCAAATGCTCTTTGAGAATGGTTAGTGTTTGGAATTCTTTAGCGAGAGCATGGAGGAGGCCATTGTTTACCTCAGCTTGGAATATATTCAAATTTTTGATAGGAGAGTCGTGAGGGGCAGGTGGGAAAATGGAGTTAAGACCACAGTCAGATCTGTAGGGATCTTTTGTGAATGGCAGACCAGGCTTGATGTGCCAAATGGCCTCTCTTGCCCTGGCTTTACTGAAAAAGGTCACGTAGCTCATTTGCCACCAGCCCATTTCTGAAAACTGAATGAGAAAGCTTCTAAATTCGCTTCTCACCGGAAGCAATGACCTAGTGGTATTATAAGAACATAAGAAATAGGAGCAGGAGTAGGCCATCTAGCCCTTTGAGCCTGCCCCGCCATTCAATAAGATCATGGCTGATCTGTCGTGGCTCAGCTCCACCTTCCCGCCCTCTCCCCATAACCCTTAATCCCTTCTCTTATCAAAAACCCATCAACCCGTTTCTTAAAAATATTTAGCGAGGCAGCCTCCACCTAATCCAGAAACTCAAGTAATGTTCTGGGGACCCTGGTTTGAATCCTGCCATGGTTGATGGTGGAATTTGAATTCAATAAAAATTATCTGGAATTAAAAATCTACAGATGACCATGAAACCATTGTCGGAAAAACTCATCTGGTTCATTAATGTCCTTTTAGGGAAGGAAATGTGTTGTCCTTACCTGATCTGGCTGAAATGTGACTCCAGAGCCACAGCAATATAGTTGACTCTCAATTCTCTGCGGGCAACTAGGGATGGGCAATAAGAACAAAGAAAATTACAGCACAGGAACAAGCCTTTTGGTCCTCCAAAGCCTGCACCGACCATGCTACCTGACTTAACTAAAACCCTCTTCCTTTCCAGGGATCTTCTCCCTATATTTCCATCCTATTCATGTATTTGTCATGATTCCCTTTAAAAGTCACTACTATATCTGCTTCCACTAGCTCCTCTGGCAATGAGTTCCAGACACCCACTACTCTCTGTGTACAAAAAAAGTTACCTTGTACATCTCCTTTAAACTTTGCTCCTTGCACCTTAAACCTGTGTCCCCGAGTAATTGACTCTTCCACAGAGATTGCAAGTTTAACTGGATGGTGTTTATTTTCACTCATAGGATGTGAATATCGCTGGCTAGGACAGAATTCATTGCCCATTCCTAATTGCCCCTTGAGAAGATATTGGTGAGCTGTCTTCTTGAACAGCTGCAGTAACCTGATGTTGTGGGACTTCATACTGGGTGTATCTACACCAGATAAAGTCCAACAGGTTTATTTGGTAGCACAAGCCACTAGCTTTTGGAGCGCTGCTCCTTCGTCAGGTAAGTAGCAGGTCTGTTCACAAACAGGGCATATAAAGACACAAACTCAATTTACAAAATAATGATTGGAATGTGAGTCTTTACAGGTAATCAAGTCTTAAGGGAACAGACAATGTGAGCGGAGAGAGAGAGACAGCACAGATTAAAGAGATGTGTATTGTCTCCAGACAGGAGAGTTAGTGAGATTTTGTAAGACCAGGCAAGTCGTGGGGTTACAGATAGTATAACATGAACCCAAGATCCCGGTTGAGGCCATCCTTGTGTGCAGAAATTGGTTATCAGTCTCTGCTCAGTGACTCCACATTGTCGTGTATTGTGAAGGGCACCTTGGAGAACGCGAAGATCAGAGGCCGAATGTCCATGACCGCGGAAGTGTTCCCCAACAGGACGAGAATACTCTTGTCTGGAGATTGTCGAGCGGTGTTCATTCATCCGTTGATATAGTGTCTGCATGGTGTCCCCAATGTACCATGCTTTGGGGCATCCTTTCCTGCAGCGTATCAGGTGGACAATGTTGGCTGAATTGCAAGTGTATGTACCACGTATCTGGTGGATGGTGTTCTCACGTGAGATGATGGCATCTGTATGTGTCGATGATCCGGCATGTCTTGCAGAGGTTGCTGTGACAGGGTTGTGTGGTGTCATGGTCACTGTTCTCCTGAAGGCTGGGTAGTTTGCTGCGGAAAGTGGTGTGATGAGGTTTGAAGGTAAGAAATGGGGGAGTGAGGATGGCCTTGGTGAGATGTTCGCCTTCATCAATGACATGTTGAAGGCGCCGGAGAAAATGTTGTAGCTTCTCCGCTCCGGGGAAGCACTGGACGATGAAGGGTACTCTGTCCATTGTGCCCCGTGTTTGTCTTCTCAGGAGGTTGGTGCGGTTTTCACTGTGTCACGTCAGAACTGTTGATCAATGAGCCAAGCGCCACATCCTGTTCTTACAAGGGCATCTTTCAGCATGTGTCTGTTGCGATCCTCCTCATCTAAGCAGATCCTGTGTATATGGAGGGCTTATCCATAGGGGATGGCTTCTTTAATGTGTTTAGGGTGGAAGCTGGAGAAGTGGAGCATCGTGAGGTTATCCATGGGCTTGCGGTAACACTTGACAATGGATGGAATGCATCCGAGGGTTCTGAAAGAAATGGCGGAGGTGATAGTGGATGCCTTGGTGGTTATTTTCCAGACGTCGCTGGATTCCGGGGAAGTGCCGGAAGATTGGAAAACGGCTAATGTTACGCCGTTGTTTAAGAAGGGTGCCAGGCAAAAGGCGGGGAATTATAGGCCTGTTAGTTTAACGTCTGTGGTAGGTAAAATGTTAGAATCCGTCATTAAGGAGGAAATAGCGAGGCATCTTGAGGGGGGAATTGCATGATAGGGCGGACGCAACACGGTTTCATTAAAGGGAAGTCGTGTCTGACAAATTTACTGGAGTTCTATGAGGATGTGTCTAGGGCAGTGGATAGACGAGAGCCGGTGGATGTGGTCTTTCTGGATTTTCAGAAGGCGTTTGACAAGGTACCTCACAAGAGGTTATTGCAGAAGGTCAGGGGACATGGAGTTGGGGGTAGGGTGTTAGCGAGGATAGAGGATTGGTTGTCAAATAGGAGGCAGAGAGTGGGGGTCAATGGATGCTATTCGGATTGGCAGTTGGTGACTAGTGGGGTGCCCCAGGGGTCGGTGCTGGGGCCTCAGCTATTTACCATTTATATAGATGATCTGGAGGAGGGAACCGAGTGCAGGGTGTCGAAATTTGCTGATGACACCAAGATTGGGGGAAAGGCAAATTGTGCGGAGGGTGTGGAGAGTCTGCAGAAGGATCTAGATAGGCTGGGCGAATGGGCCAGGAAATGGCAAATGGAATTTAATGTTGGCAAGTGTGAGGTGGTCCACTTTGGTAGGAGGAATGGTAGGAAGGACTATTACTTACGGGGCGAAAAACTGCAGCAGGCGACGGTGCAGAGGGACCTCGGGGTCCTTGTGCATGAGTCGCAAAATCCCAGCTTGCAGGTGCAGCAGGTGGTCAGGAAGGCGAATGGAATGCTGGCCTTCATAGCGAGGGGGATTGAATATAAAAGTAGGGAGGTCTTGCTGCAGCTGTATAGGGCATTGGTGAGGCCGCAGCTGGAGTACTGTGTGCAGTTTTGGGCGCCGCACCTGCGCAAGGATATTTTGGCCCTGGAGGGAGTGCAGAGGAGGTTTACTCGGCTGATACCGGAGTTGAGGGGATTGAGCTATGAGGAGAGGCTGAATAAACTAGGCTTGTACTCGTTAAGAAGAATGAGGGGAGATCTCATTGAGACGTATAAGATGATGAATGGGATGGATAGGATAGAGGTGGAGAGACTCTTCCCGCTCAAAAAAGACAGTAGGACTAGAGGGCACAGCCTCAAGATAAAGGGGGGGCGGTTTAGAACAGAGTTGAGGAGGAACTTCTTCACTCAAAGGGTGGTGAATCTCTGGAATTCTCTGCCCGTTGAAGTGGTGGAGGCTGCCTCGCTAAATATTTTTAAGAAACGGGTTGATGGGTTTTTGATAAGAGAAGGGATTAAGGGTTATGGGGAGAGGGCGGGAAGGTGGAACTGAGTCACGACAGATCAGCCATGATCTTATTGAATGGCGGGGCAGGCTCGAAGGGCCAGATGGCCTACTCCTGCTCCTATTTCTTATGTTCTTATGTCTTGGCACTCTACACCAGCATCCCCCACGATGATGGCATTGCTGTAACTGCCTCAGTACTCAATGCTGACAACTGCCAATCTCCAGATGCAATTTTACAATTCATCCTGGACCACAATGTCTTCATCTTCACCTTCAACAACCAGTGGAAATTATAGAATAGTAGTCTAACGTCAATGGTTAGTAAGTTGATGGAGAAAATCTGAGAGGCAGCATTTATGAACATTTGGAGAAGTATAATATGATTAAGAATAGTCAGCACAGCTTTGTCAAAGGCAGATCATGCCTTACGAGCCTGATTGTCTGGCGCTCTGCATGACAATGTTCCGATAAGGCAAGGGGGTTTTGGTAGGTTTCGGGAACCGTGGTGCACGAAGGCTGTGTTGAACCTAGTCAGGAGGAAAAGGAAGGTGTACAAAAGGTTCAGGGAACTAGGAGAGGTTAAGGATCTTGAAGAATATAAGGACTGTAGAAAGGAGGTTAAAAGGGAAATTAGGAGAGCCAGAAGGGGTCATGAGAAGATCTTGGCGGGTAAGATTAAGGAAAATCCCAAGGCCTTCTATAAGTATGTGAAAGGTAAAAGGGTGAGAAGGGAAAGGATAGGACCTATAAAAGATGAAGGGGGAAAGGTCTGTGTAGAACCAGAAGAAATGGCAGAGGTGCTTAATGAGTACTTTGCCTCAGTATTCACAGTGGAAGCTGATTTGGGAGATCTTGCTATGGACTTGCAGCAGGTGGAAAAGATTGAGTACGTGGACATTAAGGAGGAGGATGTGTTAGAACTTTTGAATTCTATCAAGGTAGATAAGTCGCCGGGACCAGATGGGATGTACCCCAGGATACTGTGGGAGGCCAGGGAAGTGATTGCAGAGCCCTTGGCGATGATCTTTGCGTCGTCAATGGAGACGGGAGAGGTTCCGGAAGATTGGAGGATTGCGGATGTAGTCCCTATTTTCAAGAAAGGGAACAGAGATAGCCCGGGAAATTACCGCCCGGTGAGTCTGACCTCAGTGGTTGGTAAGCTGATGGAGAGGCTTCTGAGGGACAAGATTTACGAGCATTTGGAGAGGTTTGACATGATCAGGAATAGTCAGCATGGATTTGTCAAGGGCAGGTCGTGCCTTACGAGCCTAGTTGAGTTCTTCGATAATGTGACTGAACACATTGACGAAGGAAGTGCCGTGGACGTAGTGTACATGGACTTCAGCAAGGCTTTTGATAAGGTCCCCCATGCAAGACTTCTTGAGAAGGTGAGAGGGCATGGGATCCAAGGGCCTTTGGCCTTGTGGATCCAGAACTGGCTTGCCTGCAGAAGGCAGAGAGTGGTTGTGGATGGGTCTTTTTTGGAATGGAGGTCAGTCACCAGTGGGGTGCCCCAGGGATCTGTTCTGGGACCCTTGTTGTTTGTCATTTTCATAAATGACCTGGATGAGGAAGTGGAGGGATGGGTTAGCAAGTTCGCTGATGACACGAAGGTCGGCGGTGTTGTGGATGGTCTGGAAGGATGTCAAAAGTTGCAGCAGGACATAGATAGGATGCAGGAATGGGCGGAGAAGTAGAACATAGAACATAGAACATTACAGCGCAGAACAGGCCCTTCGGCCCACGATGTTGCGCCGACCAGTTACAAAACAATGACCCACTAGCCTAAACCAATCCCTTTTCATCCATAAACCTATCCACAGATCTTTTAAACGCCCCCAAACTAGGTGCATTTACAACTGCAGCTGGCAGGGCATTCCAGTCCCTCACCACCCTCTGGGTAAAGAACCTACCCCTGACATCTGTCCTATAACTACCCCCCCTTAATTTAAAATCGTGCCCCCTCGTGTTAGCTTTCTCCATCCTAGGAAAAAGGCTATCACTATCTACCCTGTCTAAACCTCTAATCATCTTATATGTTTCAATGAGATCCCCTCTCAGCCGCCTTCTTTCCAGCGAAAACAACCCCAAATCACTCAATCTCTCCTCATAGGATCTCCCCTCCATACCAGGCAACATCCTGGTAAACCTCCTCTGCACCCTCTCCAAAGCCTCTACATCCTTCTTGTAATGTGGGGACCAGAACTGCACACAAAACTCCAAGTGCGGCCGCACCAGAGATGTGTACAGTTGCATCATGACGCTACGACTCCTAAATTCAATCCCCCTACCAATAAACGCCAAAACTCCGTATGCCTTCTTAACAACTTTATCTACTTGATTCCCAACTTTCAGGGATCTATGTACACATACACCTAGATCCCTCTGCTCCTCCACACTATTCAAAGTCCTCCCGTTAGCCCTATACTCAACACATCTGTTATTCCTACCGAAATGAATTACCTCACACTTCTCCACATTAAACTCCATTCGCCACCTCTCAGCCCAGCTCTGCAACCTTTCTAAGTCATCCTGCAAACTATGACACCCTTCCTCACAATCTACCACACCTCCGACTTTGGTGTCATCAGCAAACTTACTAATCCACCCAACTATACCCTCATCCAGATCATTAATAAAAATTACAAACAGCAGTGGCCCCAAAACAGATCCCTGAGGCACACCACTTGTAACCGAACTCCATGACGAGTATTTCCCATCAACCACCACTCTCTGTCTCCTATCTGCTAGCCAATTCCTGATCCAATTACCTAGATCACCCCCAATCCCATACATCTGCATTTTCTGCAGAAGCCTACCATGGTGAACCTTATCAAACGCCTTGCTAAAATCCATATACACCACATCAACTGCCTTACCCCTATCCACCTCTTTGGTCACTTTCTCAAAGAACTCGATAAGGTTAGTAAGGCATGACCTACCCGCTACAAAACCGTGCTGACTATCTCTAATCAACTCATTACTTTCCAAATAACTATAAATCCTGTCTCTAATAATCCTTTCCAAAACCTTACCCACCACAGAAGTAAGACTCACCGGTCTATAATTCCCAGGGAAGTCCCTTCTCCCCTTCTTAAACAATGGGACAACATTTGCTGTCCTCCAATCTTCTGGTACTATACCAGAGACTAACGACGACCTGAAGATCAGAGCCAGAGGCTCCGCAATCACCCCTCTTGCCTCCCAAAGAATCCTAGGGTAAATCCCATCTGGACCAGGGGACTTATCTATTTTCAAACCCTCTAAAATATCCAGCACATCCCCCGTATCAACTGCAATACTATCTATTTCACACCCCTGCACCCCAGTGTCCTCCTCAGCTACATTCCTGTCCCCTTGCGTGAACACCGAAGAGAAATATTGGTTCAACGCCTCTCCAATCTCCTCCGGTTCCACACACAACTTCCCTCTACTGTCTGTAACTGGCCCTAATCTTGTCCTAACCAACCTTCTGTTCTTGACATACCTGTAAAACGCCTTAGGGTTCTCCTTAATCCTATCAGCCAAAATCATCTCATGCCCTCTTTTGGCCCTTCTTAACTCCCTCTTCAACTCCCTCCTAGCCAATCTAAAACTTTCTAATGCACTACCTGAGCCCTCAAGCCTCATCCGAACATAAGCCTCCTTTTTCTTCCTAACCAACGAATCAACTTTTTTGGTGCACCACGGTTCCCTGGGCCTACCAAATCCTCCTTGCCTGACAGGGATATACTTATCACAGACCCGCAATAGCTGCTCCTTGAAAAATCTCCACATCTCGGATGTTCCCAGTCCCTGTAATCTCCCATTCCAACCAATGCTTCCTAATTCTCTCCTAATAGCCTCATAATTACCCTTCCCCCAGCTGAAACTACTGACCCGAGGTTCATGCCTATCCCTTTCCATCACTAAGGTGAACGTAATCGAATTGTGATCACTATCCCCAAACTGTACACCAACTTCCAAGTCTAGCACCTGGTCTGGCTCATTACCGAGCACCAAATCCAATATAGCCTCACCTCTCGTCGGCCTATCTACATACTGAGTCAAAAAACCTTCTTGCACACTTTGAACAAAAACTGTCCCCTCTAACGAGCCAGAGCAGTAGCAATTCCAATCTACATGAGTAAAGTTAAAGTCCCCCATAACAATTACCCTATTACTTTCACTCCTAACAAGGATCGTCTCCGCAATCCTTTCCTCAACCTCTCTAGAACTTTTTGGAGGTCTATAAAAGACTCCCAACAGGGTGACCTCTCCTCTCCTATTTCTAATCTCCGCCCATATTACCTCAACAGACAAGTCCTCATCAAAGTTCCTCTCTGACACTGAGATACAGTCCTTGACCAATAATGCTACCCCACCCCCCCTTCTACCTCCTTGTCTACTCCGATTAAAGCATTTGTACCCCGGGACCTGCAACATCCATTCCTGACCCTGCTCTATCCAAGTCTCTGAAATGGCCACAACATCGAAGTCCCAGGTACTGGTCCACGCTGCAAGTTCATCCACCTTATTGCGAATACTCCTCGCATTAAAGTATACACATTTCAAACCACATTCCAAACCCTGTTCCGTCCCTCTCCCGCAATGCCGGGCATTGCAGTCCCCATCTACGCCCCCCTCACTTTCACCCCCTCTACTCAGGATCCCACCCCCCCTCTGAATCAGTTTAAACCACTCTGCATAACCTTAACAAATTTACCTCCCAGGATATTTGTTCCCCTTTGGTTCAGGTGAATCCCATCCCTCTGATAAAGGTCCCACCTTCCCCAGAACGAGCCCCAATTGTTCAAGTACTTAAACCCCTCCCTCCTGCACCATCCCCTCAGCCACGAGTTCAAGCTTTCCCTCCCTCTATTCCTCTCTAAACTATCCCGTGGCACAGGCAAGAGTCCAGAGATAACCACTCTGTCTGTCTTGGCCTTTAGCTTCCACCCCAACTCCATGAATCTCTGTTTAATGTCCCCTTCCCTTAGCCTTCCTATATCATGCGTCCCCACATGAATAATAACTTGGGGTTGATCCCCCTCACCCCTGAGAGTCTTGAATATCCTCTCTGAGACATCCTGGACCCCAGCCCCTGGTAGGCAACACACCAGCCCTGAGTTCCTATCATTGTTACTGACTCTCCTATCCGTCCCTTTAACGGTGGAGTCCCCAATTACAAGACCTAATCTTTGGCTACCCCTAACCACCTGAGCTTTTACAGTAGGCTCATCCCCAGAGACCTGCTCCCTTTGGCTATCCCCAGTTGATCCCTCCTCAACTGTAGCCTCCAGGACCGAAAACCTATTTTGGAGGGGAACAGCCCCAGGGGATTTTCCCCCCACTTGCTTCTTTCCCCTCCTCTTGGCAGTGACCCAAGACTGGTTTCTAGGAGTGACTAACTCCCTATAACTCCTATCAATGTCCACCTCTGCATCCCGAATTTTGCGGAGCTCCCCTACTTCCAACTCCAACTCCTTTACACGCTCCTCCAGAAGCTGCAATCTAATACACTTCCTACAAGTAAAATCCCCTGTAACACTACTGGAGTCCCTCACCACATACATCCCACAGGAGATGCAGCTTACTGCCTGAACTGCCATCCCTGAAACTATTACCAGCAGAAGAAATAAAAATATTAAAAAGAAAAACTTACCCACACTTATAATTTAGGTCAGAGGAGGTGGGGGGGTGGGATTCTCTACCAGTGTAGAGAATCGGGTATCCTCTCTACGCTAATTTATAGGATTAGGGGCCCAGAAAAAAAAAACTACAACTCCCGGCAAGCGTCTTAGTGACGACTTCCGGTTGTAACTAATTTAAAAAAAACCGCCAAAAACTCGCAACTTTAAAATAACTAAAAATAAAAGTTAGCCAAAGAAACAGAAAAATGTACCCGTTGCTGCCTCTTCTGATGTCCAAAAATCGCTGCCTCTCGACTTTGCTCGCCAGAAACAATGAGCTGGCAGATGGCAACAAGTGGCAGATGGACTTCAACGCGGATAAATGTGTAGTAGTCCATTTCGGCAGAACCAACGGGATGAACGAGTACACTATTAAGGGCAGGGGTCTTAGTAGCGTTGAAGAGCAGAAGGATCTCGGGGTCCGGGTTCATAGGACTCTTAAATCGGCCTCGCAGGTGGAGGAGGTGGTCAAGAAGGCGTATGGTGTACTGGCCTTCATTAATCGAGGGATTGATTTTAGGAGTCGGGAGGTAATGCTGCAACTTTACAGGACCCTCGTCAGGCCTCATTTGGAGTACTGTGCGCAGTTCTGGTCGCCTCACTATAGGAAAGACGTAGAAGCTATTGAAAGGGTGCAGAGGAGATTTACAAGGATGTTGCCTGGACTGGGAGGCATGCCTTATGAAGATAGGTTGAGGGAGCTGGGACTCTTTTCCCTGGAGAGGCGAAGGTTGAGAGGCGACCTGATAGAAGTTTATAAAATGTTGAGAGGAATAGATAGGGTGGACTCTCAGAGGCTATTTCCCCGGGTTGAAATGGTCGCTACGAGAGGACACAGATTTAAGGTGCGGGGAGGGAAGTACAGAGGTGATGTTAGGGGTAAGTTTTTCACTCAGAGGGTAGTGAGTGATTGGAATCGGCTGCCGTCGTCGGTGGTGGAGGCGAACTCGCTGGGGTCTTTTAAAAGACTCCTGGATGAGTATATGGGGTTTAATGGGATTGGGGGTTATAGATAGGTCTATAGATTGGTGGGGTTGATGCGATCGGTGCAACTCGAGGGCCGAAGGGCCTGTTTGTGCTGTAATGTTCTATGTTCTATGTTCTATGATTGAATTTTTTGAAGATGTGACTAAACACATTGATGAAGGAAGAGTAGTAGATGTATATATGGACTTCAGCAAAGCATTTGATAAGGTCCCCCATGCAAGGCTTATTGAGAAAGCGAGGGGGCATGGGATCCAAGGGGACATTGCTTTGTGGATCCAGAACTGGCTTGTCCGCAGAAGGCAGAGAGTCGTTGTAGATGGGTCTTTTTTTGCATGGACGTCGGTCGCATGGAGTGCCCCAGGGATCTATTCTGGGACCCTTGCTGTTTTGTAATTTTTTATAAATGACCTGGATGAGGAAATGGAGGGATGGGTTGGGAAGTTTGCTGATGATACAAAGATTGGAGATGTTGTGGATAGTGTGGAGGGATGTCAGAAGTTGCAGCGAGACATTGACAGGATGTAAGGCTGGGCAGAGAAGTGGCAGATGGAGTTCAACCCAGATAAGAGTGAAATGGTTCATTTTGGCAGGTCAAATAGGATGGCAGATATAATATCAATGGTAGGACTCTTGGCAGTGTGGAAGATCAGAAGGATCTTGGGGTCCGAGTTCATAGGACACTCAAAGTAGATGCGCAGGTTGAAGCTGTGGTTAAGAAGGCGTATGGTGTACTGGCCTTCATCAATTGAGGAATTGAGTTTAGGAGTCGAGAGATAGTGTTGCAGCTATGTAGGACCCTGGTCAGACCCCACTTGGAGTACTGTGCGCAGTTCTGGTTGCCTCCTTACAGGAAGGATGTGGAAACCATTGAAAGGGTGCAGAGAAGATTTACAAGGATGTTACCTGGATTGGGTGGTATACCTTATGAGGATAGGTTGAGAGAGCTAGGTCTTTTCTCCTTGGAGAGATGACCTGATAGAGGTTTATAAGATGTTGAGAGGTATTGATTGTGGATTTTCAGAGGTTTTTCCCAGGGCTGAAATGATCGCCGCAAGAGGACACAGGTTTAAGGTGCTGGGGAGTAGGTACAGAGGAGATATCAGGGTTAAGTTTTTCATTCAGAGCGGGGGGTGCGTGGAATGGGCTGCCGGCAACGGTGGTGGAGGCGGATTCGATAGGGTCTTTGTAAGATACTTTTAGATAAGTACATGGAACTTGGGGTTATAGGTAAGCCTAGTAATCTCTAAGGTAGGGACATCATCCAGATATACGGAACAGCCCTGGGGAGCCAATTTGCACCTCAATATGCCAGCATCTTCATGCACAGGTTCAAACAAGACCTCTTCACTTCACAGGACCTTCAATCGATGCTGTACATTAGATACATCGATGACATTTTCTTCCTTTGGACTCATGGTGAACATTTTATAGAAGTTTATAAAATGTTGAGAGGAATAGATAGGGTGGACTCTCAGAGGCTATTTCCTCGGGTTGAAATGGTCGCTACGAGAGGACACAGATTTAAGGTGCGGGGAGGGAAGTACAGAGGTGATGTTAGGGGTAAGTTTTTCACTCAGAGGGTGGTGAGTGAATGGAATCGGCTGCCGTCGTCGGTGGTGGAGGCGAACTCGCTGGGGTCTTTTAAAAGACTTCTGGATGAGTATATGGGGTTTAATGGGATTGGGGGTTATAGATAGGTCTATAGATTGGTGGGGTTGATGTGATCGGCGCAACTCGAGGGCCGAAGGGCCTGTTTGTGCTGTTATGTTCTATGTTCTAATCACTAAATCAACTCTATGATGACATCAACAAGTTTCATCCCACCATCAGACTCACCATGGACTATTCTCTGGAATCGATTGCATTCTTGGACACACTCATCTCCGTCAAGGACGGTCACCTCAGCACTTCACTGTACCGCAAGCCCACAGATAACCTCACAATGCTCCGTTTCTCCAGCTTCCACCCTAAACACATTAAAGAAGCCAACCCCTACAGACAAGCCCTCTGTATACACAGGATCTGCTCAGATGAGGGGGATCGTAACAGACATCTCCAGACACTGAAAGACGCCCTCATAAGAAAGGGATCTGGCACTCGACTCATTGATCGATGCGCCATAGCGAAAAACTGCACCGACCTCCTCAAAAGACAAACACAGGACACAGCAGACAGCGTACCTTCGTCGTCCAGTACATCCCTGGAATGGAGAAGCTACAACTTCTCCGAAGCCTTTAACATGTCATTGATGAAGACGAACGTCTCGCCAAGACCATACCCACACACCCACTTCTTGCCTTCAAACAACCGCACAACCTCAGACCATTGTCCGCAGCAAACGACCCAGCCTTCAGAAGAACAGTGATCACGACACCACACAACCCTGCCACAGCAACCTTCACAAGACATGCTGGATCATTGACACGGATGCCATCATCTCATGTGAGAACACCATCCACCAGGTACACGGTACATACTCTTGCAACTCGGCCAACATTGTCTACCTGATACACAGTAAAAAGTCTGACAACACCAGGTTTTAGTCCAACCGATTTATTTGATATTCTCACAAGCAAGCAAGCTTTCGGGGTTAGCCCCTTCGTCAGGTGAATGGAGAGTTCTGGCCTCAGACAGAGCATATAAAGCACAGACAGTTTAGAGACAGCAATCTCTAAACTGTCTGTGCTTTATATGCTCTGTCTAAGGCCAGAACTCTCCATTCACCTGACGAAGGGGCTAACTCCGAAAGCTTGCTTGCTTGTGAGAATATTATCAAATAAATCGGTTGGACTAAAACCTGGTGTTGTCAGACTTTTTACTGTGTTTACGCCAGTCCAACGCCAGCATACCCACATCATACCTGATACACTGCAGGAAAGGATGTCCCGAAGCATGGTACATTGGGGAGACCATGCAGACACTACAA
Organism: Prionace glauca; assembly: GCA_037974335.1. Lineage (NCBI taxonomy): Eukaryota > Metazoa > Chordata > Chondrichthyes > Carcharhiniformes > Carcharhinidae > Prionace > Prionace glauca. The sequence continues at coordinate 157,137,226 of CM075723.1, forward strand.
CAACGGTTGAATGAACACTGCTTGACAACCACCAGGCAAGACTGTTCTCTTCCTGTTGGGGAATATTTCAGCGGTCATGGGCATTTGGCCTCTGATCTTCAGGTAAGTGTTCTCCAAGGCGGCCTTCACAATACACGGCAGCGCAGTCGCTGAGCAGAGACTAATAGCCAAGTTCCGTATGCATGAAGGCGGCCTCAACAGGGATCTTGGGTTTATGTCACACTATCTGTAACCCCCATGACTTCCCTGGGCTTGCAAAATCTCACGAACTGTCCTGGCTGGAGACAATACACGTTTCTTTAACCTGTGCTTAACCCTCTCTCCACTCACATTGTCTGTACCTTTAAGACTTGATTACCTGTAAAGATTTGCATTCTAACTATTATTTTGTAAATTGAGTTTGTGTCTTTCTATGCCCTGTTCGTGAACAGAACTCCCACTTACCTGATGAAGGAGCAGTGCTCCGAAAGCTGGTGACTTTTGCCACTAAATAAACCTGTTGGACTTTAACCTGGTGTTAGACTTCTTACTTTACCCTCGTCCAACACTGGCATCTCTACATTGTGTGGATACACACACATGCTCACAGTGGTGTTAGGGAGGAAGTTGCAGACTTTTAACCCAGTGACCAGTGGGAATGGCGATATATTTTCTAGTCAGGATAGTGAATGACTTGGAGTGGCTTGTGGATTGTATTAACCATGTATCTGTTGCCTTTGCCCTTCTGTGTTGGGAAGGTTGTGGGTTTTGAAGATGTAGGCTGGAATTTTATGGCCGTTCCTGCCAGTGGGATCTTCCGGTTCTGCCGACAGTGACTCCCTCCCCCACTGTGGGTTTCCCAGTGGTGTGGCGTGTATGCAACAGGAAACGCTGCTGTCAGCAGTGGGACCAGAAGATCCTGCCACCAGCCAATGGTGGGCCACCTCCACCAGTGTGCAATGCATTGCAGGCAGTGTAGAGAATCTCGTCAGATCTTGTGAAGGTTGATTACAGATTCTGAATGCATAGGCCAGCAATATCCAGCTTCAGTCACAGCCACTGTATTTTTTTTAGCTCCCAGGCTGTGTATTTGTTTACACATCCCCCTGGTATTGATAATTTCTTGCTGTTGTGCTGTGGCGTGTACTCTTTACTGAAAATAGAACAAGCTGCACATCACTGAGCAATCTCCTTCAGGAGGCTTTTTAACTTTAAACGAGCGTCAGCAAGTCTCTGATTAGTGTGATATAACTTGATACTTGGACTCTGCCTGCCTATTGGTAACTGAGATTCTGTTCACTGTTGGAGCTGTGACCTTTACATCTGACTGCTGAATACATGATTAACGTCATGGTGATCCTTGGGATCATCTTGACAATGGCTTCTTTGACTGCTACTTGCCTCAACGTAAGAGGGTTTGCCCCTGAAAGGGTGCCTGGTGCATAAACACACACAGTTCAGAAGAAAGGCCACATAAGCATATTGTGAAATCCAACTTGCTTGACTGTCTCTGCAATTCCTGGAAGCGTGCGATTGAACATTATCGAGTTACGCTGGCCATAGGTTGAAGATTCGAATCTCCTCGCTCCGTGCCTCCATGTTAGGTACAGTTTTCTCATTTGGCTCTTATTGGCTCTGCCAATTGGTTATTTATTGGAGAATTTATAGTCTGTCTTGCTGAATTTTAAATATTGTTCTGTAAATCTTTTAAGCATGTTTCAACTTTGTATCTGATAGTTTGGCTTTGTGCCTCCTAATGAAAGGTTATGGTCACAAAGAACATGTGACAAGGCTTTGGGACAAGAGTAGGCTATTTGGCCCTCTGAGCCTGTTGCACCATTCAATTGATTTGATTGTGTCTCAGCTTCACCTTCCTGTTAACTCTTCTTCTCTTTCTGACCTCTCCATCCAACCCCATAACCTTTGTCTCTCCCTTGTTTATCAAAAACCTATCTCACTCAACCTTGCATAAATTAAAAAACCCAGCCCTCTCAACCTTTTGAGAAAGAGAATTCCACATGCCCTCTGAGAAAAAAATTCTCCTCTGTTAGGGAGACATTTCCCTTAGTTTTAGTCTCCCTACAAGTGGAAATATTCTCTGGGTATCATCCTACCAAGTCCACTCACCATGCCTTCCTAATCACTTGCTGTATTTACATTTTTTCTGTGATTTACATAGAATTCACTCAGAGGGTGGTGAGTGAATGGAATCGGCTGCTGTCATCGGTGGTGGAGGCGAACTCGCTGGGGTCTTTTAAAAGACTTCTGGATGAGTATATGGGGTTTAATGGGATTGAGGGTTATAGATAGGTCTATAGGTGGGTGGGGTTGATGTGATCGGCGCAACTCGAGGGCCGAAGGGCCTGTGTGTGCTGTAGTGTTCTATGTTCTAATTATAGAATCCCTACAGTGCAAAAGGAGGCCAATTGGCCCATCAAATCTGCACTGACCATAATCCTAGCCAGGCCCTATCCTCAATGCCATGCATTTACCCTAGCTGGTCCCCCTGACACCAAGGGGAAATTAAACATGACCAATCCATCTAACCTGCACGTCTTTGGAGAGTGGGAGGAAATTGGAGCACCCGGAAGAAACTCAGAGACACGGGGAGAACGTGCAAACTCCACATAGTGACCCAAGCTGGAAATTGAACCTGGGTCTCTGGTGCTGTGAGGCAGCAATGCTAACCACTGTGTCACCATGCCGCCCCTGTAATGATTATCAGATCCTTCAACATTATTTCTACTTCTGCTGTCAGTTAATCTGTTTTGTTATAAATGCTACATGTGTTCAGATATAGAGCCTTTTGTTTTGTCTTTTTCTATCTTTGTATCATTTAGTCTTAACTAGGCTGGCAGAAGCAGGGAACCCTGGATGACTTGGGATATTGACGCCCTGGTCAAGAAGAAGAAAGAGGCACATGACATGACATGGGCGGCACAGTTGCGCAGTGGTTAGCACTGTTGCTTCACAGCTACAGGGACCTGGGTTCGATTCCTGGCTTGGGTCATTGTGTGGTGTTTGCACATTCCCCTCGTGTCTGCGTGGGTTTCCTCTGGATACTCCAGTTTCCTCCCACAGACCAAAGATGTGCAGGTTAGGTTGATTGGTCATGTTAAAATTGCTGTTTAGTGTCCTAAGATCCTTAGGTTAGAGGGATATGGGGGTAGGGCCTGGGTGAGATTGTGGTCGGTGTAGACTCGATGGGCCGCATAGAGGTGACTTTGTTGATAGGATCAAAGTCATCTCTGTGCGGATCCACAAGAGGTGGGTGAGATCATAAATGAATACTTCTGATCAATATTTACTGTTAAGAAAAGCATGGATATTGGGGAACTTGGGGAAATAAATAGTGATGTCTTGAGGAGTGTACATATTACAGAAAAGGAGGTGCTGGAAGTCTTAAAGCACATTAAGGTAGATAAATCCCCAGGACCTGATGAAGCGTTTCCTAGAACATTGTGGGAGGTTAGGGAGGAAATTGCAGGTTGTCTTGCCGAGATATTTGAATCACTGAGGAGCCTGAAGATTGGATAGTGGCAAATGTGCCTTTAATTAAAAAGGGCTGCGAGGAAAAGCCTGGGAGCTACAGGCCAGTGAGCCTCACATCTGTGGTTGGTGGGTAAGTTGTTGGAAGGTATTTTGAAAGACAGGATCTGCAGGCATTTAGAGATGCAAGGACTGATTAGGGACAGTCAGCATGGCTTTGTGAGTGGAAAATCATGTCTTGTAAATTTGATTGAGTTTTTTGAAGGGGTAACGAAGAAGGTAGATGAGGGCAGTGCAGTTGATGTTGTCTACATGGTCTTTAGCAAGGCCTTTGACAAGGTACCGCATGGTAGGTTGTTGTATAAGATTAAATCTCTTGGGATCCGGGGTGAGGTGTCTAAATGGATACAAAATTGGCTTCTTGACAGAAGACAGAGGGTGGCTGTAGAGAATTGTTTTCCAAACTGGAGGCCAATGACTAGCGGTGTGCCTCAGGGATCTGTGTTGGGTCCACTGTTATTTGTCATTTATATAAGTGATTTGGATGAGAATAAATGAAGCATGGTTAGTAAGTTTGAGATGACACCAAGATTGATGGCATAGTGGGCAGTGAAGAAAGTTATCCCCAATTGCAACAGGATCTTGGTCAATGGGGCCAGTGGGCTGATGAATGGCAGATGGAGTTTAATTTAGATAAATGTGAAGTGATGCATTTTTGTAGATTGACAGTAGGGAGAGTTACAGAACAAAGAAATCCAGGGGTACATGTTCATAGCTCCTTGAAAGTGGAGTCACAGGTGGACAGAGTGGTGAAGAAGACATTCGGCATGCTTTGTTTCATCGGTCAGAATGTTGAGTACAGGAGTTGGGATGTCTCTTGTTGAAGTTGTACAAGACATTGGTAAGGCCACACTTAGAATACTGCGTACAGTTCTGGTCACCCTATTATAGAAAGGATATTATTAAACTAGAAAGAGTACAGATAAGGTTTACTAGGACGCTACTGGGATTTGATGGATTGAGTTATAAGGAGAGGCTGGATAGACTGGGACTTTTTTCTCTGGAGCTGAGGGGTGATCTTATAGAAGTCTATAAAATAATGAGGGGCATAGATCAGCTAGATAGTCAATATCGTTTCCTAAAGGTAGGGGAGTCTAAAACTAGAGGACATGGGTTTAAGATGAGAGGGAAGAGATACAAAAGGGTCCAGAGGGGCAATTTTTTCACACACAAGGTGGTGAATGTCTGGAACAAGCTGCCAGAGGTAGTAGTAGAGGCAGATACAATTTTGTCTTTTAAAAAGCATTTAGATAGTTACATGGGTAAGAAGGGTATAGAGGAATGTGGGCCGAATGCGGGCAATTGGGATTAGTTTAAGGGAATAACAAAAAAGGGCGGCGTGGACAAGTTGGTCCGAAGGGCCTATTTCCATGTTGCTGACCTCTATGACCCAACTGCTGGTGCACTCTCAGGTTTGATGGTCACGCTCTGATCACCATTTCCCTTATTCCTACCTTGCTGTATTACTTGTTTACTCCTGATCAGTCACATCTTCCCAAACTTCATTCCTCCAGCTCCACTATTTGTTTTAAAGCCCTGTCTTCCAGCTTAGTAATCAACTTGCCAAAACCCTCATCCCAGCACTGTTGAAGTGAATACTGCCTGATACCATTCCCATTTTCCCCAGTTCTGGTGCTGGTGTCCAATGAATGGAGATTAATTTCCATTTCCCCACACCAATATCTGAAATGTGCATTTATCTCTCCAATCTGATGCTCATGGCTTCTTACTGAAGCCAGCCACACTATCTTTTCAATTCCTCTGCCATTTCCTTGCATTTCATTATCAATTCCCATGTCAATCTTGAGAGTCAAGATGTGGGTATGCCGGCGTTGGACTGGCGTAAACACAGTAAAAAGTCTGACAACACCAGGTTTTAGTCCAACCTATTTATTTGATAATATCCTCACAAGCTTTCGAGGGGACTGCCTCTTCGTCAGGTGAATGGAGAGTTCTGGCCTCAGACAGAGCATATAAAGCACAGACAGTTTAGAGATTACTGAATGCCCGTGACCTTTAGCCTCTGACCTTCGGGTAAGCATTCTCCAAGGCGGCCTTCATGACACACGACAGCGCAGAGTCGCTGAACAGAGACTGATAGCCAAGTTCCACACACATGAGGACGGTCTCAACAGGGATCTTGGGTTCATGTCGCACTATCTGTAACCCCCGTGACTTGCCTGGGTTTGCAAAACCTCACTTACTGTACTGTCTGGAGACAATACACATCTCTTTAAACTGTGATCAGTGCTCCTTCCACTCACATTATCAGCCACTTCAGGTCTTGAACAGCAGGTTAGGTGTAAGAATTCGCATTCTAATCAGTAATCTCTAAACTGTCTGTGCTTTATATGCTCTGTCTGAGGCCAGAACTCTCCATTCACCTGACGAAGGGGCTAACCCGAAAGCTTGTGAGTATATTATCAAATAAGTAGGTTGGACTAAAACCTGGTGTTGTCAGACTTTTTACAATCTTGAGAGTACCAATGTTAGCTTGAATTAATCTTGTTCTATTCTTGGCACTGTGGTATTCTGTGACTCAAATCTTCTGTTCTCTTTACGTTAGTTTAGTTAAAACATCGTGATCTAAAGTGTATAACATAGTCATAGAGATTTACAGCATGGAGGCAGACCCTTTGGCCTAGCTTGTCCATGCCACCCTTTCTTTTTACCCCCTAAATTAGTCCCAATTGGCTGCATTTGGCCCATATTCCTCTATACCCATCTTACCCATGTAACTGTCTAAATGATTTTTAGAAGACAAATTGTACCTGCCTCTTCTTTGGACACAGGTGAGGTCCCAGAAGACTGGAGGGTAGCAAATGTGGTCCCGTTGTTCAAAAAAGGCAGTAGGGATAACCCTGGGAATTATAGACCGGTGAGTTTGACGTCGGTGGTAGGGAAGTTAATGGAAAAAATACTTAGGGGTAGGATGTATGAGCATTTGGAGCGTTGCGATCTGATTAGGGATACGCAACATGGCTTTGTTAGGGGGAGGTCTTGCCTTACGAATCTGGTGGAATTCTTTGAGGAGGTGACAAAAACGGTTGACGATGGGAGAACCGTTGATGTCATCTATATGGATTTCAGTAAGGCGTTTGACAAAGTCCCTCACGGTAGGCTGGTAGAAAAGGTTAAGGCGCATGGGATACGAGGCAAGGTAGCTAGGTGGATTGAGAACTGGCTGGGAAATAGGAGACAGAGGGTAGTTGTGGAAGGGACCTTGTCGGGCTGGAGGTCAGTGACCAGTGGTGTGCCGCAGGGCTCAGTACTGGGACCTCTCCTCTTTGTAGTCTACATAAATGACTTGGAAGAGGGCGTAGGTGGTGTGATTAGCAAGTTTGCTGATGACACCAAGATGGCAGGGTTGGCGGGTACGGAACTGGATTGTCAGGTGATACAACAGGATATAGATAGGTTGGTGCAGTGGGCAGATAGGTGGCAGATGGCATTTAATCCTGACAAATGCGAGGTGATGCATTTTGGACGGAATAATGCAGAGAGGAGCTATGAGATTAAAGGGAGGCCGATTAGGAGTATTGACATACAGAGGGACCTGGGAGTGCAGGTTCACAAATCCATGAAGGTTGCATCACAAGTGGAGAAGGTCGTTAGGAAGGCTTATGGGATGTTGGCCTTTATAGGAAGGGGCATAGAGTATAAAAGCTGCTGTCTAATGCTTCAGTTGTACAGAACGTTGGTTAGACCGCATTTGGAGTACTGCGTCCAGTTCTGGTCACCTTACTACCGGAAGGACGTGGAGTCTCTGGAAAGGGTGCAGAGGAGGTTTACCAGGATGTTGCCTGGCATGGGGGGACTGGGTTACGAGGAGAGGTTGAAGAAACTGGGACTATTCTCCTTGGAAAGGCGGAGATTGAGAGGGGACATGATAGAAGTATATAAGATAATGAAGGGAATGGATAGAGTTAATAGTGAGAGACTGCTCCCTAGACTGGATACAAACACGAGAGGTCATCATTTAAGGGTGAGGGGGGAGAGGTATAATTTGGAGGTGAGAGGAAGGTTCTTTACGCAGAGAGTTGTAGGGGTCTGGAACGCGCTACCGAGTAGGGTGGTGGAGGCAGGAACATTGGACTCTTTTAAGATGCAGTTAGATAGGCACATGAGTGAAACGAGAATGGAGGGATATGGTAGGGGATATTAAATAGGGTTAAACCTCGGGAGACACCGGAAAGGCAGGCTGTAAGATTAATATTTTGACTTTATTCCACAGGTGGAGGTCCACCTCGTGTCAAACGAGGGGCATTCACACGGCGGGTCGTGCCTGGGCTGCTCTTGGAAGTTCCAGGAGTGGCCTAGAACTTCGTGTCGGTGTGTGTGCTTGATCCTGGACCGGTAGATGGGCGCCACAACAGCTCAGTGACTAGCACTGCTGGCTGTGCAGGCACATGGATTTGGGCCTGTGTCTGTGGGAGTTTGCGCATTCTCCCTGTGGTTGCGTGGGTTTCCTCCGGGCGCTCCGGTTTCCTCCCACACCCCCAAAAATGTGCTCTCAGGCTAATCGGTTTTTACCAAATCGACACTATTTCTTCCCTGAATCTGACTGAGTAGGGTTCCATTCGTAGCCATGCAGGGTAGAATAGGTGTAGGGTGATGTGGCGGCGCGGGCTCGTTGGGCCGAAGGGCCTGTTTCCCGTGCTGGATTGTTCTTTGTTCTTTGTTCTTTTTTACCACAACCTCTGGCAGCTTGTTCCAGTCACACCACCCTCTGTGTGAAAAGATTGCCTCTCTGAACCCTTTTGTATCTCTCCCCTCTCACCATAAACCTATGCCCTCTAGATTTAGATTCCCCTGCCTATCTAGCTGATCTATGCCCCTCATTAGTTTATAGACCTCTATATAAGATTACCCCTAAGCCTCCTGCGCTCCAGAGGAAAATAATTCCAGTCTATCCAGCTGCTCCTTGTAACTCAAACCATCAAGTCCTGGTAGCATCCTAGTAAATCTTTTCTGCACTCTTTTCTAGTTTAATAATATTCCTTCTATAATAGGGTGCACACAGTATTCCAAGTTTGGCCTTACCAATGTCTTGTACAACTTCAACATGATGTCCCAACTTCTGAATTCAATGTTCTGACCAATGAAACCAAGCATGCCAAATGCCTTCTTCACCACTCTGTTCACCTGTGACTCCACTTTCAAGGAGCGATGAACATGTACCCCTAGATCTCTTTGTTCTGTAACTCTCCCCAGTGCCCTGCCATTAATTCAATAAGTCCTGCACTGGTTCGATTGAACAAAATGCATCCCTCGCATTTATCTAAATTAAACTCCATCTGCCACTCATCAGCCCACTAGTCCAATTGATCAAGATCCCGTTGCAATCCTAGATAATCTTCTTCACAAGTCCACAGATCCTTCAAGGTGGTGACACAGATGGAAAAGGTGGTGAAGAAGGTAATATGGCATGCTTGCATTTATTGGATGGGGCATAGAACACTACAGCACAAACAAGCCCTACAGGCCACCAGTTGCGACGAACACGTCTATACCTACCAAGCCATAGAACTATCTGTAACTTCCAATCCCATTAGATCCCGTATACTCATCCAGAAGTCTTTTAAAAGACCCCAGCGAGTTTGCCTCTACCACCACCGATGGCAGCCAATTCCATTTACTCACCACCCTCTGAGTGAAAAACTTACCCCTAACCTCTCCTCTGTACTTGCTTCCTAGCACCTTAAACCTGTGTCCTCTTGTAGCGACCGTTTCATCCCTGGGAAATAGCCTCCGAGAATCCACCCTATCTATTCCTCTCAACATTTTATAAACCGCTATAAGGTCTAAAGTTAAGGATAGGGTACAGGTAAGGGAAGAGGCCAAGGATGTCCCAATTGGTGGCGTTACGGCAAGTAGGGTCCAGGTGAAGGCTGGGATGAAAGCGCTTTATCTGAATGCACGAAGCATTCGGAATAAAGTGGATGAGCTGATGGCGCAGATCGACACAAATGGATACGATCTGGTGGCCATTACAGAGACGTGGCTGCAAGGTGACAGGGACTGGGAGATGAATGTACAGGGCTATCAAGTGTTTAGGAAGGATAGGCAGGAGGAAAGAGGGGGTGGCGTAGCTCTGCTGATTAAGGATAGTATCAAGGTGGTAGCAAGGGATGATATCGGAGCCAAGGAGCAGGAAGTGGAATCGTTGTGGGTGGAGATTAGGAACAGAAAAGGGAGGAAAACGCTAGTGGGTGTCGTCTATAGGCCCCCGAATAATGATCTGGAGGTGGGGCGGGCTGTTAACGCGCAAATAAGTGCAGCGTGCAGGAATGGGACGGCAGTAGTTATGGGAGATTTCAATCTGCATATTGATTGGTCGACCCATGTTGGACGAGGTGGGCTCGAGGAGGAGTTCTTGGAATGCTGCAGGGATAATTTCCTTGAACAGTGTGTGTTGGAGCCGACGAGGGAGCGAGCTATCTTGGATCTGGTGCTATGTAATGAGGCGGGTAGAATTAGGGACCTTGCGGTGAAGGATCCTCTTGGAGAGAGTGATCATTGTATGGTGGAGTTTCTGGTGCAGATGGAGGAGGAGAAAGTGGGTTCCCAGACACGCGTCCTTTGTTTGAATAGAGGGGAGTATGGTAGGATGAGAGAAGAATTGGCGAATGTGGACTGGGGGAGCGCGTTGGAAGGTAGGTCTGCTGAGGAGCAGTGGAGGATCTTTAAGGAGATCTTTCTTGGTGCTCAGCAGAAATTTATTCCGATGGTTAAAAAAGACAGTAGGAGGAGAGGTAATAAGCCGTGGATAACGAAGGAGGTGAAGGAAAGTGTTAAACTAAAAGCGGAGGAGTTTAGAGTAGTTAAGAGCAGTGGGCGAGAAGAGGATTGGGAAAGGTTTAAAGTCAACAAAGATTGACAAAGAAATTGATAAAGGAGGGTAGGAGAAGCTATGAGGCTGGGCTAGCACTTAATATAAAAAAGGATAGCAAGAGTTTTTATAAATATATAAAAAGGAAGAGGCTGGCTAGGGTAAACGTTGGTCCTTTAGAGGATGAGAAAGGGGAGCTAGTGGTAGGGGATGGGGATATGGCTAAGGTCTTTGAATAACTTTTTTGTTTCTGTCTTCACGGAGGAGGACGTGAATAATTTGCCGGGTGTTAGCGATGGAAAGGTGGTAGGAATGGAGGGTCTTAATGACATTACTGTTACTAGAGAGGTGGTGCTCGACAGACTGGAGGGGCTGATTGTGGACAAGTCCCCAGGACCGGATGGAATGCATCCGAGGGTTCTGAAAGAAATGGCGGAGGTGATAGTGGATGCCTTGGTGGTTATTTTCCAGACGTCGCTGGATTCCGGGGAAGTGCCGGAAGATTGGAAAACGGCTAATGTTACGCCATTGTTTAAGAAGGGTGCCAGGCAAAAGGCGGGGAATTATAGGCCTGTTAGTTTAACGTCTGTGGTAGGTAAAATGTTAGAAACCGTCATTAAGGAGGAAATAGCAAGGCATCTTGAGGGGAATTGCTTGATAGGGCGGACGCAACACGGTTTCATTAAAGGGAAGTCGTGTCTGACAAATTTACTGGAGTTCTATGAGGATGTGTCTAGGGCAGTGGATAGAGGAGAGCCGGTGGATGTGGTCTTTCTGGATTTTCAGAAGGCGTTTGACAAGGTACCTCACAAGAGGTTATTGCAGAAGGTCAGGGGACATGGAGTTGGGGGTAGGGTGTTAGCGTGGATAGAGGATTGATTGTCAAATAGGAGGCAGAGAGTGGGGGTCAATGGGTGCTATTCGGATTGGCGGTTGGTGACTAGTGGGGTGCCCCAGGGGTCGGTGCTGGGGCCTCAGCTATTTACCATTTATATAGATGATCTGGAGGAGGGAACCGAGTGCAGGGTGTCGAAATTTGCTGATGACACCAAGATTGGGGGAAAGGCAAATTGTGCGGAGGGTGTGGAGAGTCTGCAGAAGGATCTAGATAGGCTGGGCGAATGGGCCAGGAAATGGCAAATGGAATTTAATGTTGGCAAGTGTGAGGTGGTCCACTTTGGTAGGAGGAATGGTAGGAAGGACTATTACTTACGGGGCGAAAAACTGCAGCTGGCGACGGTGCAGAGGGACCTCGGGGTCCTGGTGCATGAGACCTATAAGATGATGAATGGGATGGATAGGATAGAGGTGGAGAGACTCTTCCCGCTCAAAAAAGACAGTAGGACTAGGGGGCACAGCCTCAAGATAAAGGGGAGGCGGTTTAGAACAGAGTTGAGGAGGAACTTCTTCACTCAAAGGGTGGTGAATCTCTGGAATTCTCTGCCCGTTGAGGTGGTGGAGGCTGCCTCGCTAAATATTTTTAAGAAACGGGTTGATGGGTTTTTGATAAGAGAAGGGATTAAGGGTTATGGGGAGAGGGCGGGAAGGTGGAACTGAGCCACGACAGATCAGCCATGATCTTATTGAATGGCGGGGCAGGCTCGAAGGGCCAGATGGCCTACTCCTGCTCCTATTTCTTATGTTCTTATGTTCTTATAAGGTCGCGTCTCAACCTTCGTTGCTCCAGGGAGAAGAGACCTAGCTCCCTCAACCTATCTTCATAAGGCATGCCTCCCAATCCAGGCAACATCCTTGTAAATCTCCTCTGCACCCTTTCAATAGCTTCTACGTCTTTCCTATAGTGAGGTGACCAGAACTGCGCACAGTACTCCAAATGAGGCCTGACGAGGGTCCTGTAAAGTTGCAGCATTACCTCCCGACTCCTAAACTCAATCCCTCGATTAATGAAGGCCAGTACACCATATGCCTTCTTGACCACATCCTCCACCTGCGAGGCCGATTTAAGAGTCCTATGGACCCGGACCCCAAGATCCTTCTGCTCTTCAACCCAGCTAAGACTGCTACCCTTGATATTGTACTCCTGCATCCCATTGGTCCTGCCAAAATGGACCACTACTCATTTATCTGCGTTGGAGTCCAACAGAAGTCCAGTAGAGCACAAGAGTTGGCATATAATGTTGCAATTGTATAGAACGTTGATTAGGCCACATTTGGAATACTGCGTTCAGTTCTGGTCGCCACACTACCAGATGGATGTGGAGGCTTTGGAGACAGTGCAGAGAAGGTTTACCAGGATGCTGCCTGGTATGGAGGGTATTAGCTATGAGGTGAGATTGAGTAATCTAGGGTTGTTCTCCCTGGAAAGATGGAGGTTGAGGGGCAACCGAATAGAGGTTTATAAAATTTATGAAGGGCATAGATAGGGTGAACAGCTTTTCCCCAGGTCGGAAATGACAAAGACAAGGGGTCACAAGTTCAAGGTAAGGAAGGAAAGGTTCAATACAGATAAGTGGGGGGTGTATTTTGCACAGACAGTGGTGGGGACCTGGAATGCACTGCCAAGCAAGGTGGCTGAGGCAAACATGCTCGGATCATTTAAGTCTTATCTAGATAGCCACATGAACAGACTGGGAATAGAGGGATACAAAGCCTCCACTGAGGCTAGGGGAGAAAAAAACCAGAGGCCATGGGTTAAGGGTGAAAGGAGAAAAGTTTAAAGGGAATATTAGGGGGGGCTTCTTCACGCCGAGAGTGTTGGGAGTGTGGAATGAGCTGCCGGATAAAGTGGTAAATACGGGGTCACTTTTAACATTTTAAGAAAAACTTGGACGGGTTCATGGATGAGAGGGGTGTGGAGGGATTTGGTCCAAGTGCAGGTCAGCGGGACTAGGCAAAAAATGGTTCGGCACAGACAAGAAGGGCCGAAAGGCCTGTTTCTGTGCTGTAATTTTCTATGGTTCTATGGATGGTCTAGTTAGGAACACATGATTGGTGCAGGCTTGGAGGGCCGAAGGGCCTGTTCCTGTGCCTGTGCTGTATTGTTTTTATTATTCTTTGTTATGCCACCAATTTTGGTGTCATCTGAAAATGTACTAACCATGTCTACTAAATTCTCATCCAGATTATTGATATAAATGACAATGGCGACCCAGCACTGATTCCTGAGGCACAACACTGGTCACAGGCCTCCAGTTTGAAAAACAACCTTCTACAACCATTCCTGTCTTCTGTCATCAAGCCAATTTTGTATCCATTTGGCTACCTCAACCTGGACCCTGTGAAAACCTACCATGCGGTACCTTGTCAAAGGCCTTGCTCAAGTCCATGTAGACAATATCAACTGCACTGCCCTCATCTTCCTTCTTGGTTACCCCTTCAAAAAAACTCAATCAAATTTGTGAGACATGATTTTCCACTCACAAAGCCATGCTGACTGTCCCTAATCAGTCCTTGTGTCTCTAAATGCCTGTAGATCCTGTCTCTCAAAATACCTTCCAACAATTTACCCACCACAGTGTGATGCTCACTGGCCTGTAGTTTCTAGGCTTTTCCCTGCAGCCCTTTTTAAACAAAGGCACAACATTTGCCACCCTCCAATCTTCAGGCACCTCAGCTGTGACTATCGATGGTTCAAATATCTCTGCTAGGGGATCCTGAATTTCCACCATAGCCTCCACGATGTCCTGGATACACTTCATCAGATCATTTTAAAAGGGATTGAAAAAATAAATGTAGATCGAATGTTTTTTTCTTGTCGGACAATCTGGAACAAGAGGTCACAGATTTTGGTCGAGAGGCGGTAGATTTAAAACTGAGATGAGGAAGAACCACTTTTGGAGAGTGGTGAATTTGTGGAACTTGCTGCCTGACAGCATAATGCAGTCTGAATTACTGAATGGAGTTATATTTCTAATTTTAAAAAAAGAGATAGAGGGATATGGGGAACAGGTGGGGAGGTGGATTTAAGACCAGGGAGTGATCAGCCATGATCTGATTGAGTGGCAGAGTAGGCTGAAAGGGCTGAATTGCCGCCTCCTGCTCCTAATTCTGTGTTCCTATCATTGTGTCATAAGATTTAAGTCGGTAATAGCGAAGGAAAATAGGCAATCCAGAGTCAGAAAGTAAGCTGGGGGAGAGGTGACTTCAATGGCACAAGACTGGAGCTGGGCTGTTTAGACAGGAGTGAAAGGTTGTGGGGAAAACCTATAGCTGAACAAGGGGCTATCCTCAAAAGCAGAATGGCCAGACACATTCGAGGTACATTCTGTTAACAGGGAAGGGCAGAGCTAACAAATCCAGAGCTCCCTGGATGAAAAAGGGAGATAAAACTTATGATGAGAAAGAGAAAGTGTGCTGGTGACCGGAGTCAGGTGGAAAATGCAGTTGAGAAGCAAGACGAATACAGAAGGTTCAGAGGGGAGGTGATGAAGTAGATTGGAGAAACAAAGAGGGGTTATGAGAAAAGACTGGCAGCCAATGTAAGGGGATTTCAAAGTCTTCTCTAGGCAGATAAACAATGAAATGGTGTAAAAGGAATAGGATTGATTTGGAGCCTAAAAAGGGATTTACGTATGGAGGCTGGGGGCATGGCTGAGATGTTAAATAAATACTTTGCATCTATCTTTACTGAAGAGCGAGATGCTACTAAGATAAGGTGACAGTCTAGGAAATTCAGTCCTGGAAGGATTCATAATTGCTGAGGAGGAAGTGTTGAATAGAGTGTCGGTGCTGAAAGTTAACAAGGCAGCAGGACCGGAGGAAATGAACCCAAGGATATTGAAGAAATTGAGAGTGGAAATTACAGGGGCATTGGCCTTAATCTTCCAGACTTCCCTAGACTCAGCAGAGGTGCCAGAGGACAGGACAATTGTAAATGTTAAACTCTTGTTCAAAAACCATCATAAGAATAGCTCCAGCAATTACAGGCCTGTTACTTTAACATCAGCAGTGGGCAAGCTTCTAGAAACAGTTATTCAGGGTAGAATTTGTAATCAGACGAAAGAATGTGGGTTGATTATGAAGAGCCAGCATGGATTTCTAAAAGGGAAATTGCATTTAATGAACTTCTTGGAATTTTTTGAAGAGGTAACAAAGGGTCAGTGAGGATAATGCTGTTGATGTGGTGTCCACGACTTTCAGAAGACATTTGACACAGTGTCACACAACAGACTTGTTATACTGGGCGGCACGGTGGCACAGTGGTTAGCACTGCAGCCTCACAGCGCCAGGAACCCGGGTTCAATTTCCAACTTGGGTCACTGTCTGTGCAGAGTTTGCAAGTTCTCTGTATGTTTGCATGGGTTTTCTTCGGGTGCTCCGGTTTCCTCCCACAATCCAAAGATGTGCAGGTTAGGTTGATTGGCCGTGCTAAATTAACCCTAATGTCAGGGGGATTAGCAGGGTAAATATGTGGGGTTATGGGAATAGGACCTGGGTGGGATTATGGTCAGTGTAGACTCAATGTCCCAAATGGCCTCCTTCTGCATTGTAAGGACTCTATGATTCTAAAAGTTTCAACTTGTGAAATAAAAGGGGCAGTAACAACATGGATAGAAAGTTTGCTGAATAATAGAAAGCAGAGTGTAATAGTGGATGGATATTTGGACTGGAGGAATGTTTGAAATGCTGTTTCCCCGGGAGACAGTATTGGGACCATTAAGTTAGTGAGCTTTATCATTTTTCTTGTTACCAGCTTCCTCTACAGACTTTACATCTCTGGTCTAGTTTGAGATGGAACTGATAAATCTTAGGCAGAGGTGAGAGTCGGTGAGAATAGTGATGTCTCTGTGCTATATTTCACTGTCACAGCTGATGCAGCAAGATGTAATGAACTGTGCCCAATCCCTTGTGCTGTTCACAGCTTGGAATTCAAACATGAAATGGAGGATTTTCCAGCCTTGCCCTGAAACCGGAAAATCTCGCCCAAGGTCAATGGACCTTTCCATGGTCCGCACTTTGCCTGCTCCAATTCCCATGGTGAGCTGAACAGGAAACTTTGCCCCGGAGATCACGATACAGGGATTGACCACGTGTAAATACTAATGTCCTCTGTGACAGAAATAGACATGCTCAATCCTTCTGATCTCACATCTCGGCCCTATTTTGCTTCCTAGAATCAGGCTTGCTGATTCAGGTTAAAGTTTGTTTATTAGTCACAAGTAGGGCTTACCTTAGCTTCATTGCAGTGTTAATGTGAAATTCCCCTAGCCGCCACTGTCCTTTGCCTGTTCAGACTAATGCACTGAACCTAACCAGCACATCTTTCAGAATGTGGGAAGAAACCGGAGCACCCAGAGGCAACCCACGCAGACATGGGGAGAATGTGCAAACTCCACACAGACAGTGACCCAAGCCAGGAATTGAACCCTGGTCCCTGGCACTGTGAGGTAGCATTGAACATAAGAACATAAGAAATAGGAGCAGGAGTAGGCCAACTAGCCCTTCGAGCCTGCCCCGCCATTCAATAAGATCATGGCTGATCTGTCGTGGCTCAGTTCCACCTTCCCGCCCTCTCCCCATAACCCTTAATCCCTTCTCTTATCAAAAACCCATCAACCTGCGTCTTAAAAATATTTAGCGAGGCAGCCTCCACCACTTCAACGGGCAGAGAATTCCAGAGATTCACCACCCTTTGACTGAAGAAGTTCCTCCTCAACTCCGTTCTAAACGCCCCCCCCCTTTTATCTTGAGGCTGTGCCCCCTAGTCCTACTATCCTTTCTGAGCAGGAAGAGTCTCTCCACCTCTATCCTATCCATCCCATTCATCATCTTATAAGAACATAAGAAATAGGAGCAGGAGTAGGCCATCTGGCCCTTCGAGCCTGCCCCGCCATTCAATAAGATCATGGCTGATCTGTCGTGACTCAGCTCCACCTTCCCGCCCTCTCCCCATAACCCTTAATCCCTTCTCTTATCAAAAACCCATCAACCCGTTTCTTAAAAATATTTAGCGAGGCAGCCTCCACCACTTCAACGGGCAGAGAATTCCAGAGATTCACCACCCTTTGAGTGAAGAAGTTCCTCCTCAACTCCGTTCTAAACCGCCCCCCCTTTATCTTGAGGCTGTGCCCCCTAGTCCTACTGTCTTTTTTGAGCGGGAACAGTCTCTCCACCTCTATCCTATCCATCCCATTCATCATCTTATACGTCTCAATGAGATCTCCCCTCATTCTTCTAAACTCTAACGAGTACAAGCCTAGTTTATTCAGCCTCTCCTCATAGCTCAATCCCCTCAACTCCGGTATCAGCCGAGTAAACCTCCTCTGCACTCCCTCCAGGGCCAAAACATCCTTGCGCAGGTGCGGCGCCCAAAACTGCACACAGTACTCCAGCTGCGGCCTCACCAATGCCCTATACAGCTGCAGCTAGACCTCCCTACTTTTATATTCAATCCCCTTCGCTATGAAGACCAGCATCCCATTCGCCTTCCTGACCACCTGCTGCACCTGCAAGCTGGGTTTTTGCGACTCATGCACAAGGACCCCGAGGTCCCTCTGCACCGTCGCCTGCTGCAGTTTTTCGCCCCGTAAGTAATAGTCCTTCCTACCATTCCTCCTACCAAAGTGGACCACCTCACACTTGCCAACATTAAATTCCATTTGCCATTTCCTGGCCCATTCGCCCAGCCTATCTAGATCCTTCTGCAGACTCTCCACACCCTCCGCACAATTTGCCTTTCCCCCAATCTTGGTGTCATCAGCAAATTTCGACACCCTGCACTCGGTTCCCTCCTCCAGATCATCTATATAAATGGTAAATAGCTGAGGCCCCAGCACCGACCCCTGGGGCACCCCACTAGTCACCAACCGCCAATCCGAATAGCATCCATTGACCCCCACTCTCTGCCTCCTATTTGACAACCAATCCTCTATCCACGCTAACACCCTACCCCCAACTCCATGTCCCCTGACCTTCTGCAATAACCTCTTGTGAGGTACCTTGTCAAACGCCTTCTGAAAATCCAGAAAGACCACATCCACCGGCTCTCCTCCATCCACTGCCCTAGACACATACGTCTCAATGAGATCTCCCCTCATTCTTCTAAACTCTAACGAGTACAAGCCTAATCTATTCAGCCTCTCCTCATAGCTCAATCCCCTCAACTCTGGCATCAGCCTAGCTGATGACCACTGTGTCACCCATAGGTTAAATTAGGCCCTGCATTTCCTCTGATTAGCTAGTCCATGAACCTATGAGCTGCCTCATTCTCACTATAAACCTTCCATTAATTAACAGTCTTCTGAATCCTCAATAAAGCAGTCTTTCTGGATGAAGGACAGATGAATAGAACAATCTGAAATAGTTAAATAGCAGCGTGGCAGACCCTAATACTTCGTTAGAGTGTTGTTAAGGAGAGCTGTGTCAGGCTTAGAACATTGAACAGTACAGGCCCTTTGGCCCTCGATGTTGTGCCAAGCTATCCCACTCCCTATTATTCTGGTGTGCTCCATGTGCCTATCCAATAACTTCTTGAAAGTTCCTGAAGTGTCCGACTCCACTATCACAGCAGGCAGTACATTCCACACCCCAATCACACTCTGAGTAAAGAACGTACGTTGGACATCCCTCCTATATCTCCCACCATGAACCTTATAGTCATGCCTCCAAGCAACAGTCTTACTTTGGTCGGTAAGTTACTGAAAAGAATCTTGAGAGATAGGATTTAAGACCATTTGGAAATGGTCTTAATCCAGGATAGTCAGCATGGATTCGTGAGGGGTAAGTCTTGCCTAACAAATTTGATTGAATTCTTTGAGGAGGTAACTAAGTGTGTAGACAAAGATAGCGCAGTTGATGTCATACACATGGGTTTTAGTAAGGCATTTGTTAAGGTTTCCCATGGTAGGCTCATGAAGAAAGTAAGGAGGTGCGGGATAGAAGGAAATCTGGCCGATTTGATAAGTAACTGGCTGTCTCATAGAATACAGAGGATGATTAGAGGTTTAGATAGGGTGGATAGTGACAGCCTTTTTCCTCGGATGGAGAAAGCTAGCACGAGGGGGCATGGCTTTAAATTAAGGGGGGGTAGTTATAGGACGGATGTCAGGGGTAGGTTCTTTACCCAGAGGGTGGTGAGGGATTGGAATGCCCTGCCAGCTGCAGTTGTAAATGCGCCTAGTTTGGGGGCGTTTAAGAGATCCGTGGATAGGTTTATGGATGAAAAGGGATTGGTTTAGGCTAGTGGGTCATTGTTTTGTAACTGGTCGGCGCAACATCGTGGGCCGAAGGGCCTGTTCTGCGCTGTAATGTTCTATGGTGGTGGAGGGAAAATTTTCAGACTGGAGACCAGTTACCAGCGGTGTGCCACAGGGATCAGTGCTGGGTCCTCTGCTATTTGTGATTTTTATCAATGACTTGGAAGAGGGGGCTAAAGGGTAGGTTAGTAAATTTGCTGATGACACCAAGATTGGTGGAGTAGTGGTTGAAGTGGAGGGCTGTTGTAGGCTGCAAAGAGTCATAATTACCAGGGTCATTCCTATTTCCTTTCTTGAAGAGAGGAACAACATTTGCCACTCTCCAGTCCTCTGCCACAATCCCCGTGGACAGTGAGGACCCAAAGATCAAAGCCAAAGGCTCCGCAATCTCATCCCTTGCCTGCCAATGTATCCTAGGATGTATCCCATCCGGCCCAGGGGACTTATGGACTCTCAGGTTTTTCAAAATTACTAAAACATCTTCCCTCAGAACATCTACCTCCTCCATCCTATCAGCCTGTATCACACACTCATCCTCAAAAACATGGCTTCTCTCCTTAGTGAACACTGAAGAAAAATATTCATTCAACACCTCTCCTCTCTCTTCTGACTCCATGCACAAGTTCCCACTACTATCCTTGTCTGGCCCTAACCTCACCCTGGTCATTCTTTTATTTCTCACAAGAGTAAAAAGCCTTGGGTTTTCCTTGACCCAACCTGCCAAGGATTTCTCAAGCTCTCTCCTAGCTCTGCTAAACCCTTTTTTAAAAATCTCATTCCTAGCTACCTTGTAACCCTCAAGCGACCCAACTGAACCTTGTTTTCTCATCCTTACATACGCTTCCTTTTCCCTCTTGACAAGATATTCAGTCTCCCTTGTGAACCATGGTTCCCTCACTCAGCCATTTCCTCCCTGCCTGACAGGGACATACCTATCAAGGACACACAGTATTTGTTCCTTGAACAAGCTACACTTTTCATTTGTGCCTTTACCTGACAATTTCTGTTCCCTAATTCTTGCCTTATCGCATCGTAATTACCCCTGCCCCAATTATAAATCTTGTCCTGTCGTGTGACCCTATCCCTCTCCATTGCAATAATGAAAGACACCGAATTGTGGTCACTATCTCCAACGTGCTCTCCCACAAACAAATCTAACACTTGGCTCGGTTCATTACCCAGTACCAAGTCCAATGTGACCCCACCTGTTGTTTGGCTTATCCACATATTGTGTCAGGAAACCCTCCTGCACACACTGTACAAAAAGTGTCCCATCCGAACTATTCAACCTATAAAGGTTCCAATCAATATTTGGAAAGTTAAAGTCACCCATGATAACTACCCTGTGACCTCCACACCTATCCATAATCTGCTTTGCCATTTCCTCCTCATATCTCAATTGTTATTTGGGGGCCTATGGAAAATTCCTAACAACGTGACCGATCCTTTCCTATTTCTAACTTCAGCCCATATTACCTCAGTTGGCAGATTGCCCTCAAAATGCCTTTCAGCAGCCGTTAAACTATCCTTGATTAACAATATCTGCCTGTACGCTCCTGCGACCTTGATGTGTTCCTCAGTACCTCACGAACCTCAACACTGCCCTCCCCTCCCCCGAGCCATAGCAAATTTCCATCCCAGGATATTGGTGCCCCTCTGGATCAGGTACAAACCATCCTGTTTGTACAGTCCCACCTTCCCCAGAAGGTGCTCCAATTATCCAAGTAAATGAAACCCTCTCTCCTACACCATCCCTGCAGCCACATGTTAATCTGCACTCTCTCTCTCTCTCTCTCTCTCTGTTCCTCAACTCACTAGCACGTGGCACCGGCAACAAACCAGAGATGATAACATGCTTTGTCCTGGCTCTCAGCTTCCATCCTAGCTCCCTAAATTCCTGTTTTAAATCCCCATCCCTTCTCCTACCTACATCATTGGTACCAATGTGCACCACGACCTGCGATTGATTTCTCTCCCCTTTTAAGGATCCTGAAACCACAGACTCTTTCACCCAGAGGCAGCACACCATCCGTGAGTCACTTTTGCTGCCGCAGAACCTCCTATCTGTCCCTCTAACCATCGATTTCCCAATTACTATTGCCCTCCTCCTCTTTCCCCCCTTCCCTTCTGAGGCACTGGGACGGACTCAGTGCTGGAGATCCAGTCACCCTGGCTTACTACTAGTAGGTCGTTCCCCTCAGCAGTATCCAACGCGGTATGCTTGTTACTGAGGGGAACGACCACAGGTAGTTCCGACCTTTTATGGAGATATTTTAGAACCAGTTGGACAGCTGCTCAATTGTTAATAACCTTGGAGCTCTGAGAGAGGTTTTTTTGAGAGAGTGCCTCCAGACTTCTACACGTTGAGTGAGAAACAGTCAGTGTGTGTTTTTTGAGAACAATGGGAATTGAGTATTGAGGGAAAAGAGGCTTTTTAATCTTCAGCGAGTGGTTTTCTCAGCTCAGCTAAAATCTTTTTATAGTTTATAGTTTGTAAGGACCAGTTCCATTTAGCAACTGCCCTTTATTTAAAATGAAAAGGAAGCTGATTTTCTGCTCAAGCCTAGCGCCTCCCATTAACCTAATTTACCTTCCATTACTTTAAAAATACCCCATTAAGCCTTCTGCTAAATAAACACGAAAACATAATGAATAGGAATAATTACTCTGCTTTCTCAGCAGCTACTGCATTCCTTCCCAGACAAATTGACTGTAGAAAAACACTTCAAGCAGTCCCCCTTAAACATAAGAGTGAGTTTTGTACAAGAGCAGCGGGAGAGAGCACATTATGAGTGAGAAACAGTCAGTATGTGGTTTTTGAGAACAATGGGAATTGAGTATTGAGGGAAAAGAGGCTTTTTAATCTCAGCTAGCTAAAATCTTTTTATAGTTTGTAAGGACTAGGGAAGAAGGCCCCTCGATATTAGGCTTAATTTGAAAGGGTAGGTCACGACAGGAGAGCTCAAAGTCCAGGTGTGATCCTCGTGCTTCATGTGGGAAACTGGGAAAGTTTCCAGTCATGATGTGGGTATGCCAGAATTGGACTGGCATAAACGCAGTAAAAAGTCTGACAACATCAGGTTTTAGTCCAACCGATTTATTTGATAATATTCTCACAAGCTTTCGAGGGGGCTGCCTCTTCGTCAGGTGAATGGAGAGTTCTGGCTTCAGACAGAGCATATAAAGCACAGACAGTAACTGGCCAGAACTCTCCATTCACCTGACGAAGAGGCAGTCCCCTCGAAAGCTTGTGAGTATATTATCAAATAAATAGGTTGGACTAAAACCTGGTGTTGTCAGACTTTTTACAAAGTTTCCAGTGCCCAGGGCCAGTATGTGCTCATAAAGTATCTCCAGCTGCAGCTCTTGGAAGCCTGGGTTTACAGCTGGAGCGATGGTCGGGGACCCTGTGGAGCATTACAAGATGGAGAGTATCGTGGATAGCACGTATGGAGAGGTGATCACACCCCTGGCTCAGACTGCATAGGCAGACAGAGCAAGACAACTAGGCAGGTAGTGCAGAAATCTCCTGTGGCCATCCCCCCGCAAAACAGATTATACCGTTTTGGATACTGTTGAGGGGAATGAGTACTGGGAGGTGGATGCGGAGAGGTTGGGAAACCACAACAGCTGAATTTGTTGTACCATAATTGACTCTGCTGCAAAAGGGAGTAAAAAGTGTGAGAATGCAATAGTTATAAGGGGATTCAATTGTAAGAGGAATAGATAGGCATATCTATGGTCGCAAAAGTCATTAGAAGGGAGGTGGTGGTCTCGCAGTATTATCGCTAGACTATTAATCCAGGAATTCAGCTAATGTTCTGGGGACCTGGGTTTGGATCCCGCCATGGCAGATGGTGGAATTTGAATTTAAAAAAAAATCTGTAGTAAGAATCTACTGATGACCATGAAACCATTTGTTGAGTGGACCAGTAATATTATAAATACAAGCCTTAAAGCTTTGTGTCTTAATGTGAAGCATTTGATAAAGTGAATGAACTAATAGCACAAGTAGATGTAAACAGGTATGATATAGTCAGGATTACAGAGACATGGCTGCAGGGTGATATTTAGGGAGGACTGACAAAAAGATAAAGGCGATGGAGTTGCATTATTGGTCAAAGAGGAATTTAACACAATGGTGAAGAAAGATACGAGCTCCGGTGATGTGGCTGGAGCTGGGAAACACTAAGGGCAAAAAATGCTAGTGGGGTTTGTGAATATGTAACCAAACTCTAGTGGTGATACTGGAAATGGCATTATATAGGAACTTAGAGATGCATCCGATAAAGAAACATCTGTAACTGTGGGTGATTTTAATCTGTATATAGATTGGGCAAATCAAATTAGTTATAATACTGTAGAGGGGGAATTCCTGGAGTGTATATGGATCAATATGTTGAGGAATCATTGAGAGAGCAGGCCATTGGACTGGATACTGTGTAATGAGAAAGACGTCATAGGTAATCTAGTTGGGGATGAATGAATATAACATGAAAGAATGTTTCACCAAACTGGAGAGTAACGTTAGTGATTCTGAGACCAGGGTCCTGAATCTAAATAAAGGAAACTACGATGCTATGAGGCATCAGTTGGCAGTGATAGATTGGGAAAAGTTATTTAAAGGGATGACAGTGGATTGGCAGTGGCAAACATTCAAGCAGCGCATGGGTGAACTGCAGCTACTGTTGCCTGGACTGGGAGGCATGCCTTATGAAGATAGGTTGAGGGAGCTGGGACTCTTTTCCCTAGAGAGGCGAAGGTTGAGAGGCGACCTGATAGAAGTTTACAAAATGTTGAGAGGAATAGATAGGGTGGACTCTCAGAGGCTATTTCCCCGGGTTGAAATGGTCGCTACGAGAGGACACAGATTTAAGGTACAGGGAGGGAAGTACAGAGGTGATGTTAGGGGTAAGTTTTTCACTCAGAGGGTGGTGAGTGAATGGAATCGGCTGCCGTCAGTGGTGGTGGAGGCGAACTCGCTGGGGTCTTTTAAAAGACTTCTGGATGAGTATATGGGGTTTAATGGGATTGGGGGTTATAGACAGGTCTATAGATTGGTGGGGTTGATGTGATCGGTGCAACTCGTGGGCCGAAGGGCCTGTTTGTGCTGTAGTGTTCTATGTTCTATGTTTATGCCTGTCTGGGTAAAAGTAAAATGGGGAAGGTGGCCAAACCATGGCTTGCTTGGAAATTCGAGATAGTATTCGACACAAGGGAGAAGCATACAAACTGCACAGAGAAAACAGCAGAGCTGAGGATTGGGAGCAGTTTAGAATTCAGCAAAGGAGGTTCAAGGGATTGATTAAAAAGAGGAAAATAGAGTAAGAGAGTAACGGGAACATAAAAACTGACTGTAAAGGTTTCCATAGGTAAGTGAGGAGAAAATGATTGGTGAAGACAAATGTAGGTCCCTTACACTCAGTTACAGGGGAATTCATAATGGGGAATAAAAAAATGGCTGACCATCTAAATAAGTACTTTGGCTCTGACATCACAAATAAGATACCAGAAATGTTTGACATCGCAGAGTTTGGTGAGAGGGAGGAACTGAAGGATATCAGTATTAGTAGAGAAATGGTGTTGGGGAAACTGATGGATAAATGAAGGTCAATAAATCCCAGAGCCTGATAATCTACATCCCAGAGTACTTAAAGAAGTGACCTTTGAAGTAATAGATACATTGGTGGTTATCTTCCAAGATTCTATGGATTCTGTAGCTGTTCCTAATGCTCATGTAGCCCCACTCTTTAAAAAGGGAGTTAGAGAGAAAGCAAGGAATTATAGACCAACCAGCCTGACATCAGATGTGGGAAAATTTCCAGAATCCATTATCAAAGATTTTATCACCAAGCACTTGGAAAATAGTGCCAGGATTGGACAAAGTCAGCATGGATTTATATTAATGATTTAAATAAGAGAAATAAATGTATATCTTCAAATTTGCAAATGACACAAAGCTGGGTGGAGGGTGAGCTGTGAGGAGGATGCAGAGATGTTTCAATGTAATTTTGAATGGGCAAATGCATGGCAGATGCAGTATAATTAATGTGGATAAATGTGAGGTTATCCACTTTGGTAGCAAAAACAGGAACATAGAACATAGAACCCTCCAGTGGAGAAACAGGCCCTTCGGCCCATCGAGTCTGCACCGAACACAATCCAACCCAGATCCTATCCCCATATCCCTACACATTTACCTGCTAATCCCTCTAACCTACACATCCCAGGACACTAAGGGGCAATTTTAGCATAGCCAATGAACCTAACCCGCACATCATTGGACTGTGGGAGGAAACCGGAGCACCCGGAGAAAACCCACGCAGACACGAGGAGAATGTGCAAACTCCACACAGGCAGTGACCCAAGCCGGGAATTGAACCCAGGACCCTGGAGCTGTGAAGCAGCAGTGCTAACCACTGTGCTACCGTGCCGCAGGAAGGCAGACTATTGTCTGAATAGCTATAAATTGAAGGGGAACGTGCAGTGGGACCTTGGTGTTTTTGTACACCAGTCACTGATACAAAGAACAACGCAGCACGGGAAACAGGCCCTTCGGCCCAATGAGCCCGCACTGCCATTTTAACATTGTGAGTTCCCTCTTCCACCCATGACCCTTGTCTACGCTTATGGCATTCCACGTCAGAAACCAGATTGTGGGGAGACTAATTTAGGGACAATTTGTTACACCAATCCGCCTAAGAGCACATCTTTGGGGTGTGGGAGGAAACCGGAGCACCCGTAGGAAACCCACGTAAGCACGGGGAGAATGCGCAAACTCCCACAGATACTGGCGCAGATCCATGTATCTACACAGCAAACAGTGATAGTCACTGATCTGTTGTGTTGCCCAGCATCTGGTTTAGAACATAGAACATTACAGCGCAGAACAGGCCCTTCGGCCCACGATGTTGCGCTGACCAATTAAAAAACAATGACCCACTAACCTAAACCAATTCCTTTTCATCCATAAACCTATCCACAGATCTCTTAAACGCCCCCAAACTAGGTGCATTTACAACTGCAGCTGGCAGGGCATTCCAATCCCTCACCACCCTCTGGGTAAAGAACCTACCCCTGACATCAGTCCTATAACTACCCCCCCTTAATTTAAAGCCATGCCCCCTCGTGCTAGCTTTCTCCATCCGAGGAAAAAGGCTATCACTATCCACCCTATCTAAACCTCTAATCATCTTATATGTTTCAATAAGGTCCCCTCTTAGCCGCCGCCTTTCCAGCAAAAACAACCCCAAATCCCTCAGTCTCTCCTCATAGGACCTCCCCTCCATACCAGGCAACATCCTGATAAACCTCCTCTGCACCCTCTCCAAAGCCTCCACATCCTTCCTGTAATGTGGGGACCAAAACTGCACACAGTACTCCAAGTGCGGCCGCATCAGAGTTGTGTACAGTTGCAACATGACGCTGCGACTCCTAAATTCAATCCCCCTACCAATGAACGCCAAGACACCGTATGCCTTCTTAACAACCTTATCTACTTGATTTCCAACTTTCAGGGATCTATGTACACATACACCTGGATCCCTCTGCTCCTCCACACTATTCAAAGTCCTCCCGTTAGCCCTATACTCAACACATCTGTTATTCCTACCAAAGTGAATTACCTCACACTTCTCCGCATTAAACTCCATCCGCCACCTCTCGGCCCAGCTCTGCAACCTGTCCAAGTCTTCCTGCAAACTATGACACCCTTCCTCACAATCTACCATACCTCCAACTTTGGTGTCATCAGCAAATTTACTAATCCACCCAACTATACCCTCATCCAGATCATTAATAAAAATTACAAACAGCAGTGACCCCAAAACAGATCCCTGAGGCACACCACTCGTAACCGAACTCCATGACGAATATTTACCATCAACCACCACCCTCTGTCTCCTATCTGCTAGCCAATTCCTGATCCAATTTCCTAGATTACCCTCAATCCCATATATCTGCATTTTCTGCAGAAGCCTACCATGGTGAACCTTATCAAACGCCTTAGTAAAATCCATATATACCACGTCAACTGCCTTACCCCCATCCACCTCTTTGGTCACTTTCTCAAAAAACTCAATAAGGTAAGTAAGGCAAGACCTACCCGTTACAAAACCATGCTGACTATCTCCAATCAATTCATTACTCTCCAAATAACTATAAATCCTATCCCTAATAATTTTTTCTAAAACCTTGCCCACAACAAAAGTGAGACTCACTGGTCTATAATTCCCGGGGAAGTCTCTGTTCCCCTTCTTAAACAATGGGACAACATTCGCTAACCTCCAATCTTCCGGTACTATACCAGAGGCCAACGACGACCTGAAGATCAGAGCCAGAGGCTCTGCAATCACCTCTCTTGCCTCCCAGAGAATCCTAGGGTAAATCCCATCCGGACCAGGGGACTTATCTATTTTCAAACCCTCAAGAATATCCAGCACATCCTCCTTATCAACTGTAATATTATCTATTCTACTCCCCTGCAACCCAGTGTCCTCTTCAGCTATATTCTTGTCCCCCTGCGTGAACACCGAAGAGAAATATTGGTTCAATGCCTCTCCAATCTCTTCCGGTTCCACGCACAACTTCCCTCTGCTGTCTGTAACTGGCCGTAATCTTGCCCTAACCAACCTTCTATTCTTGACATACCTGTAAAACACCTTAGGGTTCTCCTTAATCCTATCAGCCAAAGTCTTCTCATGTCCTCTTTTAGCCCTTCTTAACTCACTCTTCAACTCCCTCCTAGCCAATCTAAAGTTTTCTAGTGCATTACCTGAGCCCTCACGTCTCATCCGAAGCCTCCTTTTTCTTTTTCACCAACGAATCAACTTTTTTGGTGCACCACGGTTCCCTAGCCCTACCAATTCCTCCTTGCCTGACAGGGACATACCTATCACGGACTCGCAGTAGCTGCTCCTTGAAAAAGCTCCACATTTCGGACATTCCCAGCCCCTGTAATCTCCTAGTCCAACCTATGCTTCCTAATTCTCTCCTAATGGCCTCATAATTACAATTTTAAGCGTTCAATTTTAAGTTTAAGCGTACACTAACGATGTGAAGCACTAGGCAACTCTTGAAACATCCAAGAGCAGCCCTCACATGACACCACGTGTATGCCCCTTGTTGGACAACAAGGCAGACTGAAGCAACTGTGGAGTAAAAGAGAAAGACATCAATAACATGCATATCTTATGCAAGCAATGGTGATAAGCATTCAGGTGCTGCTGAAGGTGATAAAGAAGCAAATGGTATGTTGGCTTTCATAGCGAGAGGTTTCGAGTACAGGAGCAAAGATGTCCTGCTGGTTTTGTAGCGGGTAGGTCATGCCTTACTAACCTTATCGAGTTCTTTGAGAAAGTGACCAAAGAGGTGGATAGGGGTAAGGCAGTTGATGTGGTGTATATGGATTTTAGCAAGGCGTTTGATAAGGTTCACCATGGTAGGCTTCTGCAGAAAATGCAGATGTATGGGATTGGGGGTGATCTAGGTAATTGGATCAGGAATTGGCTAGCAGATAGGAGACAGAGGGTGGTGGTTGATGGGAAATATTCGTCATGGAGTTCGGTTACAAGTGGTGTGCCTCAGGGATCTGTTTTGGGGCCACTGCTGTTTGTAATTTTTATTAATGATCTGGATGAGGGTATAGTTGGGTGGAATAGTAAGTTTGCTGATGACACCAAAGTCGGAGGTGTGGTAGATTGTGAGGAAGGGTGTCATAGTTTGCAGGATGACTTAGATAGGTTGCAGAGCTGGGCTGAGAGGTGGCGGATGGAGTTTAATGTGGAGAAGTGTGAGGTAATTCATTTCGGTAGGAATAACAGATGTGTTGAGTATAGGGCTAACGGGAGGACTTTGAATAGTGTGGAGGAGCAGAGGGATCTAGGTGTATGTGTACATAGATCCCTGAAAGTTGGGAATCAAGTAGATAAGGTTGTTAAGAAGGCATACGGAGTTTTGGCATTTATTGGTAGGGGGATTGAATTTAGGAGTCGCAGCGTCATGATGCAACTGTACACATCTCTGGTGCGGCCGCACTTGGAGTTTTGTGTGCAGTTCTGGTCCCCACATTACAGGAAGGATGTGGAGGCTTTGGAGAGGGTGCAGAGGAGGTTTACCAGGATGTTGCCTGGTATGGAGGGGAGATCCTATGAGGAGAGATTGATGGATTTGGGGTTGTTTTCGTTGGAAAGAAGGCGGCTAAGAGGGGATCTTATTGAAACATATAAGATGATTAGAGGTTTAGACAGGGTAGATAGTGATAGCCTTTTTCCTCGGATGGAGAATGCTAGCACGAGGGGGCATGACTTTAAATTAAGGGGGGGTAGTTATAGGACAGATGTCAGGGGTAGGTTCTTTCCCCAGCGGGTGGTGAGGGACTGGAATGCCCTGCCAGCTGCAGTTGTAAATGCACCTAGTTTGGGGGCGTTTAAAAGATCTGTGGATAGGTTTATGGATGAAAAGGGATTGGTTTAGGCTAGTGGGTCATTGTTTTGTAACTGGTCGGCGCAACATCGTGGGCCGAAGGGCCTGTTCTGCGCTGTAATGTTCTATGTTCTATGCTGCAGTTATACAGTATCTTGGTGAGGCCACATCTGGAATATTGTGTGCTGTTTTGGACTCCTTATCTGAGGAAGGATTTGCTAAGGCTATGCAGGGAGGTTTAAACTGATTCGGAGGGGGGGTGGGATCCTGAGTAGAGGGGTTGAAAGTGAGGGGGGCATAGATGGGGACTGCAATGCACAGCATCGCAGGGGTGGGGTGGAGCAGGGTTTGAAATGCGTATACTTTAATGTGAGGAGTATTCGCAATAAAGTGGATGAACTTGCAGCGTGGATCAGTACCTGGGACTTCGATGTTGTGGCCATTTCAGAGACATGGATAGAGCAGGGGCAGGAATGGTTGCTGCAGGTTCCGGGGTTCAAATGTTTTAGTCGGAGTAGAGAAGGAGGTAGAAGGGGGGGTGGGGTAGCATTATTGGTCAGGGATTGTATCACAGTGTCAGAGAGGAAGTTTGATGAGGACTTGTCTGTTGAGGTAGTATGGGCGGAGATTAGAAATAGGAGTGGAGAGGTCACCCTGTTGGGAGTCTTTTATAGACCTCCTAAAAGTTATAGAGAGGTTGAGGAAAGGATTGCGGAGACAATCCTGGTTAGGAGTAAAAGTAATAGGGTAATTGTTCTGGGGGATTTTAACTTTAATAATATTGACTGGAATTGTTATAACTCTAGCTCGTTAAGGGGTCAGTTTTTGTACAAAGCGTGCAGGAAGGTTTTTTGACTCAGTATGTAGATAGGCCAAGTAGAGGTGAGGCTATATTGGATTTGGTGCTGGGAAATGAGCCAGACCAGGAGCTAGACTTGGAAGTTGGTGTACAGTTTGGTGATAGTGACCACAATTCGGTTACATTCACCTTAGTGATGGAAAGGGATAGGCATGAACCTCGGGTCAGTAGTTTTAGCTGGCGGAAGGGTAATTATGAGGCTATTAGGAGAGAATTAGGAAGCATAGGTTGGACTAGGAGATTACAGGGACTGGGAATGTCCGAAATGTGGAGTTTTTTCAAGGAGCAGCTACTGCGAGTCCGTGATAGGTATGTCCCTGTCAGGCAAGGAGGAATTGGTAGGGCTAGGGAACCATGGTGCACCAAAAAAGTTGATTCGTTGGTTAAAAGGAAAAAGGAGGCTGATGTTCGGATGAGACGTGAGGGCTCGGGTAGTGCACTAGAAAACTTTAGATTGGCTAGGAGGGAGTTGAAGAGTGAGCTAAGAAGGGCTAAAAGAGGACATGAGAAGACTTTGGCTGATAGGGTTAAGGAGAATCCTAAGGCGTTCTATAGGTATGTCAAGAACAGAAGGTTGGTTAGGGCAAGATTAGGGCCAGTTATAGACAGCAGAGGGAAGTTATGTGTGGAACCGGAGGAGATTGGAGAGGCATTGAACCATTATTTCTCTTCGGTGTTCACGCAGGGGGACAAGAGTATAGCTGAGGAGGACACTGGGTTGCAGGGGAGTAGAATTGACAGTATTACAGTTGATAAGGAGGATGTGCTGGATATTCTGGAGGGTCTGAAAATAGATAAGTCCCCTGGTCCGGATGGGATTTACCCCAGGATTCTCTGGGAGGCAAGAGAAGTGATTGCAGAGCCTCTGGCTCTGATCTTCAGGTCGTCGTTGGCCTCTGGTATAGTACCGGAAGATTGGAGGTTAGCGAATGTTGTCCCATTGTTTAAGAAGGGGAACAGAGACTTCCCTGGGAATTATAGACCGGTGAGTCTCACTTCTGTTGTGGGCAAGGTTTTAGAAAAAATTATTAGGGATAGGATTTATAGTTATTTAAGAACATAAGAACATAAGAAATAGGAGCAGGAGTAGGCCATCTAGCCCTTCGAGCCTGCCCCGCCATTCAATAAGATCATGGCTGATCTGTCGTGTCTCAGTTCCACCTTCCCGCCCTCTCCCCATAACCCTTAATCCCTTCTCTTATCAAAAACCCATCAACCCGCTTCTTAAAAATATTTAGCGAGGCAGCCTCCACCACTTCAACGGGCAGAGAATTCCAGAGATTCACCACCCTTTGAGTGAAGAAGTTCCTCCTCAACTCTGTTCTAAACCGCCTCCCCTTTATCTTGAGGCTGTGCCCCCTAGTCCTACTGTCTTTTTTGAGCGGGAAGAGTCTCTCCACTTCTATCCTATCCATCCCATTCATCATCTTATACGTCTCAATGAGATCTCCCCTCATTCTTCTAAACTCTAACGAGTACAAGCCTAGTTTATTCAGCCTCTCCTCATAGCTCAATCCCCTCAACTCTGGTATCAGCCTAGTAAACCTCCTCTGCACTCCCTCCAAGGCCAAAACATCCTTGCGCAGGTGCGGCGCCCAAAACTGCACACAGTACTCCAGCTGCGGCCTCACCAATGCCCTATACAGCTGCAGCAAGACCTCCCTACTTTTATATTCAATCCCCCTCGCTATGAAGGCCAGCATCCCATTCGCCTTCCTGACCACCTGCTGCACCTGCAAGCTGGGTTTTTGCGACTCATGCACAAGGACCCCGAGGTCCCTCTGCACCGTCGCCTGCTGCAGTTTTTCGCCACGTAAGTAATAGTCCTTCCTACCATTCCTCCTACCAAAGTGGACCACCTCACACTTGCCAACATTAAATTCCATTTGCCATTTCCTGGCCCATTCGCCCAGCCTATCTAGATCCTTCTGCAGACTCTCCACACCCTCCGCACAATTTGCCTTTCCCCCAATCTTGGTGTCATCAGCAAATTTCGACACCCTGCACTCGGTTCCCTCCTCCAGATCATCTATATAAATGGTAAATAGCTGAGGCCCCAGCAGTGACCATGTCTGCAGTAAGTGCAGGTTGCTGGAGGAGCTCCAGCTCAAGGTGGATGAGCTGGCCTCTGAGCTACAGACACTGAGGCTCATCAGGGGGAGAGAGGGTGCCCCTAGACTGGCTAAATCTAAGGGTCAGGGACAAAAGGGGGCTGCTGGGAGGAGGAAGGGGGGTGAGGAGCGGAGGCCTCAGCCTCTTAACCTGCATAACAGGTTTGAGGTTCTTGCTTCCAGTCTGGAAGAGGACGAGGCAGGTGAGGTTGGTAAGCAAACTGCACACGGTACAGTGATGCAGCAGGACATAGGCAAAGAGAAGGGGAAAAGGAACGTAGTAGTAATTGGGGATAGTGGGGTGAAGGGTATTGACACTGTCCTTTGTCACAATGACAAAGTGCACAGAAGGGTGTGTTGTCTGCCTGGTGCTCGGGTACAGGATGTCGCAGCTGGGCTGCAGAGGAATCTGGAGTGGGAGGGTGAGAACCCGGTCGTTGTAGTACATGTGGGTGCCAGCGACGTAGGCAAAGTGCGGACTGAGGATCTGGGGAGGGAGTATGAAAAGCTGGGAATGGAATTAAAAAGTCGAACCGACAAGGTGGTTATCTCTGGGCTACTGCCTGAACCGAGGGCAGACGGGCGTAGGGTTGACAGGATAAAGGAAGTGAATGGGTGGCTCAGGGATCGGTGTGGGAGGAATGGGTTCGAATTTATGGGGCATTGGCACCAGTATTGGGGTAGGTGGGACCTGTTCGGGCGGGATGGGGTTGGTCTGAATCATGCTGGGACCAGAGTGCTGGCGATTCGAGTAAAGAGGACTGTAGACAGGGCTTTAAACTAATTGGGGGGGGAGGGTGCGAGGGTAGGTGATGCTATAAGGTCTAAAGTTCAGGATAGGGTACAGGTAAGGGAAGAGGCCAAGGATGTCCCAATTGGTGGCGTTACGGCAAATAGGGTCCAGGTGAAGGCTGGGATGAAAGCGCTTTATCTGAATGCACGAAGCATTCGGAATAAAGTGGATGAGCTGATGGCGCAGATCGACACAAATGGATACGATCTGGTGGCCATTACAGAGACGTGGCTGAAAGGTGACAGGGACTGGGAGATGAATGTACAGGGTTATCAAGTGTTTAGGAAGGATAGGCAGGAGGAAAGAGGGGGTGGCGTAGCTCTGCTGATTAAGGATAGCATCAAGGTGGTAGCAAGGGATGATATCGGAGCCAAGGAGCAGAAAGTGGAATCGTTGTGGGTGGAGATTAGGAACAGCAAAGGGAGGAAGACGCTGGTGGGTGTCGTCTATCGGCCCCCGAATAATGATCTGGAGGTGGGGCGGGCTGTTAACGCGCAAATAAGTGCGGCGTGCAGGAATGGGATGGCCGTAGTTATGGGAGATTTCAATCTGCATATTGATTGGTCGACCCATGTTGGACGAGGTGGGCTCGAGGAGGAGTTCTTGGAATGCTGCCGGGATAATTTCCTTGAACAGTGTGTGTTGGAGCCGACGAGGGAGCGAGCTATCTGGGATATGGTGCTATGTAATGAGGCGGGTAGAATTAGGGACCTTGCGGTGAAGGATCCTCTTGGAGAGAGTGATTATTGTATGGTGGAGTTTCTGGTGCAGATGGAGGTGGAGAAAGTGGGTTCCCGGACACGCGTCCTTTGTTTGAATAGAGGGGAGTATGGTAGGATGAGAGAAGAATTGGCGAATGTGGACTGGGGGAGTGCGTTGGAAGGTAGGTCTGCTGAGGAGCAGTGGAGGATCTTTAAGGAGATCTTTCTTGGTGCTCAGCAGAAATTTATTCCGATGGTTAAAAAGGACAGTAGGAGGAGAGGTAATAAGCCGTGGATAACGAAGGAGGTGAAGGAAAGTGTTAAATTAAAAGCGGAGGAATTTAGAGTAGCTGAGAGCAGTGGGCGAGAAGAGGATTGGGAAAGGTTTAAATGTCAACAAAGATTGACAAAGAAGTTGATAAAGGAGGGTAGGAGAAAGAACAAAGAACAACCCAGCACGGGAAACAGGCCCTTCGGCCCAATGAGCCCGCGCCGCCACACCACCTACACCTATTCTACCCTGCATATCTATGAATGGAACCCTACTCAGTCAGATTCAGGGAAGAAATAGTGTCAATTTGGTAAAAACCGATTAGCCTGAGAGCACATCTTTGGGGTGTGGGAGGAAACCGGAGCGCCCGGAGGAAACCCACGCAACCACAGGGAGAATGCGCAAACTCCCACAGACACAGGCCCAAATCCATGTGCCTGCACAGCCAGCAGTGCTAGTCACTGAGCTGTTGCGACGCCCATCTACCGGTCCAGGATCAAGCACACACACCGACACGAAGTTCTAGGCCACTCCTGGAACTTCCAAGAGCAGCCCAGGCACGACCTGCCGTATGAATGCCCCTCGTTTGACACGAGGTGGACCTCCACCTGTGGAATAAAGTCAAAAATATTAATCTTACAGCCTGCCTTTCCGGTGTCTCCCGAGGTTTAACCCTATTTAATATCCCCTACCATATCCCTCCATTCTCGTTTCACTCATGTGCCTATCTAACTGCATCTTAAACGAGTCCAATGTTCCTGCCTCCACCACCCTACTCGGTAGCGCGTTCCAGACCCCTACAACTCTCTGCGTAAAGAACCTTCTTCTCACCTCCAAATTATACCTCTCCCCCCTCACCCTTAAATGATGACCTCTCGTGTTCGTACCCAGTCTAGGGAGCAGTCTCTCACTATTAACTCTATCCATTCCCTTCATTATCTTATATACTTGTATCATGTCCCCTCTCAATCTCCGCCTTTCCAAGGAGAATAGTCCCAGTTTCTTCAACCTCTCCTCGTAACCCAGTCCCCCCATGCCAGGCAACATCCTGGTAAACCTCCTCTGCACCCTTTCCAGAGACTCCACATCCTTCCGGTAGTAAGGTGACCAGAACTGGACGCAGTACTCCAAATGCGGTCTAACCAACGTTCTATACAACTGAAGCATTAGACAGCAGCTTTTATACTCTATGCCCCTTCCTATAAAGGCCAACATCCCATAAGCCTTCCTAACGACCTTCTCCACTTGTGATGCAACCTTCATGGATTTGTGAACCTGCACTCCCAGGTCCCTCTGTATGTCAATACTCCTAATCGGCCTCCCTTTAATCTCATAGCTCCTCTCTGCATTATTCCATCCAAAATGCATCACCTCGCATTTGTCAGGATTAAATGCCATCTGCCACCTATCTGCCCACTGCACCAACCTATCTATATCCTGTTGTATCACCTGACAATCCAGTTCCGTACCCGCCAACCCTGCCATCTTGGTGTCATCAGCAAACTTGCTAATCACACCACCTACGCCCTCTTCCAAGTCATTTATGTAGACTACAAAGAGGAGAGGTCCCAGTACTGAGACCTGCGGCACACCACTGGTCACTGGCCTCCAGCCTGACAAGGTCCCTTCCACAGCTACCCTCTGTCTCCTATTTCCCAGCCAGTTCCCAATCCACCTAGCTACCTGGCCTCGTATCCCATGCGCCTTAACCTTTTCTACCAGCCTACCGTGAGGGACTTTGTCAAACGCCTTACTGAAATCCATATAGATGACATCAACGGTTCTCCCATCGTCAACCGTTTTTGTCACCACCTCAAAGAATTCCACCAGATTTGTAAGGCAAGACCTCCCTCTAACAAAGCCATGTTGCGTATCTCCAATCAGACCGCAACGCTCCAAATGCTCATACATCCAACCCCTAAGTATTTTTTCCATTAACTTCCCTACCACCGACGTAAAACTCACCGGTCTATAATTCCCAGGGTTATCCCTACTGCCTTTTTTGAACAACGGGACCACATTTGCTACCCTCCAGTCTTCTGGGACCTCACCTGTGTCCAAAGAAGAGACAAAGATTTGCGCCAGAGGCCCAGCAATTTCATCTTTCGCCTCCCAAGCAGCCTGGGATAAATACCATCAGGCCCCGGAGCTTTATCCGTCTTTACGCTACCTAAAAGCCCTAGCACTTCCTCTCTCGTAATAACTATATCCTGCAAATAAACCTCCACTCCCTCCAAGAGACCACACGATTCCGAACCCCTCTCCTTTGTGAATACCGACGCAAAGTATTCATTCAGGAGCTCCCCCATCCCCTCCGACTCAATACACAACTCACCACTCTTGTCCCTAAGAGGACCAATTTTCCCTCTAACTATTCTCTTGCCTCTGATATAGGAATAAAATGCCTTTGGATTTTCCTTAATCCTACCAGCCAAAGCCATCTCATGCCCTCTCTTCGCCCTTCTAATTCCCCTTTTTAGCTCCCTCCTACTCTCGCTGTATTCTTCCAGCGCACTCTTCGTACCCATTTGTTTTGACCTAACATACGCCTCCCTCTTCTTCCTGACCAAGTCTTCAATATCCTCCGTAATCCACGGCTGTCTAATCCTTCCTTTCCCATCCTTTCGCTTAACCGGAACATACCTCCCCTGCAACCATTTCATTTTGTCCCTAAATGCCTCCCACTTGCCAACCGTGGACTTGCCAGCTAACAGTCCCTCCCAATCAGTTTGCTACAGCTCCCTCCTAATCCTGCCATAGCTCGCCTTTCCCCAATTCAGCACACTCCCACTCGGACTGCACTCGTCCCTTTCCATTTTTATCCTAAAGTAGACGGACTTGTGGTCACTGTTCGCCACATGTTCGCCTACCTCTACCTCACCCACCTGCCCAGGTTCGTTTCCCAACACTAGATCCAATATAGCCCCTCCCCTAGTCGGGCTAGTTACATACTGCTCTAGCGACCCTTCCATAACACAGTTCACAAACTCCTCTCCCTCCATACCCCCAGCTCTAGGCCCCCTCCAATTCACTCCAGGAAAATTAAAATCACCCACTACAACCACTCTGTTCTTCCTGCACCTGTCCAAAATGCCCCTGCAAATGCCTTCCTCCACTGACTTTGGGCTGTTGGGTGGCCTATAGTACACCCCTAGCAATGTGATCTCTCCCTTTTTATTCCTCAACTCCACCCACACTGACTCAATCCCTATCTCTTCCCTATCGTCCTCCCTCTGCACTACTGCGATGCTTTCCTTGACTAACAGTGCCACCCCTCCTCCTCTCTTCATCCCTCCTCTGTCACACCTAAAACACTTGTACCCAGGAACATTCAGCTGCCAGTCCTGCCCCTCCCGTAACCACGTCTCCGTTACAGCCACCACATCTAACTGCCTCACAAACATCAAGGCCCCAAGCTCATCCGTTTTCCCTACCACACTCCTAGCATTGAAACAGACACAGTTCAACCCACAAGTGTCCCTCAGAACCACCTTCTCCCTGATACTTTTCCTTTCACTCGACTCTCTCCCAGCCACCTCCCCACCCCCCCTCCATATTAGTTTAAACCCTTCGTAAACACCCCAGCTAACCTCCCCGCTAAGACATTAGTTCCCCTCCCATTCAAATTCTCCTCACCCTTCCTGTACAATTGCCCTTCTCTCTTAAACACCTCCCAGTGCTATGAGGCTGGGCTAGTACTTAATATAAAAAAGGATAGCAAGAGTTTTTATAAATATATAAAAAGTAAGAGGCTGTCTAGGGTGAACGTTGGTCCTTTAGAGGATGAGAAAGGGGAGCTAGTGGTAGGGGATGGGGATATGGCTGAGGTCTTGAATAACTTTTTTGTTTCTGTCTTCACGGAGGAGGACGTGAATAATTTGCCGGGTGTTAGCGATGGAAAGGTGGTAGGAATGGAGGGTCTTAATGACATTACTGTTACTAGAGAGGTGGTGCTTGACAGACTGGAGGGGCTGATTGTGGACAAGTCCCCAGGACCGGATGGAATGCATCCGAGGGTTCTGAAAGAAATGGCGGAGGTGATAGTGGATGCCTTGGTGGTTATTTTCCAGACGTCGCTGGATTCCGGGGTAGTGCCGGAAGATTGGAAAACGGCTAAAGTTACGCCGTTGTTTAAGAAGGGTGCCAGGCAAAAGGCGGGGAATTATAGGCCTGTTAGTTTAACGTCTGTGGTAGGTAAAATGTTAGAATCCGTCATTAAGGAGGAAATAGCGAGGCATCTTGAGGGGAATTGCTTGATAGGGCGGACGCAACACGGTTTCATTAAAGGGAAGTCGTGTCTGACAAATTTACTGGAGTTCTATGAGGATGTGTCTGGGGCAGTGGATAGAGGAGAGCCGGTGGATGTGGTCTTTCTGGATTTTCAGAAGGCGTTTGACAAGGTACCTCACAAGAGGTTATTGCAGAAGGTCAGGGGACATGGAGTTGGGGGTAGGGTGTTAGCATGGATAGAGGATTGGTTGTCAAATAGGAGGCAGAGAGTGGGGGTCAATGGGTGCTATTCGGATTGGCGGTTGGTGACTAGTGGGGTGCCCCAGGGGTCGGTGAACTGATTGGAGACAGTCAGCATGGTTTTGTGGCAGGTAGGTCGTGCCTTACTAACCTTATTGAGTTTTTTGAGAAAGTGACGAAAGAGCTGGATGGGGGTAAGGCAGTGGATGTGGTGTATATGGATTTTAGCAAGGCGTTTGATAAGGTTTACCATGGTAGGCTTCTGCAGAAAATGCAGATGTATGGGATTGGGGGTGATCTAGGGAATTGGATCAGGAATTGGCTAGCGGATAGGAGACAGAGGGTGGTGGTTGATGGTAAATATTCATCATGGAGTTCGGTTACGAGTGGTGTGCCTCAGGGATCTGTTTTGGGGCCACTGCTGTTTGTAATTTTTATTAATGATCTGGATGAGGGTATAGTTGGGTGGATTAGTAAATTTGCTGATGACACCAAAGTCGGAGGTGTGGTAGATTGTGAGGAAGGGTTTCATAGTTTGCAGGGTGACTTAGACAGGTTGCAGAGCTGGGACGAGAGGTGGCGGATGGAGTTTAATGCGGAGAAGTGTGAGGTAATTCACTTCGGTAGAAATAACAGATGTGTCGAGTATAGGGCTAACGGGAGGACTTTGAATAGTGTGGATGAGCAGAGGGATCTAGGTGTATGTGTACATAGATCCCTGAAAGTTGGGAATCAAGTAGATAAGGTTGTTAAGAAGGCATACGGTGTCTTGGCGTTTATTGGTAGGGGGATTGAATTTAGGAGTCGCAGCGTTATGTTGCAACTGTACACAACTTTGGTGCGGCCGCACTTGGAGTTTTGTGTGCAGTTCTGGTCCCCACATTACAGGAAGGATGTGGAGGCTTTGGTGAGGGTGCAGAGGAGGTTTACCAGGATGTTGCCTGGTATGGAGGGGAGGTCCTATGAGGAGAGGCTGAGGGATTTGGGGTTGTTTTCGCTGGAAAGAAGGCGGCTAAGAGGGGATCTTATTGAAACATATAAGATGATTAGAGGTTTAGATAGGGTGGATAGTGATAGCTAGCACGAGGGGGCATGACTTTAAATTAAGGGGGGGTAGTCATAGGACAGATGTCAGGGGTAGGTTCTTTACCCAGAGGGTGGTGAGGGATTGGAATGCCCTGCCTGCTGCAGTTGTAAATGTGCCTAATTTGGGTGTGTTTAAGAGATCCGTGGATAGGTTTATGGGCGAAAAGGGATTGGTTTAGGTTAGTGGGTCATTGTTTTTGTAACTGGTCGGCGCAACATCGTGGGCTGAAGGGCCTGTTCTGCGCTGTAATGGTCTATGTTCTATGTTATGTTCTATAGAGTCATCATAGCAAAGATTTACCAGGCTGATTCCCGGGATGGCAAGACCGACATATGAGGAAAAATTAAGTTGGTTAGGATTATATTCACTGGAGTTCAGAAGAATGAGAGAGAATCTCATCGAAACCTATAAAATTCTAACAGGATTAGACAGGGTAGATGCAGGAAGGATGTTCCCAATGGTGGGGGAGTCCAGGACCAGTGGTCATAATCTAAGGATAAGGGGGTAAACCTTTTAGAACTGAGGTGAGGAGAAATTTCTTCACCCAGTGAGTGGTGAATGTGTGGAATTCACTCCCACAGAAAGTAGTTGAGGCCAGAACGTTGTTTGTTTTTAAGAATAGTAAATATACGTCTTGGGTAAAAGAGATCAAAGGATAGGGAGGAAAGAAAGGATCAGTTATTGCGTTGAATGATTAACTTTGATCGTAATGAATGACGGTA
This sequence comes from Prionace glauca, assembly GCA_037974335.1. Taxonomy (NCBI): domain Eukaryota; kingdom Metazoa; phylum Chordata; class Chondrichthyes; order Carcharhiniformes; family Carcharhinidae; genus Prionace; species Prionace glauca. The sequence continues at coordinate 157,178,177 of CM075723.1, forward strand.
CATTGTTGATGGGCCGAATAGCCTCCTCCTGCTCCTATTTTCAATGTTTCTCTTAAAACAAGAGGAAATTGTCAAGAAAAAACAGAATCGGGTTCTCTGATGAGAAACAAGGTGAAATGTGTTTTTGATTAGGATTAAGAAGTTCTGGTAAGGAACTGTCCACAAGTGAAAAATGAATACCTGCCATAGAGATCTGGTACAAATACGAAATGATGTAATTTGGTGAAGAGATGTGGATTAATTTTTGGCAACAAGATCCAATCTGCCAGAGACAGAACCAACAGAGAGCCTGGCAGAGAGTCCACATCAAGCTGCACCAGTGTAAGACCTGACCCTTCCTGAGAACATGACACTACCTGAACCAACTGGCAAAGACAGTATCTCAGTTGTGAACACTTCAACACAACCTCAAAACACTGCATTTAGACAACAACGGACAACATCCAAACAAAGCCAAACACATCAGAGATTGCAATAAACGCTTACAAAATGGATGCCTGAATTTTGCTGGCAACCAGACAGTTACTCTCAAGTGTCTGAACTATTGACTTATTTATTAATTGTTCATTTAACTAATGTTGCTTGTTAATGTTTTACTGTTACTGGTGTCAGGAACCTTTTGATTTAAAGGGTGAGTAAATGTGAGAAGTAATGTTATTTCTAATGTTTGCTCACTTGCAGCTTTGCAATGGAACAGACACTTTATTAGACTGATCATTTGGCATCACTGATGACAGTATTGGCCATTTGCATGGCTAAAAGAGCAGTCTATCTTCACTGTCTGTAATGTTAACATCCTTTCAATAAAGCTGTCCATTTGTTTGAACCTAAGGCCTGCAGCTTATCTTTTAATCCTGTCAGAGTGGCTGTCAAAGTCAGTCAGTGCTTAACATATTCAGAGTGGTCTTCAGCGTATATTTGAGGTTACATGTTTGATTGACTGGGCCTGCATTGATGTGAGTTTTGTTTGGGCAACATTCAAGGACAGGCTGAGTTTCTGACATGCAGAATTGAAGAGGTTGAGTATGACTTGCCAATCTGGCATAGAGTGGGCTGTCATATTGCAGTCTTCTGTAAACTGTAGATCACGTGTCTGTGATGATCAGTTTAGTTTTGGTATGGAGTTCACTGAGGTTAAAGAGTTTTCCAAATGGGCAGTATTTAGTACTGACACCAGAGAGCGGTTGCTTTTTTGAGGTGAACAGCCACAGTCAGATTGAAAATGGTTTGGGACTATCGCACAACCTCACCTGACCCCAGCTCAGATTTTGAAGGTATTTGTTTCAGATCTCCCACAGTTTTATATCATCATGAAGCAATTGAATGATTGTGATGCAGTTTCTTGGACATAGAAATGTTTGGAACTTAATCCAGGGAGGCCCGTGATTCCCTGAGTGAGCTGGGTGAGTGCAGTGTAGAGTTCCCACTGTTGTCCTGGACATTATTGTACAGGAGTTAGAAACTATTCACCCAATCACTTCAGACTCATCTTTTATTGTAGGCTTTCAAATATCAAGTTAAAGTTTTAATGTTTGTGAATAGATGGGGTTTGAAGTTATTCTAAATGTGCTGCATTTTGATCAATTAACATGTGCTTTCTTTGAATTCCAGTATGGATACCACACCTGACAAACTCGCCCTCCCTCATTGTAATGGTGGGTCTCCCAGCTCGAGGGAAAACTTACATATCAAAGAAACTCACTCGTTACTTCAACTGGATTGGGGTCCCAACTAAAGGTAAATTCCCAAATGTGGTGATCCACACGCTGAAAGGTATACCACCAGTAAAGATGACCAGCACCAATAGGCAGACAGGATTATAATTTGATACAGGACTGTTGGACATTACTTTATTTCATAAAATGAGCCTGCGGGGTATATGGATCAGTGTAAATCATCCAGAGAGTGATCTGGCACAGAGGGACGTTCCCACATGAATGGCATCTTAAACATTGTGGATAATAATTATCTGTATCAGGGAGACATCATTGCAAATCTCTTCAAGTTGTATTATTCAGTGGCCCTTGTTTTGGTTTTTATTTTGAGATATTACAATGTCTGAAAATAGACTATTCTGCAATCAATCAATCAGAGTTTCTGGTAATGGGGTTCAACTGAAAGGGGGAGGGTCGGTGGGTACAGGGCGCACTGATTATCCTTTTGCTCCATTTGTATTGTTTTCAAACATGGAAGATAGGAGCAGGAGAAGACCACTCGGCCCTTTGAGCCTGCTCTGCCATTCGTCACAAAATGGCTGATCATCCAACTCAAAATAGCCTAATCCTGCTTTCTCCCCATAATCTTTGATCCCATTTACCCCCAAGGGCAACATCTAGCCGTCTCTTAAGTGCATTCAATGTTTTGGCATTAACGACTGTTATAGGAGTAGGGTATTCAAAAAGATCATGATGGCCCAACTTACTTTTCTGCCTGCCTTCCATAACTAAAGAACAAAGAAAATTACAGCACAGGAAGAGGTCCTGCACTGACCATGCTGCCTGACTGAACTAAAACCCCCTAGTCATCCCTCTCTTTTCGTCCTATTCATGTATTTGTCCAGACGCCCCTTACAAGTCACTACTGTATCCACTTCCACCACCTCCTGGGCAGTGAGTTCCAGGGACCCACCACCCTCTGTGTAAAAAAAATTTGCCTCAAATCTCCTTTAAGTCGCACCTTAAACCTATGGCCCCTTGTAATTGACTCTTCCACCCTGGGAAAAAGCTTCTGACTATCCACTCTGTCCATGCCCCTCATAATCTTGTAGACTTCTATCAAATCGCCTCTCAACCTCCATCATTCCAGTTAAAACAAACCAAGTTTCTCCAACTTCTCCTCAAAGCTAATGCCCTCCATACCAGGCAACATCCTGGTAGATCTTTTCTGTACCCTCTCCAAAGCCTCCACATCTTTCTAGCAGTGTGGCAACCAGAATTTTGAACACTGTATTCCAAGTGTGGCCTAACTAAGGTTCTATATATCTGTAACATGACTTGCCAATTTTTAAACTCAATACTGCAGCCGATGAAGGCAAGCATGCCGTATGCCTCCTTGACTACCTTTTCCACCTGCATTGCCACTTTCAGTGACCTGTGTACCTGTACACCCAGATCCATTTGCCTATCAATACTCTTTAAGGGTTCTGCCATTTACTGTATATTTCCTATCTTTATTAGTCCTTCCAAAATGCCTCGCCTCACATTTGTCTGGATTAAACTCCATCTGCAATCTCTCCGCCCAAGTCTCCAACTGATCTATATCCTGCTGTATCCTCTGATGGTCCTCATCGCTATCCGCAAATTCGCCAACCTTTGTGCCATGAGCAATCTTACTAATCAATCCAGTTACATTTTCTTCCACATCATATATCAGCAAAGGTCCCAGCCCTGATCCCTAAGGAATGCCACTTGTCACAGCCCTCCATTCAGAAACACACCCTTCCACTGCTACTCTCTGTCTTCTGTGACTGATGTGGAGATGTCAGCGTTGGACTGGGGTAAACAGTAAGAAGTCTGACAATACCAGGTTAAAGTCCAACCGACTTATTTGATAGTAAACTCGCAAGCTTTCAGGGTTTGCCTCTTCGAACCTTTAGGTTAGGTGTAAAGATTCGCATTCTAATCGGTAACCTGTAAACTGTCTGTGCTGTTATATGCTCTGTCTGAGGCCAGAACTCTCCATTCGCCTGACGAAGAGGGAAACCCCGAAAGCTTGCGAGTTTACTATCAAATAAATTGGTTGGACTTAAACCTGGTGTTGTCAGACTTCTTTCTATGACTGAACCAGTTCTGTATCCACCTTGCCAGCTCACCTCTGATCCCATACGACTTCACATTCTGCACTAGTTTGCCATGAGGGACCTTGTCAAAGGCCTTACTGAAGTCCATATAGACAACATCCACTGCCCTACTCTCATCAATCATCTTCGTCACTTCCTCGAAAAACTCAATCAAGTTCATGAGACGTGACCTCCCCTTCACAAAACCATGTTGCCTCTCACTAATACGTCCACTTATTTCCAAGTGGGAGTGGATCCTGTCTCAAAGAATCCTCTCCAATAATTCCCCAACCACTGATGTAAGGCTCACCAGCCTGTAATTACCTGGATTATTCTTGCTGCCCTTCTTAAACAAAGGAACCACATTGGCTATTTTCCAATCCTCTGGGACCTCCCCATTATGTGGGTATGCCGGCGTTGGACTGGCGTAAACACAGTAAAAAGTCTGACAACACCAGGTTTTAGTCCAACCGATTTATTTGATAATATTCTCACAAGCTTTCGAGGGGACTGCCTCTTCGTCAGGTGAATGGAGAGTTCTCCTCCCCATTAGCCAGTGAGGATACAAAGATTTCTCTTTGTCAAAGAAGTTTCCAAATATTCCTGACTCTGTGAAAAAAATTCTCCTGTTTTAAATGGAAGACCCCTTATTCTGAAACTGTGTTGTGGGAGTGGGTGGGTACCCCATTCTTTGTGTTGTGGTGGGGAGGGGCGCATGCCATTTTCTTTGTGCTGTTGGAGGGGGGCTGTGATGGTGCCTTGTTCTTTGTGTTGTTGGGGGGGGTGGGGTAGGTGGTCTTTCATTTAACTTCTAAGATCAAATGTCCCAATGTCAGAGTCCCAGTGTTGCACGTGTCTTTAGACCCCCACCCCTCCAGCGGGCTGCATGGTCCTTGCCAGCACTTTGAACTTGTGCAAAGAACAAGGCACCTCCGCCCCCAACAGCACAAAGAACATGGCATGTGCCACACACACACACACACACACACACACACACACACACACAACATTAAACCAGGTGAGGAAAGGTGTTTGTGAAACCGATGAGTTTCACATAGCTTCTCTTGCCTGATCCAACTCTCTTCAATTTTGGGAGAATTGCATCCATTAAATTGAGATGAATTACTCTGTCTGGAACCGGTTCTGTCCACATGCCATGGATAGCATCTGGTCCCTTCAAAGTTTGTCTTGCTTGGTAACTTACTGAACTCATTAGGCATTATTGTGCAATCCATTTAGGGTGCTGCTTGATCTTGAATTTGAGTTTTGTTGCTGATATCCTGTGTAAGAGATTGTTTGTTTATGTTTTACGAGTATGGTGCTTATTTTGGGTATAAAGTGCGGGAAAGATTATGATGCTTGCTTGTGAAGCTTCATATCAAAACTCTGAAATATCGTACATGACGAGTTTGTGTTGTTATTTAAGGGGTGTAACACCTTTTCACAGTGTGGTGATCCATTAATAGTAAATCGTGTATAATTGGATAACTGTCTTCTATTTTCACAGCGTTTAATGTTGGGCAGTATCGACGTGAGCTGGTGAAGACTTATAAATCCTTTGAGTTTTTCCTTCCTGACAATGAAGAAGGCTTGCAAATCCGAAGGTAATGCTCACTGGGACTTCAGCCCCTTAACATCATGGCTGTTTGCTGTTTATTAACCACATTAGACTGATTGCCTTTGGTCTGTCTGCAGGCAATGTGCATCCACAGCCATGAATGATGTGAAGAAATATCTTGACGAGGAAGGAGGACAAGTGGCAGTAAGTACACAGAGAGCTTGATTCAGTTTCTCACAAAGTGCTTCCTGTGCTTAGATCTATTTTGTGTAATGGCCATCATTCCCACAAGTCAGTTTGCCACAGCAAGACCCAAGGAATAGAAATGTGATGAATGACATGTTAATGTTTAGTTGGTGGTATAGTACTGTTCAGGAAACTGGGAGTATTCCCCACTGTTACTAAAGAATCTTAAACATCTGTCTGAGACACCAGAAAGAGCCAGACAAGAACTCAGTTTAGCACTTCTGACACTGGGTGTTTTTCAGTACTACATCAGAGTGCGAGCTTAGGTATGTGGTTAAACTGATGCATCCCAGAACCTTTGAGCCCAGAGACAGAATGGTCATCACTGAGGTTGACTAATGCCTTGGTGTGTTCACAGTGTTCAGGTGAGAACCTCTGGAACTGTGACATCGGGATGTTAGACATAGGAACAGGATTAGGCCATTAAACCTTGCCCACCCCCTCCTCTGTTCAACAGTTTGATGGTGAGTTAAATGGGTAGTAAAATCAGCAGCTTTTTAAACAATTCTATTTGAATTAAACCAGAATAGATGCAGGATTTGACAGCAATGATGACTGCTTAAAAGAAGGATTTAGCCATAAAGACGAGGAAAGCTCTTATCTCATTCTGATTTATCTTCAACTAAAACTCAGTTGGAATAAACAGAACGGGTCCAAGGATCAGAAGGTCAAGCGAAGCAGTGTGATCTGTGTAATTATTTGGAGTGTGTGTGGACATGCGTTATGTTGCAGCAAAGTAACAGAAGCTCATGGCGATGGTTATAATCAGAATGACAGACTTCATAATGAAATAGGCAAGTTGAGTTCAAATCATTGGAGGTGGCACTGCAAGTTAAAAATCAGAATAATAGACCAGAAGGAGGCCATTTTGTGCCCATCTGTACTGGCTTTTTTAGTGATGAAGTGGCTGAAAAAGTATCAGCTTAAGTTTATAAATAGAGGCACAGAATATAAAAGATGATACTGGAACAGGTTTCAGTTGGAACATTGTGGACAATTCTGGGCATCACGTTTCAGGAACTATATATAAAGACCTTGGGTAAAGTACACAATTTAGAGGATGTTATCAGGGATGAGGGACTTCAGTTATGAAGAAAGATTGGAAAACTTATGAGTGTTTTGGTTACAAGATGATCTTAGAGATTTTCAAGGTGATGAGTGGTTTTGATCGAGTAAATAAACAGGAGAAAATCTCACTCTAGCGAATGGATTAATAGCTCGCAGTAGTGAATAAAGATCTGAAACAGGTCACTCCCTCTGAACAGATTCTGGAGGCTGATTCTGGAAAGAAGTTGGACAGTTACTAAAGGATGAGGAACTTACAGGATTGAGGACAGTAAAACGAGTGTGATGTGAAACACGTCTGCTCTTTCCAAGAGCCAGTGTGACATGATGGGCCAAATTGTCTCTTTTTGTGCTGTAATTTCTATGAATGAGACCAGTAAAATGGGTTAAGTGTTCTCCAATAGGTAATAGACTCCAGAACCCTTTATTAGTTAAATTGCTTTGTGTATTAGAACATTGAACATCGAACATTTCAGCGCAGTACAGGTCCTTTGGCCCTCAATGTTGTGCCGACCTGTGAAACCAATCTAAAGTCCATCTAACCTACACTATTCCAATATCATCCATATGTTTATCCAATGACCATTTAAATACCCTTAATGTCAGCGAATCCACAACTGCTGCAGGCAGGGAATTCCATGCTTTTACTACCCTCTGAGTAAAGAACCCACCTCTGACATCTGTCCTATTTCTATCATCCCTCAATTTAAAGCTATGTCCCCTCGTGTTAGCCATCTCCACGAGGAACAAGGCTCTCACTGTCCACCCTATCCTCTGATCATCTTATACGTCTCTATTAAGTCACTTCTTAACCTTCTTCTCTCTAATGAAAATGGCCTTAAATCCCTCAGTCTTTCCTCATAAGACCTTCCCACCATACCAGGCAACATCCTGGTAAATCTCCTCTGCACCCTTTCCAATGCTTCCACATCTTTCTTATAATGCGGTAACCAGAACTGTACGCAATACTCCAAGTGCGGCCGCACGAGAGTTTTGTACAGCTGCAACATGACCTCATGGCTCCAAAATTCAATCCCTCTACCAATAAAAGCTAACACACCATACGCCTTCTTAACAACCTTATCAACCTGGGTGCCAACTTTCAGGGATCTATGCACATGGACACCAAGATCTGTCTGCTCATCCACACCAAGAATCTTACCATTAGCCCTATATTCTGTATTCCTGTTACTCCTTCCAAAGTGAATCATTTCACACTTATCTGCATTAAATTCCATTTGCCACCTCTCAGCCCAGCTCTGCAGCTTATCTCTGTCCCTCTGTAACCTGCAACACCTTTCCGCACTGTCCACAACTCCACCGACTTTAGTGTCATCCGCAAATTTACTAACCCATCCATCTACGCTCTCATCCAGGTCATTTATAAAAATGACAAACAGTAGTGGCCCCAAAACAGATCTTTGCAGTATACCACTAGTAACTGAACTCCAGGATGAATATTTCCCATCAACCACCACCCTCTGTCTTCTATCAGCTAGCCAATTCCTGATCCAAACTGCTAAATCACCCTCAACTCCGTGCCTCTGTATTTTCTGCAATACCATGGGGAACCTTATCAAACGCTTTCCTGAACATAGAATATTACAGCGCAGAACAGGCCCTTCGGCCCACGATGTTGCGCCGACCAGTTTTTTTTAAAAAACACTGACCCACTAATCTAAACCAATCCCTTTTCGTCCATAAACCTATCCACAGATCTCTTAAACGCCACCAAACTAGGCGCATTTACAACTGCAGCAGGCAGGGCATTCCAATCCCTCACCACCCTCTGGGTAAAGAACCTACCCCTGACATCTGTCCTATAACTACCCCCCCTTAATTTAAAGCCATGCCCCCTCGTGCTAGATTTCTCCATCCGAGGAAAAAGGCTATCACTATCCACCCTATCTAAACCTCTAATCATCTTATATGTTTCAATATGATCCCCTCTTAGCCGCCTTCTATCCAGGGAAAACAACCCCAAATCCCTCAGTCTCTCCTCATAGGACCTCCCCTCCATTCCAGGCAACATCCTGGTAAACCTCCTCTGCACCCCCTCCAAAGCCTCCACGTCCTTCCTGTAATGTGGGGACCAGAACTGCACACAGTACTCCAAGTGCGGCCGCACCAGAGTTGTGTACAGTTGCATCATGACGCTGCGACTCCTAAATTCAATCCCCCTACCAATAAATGCCAAGACACTGTATGCCTTCTTAACAACCTTATCTACTTGATTCCCAACTTTCAGGGATCTATGTACACATACACCTAGATCCCTCTGCTCCTCCACACTATTCAAAGTCCTCCCGTTAGCCCTATACTCAACACATCTGTTACTCCTACCGAAATGAATTACATAAGCTATGAGGAGAGGCTGAATAAACTAGGCTTGTACTCGTTAGAGTTTAGAAGAATGAGGGGAGATCTCATTGAGACGTATAAGATGATGAATGGGATGGATAGGATAGAGGTGGAGAGACTGTTCCCGCTCAAAAAAGACAGTAGGACTAGGGGGCACAGCCTCAAGATAAAGGGGGGGCGGTTTAGAACAGAGTTGAGGAGGAACTTCTTCACTCAAAGGGTGGTGAATCTCTGGAATTCTCTGCCCGTTGAAGTGGTGGAGGCTGCCTCGCTAAATATTTTTAAGAAACGGGTTGATGGGTTTTTGATAAGAGAAGGGATTAAGGGTTATGGGGAGAGGGCGGGAAGGTGGAGCTGAGTCACGACAGATCAGCCATGATCTTATTGAATGGCGGGGCAGGCTCGAAGGGCCAGATGGCCTACTCCTGCTCCTATTTCTTATGTTCTTACTAAAATCCATATATACCACGTCAACTGTCTTACCCCCATCCACCTCTTTGGTCACTTTCTCAAAGAACTCAATAAGGTTAGTAAGGTACGACCTACCTGCTACCAAACTATGCTGACTGTCTCTAATCAATTCATTACTCTCCAAATAACTATAAATCCTATCCCTAATAATTTTTTCTAAAACCTTGCCCACAACAGAAGTAAGACTCACCGGTCTATAATTCCCGGGGAAGTCTCTGTTCCCCTTCTTAAACAATGGGACAACATTCGCTGTCCTCCAATCTTCTGGTACTATACCAGAGACCAACGATGACCTGAAGATCAGAGCCAGAGGCTCTGCAATCACCTCTCTTGCCTCCCAGAGAATCCTAGGGTAAATCCCGTCCGGACCAGGGGACTTATCTATTTTCAAGCCCTCTAGAATATCCAGCACATCCCCCGTATCAACTGCAATACTTTCTATTTTACACCCCTGCACCCCAGTGTCCTCTTCAGCTACATTCATGTCCCCCTGTGTGAACACCGAAGAGAAATATTGGTTCAACGCCTCTCCAATCTCTTCCGGTTCCACACACAACTTCCCTCTACTGTCTGTAACTGGCCCTAATCTTGCCCTAACCAACCTTCTGTTCTTGACATACCTGTAAAACGCCTTAGGATTCTCCTTAATCCTATCAGCCAAAATCATCTCATGTCCTCTTTTAGCACTTCTTAACTCCCTCTTCAACTCCCTCCTAGCCAATCTAAAGCTTTCATATACCATATACACCATATCAACTGCTTTACCCACATCCACCTCTTTGGTCACCTTTTCAAAAAACTCAATAAGGTTTGTGAGGCACGACCTACCCTTCTCAAAACCTAAAATTAGGGACTGGTCTGTCCCATCTGGTTAGTTCCCAGCAAGCTCCCAACTGTCTTACTTGCTGAAATTATTTCTAATAATCTCCAAACAGGTCTTTGATGCCACAAACACAACACGGGAGCGGAGAGAAACCATTCTAAACTTTGCAGAACAGAACGGATACAAGGTTAGTTTGCTGTGATTCCTGGATTAGCTTTGCCTTGTGGCATTGCAAGGCTTTCCTGTTTCAAGCTGTGAATGTATGAGGGAAAAGATCCTGCTGCATTTATCTCCTAATGTTTGCTGTATTTATTCTGATTCTGTGCTGCTCACTCAATTTGCACAATATACTTCAGCACGAAGCTCAGCTTGTCAACAAAGGGAAATGGAATGGATAGGAACTGGGTTTCATACAGGGTGATGTAAGGATCCTGTACCACTGTGCCCTTGTATCTTAATACTTCCTGCTGTCTTTTTGTACACTCCTATTCCATTTTTATTTCACCATTTCCTTTCTATTTACTTCAGTTCTTCAAGTTGATCGATTGCACCCACACATGAGTTGACAGCAGCCACCAGACCTGCCCTTCTAACACCAGGCCCAAATATTCTCTATCGATTGTGAAATATACTTTGCCTTTTTCTTTCTCACCGTTCTTTTGATATAATCTATCCATCCAAAGCCCAGGACAGAGTATCTCTTCAAACTGGTGCTGCCATTGTAATGTCCCCAGGAGGAACAAGTAGGAAAGTGGTTGAGAATGGGCTGATGTGCTTAACCTCCTCTTCAGTTGTGTCTGTATTTTGAGCTTGTGTGTGTTTGTCCTCCAGTCTGGCCAGCTTGTAACTGAAGCAGCTGCCTTAAATTTTATTAATTTGTGGATATTGATCGTGCTGACTATCCCAGCATTTATTATCCATGGCGTTTATTGGTCGGGGGATTGAATTTAGGAGTCGCAGCGTCATGATGCAACTGTACACAACTTTGGTGCGGCCGCACTTGGAGTTTTGTGTGCAGTTCTGGTCCCCACATTACAGGAAGGATGTAGAGGCTTTGGAGAGGGTGCAGAGGAGGTTTACCAGGATGTTGCCTGGTATGGAGGGGAGATCCTATGAGGAGAGACTGAGAGATTTGGGGTTGTTTTCGCTGGAAAGAAGGCGGCTAAGAGGGGACCTTATTGAAACATATAAGATGATTAGAGGTTTAGACAGGGTAGATAGTGATAGCCTTTTTCCTAGGATGGAGAAAGCTAGCACGAGGGGGCACGACTTTAAATTAAGGGGGGGTAGTTATAGGACTGATGTCAGGGGTAGGTTCTTTACCCAGAGGGTGGTGAGGGACTGGAATGCCCTGCCAGCTGCAGTTGTAAATGCGCCTAGTTTGGGGGCGTTTAAGAGATCTGTGGATAGGTTTATGGATGTAAAGGGATTGGTTTAGGCTAGTGGGTCATTGTTTTGTAACTGGTCGGCGCAACATCGTGGGCCGAAGGGCCTGTTCTGCGCTGTAATGTTCTATGTTCTATTCCTGTTTGAGAAGGGGATGGAGAACCATCACTTTGAGTAGTTTGAGTCATTTCAGAGGAATGTGGAGCCAATTATGGGACTAGAGTGACATGCATTCCAGATTGGTAATGGTGGCAGATTTCCTTCTCTGAAGGACATTAGTGAATTGGATTTATTCTTACAGCAATCCAGTAGTTATATCCTCACCATTACTTTGTTTGATTTTACTTAAGTGAAGTTGATTGCATTAACTGCTTTGGTGGGATTTGAACTCTGATTTCCATTTATTAGTGCAGTTTGCAGCAGGAGGTGTGATGTGCCTGTGAGTGTGCGCGTGCAATAAGACTTGTACAACAATGCTACAAATGGTTGACTGCATTAATTCTACAGGTCCACCACCCAAGCTGGCAATCTTTAAATAGTGTGAAAAATCGATCCACTAAATCGATGGCAGATCCTACAACCGTTGTAATAAAATCTACAAAAACACCGCGTGCAATAGAACATAGAAAAACTACAGCACAAACAAACCACATGTCGCGCCGATCATATCCCTACCTACTAGGCTTACCGAAAACCCTCAATCCTATTAAATCCCATGTACTCATCCAGAAGTCTCTTAAAAGACCCTATCAAATTTGCCTCCACCACCATTGATAGCAGCTGATTCCACTTACCCACCGCCCTCTGAGTGAAAAACTTACCCCTGACATCTCCTCTGTACCTACTCCCCAGCACCTTAAACCTGTGTCCTCTCGTAGCAACCATTTCAGCCCTAGGAAAAAGCTTCTGAGAATCTACTCGATCAATATCTCTCAACATCTTATACACCTCTATCAGGTCACCTCTCATCCTTTGTCTCTCCAAGGAGAAAAGACTGAGCTCCCTCAACCAATTCTCATTAGGCATGCCACCCAATCCAGGCAACATCCTTGTAAATCTCCTCTGCACCTTTTCAATATCTTCCACACCCTTCCTGTAATGACGCGACTAGAACTGCGCACAGTACTCCAAGTGGGGTCTGACTAGAGTCTTATAAAGCTGCAGCATTACCTCCCGACTCCTAAACTCAATCCCTCGATTGATGAAGGCCAGTACACCATACGCCTTCTTGACCACACCCTCTACCTGTGAGGCCAATTTAAGAGTCCTATGGATCTGGACTCCAAGGTCCTTCTGATCCTCCATACTGCTAAGAGTCTTGTCCTTGATATTACACTTCATCATCCCATTTGATCTGCCAAAATGGACCACTACACATTTATCTGGGTTGAAGTCCGTCTGCCACTTCTCCACTCTGTCTTGCATCCTAACTATGTCAAGCTACAACTTCTGACATCCCTCCAAACTATCCACAACACCACCAACCTTCATGTCATTGGCAAACTTACCAACCCATCCCTCCACTTCCTCATCCAGGTCATTTATAAAAATCACAAACAGCAAGGGTCTCAGAACAGATCCCTGGGGCACTGCACCGGTGATCGACCTCCATGCAGAAAAATACCCATCCACAACCACTCTGTCTTCTGTGGGCAAGCCAGTTCTGGATCCACAAGGCAACAATCCCTTGGATCCCATGCCCTCTCACTTTCTCAAGAAGTCTTGCATGGGGGACCTTATCAAATGTCTTGCTGAAGTCCATGTAAACCACATCCACTGCTCTTCCTTCGTCAATGTGTTCAGTCACATTCTCAAAGAACGCAACCAGGCTTGTAAGGCACGACCTGCCCTTGACAAAGCTGTGCTGACTACTTTTGAGCATACTAAACTTCTCTAAATGTTCATCAGTCCTGTCCCTCAGGATCTTCTCCATCAGCTTACCAACCACTGAGGTCAGACTCACCGGTCGGTAACTTCCTGGGCTATCCCTATTCCCTTTCTTGAGCATGGGAACCACATCCGTAATCCTCTTGAACCTCTCCCATCTCCATTGACAATGCAAAGATCATCGCCAAAGGCTCTGCAATCTCTTCCCTGGCCTCCCACAGTAACCTGGGGTACATCCCATCCGGTCCCAGCAACTTATTTATCTTGATGCTGTTCAAAATTTCCAACACATCCTCTTTCTTAACGTCCACATACTCAATCTTTTCAGTCCACCAAAAGCCTGCAGTACAACCACCCAGATCTTTTTCCACCGTGAATATCGAAGTAAAGTATTCACTAAGCACCTCTGCTATTTCTACTGGTTCTGTACAAACTTTCCCACTTCCACATTTTATAGGTCCTATTCCTTCCCATCTTATCCTTTCACTCTTTACACATATATTTGTAGAATGCCTTAGGGTTCTCCTTAATCTTACCCACCAAGGCCACCTCATGACCCCTTCTGGCTCTCCTAATTTCCTTCTTAAGTTCCTTTCTACAAGCCGTACACTCCTCTAGATCCCTAACATTGCCTAGCTCCCTGAACCTTTTGTACGCTTTGCTTTTCTTTTTGACTAGTCTCATTATAACTTTTGTGCACCACAGTTCCCGGCTTTCTAGTAGCTCTTGACTGGACCCTTCACCTCGCGAGGCTGGAGGTGCTGGAAAAATTAACAGTGCCGATACATTGGAGGAATGTACCACATTCTTCAAATGAGATGTCCAGTTAGATACAAATCAGCTGGTGATGATACAGGAATCACAATTAAATACTGTAAACTTAGTCATTTATGGTATGGCAACAGATAAAATGCTGATGAAAGTACTAGATTTTTGTAAAAGAAAAGAACTGGTTTACTATTGCCCAAATTTGATTCCCGCCCCAGACAGAAGTTTCATCATCAGGCTCTCAAGAGGGACCTTACACTGACTCATGATCATTTTGTTAAAGATTGCAATAAATTAATTGGAAAGCTTTGTAGAAACAATGTGTTCAGTTTGTACTTCTGTGAATGAATGTGGGTCAGTATAGTTGACCTAAAAATAGCTGAGAGAATTGTACAATTATATAGTTGCAGGCAGTGTCAGAAAAGAAGATTTTAAAGGGTGGAGTGAATGAGGGGAGGGTGGAATATTAAAGGATTCAGACTGTGAAGGGGAGAGTGGGATTAAACTAGTTGGGATATTATTTAAGGGTCTGGGGAGTGAAGGGGAAAGTGTGATTAGACCTGGCTATTTAGAGGTGTGGGGAGTGAGGGGGAGAGTGGGATTAGACTGAAATGGAAAGATTAAGCTTAAAGAATTTTTTTTTCTCTTCTCATCTCTGATTTTCTGATCTGTTTTGTGGTCCAAGGTGTTCTTTGTGGAATCGGTGTGTGAAGACCCGGAGGTTATTGAGACGAACATTGTGGTAGGTTAGAGATTGATAACTCTGAGATTTTTTTTGATGCACTGGTTTGGACAGTAATGACTTGATTTGTAATTCAGCTGGAATTGGATTGGTTCCCAGCCGTGTTAATACTAGTTTTGACCTCTGGATTGTCCTTCACCTGAGCACTCAGCAAGTCTGTCTGAGATTGAGTAGATGCCAGAGAAAATCAGTGCAGCAAAATCACTGTTTCTGTTGTTTCAATTGTCTGTTTAAAAGTGTCAAAAGCAGAGATTTACCAGTTTCTATGGCAATGTGAATGCTTAGTATTTACATGTGAAAAATATAAAGTCCTGTTTGGCTGTGATGTAACACTGGATTTTCAGAGTTCCCTTTTATTTTTGTGTTACTGTGAATATTGTTGGTTTCCTCGATCTAAAGCACATTACTAACGCTACATTTCACTCCAATTAGCAAGTCAAACTGGGCAGCCCAGACTACAGCGACTGTAACAATGATGAAGCGATATCCGACTTCCTAAAAAGGATAGAGTGTTACCAAAACACGTATGAGCCTTTGGATGAAGTGTCAGATAAGTACGTTAGCCTTCCTTCCCGTATGTTACCAACAGACAACACAAAGGCATATCAGCCAGTGAGTCTGAGCACACTCTGCACTTCGCGCATCATTTAATATCCCACCCAGTCTAATCTCACACTCCTCCTCACTCCCTGCACCCTTTAATATCCCATCCAGTTTAATTTCACTCACCCTCACTCCCCACACCCTTTAATACCCCACTCTCCCCCTCACTTCCCGCACCCTTTAATATCCCATCCAGTCTAATCCCACTCCCCCCTCACTCTCTGCACCCTTTAATATCCCATCCAGATTTACATCCTGGTAAATCTCTTCTGCACCCTTTCCAATGCATCAACGTCCTTCCGGTAGTGTGGCAACCAGAATTGTACACAATACTTCAAATGCAGTCGAACCAAAGTCTTATACAGCTGCAACATGATTTTCCAATTCCTACACTCAGTGCCCTAATCGATGAAGGCCAGCATGCCATTCATCCGTCTTCTTGACCACCTTGTCCAGCTGAATTGCCAACTTCAGGGAACTGTGGATCTGCATCCCTAAATCCCTCTATGCTAATATTTTTAAAGTCTACCATTTACTTTCCTCCTGCAGTTGACCATCCAAATCACACCACCTCACATTTGTCTGGGTTAAATTCCATCTGCCATCTTTTGGCCCAGGTCTCCAGTTGATTTGTATCCTGTTGCATCCTCTGACAATCCTCCTCACTATCAGCTGCTCCCCAATTTTTGTATCATTTGCAAATTTACTAATCAGACCGCCTACATTTTTCTCCAAATCATTTATTTATATATACAACAGAGGCCCAGCACTGATCCGTTTGTCACAAACCTCCATTTAGAAAAGTCCCCTTCCGCTGTTACTCTCTGCTTTCTATGCCCAAGCTGGTCTTGTCTCCATTTTACCAGCTCACCTCAGATTCCAACTGACTTCACCTTCTGTATCAGCCTCCCAAGAGGAACCTTATCGAAGACTTTACTAAAGTCTATGTGTACGACACCCACTGCCCTGCCCTGGACAATTTTTTATTGTCACTTCCTCAAAGAACTCAATCAAGTTTGTGAGACATGACCTCCCTTTCACAAAACCATGCTGCCTATTGATAATCAGTTAATCTCTTCCAGATATCAGTACATCCTGTCCCTAAGAATCTTCTTCAATGATTTCCCCACCGCTGGTGCAAGACTCTCTTGCTTGTAATTTCCCAGATTGTCTCTTCTGACCTCCTTAAACAGAGGAACAGTGTTAGCTGTCCTCCAGTCCTCTGGTACCTCGCCAGTGGCTAAAGAGGATACAGAGATTTTGCCTATCGCCTCAGAATTTCTTCTCTTGCCTCTCTCTGTATTTTGGAATAGAATATCTTATTGAAACATATAAGATGATTAGAGGTTTAGATAGGGTGGACAGTGATAGCCCTTTTCCTCGGAAGGAGAAAGCTAGCACGAGGGGGCATAGCTTTAAATTAAGGGGTGGTAGTTATAGGATTGATGTCAGGGGTAGGTTCTTTACCCAGAGGGTGGTGTGGGATTGGAATGCCCTGCCAGCTGCAGTTGTAAATGCACCTAGTTTGGGGGCGTTCAAGAGATCCGTGGATAGGTTTATGGATGGAAAGGGTTTGGTTTAGGTTAGAGGGTCATTGCCTTTTAACTGGTCAGCACAACATCGTGGGCCAAAAGGCCTGTTCTGTGCTGTAATGTTCGATGTTCTATCTGGCCCTGAGGACTTGTCTACCTTAATGTTTTTCAAAACCACCAACACCTCTCTTTTTATCTCAACATGTCCTAGAATGTCAACATCCTCCTTTCTACACTCACCACCCACCACATCCTTTTCCTTTGTGAATACTGATACACAGTACTTGTTAAGGACCTCATTTGGCTCCACACACACATTCCCTCCACTGTCCTTGAGTGGACCCATCTTTTCCTTAGCTCCCCTCTTATATACATATAAAAGTCTTTGGATTCTCCTTAATCCTGCCTGCTAAGGATCTTACATGGCCTCCTTTAGCCCTCCTAAGTCTCTGTTTAATCTTCTTCCTGCTACCTTTGTTTCTCTCAAGCCTTTTCTGTTTTCAATTTCCTGAAATTTATGTATGTCTCCTTTTTCACTAAACTTACAATCTCTCTTCTCATTCAAGGTTCCAAAGTCTTGCCATCTTTATCCTTCATTTTTACTTGTCCTGATTGTTAACAACTGACTTTTAAAAGATTGCCACATATCAGATGTGGATTTACATTCAAGCAGCTGCTTCCAGTCTACATTCCTTAGCTCCTACCTAAAACTGTCGTAGTTAACCTAGTACTTTCACTCTGTGAGTACTACTGTCCTTTTCTACAAGTATTTTGAACCTTATAGAATTGTGATCACTGTTCCCAAAATGGTCTACCATAAGACATCAATCGCCTGTCCAGGCTCATTTTCCAGGTCCAGGTCTAAGATAGCACCTTCCCATGTTGGACTATTTACATATTGCCTCAACAAGTACTTTTGGACACACTGAACAAACTCTGCCCCAAGCCCCCAGCACCAAAGGAATCCCAGTTTATGTTGGGAAGTTAAAATCTCCCATTACAACAACCCTGTTGTTTTTACATCTTTCCATAATCTGCAGACATCTTAGTTTCTCGACTTCTCGCTGTTTGAGTGTGAGCGTGTGTTGTTTTTATTTATTTTGAATATTTTTTTTCCCTAAAGGGATTTGTCTTTTAGGAGGTCTGTAATACAACCCCAACAGTGTGATTGTACCACTCCTGTTCCTGAGTTCTACCCATATGGCCTCACTGTATGATCCCACCAAGGTGTTCTCCCTCTGTATAGCTGTGATATTCTCCCTAAGCAGTAAAGCAACATCCTGTCTCTTTTGTCACCCTCTCTATCTCACCCTTCAGGACCTGACATGATCCATCCCTCCATAGCTGCTCCCTTCATAGCTCCCAATAAGGCCCCATCCTTTTGGTACTGCCCTGGCACATTAGTGGCTGTCTGGTGGCCACAGGGCACTCTGTGCCAGGTAGGCCCCACCAGGTGGGCAATGTCCAATGGGCACTACCCAGCCATGCCTCTGCCAACCAGCAGCTTCAGTGATCTCTGAGCCTCCTGGTGTAACCATTGCACCAGGTCTCTGCTAGTGGAGACCAGTTGTGATTCTCGCCGTTACAGCACCATGACTAAAGGCTGGAGAATTCTGTGCGCTGGGATTTGAACGGGCTATGCATATTTAAATGCTACCTTAAGTACGCTAATCTTGGGCACAATTCAGTTCCTACCATTAGGAAGTGATGGGGAGACTCGCAAACTGGTTTAGTGCCAAGTGCAAAAGGGATTTTCAGGACATAGAACATTAGAACATAGAACAGTACAGCACAATACAGACCGTTCGGCCCTCAATGTTGTGCCAAGCTATGTCCAATCCCAAGATCAAGCTATCCCACT
Source organism: Prionace glauca (assembly GCA_037974335.1). Classification (NCBI taxonomy): domain Eukaryota; kingdom Metazoa; phylum Chordata; class Chondrichthyes; order Carcharhiniformes; family Carcharhinidae; genus Prionace; species Prionace glauca. The sequence continues at coordinate 157,197,258 of CM075723.1, forward strand.
CCCTATCATTCTGGTATGCTCCATGTGCCTATCCAATAACCGCTTGAAAGTTCCTAAGGACTAATGGTGATGTACTCGCGGCGTGGTCAAAGAATCTCTGTCGCTGTTTGAGTGTGAGCATGTGTTGCTTTTATTTATTTTGAATATTTCTTTTTTCCTCAAAGGGATTTGTCTTTTATTAAAATCATGGACGTTGGACGGCGATATCTTGTCAATCATGTACTAGATCATATTCAAAGCAAAATTGTTTACTACCTCATGAACATCCATATAACTCCACGCTCCATCTACCTCTGTCGCCATGGCGAGAGTGAACTGAACTTGAAGGGCAGGATAGGTGGTGATTCGGGCCTTTCTCATCGAGGCAAACAGGTGAGTTCACAATTGCTACTGAGCACTAGAGTGGACTATTCAAAACATCCAGAGCAGAACCTGACCAATCCCTTGGCTGATCCTTCTGAATCATATTCCTGAACAGGATTTAATGAATCTCTGTGACATTGCTGATTGAACGAAGAACTTGCTGCAGGTTTTGAGTATGAGTCGGGTGTGATTCCAGTAGTCTGACGGAGAATGCTGAGTAATGGACGCTGATGGAAGCGGCAGGTTGTTGTTTAATCATTGAAAACGAATCCACCTTTTGCAGCAGTGGTTCTGGTTATCTGTACGGGTTGTAATGACACATGAGAGTTTGCTGACACAATTTCAGACTGAACACTAAGTGGGGAGGTCACTATCTGCAACTCCACCAATTTTTGTGACATCTGCAAACTTATTAATCAGACCAGCTACATTTTCCTCCAAATCATTTATATTTACTATGAATAACAAAGGTCCCAGAACTGATCTGTGTAACACTGCTAGGCACAGCCTTCTATTCAGAAAAGCACCCCTCCACTGCTACTTGGTCTTCTGTGGCCCAGCCGGTTCTGTATCCAACTTGGCAGCTCTCCTCTGATCTCTTGTGACTTCATCTTTCATACCAGTCTCCCATGAGACACCTTGTCAAAGGCCTTACTGAAGTCCATGTAGACAACATTGACTGCCTTTCCCTCATCTATCATCTTCGTCACTTTCTCAAAAAACTTGATCAAGTTAGTGAGACACGACTTCCCCTTCATAAAACCATGCTGTCTATCACTAATAAATCCATTTGTTTCCAAATGTGAGTTAGTCCCAAAGAATCTTTTCCAATAATTTCCCTACCACTCACCGGCCTATAATTTCCTGGATTATTCCTGCAGCTATTCTTAAACAATGGAACAACATTGGCTATCCTCCTGAACTCTGAAACTTAACCTGTAACCAATGAAGATACAAACATTTCTGTCAAAGCCCCAGCAACTTCTGCCCTTGCCTCCCTCAGTATTCTAGGGTAGATCCCATCAGGCCCTGGGGACTTATCTACTTTAATGCTCTGCTGGTTAGGTGCATTAGCCATGCTAAATTCTCCGCCCATGTATCTGAACAGGCACCGGAGTGTGGTGACTTGGGGATTTTCACAGTAACTTCATTGCGGTGTTACTGTAAGCTTACTTGTGACACTAATAAATAAACTTAATAAAAACTTTAATATCCTGGGATGCAACCCATCAGGCCCAGGGGATTTATCAGCCTTTAGCCCCATTAGTTTCCCTAGTACTTATTCTCTAGGGATAGTTATTGTATTTGTTTCCTCCTCCCTTCTGAACCCCCCTTGATTGTTTAGTATTTTTGGAATGTTAATAGTGTTTTCCACTGCGATGCAAAGTATTTACTTAACTCCCCTGCCATTTCCTGGTTTCCCATTATTATTTCCCCAATCTTATTCTCAAAGGGGCCTATGTTCGCTTTGGTCTTTCTTCTTTTTTTATTTAGAGTCATAGAAGTTTACAGCATGGAAACAGGCCCTTCGGCCCAACTTGTCCATGCCACCCTTTTTTTAAACTGCTAAGCTAATCCCAATTGCCCATGTTTGGCCCATATTCCTCTATATCCATCGTACCCATGTACCTGTCTAAATGCTTTTTAGTAGTGCCTGCCTCTACTACTACCTCTGACAGCTTGTTCCAGACACTCATCACCCTCTGTGTGAAAGAATTGTGCCTTTGGACACTTCTGAATCTCTCCCCACTCACCTTAAAGCTATGCCCTCTAGTTTTAGACTCCCCTACCTTTGGGAAAAGGTATTGACTATCTCGCTGATCTGTGCCCCTCATTATTTTATAGACCGCTATAAAATCACCTCTCAGCCTCCTATGCTCCAGAGAAAAAAGCCCCAGTCTATCCAGCCTCTCCTTATAACTCAATCCATCAAGTCCCGATAGCATCCTAGTAAATCTTTTCTGCGCTGTTTAATAATATCCTTTTTCTATATATTTAAAGAGCCTTTGCTGTCTGTTATTATATTCCTTTTGCCGCATAAAAGGTTGCTACAGAAGGTTAGGGGGCGTGGAGTTGGAGTTAGCGTGGATAGAGGATTGGTTGTCTAATAGGAGGCAGAGAGTAGGTATCAATGGGTGCTATTTAGATTGGCGATTGGTGACTAGTGGAGTGCCCCAGGGATCGGTGCTGGGGCCTCAGCTATTTACCATTTATATAGATGATCTGGAGGAGGGAGCTGAGTCATGGCGGGGCAGGCTCGAGGGGCTGGATGGCCTACTCCTGCTTCGATTTCTTATGTTCTTACTTGCTAGTTTATCCTCAGTTTGTCTGGTCCCTCTTTATTTTTTTTTGTTCATCTTTTGGTTTTAAAACTTTCCCAATCCTCTGACTGGACACCAATGTTTGTCACATTATAGGGGCAATTTTCCCAAAAAATTTCTAAGTGCTGAATTCACATGAAAACTCGATTAACTCCTGCTGGTTTCTTTTAACTTGATTTTCAAAATGAATCTCCCACACTCTGAGCACAGCAGAGGGCCCTAGTGTGATTCACTCTGAAAATAAGGGGGCCTTGCCTGTTCCTGCTATCTAGGCCATGAATAATCCCAAATTGTTCTAGAACTTTGGATTTCTGATCCATGGTTAAAATTTTTACATTGCAGATGCAGCATTAAGAGGTTTCCAAATGTCCAAGAAGTTGCTGCCATACATTTCTGTAAGAACGATTTTCCTGCGCTTGCCAGTTTTCATAGAATTATAGAATCATAGAACCCTACAGTGCAGAAAGAGGCCCTTCGGCCCATCGAGTATGCACCGACCACAATCCCACCCAGGCCCTATCCTCATATCCCTATGTATTATAGCCACTAATCCCTCTAACCTTCGCTACCCTGGACACTAAGGGGCAATTTCTTAGCATGGCCAATCAACCTAACCGGCACATCTTTGGACTGTGGGAGGAAACCAGAGCACCTGGAGGAAACCCACGTGGACACGAGGAGAATGTGCAAACTCCACACAACAGTGACCCGAGCCGGGAATCGAACCCAGGTCCCTCAAGCTGTGAAGCAAATTTTGTCAGGCTTTCGCAGTAATGACAATCACAATTTCAGCAATTACATTTTTCTTGACAATGGTTAACTGGATCACCTGGCTGGAGTCTTTCTTGATTTAACGCAATGTTTTTTGGTCTTGAATCCTGGGTTTTACTTGATTTTTAACACCAGCAACTCAGCTGCAATTAATGTTAAATTTTTTTTGTTGCTCAGAGTGAGCTGGGTTGCTGTGCGTTCAGGAATCAAGTTCCTCAGACTGCAGTGTAAATAGCAATTGCGTTTGGGACTTACGTTGTCCAAATGTTTAGCTTGGTCCGCTGATTCTGCACACTCGGGATATTGAATCTGGACTTTTACAGGATTCATTGGCATCTTCTGATGCAGGCCTTCAGCTTCCAGGCTTTTGGGATTTTTCTCTGTAGTTTCCCTCTGTGCCTTTTGCTTCTTGAGCATTTCTTCAAGTCAGAATACTACTTTGATTTTGATAGTTTTTGTGAGGGTTTGAATTGTTCTGTTGGCTGCCAACATGTTGTAAAGTGCTGGCTGTAGTTCAGTAAGTCTTATTAATGTATCCACAATCTTAAGTAGTTTCACAGTAAGTATTTATTAACTACTAGAAACTATATACATTGGTACAGGTAAGGATCAGGCTAGGAGTTGTCTCCGTGCTTGTTTCCACACACAGCTCTGTCTAGCATTAGACTGACCCCTAGGAGCCACTAAACCCACCACTGGGAGAGCATTAAGTACCACCACCATTGGAAATATTTGACTTGATTTATTATTGTCAGCTGCTTTGATATATAGTGAAGAGTCATTGCTTCTTGCACGCCTCACAGGTAAAGCATACTGTTCATAGAGTACATAGGGAGAAGGAAAGGAGAGGTGCAGAATGTAGTATTACCATCATAGCTAGGGTGTAGAGAAAAATTAACTTTTAATGCAAGGTTGGTCCATTCAAAAGTCTCATAGCAGCAGCGTAGACTACTGACTAATGTTGTTTATTGATGGACTGAGTCTGTGGAGGTATTCTTGTAATTGGCAAAACTTTGTCTCATTAAAATGCTGCCACAAATGCAGACTGCATATAGTTTGGTAGATTTTTCTGCAGCTTTTGGTTGGTTATGGATCCTCCAAGAGAAACTAGTTCCTCCTCTTGTATCACTCACAGCATCTGGACCTGAATATTCTGCCCAAACTCTGGATACCTTGCTGACTGGGAGTGTGATGCATCAATATTGGCTGGACTTGTGACCTGCTGACTGGAGTCTAAGAGTTCATACATGTCACAGTGAAGATTGTTAAACCTCTGACTGGAAATATACACCTGAAATTTACACACATTAACATGTCTTGTTTCTCTTTGTTTTTACTAGTTTGCCAGTTCATTAGGAGAGTTCATCCAAGAGCAGAACATCAGGGACCTTAAGGTCTGGACGAGTCAGATGAAGAGGACGATCCAGACTGCTGAGGCCCTGAAGGTGCCTTACGAGCAGTGGAAAATATTGAACGAAATCGATGCGGTGAGTTCACAGTCAGTTACCCTTGGTTGGAGTCCAGCCTTTTCAACATTGTAGTAACTCTTCTTGTGTAATTGGAGAAAGGACTAGGGGATCAGTTCAATTTGAAGCAATGTGGATAAAGTTGATATTCATGCCTGGAAATGGAACAGAATCAGAATAAAAATATTTCTTTTTGTGTGACGGATGAAGGCCCAAACGTTCTCGGCAGTTTTTGACTTAAAGAAATCAAGTTGAATTGGCCTGAGATTTTTCAAGTGCGGGAAGGGAGACTGCCCAAAATGATAAGAAAATACCAGAGCCACTTCCCTGATGAATTAGGCAAGATCAAAGGGCTACAGAGAGGTCCAGAGGTGACCCCCAATTCTTTAGGGCAAGATTGGCACCATATACCTCATGAAAAACAATGGATACTGAGTTAAACAGATTGAAAGAGCGAGGCATCATCCAGCCAGTTCAGTTCTCAGAATGGGCAACACCTATAGTCCCTGCATTGAAACAGTGATTATAAGCTAACAGTTAACCAGACTGCCAAGCTGAATAAATATCCAATCCTGAGAATTGAAGACCTGAACACAAAGTTGGCAGGGGATCTGGATTTGAGTCACGCGTACTGGCAACTTGAATCAGATCACATTTCCCAGAAGTATGTCATGATAAATGAACTCAGAGGCCTGTTCCAGTACATGCCCCTGTCCTTCGGCGCAGGCAATATTCCAAAGGACAGTGGGGGTCTGCTCTGGCCACTACCTTGATGATGAATGACTAACTCGACTGACAAAGGCTGAGTCTCTAGCAAACTTAGAGATGTTAAAGAGATTTCAGGAGGCTGGAGTTTGTCTCGAGAAGGAGAAGTCCATCTTTCAAGCCACTGCGGTGACCTGGCATCAAGAAATTCCCCTGGTGTTTAAGTAGTAGACATGTTATTTCTGGCAACAAACCACTCTTGGGTTTGTTCAAAGAGAGTGAGGTTATCGTACCAATCTCTTCGGTCAGAATTCAACAATGGGCATTAACTCTGTCTGCCTGTGACTATCCTTTCTTTCAAGCACTGACCTGGAACACACACAGTGAATGCTCTTAATCACCTACATCTACACGTATTCCAGTGCCACAAGAAATCATCATGATATTAAATTTTGTAGATACAGCAAAGTGGATCAGAAACTGAACCAATTAAGATCCACTTCTGTCTAAAGTGAGACACAAAATACTTATCGGAGGGATAAATGAGCCAGTTTCTGTGGAAATGGAAACATTCTTTACCCACAAGAATGAGTTGAGTTGTCAGGATGGCATCATACTCTGGGAAGCAAGAATAATCGTTCCTGTACCAGAGAGCTGCTCTTAATTGAATTACTTATCCTCACATCTCTCTGGTGAAGATGCTTGCCAGGAGTTATGGAGTTAGCTTGATAGAGCTATCTGTTTCTGCTCAGCAACTCTGCGCTATTGGATGTCCTGAGGGTCACCTTGGAGAATGCTTACCCAACTTGAATAATAAATTAGCTATAAAGATTCACATTCTAATCAGTATTCTGTAAACTGTGTGTGCCTTTATATGCCCTGTTTCTGATCAGAACTTTCCACTCACCTGACAAAGAAACAGCGTTCTGAAAGTTAGTGGCGTTTGCTATCAAATAAAGCTGTTGGACTTTAACCTGGTGTTGTGAGACTTCTTACTGTGTTTACCCCAGTCCAACGTTGGCATCTCCACATCATGTCCTGGCCAGCCATGGATATGGATCCATATCAGTCATGTTGGTCTATTCTTGGGCACGATGTTTTTGCTGATGATTTATGCACACTTTAAACGGATGGACATTTTTGAGGCGAAGTTGCCTACATCACATGCTACCATTGAAAATTATACCAATGTTTTTGAACTCACAGATGACTTTTAGTCATGGTTTCAGTCATGGCATTGTTATTATGAGTGCTGAGTTTCAAAACTTCACCGCTCTCAATGGTACTAAACTCATTCAAACTGTGCCTTAGCACCCAGCATCAAATGGCCTAGCCAAGAGGGTCACCCAAACTTTCAAGTTTGGCCTCAAGAAACTGTCAGGAGGAACCTCGAAGGCCAAAATATCACGATTACTCCTCAGCTATTGTACCACTGCACCAATGGAACTGCTAATGAGACATCATCTCAGAACGGAACTGAGCCTCATGTTTCCAGGAAGGGTAGAAGCCAGCCAGAGTAATCTGAAAGATTTGAATGGTTATCCACATTCGAAACATTGGCTCTTTTCTCTCCCCACAGATGCTGTCAGAGCTGTTGAGATTTTTATAATCAGAAATCAAGCCATGATTCATACAGTACAATGTGATCATTTATGGTAATTAAAACCATATGTGAGAAACTTTGGTAGTGGATCAAGTTTGATCCTGGAATTATTGTCTCTGAGACTAGATCCCTTTCTTACCAAGTAGCCATGGAAGGACAGGTTGTTCATAAACACCATGGACCGGTTGAGGAGAGAGAGAGACTCCAGTCAATGTTACCATCAAGGAATGTTTTCAAATCTGTAAACACTGAGGTTATAGACGTAACTGATGTCTCCATGAGCTGTGCCAGAAGAGGTATTTGTTATTGCAATTCCTGTAAATATTGATCATGTGACAGCATCTCAGACAACACAGTTATGCTGCAGTACAAGGAACAGAAAATCCTCTTAAAGACTCCAGCTTAAGTATATAATGTTTCGTTTGTATTTAAGACTGAGTAAATTAGTTATTGCAGATTGTATAAAGGATTTAAAGGGGAGGGATGTGGCGATTGTTCTTTAAGGCAGACAGCAGAATAAGGGTCATATGGCCTGGGTGCCCAATGGGACTCCATAGTGAGAGAGCTCCTCAACAAACAGACATTTTGGGAACTAGCTGCACGTGAGGCTGCTGTACAATTCTTATTAATAAACGCTTTTCTCTAATGAAGACTATGAAAGTACATCTTTATAGGTTTGTTAGAGTATTAGATGTGTCTGGAATTTGGGAGGTGGATTGTCTCTGAAATTGAGGGAGTAAGAGAGTTTGTGAAAGCCTCAATATAAGTCTGCTGATTTGATAAATGTTTTTCAGGGTGTCTGTGAAGAGATGACCTATGAGGAGATTCAGAAGAATTACCCAGCAGAATTTGCACTACGAGATCAGGACAAATACAGATATCGTTATCCGAAAGGAGAGGTGGGTAATGGAATGAGGAGCGGAGGCCTCAGCCTCTTAACCTGCATAACAGGTTTGAGGTTCTTGCTTCCAGTCTGGAAGAGGACGAGGCAAGAGAGGTTGGTGAGCAAACTGCACACGGTACAGTGATGCAGCAGGACATAGGCAAAGAGAAGGGGAAAAGGAACGTAGTAGTGATTGGGGATAGTGGGGTGAAGGGTATTGACACTGTCCTTTGTTACAATGACAAAGTGCACAGAAGGGTGTGTTGTCTGCCTGGTGCTCGGGTACAGGATGTCGCAGCTGGGCTGCAGAGGAATCTGGAGTGGGAGGGTGAGAACCCGGTCGTTATAGTACATGTGGGTGCCGGCGACGTAGGCAAAATGCGGACTGAGAATCTGGGAAGGGAGTATGAAAAGCTGGGAATGGAATTAAAAAGTAGAACCGACAAGGTGGTTATTTCTGGGCTACTGCCTGAACCGAGGGCAGACGGGTGTAGGGTTGATAGGATAAAGGAAGTAAATGGGTGGCTCAGGGATTGGTGTGGGAGGAATGGGTTCGAATTTATGGGGCATTGGCACCAGTATTGGGGTAGGTGGGACCTGTTCGGGCAGGATGGGGTTGGTCTGAATCATGCTGGGACCAGAGTGTTGGCGAATCAAGTAAAGAGGACTGTAGACAGGGCTTTAAACTAATTAGGGGGGGGGAGGGTGCGAGGGTAGGTGACGCTATGAGGTCTAAAGTTCAGGATAGGGTACAGGTAAGGGAAGAGGCCAAGGATGTCCCAATTGGTGGCGTTACGGCAAGTAGGGTCCAGGTGAAGGCTGGGATGAAAGCGCTTTATCTGAATGCACGAAGCATTCGGAATAAAGTGGATGAGCTGATGGCGCAGATCGACACAAATGGATACGATCTGGTGGCCATTACAGAGACGTGGCTGCAAGGTGACAGGGACTGGGAGATGAATGTACAGGGCTATCAAGTGTTTAGGAAGGATAGGCAGGAGGAAAGAGGGGGTGGCGTAGCTCTGCTGATTAAGGATAGTATCAAGGTGGTAGCAAGGGATGATATCGGAGCCAAGGAGCAGAAAGTGGAATCGTTGTGGGTGGAGATTAGGAACAGAAAAGGGAGGAAGACGCTAGTGGGTGTCGTCTATAGGCCCCTGAATAATGATCTGGAGGTGGGGCGGGCTGTTAACGCGCAAATAAGTGCGGCGTGCAGGAATGGGACGGCAGTAGTTATGGGAGATTTCAATCTGCATATTGATTGGTGGACCCATGTTGGACGAGGTGGGCTCGAGGTGGAGTTCTTGGAATGCTGCAGGGATAATTTCCTTGAACAGTGTGTGTTGGAGCCGACGAGGGAGCGAGCTATCTTGGATCTGGTGCTGTGTAATGAGGCGGGTAGAATTAGGGACCTTGCGGTGAAGGATCCTCTTGGAGAGAGTGATCATTGTATGGTGGAGTTTCTGGTGCAGATGGAGGAGGAGAAAGTGGGTTCCCGGACACGCGTCCCTTGTTTGAATAGAGGGGAGTATGGTAGGATGAGAGAAGAATTGGCGAATGTGGACTGGGGGAGTGCGTTGGATGGTAGGTCTGCTGAGGAGCAGTGGAGGATCTTTAAGGAGATCTTTCTTGGTGCTCAGCAGAAATTTATTCCGATGGTTAAAAAGGACAGTAGGAGGAGAGGTAATAAGCCGTGGATAACGAAGGAGGTGAAGGAAAGTGTTAAATTAAAAGCGGAGGAGTTTAGAGTAGCTAAGAGCAGTGGGCGAGAAGAGGATTGGGAAAGGTTTAAATGTCAACAAAGATTGACAAAGAAATTGATAAAGGAGGGTAGGAGAAGCTATGAGGCTGGGCTAGCACTTAATATAAAAAAGGATAGCAAGAGTTTTTATAAATATATAAAAAGGAAGAGGCTGGCTAGGGTGAACGTTGGTCCTTTAGAGGATGAGAAAGGGGACCTAGTGGTAGGGGATGGGGATATGGCTAAGTCTTGAATAACTTTTTTGTTTCTGTCTTCACGGAGGAGGACGTGAATAATTTGCCGGGTGTTAGCGATGGAAAGGTGGTAGGAATGGAGGGTCTTAATGACATTACTGTTACTAGAGAGGTGGTGCTCGACAGACTGGAGGGGCTGATTGTGGACAAGTCCCCAGGACCGGATGGAATGCATCCGAGGGTTCTGAAAGAAATGGCGGAGGTGATATTGGATGCCTTGGTGGTTATTTTCCAGACGTCGCTGGATTCCGGGGAAGTGCCGGAAGATTGGAAAACGGCTAATGTTACGCCGTTGTTTAAGAAGGGTGCCAGGCAAAAGGCGGGGAATTATAGGCCGGTTAGTTTAACGTCTGTGGTAGGTAAAATGTTAGAATCCGTCATTAAGGAGGAAATAGCGAGGCATCTTGAGGGGAATTGCTTGATAGAGCAGATGCAGCACGGTTTCATTAAAGGGAAGTCGTGTCTGACAAATTTACTGGAGTTCTATGAGGATGTGTCTCGGGCGGTGGATAGAGGAGAGCCGGTGGATGTGGTCTTTCTGGATTTTCAGAAGGCGTTTGACAAGGTACCTCACAAGAGGTTATTGCAGAAGGTCAGGGGACATGGAGTTGGGGGTAGGGTGTTAGCGTGGATAGAGGATTGGTTGTCAAATAGGAGGCAGAGAGTGGGGGTCAATGGATGCTATTCGGATTGGCGGTTGGTGACTAGTGGGGTGCCCCAGGGGTCGGTGCTGGGGCCTCAGCTATTTACCATTTATATAGGTGATCTGGAGGAGGGAACCGAGTGCAGGGTGTCGAAATTTGCTGATGACACCAAGATTGGGGGAAAGGCAAATTGTGAGGAGGGTGCGGAGAGTCTGCAGAAGGATCTAGATAGGCTGGGCGAATCGGCCAGGAAATGGCAAATGGAATTTAATGTTGGCAAGTGTGAGATGGTCCACTTTGGTAGGAGGAATGGTAGGAAGGACTATTACTTACGTGGCGAAAAACTGCAGCAGGCGACGGTGCAGAGGGACCTCGGGGTCCTTGTGCATGAGTCGCAAAAACCCAGCCTGCAGGTGCAGCAGGTGGTCAGGAAGGCGAATGGGATGCTGGCCTTCATAGCGAGGGGGATTGAATATAAAAGTAGGGAGGTCTTGCTGCAGCTGTATTGGGCATTGGTGAGGCCGCAGCTGGAGTACTGTGTGCAGTTTTGGGCGCCGCACCTGCGCAAGGATATTTTGTCCCTGGAGGGAGTGCAGAGGAGGTTTACTCGGCTGATACCGGAGTTGAGGGGATTGAGCTATGAGGAGAGGCTGAATAAACTAGGCTTGTACTCGTTAGAGTTTAAAAGAATGAGGGGAGATCTCATTGAGACGTATAAGATGATGAATGGGATGGATAGGATAGAGGTGGAGAAGACTCTTCCCGCTCAAAAAAGACAGTAGGACTAGGGGGCACAGCCTCAAGATAAAGGGGGGCGGTTTAGAACGGAGTTGAGGAGGAACTTCTTCACTCAAAGGGTGGTGAATCTCTGGAATTCTCTGCCCGTTGAAGTGGTGGAGGCTGCCTCGCTAAATATTTTTAAGAAATGGGTTGATGGGTTTTTGATAAGAGAAGGGATTAAGGGTTATGGGGAGAGGGCGGGAAGGTGGAACTGAGTCACGACAGATCAGCCATGATCTTATTGAATGGCGGGGCAGGCACGAAGGGCCAGATGGCCTACTCCTGCTCCTATTTCTTATGTTCTTATGTTGTTGCGCCCAGTAGTTGTCAAAACACCAAGCAGTTTACATTATGACTTTGTCCATCACTTAATGGCTTCTGTAGTTTTATGTCAGAGCGTTTCACAATAAACAGGGGCTCTGGGGAACACCCCATAACTCTGAGAATTCTGTGAGCACCAACTGCAGTCTGTGAATAGTTCTAGCTGCAGCTCTAGCTCCTGTTTGGGATACTGCCAAGTACTCACTCTGCCTGTTTAACACTTAATGTGGAGATGCTGGCATTGGACTTTGATAAACACAATTGGGATTCAATGGTGAGTCATCAGGTGAGTCCTCACCTGATGAAGAAGATTGAGATTCCAAAACTAGTGCTGCCAAATAAACCTGTTGGACTTTAACCTGGTGTTGTGAGACTTCGTACTGTGTTTAACACTTAACATTGAATACTAGTAGAGTATTGACTGTAATCTTGTATGGCACAATGTAGTTATACGTCCAGTTTTCATTGGGAATATTGATTAATTATTGCTGGATACTTGCACACAATAGCTAAGGAGTTGATGGTAAATAATCCAGCAGGTGATATACTGAATTACCTACTGTGCCTGACAGGTAAGTTATGTTTCCAGCTTCATTTTCCCCAATTTCCCCTCCAATCATAGCACGATGCTTCTGAGTGAGAGGTCTGTGTGCTATTCCAGAGATTTGAGCTTGTAAACAACACCAACTCTCGCTGCCAGTTTGGAGGGAGTACTGCACTGTTGGAAGGGCTGTATTTTAGATGAAACATTAAAGAACAAAGAAAAGTACAGTGCAGGAACAGGCCCTTCGACCCTCCAAGCCTTGTCGATCATAATGCCCTAACTAAACTAAAAAAAGAACCTCCTGCCCTTATTCAGTCCTTACCCCTCAGTTCCCTGCCTATAAGAACATTAGAAATAGGAGCAGGAGTAGGCCATCTAGCCCTCGAGCCTGCCCCGCCATTCAATAAGATCATGGCTGATCTGTCGCTGCTCAGTTCCACTTTCCCGCTTTCTCCCCATAACCCTTAATCCCCTTGCCTATCAAAAACCTATCCATCCGCGTCTTAAATAAATTTAGCGAGGCAGCCTCCACCACTTCAACGGGCAGAGAATTCCAGAGATTCACCACCCTTTGAGTGAAGAAGTTCCTCCTCAACTCCGTTCTAAACCGCCCCCCCTTTATCTTGAGGCTGTGCCCCCTAGTCCTACTATCCTTTCTGAGCGGGAAGAGTCTCTCCACCTCTATCCTATCCATCCCATTCATCATCTTATTGTCTCAATGAGATCTCCCCTCATTCTTCTAAACTCTAACGAGTACAAGCCCAGTTTATTCAGCCTCTCCTCATAGCTCAACCCCCTCAACTCCGGTATCAGCCTAGTAAACCTCCTCTGCACTCCCTCCAAGGCCAAAATATCTTTGCGCAGGTGCGGCGCCCAAAACTGCACACAGTACTCCAGCTGCGGCCTCACCAATGCCCTATACAGCTGCAGCAAGACCTCCCTACTTTTATATTCAATCCCCCCCGCTATGAAGGCCAACATCCCATTCGCCTTCCTGACCACCTGCTGCACCTGCAAGCTGGGTTTTTGCGACTCGTGCACAAGGACCCTGAGGTCCCTCTGCACCGTCGCCTGCTGCAGTTTTTCGCCCCGTAAGTAATAGTCCTTCCTACCATTCTTCCTACCAAAGTGGACCACCTCACACTTGCCAACATTAAATTCCATTTGCATTTCCTGGCCCATTCGCCCAGCCTATCTAGATCCTTCTGTAGACTCTCCACACCCTCCGCACAATTTGCCGTTCCCCCTATCTTGGTGTCATCAGCAAATTTCGACAACCTACACTCGGTTCCCTCCTCCAGATCATCTATATAAATGGTAAAAAGCTGAGGCCCCAGCACCGACCCCTGGGGCACTCCACTAGTCACCATCCGTCAATCCGAATAGCACCCGTTGACCCCCACTCTCTGCCTCCTATTTGACAACCAATCCTCTATCCACGCTAACACCCTACCTCCAACTCCATGTCCCTCTACCTTCTGCAAGGTACTTTGTCAAACGCCTTCTGAAAATCTAGAAAGACCACATCCACTGGCTCTCCTCTATCCACCGCCCTAGACACATCCTCATAGAACTCCAGTAAATTTGTCAGACATGACTTCCCTTTAATGAAACCGTGCTGCGTCTGCTCTATCAAGCAATTCCCTTCAAGATGCCTCGCAATTTCCTCCTTAATGACAGATTCTAACATTTTACCTACCACAGACGTTAAACTAACCGGCCTATAATTCCCTGCCTTTTGCCTGGCACCCTTCTTAAACAACGGCGTAACATTAGCCGTTTTCCAATCATCCAGCACTTCCCCGGAATCCAGCGACGTCTGGAAAATAACCACCAAGGCATCCACTATAACCTCCACCATTTCTTTCAGAACCCTTGGATGCATTCCATCCGGTCCTGGGGACTTGTCCACATTCAGCCCCTCCAGTCTGTCGAGCACCACCTCTCTAGAAACAGTAATGTCATTAAGACCCTCCAGTCCTACCACCTTTCCATCGCTAACACCTGGCAAATTATTCACGTCCTCCTCCGTGAAGACTTATGTTTCAATAAGATCCCCTCTTAGCCTCCTTCTTTCCAGCGAAAACAACCCCAAATCCCTCAGTCTCTCCTCATAGGACCTCCCCTCCATATCAGGCAACATCCTGGTAAACCTCCTCTGCACCCTCTCCAAAGCCTCCACATCCTTCCTGTAATGTGGAGACCAGAACTGCACACACTACTCCAAGTGCGGCCGCACCAGAGTTGTGTACAGTTGCAACATGACGCTGTGACTCTTAAATTCAATCCCCCTACCAATAAACGCCAAGACACCGTATGCCTTCTTAACAACCTTATCTACTTGACTCCCAACTTTCAGGGATCTATGTACACATACACCTAGATCCCTCTGCTCCTCCACACTATTCAAAGTCCTCCCGTTAGCCCTAATACTCGACACATCTGTTATTCCTACTAAAGTGAATTACCTCACACTTCTCCGCATTAAACTCCATCCGCCACCTCTCGGCCCAGCTCTGCAACCTATCTAGGTCCCCTTTCTCATCCTCTAAAGGACCAACATTCACCCTAGCCAGCCTCTTCCTTTTTATATATTTATAAAAACTCTTGCTATCCTTTTTTATATTAAGCGCTAGCCCAGCTTCATAGTTTCTCCTACCCTCCTTTATCAACTTCTTTGTCAATCTTTGTGTATCTTTGTCTATCCATGTACCCATCTTCAATGTTGCTAATGTGCCTGCTTCCACCACTCACTGCGTGAAAAGCTTCCCCCGCACATCTCCCTTTAAATTTTCCCCCCTCACCATGAACCTGTGCCGCCTTGTAATTGACACTCCCCCCTTCCCCCCTCCCCCCCCCAACCCCACCCCCCAAGAAAGAAGCCTCTGACCATCCACCCTGTCTATGCCTCTCATCATTTTGTAGCCCTCCATCAGGTCTCCCTTCAGCCTCTGTCTTTCCAATGAAAACAATCCTAGTTGATTCAACCTCTCCTCATCGCCAACACCCTCGAGACCAGGCAACATCCTGGTGAACCTTCTTTGCACTCTTCAAAACTTCTACATGCTTCCAGTAATGTGGTGACCAGAACTGCATGCAATACTCCAAATGCAGCCTAACCAACATTTTATATAGCTGTAACATGATTTCCCAACTCTTGTACTAAAGGCCCTGACTAATGAAGGCAAGCATGTCATATGCTTTCTTCATCACCTTGACTACCTGTGTTGCCACTTTTAGGGAACCGTGGACCTGCACACCCAGATCCCTCTGTATAACAAAGTAAATTACAGCGCAGGAGCAGGCCCTTCGTCCTTCCAAGCCTGCACTGATCATGCTATCCGAGTTAACTAAAACCCCCTATCTTTCTGGGGACCATATCCCTCTATTCCCATCCTATTCATGTATTTGTCAAGACACCCCTTAAAAATCACTATCGTATCTGCTTCCACTACCTCCCCCCCGGCAACAACTTCCAGGCACCCAACTCCCTATGTGTAAAAAAAAATCTACCTTGTACATCTCGTTTAAACCTTGCCCCCAGTAACTGACTCTTCCATCCCGGGAAAAAGCTTCTGACTATCCACTCTGTCTGTGCCTCTCATAATGGTAGATTGTGAGGAAGGGTGTCATAGTTTGCAGGATGACTTAGAAAGGTTGCAGAGCTGGGCTGTGAGGTGGCGGATGGAGTTTAATGTGGAGAAGTGTGAGGTAATTCATTTCGGTAGGAATAACAGATGTGTTGAGTATAGGGCTAACGGGAGGACTTTGAATAGTGTGGAGGAACAGAGGGATCTAGGTGTATGTGTACATAGATCCCTGAAAGTTGGGAATCAAGTAGATAAGGTTGTTAAGAAGGCATACGGTGTCTTGGCGTTTATTGGTAGGGGGATTGAATTTAGGAGTCGCAGCGTCATGATGCAACTGTACACAACTCTGGTGCGGCCACACTTGGAGTTTTGTGTGCAGTTCTGGTCCCCACATTACAGGAAGGATGTAGAGGCTTTGGAGAGGGTGCAGAGGAGGTTTACCAGGATGTTGCCTGGTATGGAGGGGAGATCCTATGAGGAGAGACTGAGAGATTTGGGGTTGTTTTCGCTGGAAAGAAGGCGGCTAAGAGGGGATCTCATTGAAACATATAAGATGATCAGAGGTTTAGACAGGGTAGATAGTGATAGCCTTTTTCCTAGGATGGAGAAAGCTAGCACGAGGGGGCACGACTTTAAATTAAGGGGGGGTAGTTATAGGACTGATGTCAGGGGTAGGTTCTTTACCCAGAGGGTGGTGAGGGACTGGAATGCCCTGCCAACTGCAGTTGTAAATGCACCTAGTTTGGGGGCGTTTAAGAGATCTGTGGATAGGTTTATGGACAAAAAAGGGATTGCTTTAGGCTAGTGGGTCATTGTTTTGTAACTGGTCGGCGCAACATCCGTCTCTCTCTCTCTCTGTGTCTCCATCTCTTTCTCTCTCTCTCTCTGTATCTCCGTCTCTCTCTGTCTCACTGTTTCTCCGTCTCCATCTCTCTCACTCTCACCCTCTGTCTGTGTCTCCGTCTCTCTCTCTCCCCCTCTGTCTGTGTCTCCGTCTCTCTCTCTCTCCGTGTTTCCATCTCTGTCTCTCTCTCTCTCTCCCTCTCTCTGTGTCTCCGTCTCTCGCTCTCTCTCTCTCCGTGTCTCCATCTCTGTCTCTCTCTCTCTCTGTCTCTGTCTCTCTTACTCTCTCTCTCGCTCTCTCTCTATCTCTCTCGCTCTCTCTCTGTCTCTCTCGCTCTCTCTCTGTCTCTCTCGCTCTCTCTCTGTCTCTCTCGCTCTCTCTCTGTCTCTCTCGCTCTCTCTCTGTCTCTCTCGCTCTCTCTCTGTCTCTCTCGCTCTCTCTCTGTCTCTCGCGCTCTCTCTCTGTCTCTCGCGCTCTCTCTCTGTCTCTCGCTCTCTCTCTGTCTCTCGCTCTCTGTCTCGCTCTCTCTCTGTCTCTCTCGCTCTCTCTGTCTCTCTCGCTCTCTCTGTCTCTCTCGCTGTCTCTGTCTCTCTCGCTCTCTCTGTCTCTCTCGGCTCTCTCTGTCTCTCTCGCTCTCTCTGTCTCTCTCGCTCTCTCTCTGTCTCTCTCGCTCTCTCTCTGTCTCTCGCTCTCTCTGTGTCTCTCGCTCTCTCTCTGTCTCTCGCGCTCGCGCTCTGTCTCTCGCTCTCTCTCTCTGTCTCTCGCTCTCTCTCTGTCTCTCGCTCTCTCTGTGTCTCTCGCTCTCTCTGTGTCTCTCGCTCTCTCTGTGTCTCTCGCTCTCTCTGTGTCTCTCGCTCTCTCTCTCTGTCTCTCGCTCTCTCTCTCTGTCTCTCGTTCTCTCTCTGTCTCTCGCTCTCTCTCTGTCTCTCGCTCTCTCTCTGTCTCTCGCTCTCTCTCTGTCTCTCGCTCTCTCTCTGTCTCTCGCTCTCTCTCTGTCTCTCGCTCTCTCTCTCGCTCTCTCTCTGTCCCTCGCTCTCTCTCTGTCCCTCGCTCTCTCTCTGTCCCTCGCTCTCTCTCTGTCCCTCGCTCTCTCTCTGTCCTCGCTCTCTCTCTGTCCCTCGCTCTCTCTCTGTCCCTCGCTCTCTCTCTGTCCCTCGCTCTCTCTCTGTCCCTCGCTCTCTCTCTGTCCCTCGCTCTCTCTCTGTCCCTCGCTCTCTCTCTGTCCCTCGCTCTCTCTCTGTCCCTCGCTCTCTCTCTGTCCCTCGCTCTCTCTCTGTCTCTCGCTCTCTCTCTGTCTCTCGCTCTCTCTCTGTCTCTCGCTCTCTCTCTGTCTCTCGCTCTCTCTCTGTCTCTCGCTCTCTCTCTGTCTCTCGCTCTCTCTCTGTCCCTCGCTCTCTCTCTGTCCCTCGCTGTCTCTCTGTCCCTCGCTGTCTCTCTGTCCCTCGCTGTCTCTCTGTCCCTCGCTCTCTCTCTGTCCCTCGCTCTCTCTCTGTCCCTCGCTGTCTCTCTGTCTCTCGCTCTCTCTCTGTCTCTCGCTCTCTCTCTGTCCTCGCCTCTCTCTCTGTCCCTCGCTCTCTCTCTGTCCCTCGCTGTCTCTCTGTCCCTCGCTGTCTCTCTGTCCCTCGCTGTCTCTCTGTCCCTCGCTGTCTCTCTGTCCCTCGCTGGCTCTCTGTCCCTCGCTCTCTCTCTGTCCCTCGCTCTCTCTCTGTCCCTCGCTCTCTCTCTGTCCCTCGCTCTCTCTCTGTCCCTCGCTCTCTCTCCTGTCCCTCGCTCTCTCTCCGTCTCTCGCTCTCTCTCCGACTCTCGCTCTCTCTCCGTCTCTCGCTCTCTCTCCGTCTCTCGCTCTCCGTCTCTCGCTCTCTCTCCGTCTCTCGCTCTCCGTCTCTCGCTCTCTCTCCGTCTCTCGCTCTCTCTCCGTCTCTCGCTCACTCTCCGTCCCTCGCTCTCTCTCCGTCCCTCGCTCTCTCTCCGTCTCTCGCTCTCTCTCCGTCTCTCGCTCTCTCTCCGTCCCTCGCTCTCAATCTGCCCCTCGCTCTCTCTCCGTCTCTCGTGGTCTCTCTCCGTCTCTCGTGCTCTCTCTCTGTCTCTCGTGCTCTCTCTCCGTCTCTCGTGCTCTCTCTCTGTCTCTCGTGCTCTCTCTCTGTCTCTCGTGCTCTCTCTCTGTCTCTCGTGCTCTCTCTCTGTCTCTCGTGCTCTCTCTCTGTCTCTTGTGCTCTCTCTCTGTCTCCTCGTGCACTCTCTCTGTCTCTCGTGCTCTCTCTCTGTCTCTCGTGCTCTCTCTCTGTCTCTCGTGCTCTCTCTCTGTCTCTCGTGCTCTCTCTCTGTCTCTCGTGCTCTCTCTCTGTCTCTCGTGCTCTCTCGCGCGCTCTCTCTCCCGCGCGCTCTCTCTCTCCGCGCGCTCTCTCTCTCCGCGCGCTCTCTCTCTCCGCGCGCTCTCTCTCTCCGCGCGCTCTCTCTCTCCGCGCGCTCTCTCTCTCCGCGCGCTCTCTCTCTCCGCGCGCTCTCTCTCTCCGCGCGCTCTCTCTCTCCGCGCGCTCTCTCTCTCCGCGCGCTCTCTCTCTCCGCGCGCTCTCTCTCTCCGCGCGCTCTCTCTCTCCGCGCGCTCTCTCTCTCCGCGCGCTCTCTCTCTCCGCGCGCTCTCTCTCTCCGCGCGCTCTCTCTCTCCGCGCGCTCTCTCTCTCCGCGCGCTCTCTCTCTCCGCGCGCTCTCTCTCTCCGCGCGCTCTCTCTCTCCGCGCGCTCTCTCTCTCCGCGCGCTCTCTCTCTCCGCGCGCTCTCTCTCTCCGCGCGCTCTCTCTCTCCGCGCGCTCTCTCTCTCCGCGCGCTCTCTCTCTCTCTCGCGCGCCTCTCTCTCTATCTCGCGCGCCTCTCTCTCTATCTCGCGCTCTCTTCTCGGCTCTCTCTGCGCGCCTCTCTCTCTCGCGCGCCTCTCTCTCTCTCTCGCGCTCTCTCTCTCTCTCGCGCCTCTCTCTCTCTCTCGCGCGCCTCTCTCTCTCTCTCGCGCTCTCTCTCTCTCGCGCGCCTCTCTCTCTCTCTCTCGCGCCTCTCTCTCTCTCTCGCGGCCTCTCTCTCTCTCTCGCGCGCGCCTCTCTCCTTCACTCGCGCGCTCTCCTCTCTCTCTCCTCGCGCGCCTCTCTCTCTCTCTCGCGCGCCTCTCTCCTCTCACTCGCGCGCCTCTCTCTCTCACTCGCGCACACAGTGAGCACGTGA